>CM041519.1:10452083-11680000 GCA_023091065.1 Dianthus caryophyllus
TCCAGCTCATTCCTCAAGTTCATCCTTGACATGGCTTCCCCTAGAGCATGTACACTCTTACGACTTAAGGCATCGGCAACTACGTTAGCTTTTCCTTCGTGGTATTGAATCTCCATGTCGTAGTCTTTTATTAATTCCAACCATCTCCTCTGACGCATGTTCAACTCCTTCTGAGTAAATATGTACTTGTGCTCTTGTGATCAGAAAATACCTTAAAGGTTACTCCGTACAAGTAGTGCCTCCATATCTTCAGTGCATGCACTACCGCGGCTAACTCAAGATCGTGTGTTGGATAGTTCGTCTCATAAGGTTTCAGCTGCCTAGAAGCGTATGCTATCACTCTGCGGTTTCGCATCAAAACACATCCGAGTCCATTCTTAGATGCATCAGTGTATACCTCGAAGTTCTCGTTTCCATTAGGTAAGGCTAGAACAGGCGCAGACGTTAATTTTTCCTTGAGAGTTTGAAAGGCTAACTCACATTTCTCGTCCCACACAAACTTGGTTGACTTCTTCATGAGGGTGGTCATGGGTCGAGCTATTTTAGAAAAATCCTGAACAAAACGTCTGTAGTATCCAGCAAGTCCTAGGAAACTTCGGATATCGGTGATGTTTTTAGGTGTTGGCCAATTCGATACGGCTTCGACCTTACTCGGGTCGACTGACACTCCATCCTTTGAGATGACATGCCCAAGGAAAGCTACTTGCTCCAACCAAAACTCACATTTAGACATCTTAGCATAAAGCTGGTTATCTCTCAAAGTTTGCAAGACCATCCTCAAATGCTCTCCATGCTCCTCTCTATTCCTTGAATATACAAGGATGTCGTCTATAAACACTACCACAAACTTGTCGAGATATGGCCTAAAGACTCGGTTCATCAAGTCCATGAATACAGCTGGGGCATTGGTTAACCCAAAAGGCATAACTGTGAACTCGTAGTGCCCATACCTAGTTCGGAAAGCAGTCTTAGGAATATCAGTTTCGGAAATCCTTAGCTGATGGTATCCTGATCTCAAGTCTATCTTAGAGAAAACTCCGGCTCCTTTAAGTTGATCAAATAAATCATCAATCCTCGGTAGAGGGTAACGGTTCTTGATGGTGACATTGTTCAACTCACGATAGTCAATACAAAGCCTCATACTCCCATCCTTCTTCTTTACAAAGAGTACAGGTGCTCCCCAAGACGATACACTAGGTCGTATGTATCCTTTGTCCAAAAGTTCTTCTAACTGCTTCTTTAACTCTTCCAATTCCTTAGGTGCCATACGGTATGATGCTTTTGATATAGGTCCCGTTCCTGGTACTAATTCGACGTTGAATTCGATTTCACGTCGAGGTGGCATTCCGGTTATCTCTTCTGGAAATACATCACTAAACTCCCTCACTACTTCCACATCTTCAATTTGTGGACTTTCTTGCTCAACATCCCTTACATGACACAGAATGATCGGACATCCTTTCCTAATGTAGGCTTTGAGGGTGATTGACGAGATGAGCTTCACACTTGGTTTAGCTACCTTTCCCTTGTACGATACTCTCACCCCCTTGGGTCCCCTTAAAGTTATCTTCTTTTGCCAACAATCTATCCGTCCCTTGTACTTGTGCAACCAATCCATTCCGAGGATCACATCAAAGTTCTCTAGCGGAAATTCTACTAGATCTACTTCTAAGGTGATATTTAGAAAGACTATGGGCACAGCCTTAAAAATTTTAGAACACATCACTGTTTCTCCTGAGGGTTGTACAAAACTACTATGAATGGATTCACTCGAGTCTAGATTGAGCTTACGAGAAAAAGATTTAGCTACGAAAGAGTGAGACGCACCAGAATCAAATAAAACAAAAGCAGGTATAGAATGAACAAGGAATATACCAGTCACGACTCTGCTTGCATCCTCGGCCTCTTTCCTTTCTAGAGCAAAGAGTTTCCCAGTCCGGTTCTGTTGATTCCCCTGGGTAGCGCTAGTGTTTGTATTTGCCCTATTTCCTCCTTGTGGGGTACCACCTTGGGTTTGAGTGTTCCTATTCCCCATGAAATTGCTTCGATTTGGACGCTGGTTGTTTACTGACCCCATCTCAGAACGAGCTTCTGGGGTTCTAAAGACATTATTCTCACTCCTTCCACTATTTTGGGTCTTCCTAAAGCACTCAAAAGCTCTGTGCCCTAGTTTAGAACACACATTGCACTTCACGAGGTTCCCCTCACAATCTTTTCCAGGATGGTTCTTGGTGCACCTCTTACAGAAGTACGTTCTCCCCCCATTGTTGAAGTTACCAGCCTTTCGGTTACCCCCAAATTTAGATTGTCCGGTAGAGTTGGCCTTACTAGGGTATCCATGGGATTGGTGCTTCTTAGGGTACACCTGAGGGTTATCCGTCATTGCTCCCTTGCGTTTCTCCCCCAAGATTGCCTTCTTCTCCTCAAGGACCTTCTCTATGCTACACGCGCAAGAATAAACTGATGAAAGTGTATACAGTTCTAACCCGGCCAACCTATCCTTGATCTCAATATCTAGGTTTTGCTCAAACTTAAGCGCTTTCGAACTCTCGCTCAACACATCTTCAGCGGCAAACCGGGACAGCTCCTGGAATTTGAGGTAGTATTCTTGCACAGTCATGTTACCCTGCCTAAGGTTATCGAACTCCATCCTCTTCGCTCTCCTCATATATTCTGGGAAGTACTCAGCTCTAAGAGCTTTGGTGAAGTCCTCCCATCCGATTGGTTCTTCAATCCATTCCCCATCCTCTGACTCGTAGGTTTTCCCTTCCTTCAGTTCTCCTTTCGCATTTGCCCACCAGATATCAGCAGTTTCAGTTAAGTAGAATGCTGCTTGATCAACCTTCAATTCCTCGGGGCAGTCTAGGGTAACGAAAATCTTCTCGAACTCCCTCACCCAGTTTTCTAGGACAACGGGGTCAGCACTCTTTCCGTTAAAGTGACTCGGTTTTTGTTGGCTTATCGCACGAGTCATAGCGGCTGCAGGGTTAGGGGTTTGAGTTTGCACCATCTGGCGCATGGTCTGGAGAAGTTCTACGTTCATTTGGGTGAGCTGCTCAATGGTGTTGTTAGCTTCACCTCCACTTGAGCTGTTAGCATCAAGGTTAGGGTTCCTCCTACCTCTTGCCATTCTACAATCACGAGTACAGGGTTAGATTATTGTTAGCGAATAAGAGACGTGAGTTAGTTTACGATACAAGGTTAGTCATACAAACAACATATAAATAAGAAAACATAATCTTTTTATTTCATTTCTTAATAAGATTTATTTTAGGCCCTAAAGTGATACAAAATTGGGCATAGCCATACTAGTTTAATGCAAAACGAAAAAGTTCTTATATTATCCCCCTTCACTCCTCTTCTTCCATGGGTTCCTCCTCTTCTTCCATGGGTTCCTCCTCTTCTTCCATGGGTTCCTCCTCCTCTATCGGTTCTCTTGGGTTGTCTAATCCCAACCATCCTCCAGTACCTCTGGGTACCATTCCTCGATTATTTCTTGCATCCCTTTCCATCCTTCGGCGCTCTGGGGTTGATGGATTTGCAATTTCACCAGGGTCTTCTGCGTCGGGGTATAGCAATGGGGCATATTTGTCATTTAATCTTTCGAAGGTTAGGCACATAGGGCTCGGGGCTCCATTCATGTAATCGGGGTTTTCTTCTAATTGTGCCTCATGGTAATTGAGTAATGCCATTAATTTCTTTCTTTCTTCCGCTGTGTGCCCAACTTGTGGCAGGGCATGTATGAAGGCTTTACCCCTCTTATGGTCGTCGTAGCTGTATGATAAATCCATATTGTAGCCATATTGGTCCAAATGTGCCCTCATCCTCCTAAACATGCTCTCATAACTTTCGTTGATTTCGAACGTTAAGGTCATAGGGTCAGCATTGACAGGAAAGACAATCGGCATCTAACAAGGAATACATCCAAACATAAGAATCACACAATCAATAGTTATAGAATGCGCTCCCCTACCCCCCGTCTTAAATTCATTTTTAAGTTCATTTTTATTAAAAAGGAAAACTCCTTTTTATTAGTAACTCATTTTATTATATATATGGAAAACATTTTTTTTTTTTTTTTTTTTTTTTTTTTTTTTGTTGAAAAAGTTAAAACTCGCGGGTCGGCTAGGAAATATGAGGATTTCCATGCCTAAGCAAGAAAGAACCCTCTCTGATACCATTTTGTAACACCCCGACTAAACTTACTCGGGATATCACTATTTTAAAAACATAAAACAAATCCAAGGATGCTTTATTGAAACAAAAGAGGTTTAAAACAACTGCCGAAAAACAAAAGTACATAAATATTGCGGAAGCGTCCAACATAAATTAAAGTACTCGTTCATGTAGTGATCGCATCCCTCTAATCCCGCCAAACTCAAACAACCTGCACGAGTCCGCCTCCCAATATAACCGAAAGAGTCATATGGATCACCACAGACCCACCAAGAGTGGACAAACAAGCAAAGCGTCAACACAAAGGTTGAGTAAAGAATGATATTTTAAATGAACGAAAGATTAATAAAACAATCGTTAGAAACTTTGAATTATAAAATAGATAACCTTTGCAACAAAATTTTACAAGTAGACTTTTCAAACCAACTTTAATCAAATGCATTTGTACCATGGAATCAATACGAATAGAGTAACCATGAAGGCGGGCATAACCCAACCAACTACAATAATAGGTCATGTTTAGACTTAAGTGCATGCACCCTTACAAGGGCCAACCTCTAGAAGTGATCTAACAGACACGGGGAAGTGATCAACAACCCCAAAGCCAGAATATATAAAATGTAGTCGCCTAGAAGACGAACTACCCTCTATCTCAAGAACCATGGATTAAAACCTTTATAAATGGGAAAACATTTACAAACCTTTATCAAATCCTTTATCGAAAACATTTCGATAATAATACCATCATCCCAAAATTGAAAACATTTCAATATAATAATTTGCCTTGGAATTCTTTAAATTAAATAATTTTCCAATCCATAATTAAACATTCAAAACTTTTAGGAAATATCTTTAGAAATATAAAATCGAGAAATACAATATTAATATTAAAAACCAAATCCAAAATCATGCTTGGAACATCCAAACTCAATTTATAAAAGTATCAATCAAACAAAGCTTTAAACAATTCATAAAACAATCGAGGAAGCAAAGATCGATTCTTTACCTTGAGTTATTCTTTTTCTACGATACGATCAAGTTAGAAGGGTTCCTCGACGAACTCGGATTCTACAATAAACAAAACATCCTATTATAATATGTTCGATATCTATAGCCATGTTGCGTTTACTATGCGAAGTCTAGCGTAGAACGATGACTAGTTATTTGACTCGAGGTGAATTTAAAATTCCCGAACCTTTATTTATGGACTATAACGGAGTTTATTAAGTTCCTATATGAGTTCTAGGATTGTCTATTGTGACCTAGGGCCAAACCCTAGTCGAGAAAAGAAGAGACTAAGCAAGACTTAGGAATTCTAGTTTTGGCAGATTTGCGTCTTCTCGGAATAAAATTATTTTGAAAATCTAAAAGACGGAATTTTGACTTGAAACTTTTTGAGCATATACTAGGAATCCTAAGGAAGGTCTATGCAAAAATTCATGTTAAAATAATATGTTTAAGTGACAAAATAAAATCCGAACAGAAACATTTTCAACAGAAAAACAGTTTTGCGCGAGTTTACGAAAAATGGTGTACAAGATTATTCTTTTAGAGTTAGGAGTCGTGCTTTGGAGGGTATACTCTAATTCCACATATAAACAACTTTCATTTTATGTAAAACCACAAAATCCATTTAAATCTTTGAGAAAACATCGTTGCAACAGACCCCTAATTTCTGGAATTAAAATTTCACTGAGGATAGTTATAAAATAAATTCATTTAAATTATGAAAGCATCTTAGAACGTGATTAAAATTTTTGTATGAACTCTTAAGACCTTTATGGTGATACTATCAAAAGGATTTCGAAATTAGAATTTATTTAGTGTCCCAAATAAATCGACAACACAGAAACAAAAACAGACGACAGATTTTTTTTACAATTCAATTCTTGTTAAGTCTATGTGTTTTCTAATCAAGGATTAAGACAAGGATTAAGCACGAAATTAAGGTTTAAGAAATAGGTAAGAGTCTCACTTAGAAGCCTTAGAATGTGGTAAAAGGATCCTCCAAACCCTTGTTGAAAAACCCGACTCAAGAGATAACCCGACGTAGAACTTGTGTCCTTGTATACCGATTTGTGAGGCCTATTTCTACTAGAAATTTGAGAGTATTTAGAGAGAGTTTTTTTTTTTGCAGAGATTTGAGTGATAATGATGAGTGAAATGATGAATGAAATGATGGATTTATAAATAGGGGATTAAGGGTTAATGGGAAGCCGAAACACTCCCACAAACAAGGCATATACGGTGTACTTAAGTGATGCTTTAATTCTCACTTAATAATCATCATTAAGGGTGTTTAAATGGATTAATTGGGCAGCCATTACTCACTTCAAAATTAATGAAAAGGTGGAGGATAAATACATGTACATATGAATTTGTTTTGTGCGTGTATGTTGTGTGTATATGTGAGTTCTTATGCTTTTATTTTTTTTTACTTAATGGGTCATACTCTTAATTTAATTAGGAGTTTAAATAAATATTTTTATAAAATAGTTTGATTTATATTATCCAAATATGAAAAAGGCATTTAGTAAAATATACAAGAATGTATCAAGATTCTTTATTTTATAAACGATACTTTATGTGAGCTAATTAAGAATAAAATAGTTGAACTTAACTAAGTCGAGCTAAGAAATGTATATTAATACGATCTTAAAATTCTCGGGTATTACAGAGCGTCTGTGTAATGCTTGTGCTTGAACACGCCGAGGAGCGTCTATTTAGAGTGAAATGCTTGGAGTTAGGTGTGTATTGCAGGGTGCTTGTGCTTGGGCTCGCCGAGGAGTGTCTATGTAGTCGTAATTACATGTGATCGCCCTCCGTTTAAGGAGAAAATGATGTAGTGCCGTTGTCGTTCTTTGATGCCTTTCTTGTGTTATTCTTTGATCTTAAACATCTTTGATGCCTTGTAGTTTAAGCTTTTGAACTTGATTGTCGTCGGTAAACCTGCTTGGTAGGCTTGTTTGAAAAATGATATGATTCCCGAGTGGGATGCATTGATGTTGATTTTAGGTTGTGAAAATGTGTTTGCGAAAAGTGCATTTTAAATGTTGAAATGAGCTTGTATGAATGTCGAAAATGTTATGTTTTGACTCGTGGTAAGAATCGTTGTTGCTAAAGTGAAATGTAATGCTGGTGCAAAGGGAACAACGAGAGAATGTCGTAGCCTAGTGTAGGTTGTAGTGTTTTAGGAAAGACGAAATTAGGAAACGTTGAGAAAAACCAGCCCCTGAAACCGCATAAGCTTATGAAGGAGAGCCCCATTCGTTGGTACGTGTCTTGGTGGGGTATTACGGCGATTACGGCGCCGTCTGTTGCGAATGCGTCTCGTGGGTTGATGTTGTGCGGGTTTGAACGAGGAGTGTGGATTCATCCTCTTCGCTTGAAGAGGCAAATCGGGCTTGCTCAAACCATACCCGAGCAGGATACTCAGGTTGGAGGGGTTGTTGTGCTAAACAACCAAGTGATCGATGCTTGGATCCGAGGATGGTCGGACCGTGTTACTTGGGCTGTTCCGGAGCATATAGAGTCTAGCCGTGTTACGGATTTCTATACACGGTGGTACCGCTCCAATGATCCTAAGGAACGGGAGAATCAAAGGAGGAGGGAAAAGAATGGGCCAAGGCCCTCCTTGGCGTATGAGGCGGTGCGCGAAAGGAGGGACTATGGTGATCTTTGTACTGCAGGTGCTTCTACTTCGAGACCGGTGCGGGAAAGGCTTGGACCGAAGGTGACCGTTAAAGATCGTCTAGGGCCAAGGATTGAGGAGCCCCCAGTCGAGCAGGATGAGGACCCGATCGAGCCCCCAGGTTTTGAGAGATCTACTCCCGTCCTTAGGTCGAAAGTTGTGGCGGATCGGCCTCTTGAAGATGAAGAGGTCAACCCGAAGCGTCAGAAAATGACTTGAGTAGTTTGCTTTGTTTAGCTTAGAAAAATTCCTTTATTTAAATGCATGTTTTAGATTTGAATAAAGGGCTAAGGAGGCTTGTTCCTAGCTTATCTCTAAATTGCGAAAATTCTAAATAAAGTAATAAAATAGAACTAATTTGCTTTTGTCATGTCTAGTAGCTTTCTTTTGTTTTGCTTTGGAATATTCTCGACCTTTTTAAGCTTCAAACA
The DNA here is from genome assembly GCA_023091065.1 of Dianthus caryophyllus. Taxonomy (NCBI): domain Eukaryota; kingdom Viridiplantae; phylum Streptophyta; class Magnoliopsida; order Caryophyllales; family Caryophyllaceae; genus Dianthus; species Dianthus caryophyllus. The sequence goes on from CM041519.1 coordinate 10,460,382, forward strand.
TTCGTATTTGTTTTTAAATCCTCGACTTTTTTAAGCTTTGGATCCGTTTGTTGTTTTGTTTAAGATCCTCGACCTTTTTAAGCTTTGGATCTGGGTTGTTGATTCGTTTTGTGTTGACTGTGCTCTCGACTTTTTTAAGCTTTGAGCGTGTCCTTTTGTGAGTGCAACGCCCTTGACCTTTTTAAGCTTTGGGCATGCGTGCTAAGAAAAAGTTCGGTTGTGCTTTTGACAAGCTGCCTACGTATCCGCGTTTTACGGAATCAAACCGGCGTAGTTCGTGTGATTCGGTTGAGCCCTTTGCAAAGCTGCCTACGTATCCACAGTGCGTGGAATCAAACCGAGCGTAGTTCACCCATGCGAGAGTGAGTTTTGTTTTTTTTTTTTTTGAAATACATTGCAAAATTGTTTGTGTTTAAGGGTAGTATTTCTTGAGTTGGTCAAGATTTGTCGGTAATTGGAAGTCCTGACCGTCACGGTCAGTTAGTTTCACGGCTCCTCCGGGAAGGATTTCCTTGACCAAGTACGGTGCGGCCCAATTGGGTTTGAATTTTCCTCTTGGGTCGACTGGTAATGGTGCTCGGACTGATTTGAGTACTAGGTCACCCACTTTGATGTTTCGTGGTTTGACCCGTTTGTTGTAGGCGCGTTGTAGGCGAGATTGGTACATTCGGACTGTACTTAGTGAATGTAGTCGTCTTTCGTCTAAGAGGATAAGTTGCTCGTATCGTTCGCGAGCCCATTCGGCCTCAGGAATGTCTGCTTCCATGAGAATTCGAAGGGATTGCATCTCGATTTCTACAGGTTGAACGGCTTCCATCCCGTAGGTTAGGAAATAGGGTGTCATGCCTGTGGGTGTGCGGATGGTTGTGCGGTATCCCCATAATGCAAATGGGATTTTGTTGGGCGATCGTGGCGGTGTCGATCATCTTTTTGAGGATTGAAAGCAGCGGTTTTGTTCTTTGCCTCGGCCAGCCGTTAGTTTGTGGTCGGTAGGGTGATGATTTGTGTCGTTGTATCTTGTATTTGAGGAGAAGTGGTTCGACCTCTCCTTGGAAGTGTGTGCCTTGGTCGCTGATGAATTCGTGGGGTATACCGTAGCGACAAATGATGTTGTTTTGTATGAATTTTGCAACCACTTTTGTGCCTAGTGTTCGGTATGATGCGGCTTCGACCCATTTGGTGAAATAGTCGATGGCCACGAGGATGAAGCAGTGTCCTCCTGCTCCTACGGGTCGAACTTTGCCTATGACGTCGATTCCCCAGGTTGAAAAAGGCCATGGCGAGGTTAAACTGTATAGTGGTGAAGGAGGGATGTGTTGTACGTTTGCAAAAATTTGGCAATTATGGCAATGTTTGACATATTTTGCGCAGTCGGCTTCCATGGTTGTCCAGTACCATCCTAGCCTTATGATTTGCTTGCACATGGCTCGTGCGTTCATGTGTGGTCCGCACTCGCCATCGTGTATTTGGGACATAATCTCGTGTCCCTTTTTGTGGTCGACGCACAAGAGTAGTATGCCTTGAGGCGTCTTTTTAAGTAATTCGCCCATTTCCATCACGAATTGTGATGATAATAGGCGTAGGGCTCGTTTGGCCCGCTTGTCAATGTTTGGTGGGTATTCACCGTTTGTTTTGTAGTTGATGATTGCTTGGTACCAAGGATCGGTTTGTTCTTCCTCGGTTTCAATGTCACAGATGTAGGCGGGTTCATTCCGTCGTTCCACGACAATGGGGAGCGTTTCCATTCCCGGGGTATGTTGATTAGTGATGCGAGCTTGGATAACGCGTCGGCGAATTAGTTTTCTTCGCATGGGAGGTGTATGAATTCTACGTGATGGAATTCGCTTATGAGCTCTTGTATTTTGCTTTGATATAACGCTAGGTTTTCGTTGAGTATCTTCCATGCTCCGGATACTTGGTTGATTATGAGGGAGGAGTCCCCATAGACTTTTATGTTGCGGGCATTGAGTACAAGCGCTGCTTGGAGACCGTGCAAGCATGCTTCTTATTCTGCGGCGTTGTTTGTGACGTCAAAATCCAGTTTGATGGATAAGGGTGTGTGTTCGCCATTCGGGGATATGAGAAGTATTCCTACTCCACATCCTCGATAGTTGGAGGAGCCGTCGAAGTATAACTCCCATTGTTCTTGGTTGATATTGTAAATCCCATCGTCTGGAAGGGATGTTGTGTCGATGATCGGTTGTTCGTTGATTGCATTTTCGGCTAGGAAATCGGAGACTGCTCGTCCCTTGATTGCTTTGAGGGGTACGTAATTAAGGTCGAATTCGGCTAGGAGCAATGTCCATCTGGCCATTCGTCCGTTAAGCACAGGTTTCTCGAAGAGGTACTTTATGGGATCCATTGTGGAATAGACCCTTGTTTGGTGTGCTAGCATATAGTGACGGAGTTTTTTGGATGACCATACCAATGCTAGACAGCTCTTCTCGACGGGTGAATATCGAGTTTCGTAATCGAGAAATTTCTTGCTGATATAGTAGATTGTATGTTCTTCGCCGTTTATTTCTTGAGCGAGCATGGCGCCCATGGCGGTAGGTGTCGTTGTAAGGTATAAGGATAGTGGTAAATCCGCTTGGGGTGGTCGTAGAACTGGTGGGTTAGTTAGTAATTCGTTGACCTTGTCAAATGCTTTTTGACATTCTTCGTCCCATTCAACATGATCGGTTTTCTTGAGTTTCTTGAAAACTGGTTCACATATCATGGTGAGTTTGCTAATGAAGCGCGAGATGTATTGGATTTGGCCCAAGAAACTTCGAATTTCGTCGAGGTTCTTCGGGGGTCGCATTTCAAGGATTGCTTTGACTTTCGAGGGGTCGACCTCGATGCCTCTTTGGCTCACTACGTGTCCTAATAGTTTACCGGATTTAACTCCAAAAGTACATTTTTGGGGGTTGAGGCGCATTTTGTATTGTCGTAGGCGTGTGAAAAACTTGCGGAGGTCGGTGATATGACCACTTCTCTCCTTTGACTTCACGATCATATCGTCGACGTAAACTTCGACTTCTTTGTGCATCATGTCATGTAAAAGGGTTGTAGCGGTGCATTGGTATGTTGCGCCAGCGTTGATTAGGCCGAAAGGCATGACCGTATAGTAGTATGTGCCCCACGGTGTAATGAAAGCCGTCTTTGCCATGTCTTCGAGTGACATTTTGATTTGGTTATAACCTGCGTAGCCGTCCATAAAGGATAGGAGGGCGTGATCGGCGGTGTTGTCGACTAGGACGTCTACATGGGGTAATGGAAAGTCATCTTTGGGACTAGCTTTGTTCAAGTCGCGAAAGTCAACGCATACTCGAATTTTGCCATTCTTTTTCAAGACTGGGACCATGTTTGAGACCCATTCAGGATACTCGATGACTTGGATGAAACCGGCTTGTAATTGTTTTTCGATTTCTTCCTTGACCATAAGGGACCATTCGGGACGTAGCCGTCTCAGCTTTTGCTTGATGGGTTTGTAACCGGGTTTAATGGGGATGTGGTGCTCGGCGATGCTTCGTTCGATTCCGGGCATGTCTTTGTACGACCAAGCGAATACGTCCTTGAATTCGCTTAGGAGTTGTGTGAATTGGGTGCGCTCGTGTTCGTCTAGTGAGGCTCCTAGTTGTAATTTCCTTGGCTCTTCGGGGGTTCCCACGTTTATGGTTATGGTTTCCTCGATGATTGGGTCTTGTGTTTTTGGGTGCACAATGTTTGCAATGTATTTGTTTAATGATTCGTTTGTTTGTTCATATTCGCATGAGTTAGTATCTTTTGTATTTTGTGTGTTGTTTGTTGCTTCTTGATCTTTGTTTGTTTGTATTTTGTTGTTTGTTTTAGCTTGAGACAAGACATAAGCAAATTTATTCATTCCATTATTTTGAAGAGAATTATTCGACAAATCAGAAAATTGCTTGGAGCTAGCCTCCGTAAAAAGGAAATCTAAACTAAAGCTAGAGTCTAGGATAGATGGGTCGACAGATGACCCGACACTAAGAGCATTAGAATCTAAAAGAATTTCTTCTTCTTCTTCGTCGTCTTCTGTGCCGCTGGAGGTGCTTGAGCTGCTTGAGTTGCTTGAGTTGTGATATGGATTGCGTCGTTGCGGGAGGAATGTGTGGTTTTCCTCCGAGGTTTCTTGATTCTTCCTTGATCGATAAGATCTTGGATGGCATGTTTGAGTTTAAGACAACTCTCGGTACTATGCCCCATGCCCCGGTGGTATGCACAGAAGGCGTTAGGGTCCCATGATTTTGATTTCTTTCTCATGGGTGGCTCGTTAATAGGTCCGATTGGCGTGAGGTAGTCTTTTTCAACCAACTTTTGTAATGCCATAGCGTAGGGCATATAGAGTTTGTCAAAATTCCTTGTAGAGCCGTGCGAGTTGTGTATTTTTCGCCCTTTAAGAGTGCGTTCTCGAAGGGTACTTCGGTAAGCGGGATCTTCGTAGCTAGACGTGAGATCCTTTTCAATGCGAGTGCCAATTTCGATGAGATGTTCGAAGTTCTGAGCGTGGCAGAAGTGAAAGTAGTATCGCCAAGCGGGTCGTAAGCTGAAGAGGAAAGTGGACATGAGTTCATCTTCGTGCGGGAGATCTGGCACTCGGGAAAGTAGTTTCCTCCACTGTGCAAGGTGTTTGACGAAGCCTTCGTTGTCCTTCTGGCGAAAAGGTTCAAGGGTGTCGAGCGAGACTGGGTTGCTCAGTTCTTTTTGGACGCGACGTTCCAAACGCTCGACTGCGGTGCGATGCAGAGCTTTTAGGTGATCGATGTCTTTTGCGAGTTGATTGATGTGGCTTATCACCTCGTCAGTGGGTAGCCAGTATTCGTCGTCCTCGTCATCAGACCAGTAGACTGCATTGACTTGGTCGTCGGAGGGTGTGATTAGGTAAGAACAATCCAATATGGGGATTGATCCTACGAAGATGGCGTGGTTGCCGAGTGGGTTGTCATTATTCGATGGCTTGGTGGGTTGAGATAGTTTGCTGAGCTTTCCTTGATCAATCAGATCTTGGATAGCGTTCTTGAGACTAAAGCAGTTCTCGGTGTCATGCCCCTTGCCTCGGTGGTATGCACAAAAGGCATTGGGGTTCCAAGATTTAGGCTTCTTGTCTTCGGGCGGCTCGCTAGTAGGCCCGATCGGTTGTAGGTAGTTCTTTTCGACCAACCTTTGAAATGCTTTGGAGTAAGACATAAAGAGAGGGTCGAAGTTTCTCTTGGCCTTAGGAGGCGGCGAGAAGGTAGTTGCGAAAGCGTCAAGGGTGTCATCATCAAGGTTACCGACGGTACGATTTTCGTCGTTCTTGACCGCGCGGGAGGACTTAGAGGAGCTTCCCTGATAAGCATGGCCGGTGTACTTAGCCATGGTGCCGGTCCTAAGGTCATCTTCGATTTGAGTGCCGACCTTAGTTAGTTCTTTGAAGTTCTGAATGTTGCTGTACCTCATGTAAAATTGATACACGGGTCGCAGGTTATTTAAGAACTTTGGTACGAGCTCGTCCTCGCGGGGACGGTTGGGGATTTGTGCGCTCAGCTTCTTCCAACGAGTAAGATAGTCGGTAAAGCCTTCATTGTCCTTTTGAGAGAGGACTTCCAGGGTGCGAATTGAGACTTGAGTGTCTTCATTGTCTCGATATTGTCGGTCGAACTCGACTGTGAGTTCTTCAAAAGTAGGGACCCGTTGTGGGTCGAGTGAGTAGAACCATGTCTTGGGCACTGCTGCTAGAGAGTGCGGGAAGAGAGTTAGCCAATGCTTAGCGTCGACCCCTTTGATGGCCATTTGGGATTTGAAAGCTCGGATGTGAATGATCGGGCTCTCATGTCCTTGGCAGATGGGAAGATCACTAAGGGCGAGCTTGTTTGGGAGTTCATCCTTAATGCTAGTAGGCAGATTCTCATTCTCTTTGTGGATAGAGTAAGTGCTCGAGACGTAAAGCCTCTCCTCCATAGCTTGGAGTTTCTTAGCGTGCCTGTCGGCCTCCTCCTTAATCTTGAGTTCCATGCGTTCCACTTCGGTGGTGTGGGTGGTCAAAAGGCCCTCAAGGTCAGCGGTCAGCTTTGTGACTTGGTCACGGAGTGCGGTAACTTCGTCATTGCCGGCCATCTTGCGGGTGTAGGTTCGTTTTTTGTATGGGATTATTACACGATGCTTAGTACGGCGAGTATCCAGCTGAGGCCTGCATTTCACTTTGCATATTAGTGACACGACTCGACCCACTAGACTCACATCCATTTTTAGGCATTCATTTTAGCTCATTTCTTTGTTTAGAAAGACCTTTTAAGCTTGAAAAAGGAGGTTTTCGAAAAGGTTTTGCTAAGGGAAGCTTTTGAGGCGAGGATGCGTGCGCACATCTCGTCTCGATGTTAAAAGATTTTGCTTTGCATCCGTCGAACTGATATCGGTGATTTGCCGAGGTGAGCTCGAGTCGGATGTGTAAAAGAAGAAGGATTCGGCTCGAGCAAGTCGAGTCGAGGATGTTAAAATGGAGTCTAGGCCGCATGACCTAGAGGATTGAAATCCACGAGCTCGGGTTTTAATCCTTGCTCGGGTTTTTGCTTGTTAGTGAAAAATGAAGTTTTGAGAAAGCTTGTTTCAAAAATTCGCGATAGTTTTGTTTGAAAAGTGTTAGTTTGTTAGATGTTAGGTTCATTTATCTTTGAAACGTTTAAGCGAGTTTTCGAAGATATGAATGCAAGTGCTTATTTTTGAAAAAGACCATGGAGTGCATAGCCTCGAACTTGTACGTATGACTCAAAAAGGGTGAAAATGAGTCAGTCGGGTACACCTCCAACTACCTCGAGTACGCTTTGGCAGATACTTAACCCCTTCATTTCCTTACGCCGGGGCGATAGGTTTTCTGAAGGGAGCACTGGGGCGGTCAAGATAGTCGTTTACGGCAAGCCGTGGAGGGGCGAGAGGAAAGTTAGTCCGGCATGTGCTTTATCGAGTGGACAAGCCTGCATGTGGGAACCACCTCTCGAGGGTGCAAAGGGTGCCTAGATTCCAAGAGGAATGGACTTTAAACGAATGTGCATAGCTCAAATATGTATACTTGGATTGTTCAAGGCTTTCAAGTTTCACCTCTTTATTTTTAAAAAGAAAAAGCTAGTTTTAAGTTTTAAAAATAAGATCTCCCCAGCGGGGTCGCCAAACTGTGGAACCCGGGAGGGACCCAACTCGGCGTCTTGTTTAAGGGCGGATTTTAAAGTTAAAAAAGATTAAGTTAGAAAAACCTTTAAGAACTGCTATGGAGTCGCCACCTAATTATCGCGGAAATTAGGAACCTGCTACCATGTTCTAAGCTAAAAACATGTCCTAGATTTTGGAGCACGCCGACACCCCTAAATCTAAGGCTTGTGAAACTAGATTGGATTCGGGGTGAGGGTACTTTAGAAAAAGTGTTAATTCAATTAATGACTTATGAAAACCTTTTAGAAAAGCCTATGTAAAAATAGCCTCTACTGACCTAGAACAATCCTTGTAAGATGATATTTGAGCTAATGTTATCGCTACGTACAAGTGCGATAAGTTTGTAAAAGAATGCAGATGCAGATGCAAAAAGATTGATTAAAACCCTCAGTTTAGCATGTTTAACTTGTTAACGAATACGGTTCAGTTAAAGGTCGAATTCATTGTTTAAGTTGATTTTAATGCAAAATAAGAAGGGTGCAAGATGCATGCAAATAAAATAAAGTTCAATTGTCCATTGGTTTATTTTATAAGGTTGGTTGCTTATGCGACTTTGGCGTGTCATCGGATATGGAGTGTGCAGAAGTAAATAGAACACTTGGAGTGCAAGCGCTACTGGGTGCCAAAGCCTGGGCGCAAAAGTGTAGGCCCCTTTGTTAGTGCATAGAAAATAAGAAAGAGCATCGATCCAAGTGGATCGGTACCTACCTTGTCCTGACGCTTCAGATCTGGGGCAGAGCTTCGCTTCTTGAACTTGAAAGGAGGATGAATTCAACACGGGATGGTGTGTTGAACTCAAGGATTTGAGTGCTTGAGGCTTTGTGGATGTAAAAGTGTATGATGTGAGAATTTGTGGTGTAAATGATGTATTCTGGTTGTGAATTGTGTTTTCGAGGCGGGGGTATAGGGGTGTATATATACTAAAAACCTCGGAGAAATTAGGAAATCGGGGATAAAAACAAGCCTAGGAACCGCATAGCCTTATGCGGTTGCCTGGGGAAACCGCATAGGCTTATGCGGTTGCCTCCAAACCGCATAAGCTTATGCGGTTCGAGGGGGGGGTCTTTTGTGTAGTTTCCTAGTTTCGATTGAATTATATCTTAGAAAGATTTCGAGATAATCTCAAACGTGTGGCTCAAGAAAACCCCTAGGATATTTCTGAGATATTTTATCATGCTTAGGGCTTTGGAGTGCGGGCCAAAGGCTGGGTTTGGGCTCGGTTTTGGGCAGAGACCCTAAAAATGAAAAGGGTGTGTTTGCATAGTTTTTGTGAAATAAGGTAAGACGTGAAGTTTATTTAGTGTAAGAGGGGGCTAAATAGCGGTTTTAGCTACAGGCCTAAATTTAGGAATTTAGGAATCTTTGAATTAGACCTTGTTAGTGTAAAAGGACTAATTGTAGTGCAAATGCGAAGCTCATGCCAAATGAGGCAGGACAAGGACCTAGCTAGACTCCAAATGGACAAAATGAACGTTTATTTAAAGCGATGTGAAGCGACCTCAAACATTTTAACATTTAAAACGACTCAAAATGAATTCGACATTAGTTAGAACCGTTTAAGTCAACGTTAAAGCATGCGTAATAAAAGTCCGTGATACATCACAGGGTTTTGTTTGGGAGGGTACGGATATGGGTGTGGACAAGGGATTTTGATCCACGCGATGTTTTATTTCAAAAACATGTTCATTTGAAAAGAGTCGCCACTAAATTTTATATGGAATTTAGAAAACCAATTTTAGAGAAAATGAGTTCGTGTGAGTTTACGTGTTAGGAAGTTTAAAAGAATTTCATTAATTTAACGCCTAACCCCGCCCGTTATAAAAACGGTCTCTACTAAATAAAACCATGGCTATTAAGAGTACACATGCGGATATGCAAACAATATTTTAACCCTAAATAAATTACATCCTTTCTAAGTCATTTAATGCACACATAATTTCGTCGAAGTTATTTAACATATGGGTTCATTTACTATTCTAGCAAACAAAGAAAAGAAGCAGAAATTCTTACCGACAGCATAAGATAGATTAACAAACGTTAGCGGCAGACGAATAAAATAATCAAACACGACTAATATATAACCAGACATGAACAACTAACACAAATAATAAGACACCACGCACAAAATATGAAGAAATAACCAATATACATAAATGCAACCCAACGTTCAAGAGCCTAAACTATGCAAACTTACACGTCAAATAACACTACACAATTCAACTTAAGACTCAACGGATAAAGGAAATCAGCAGCATGAATTAATCTAATGTGCAGCATGAACTAATCTAACATAAATAAATACTCCATACGAACGTAAAGAAGCAACCGACATACATACGAACACAAACACATGAGGGCCTAAAATAATCAGACGCACTAATGTACACGTAAATATAAACCAAATAACATGGGTACTTAAGCGCGGCGTATACAAGCCTAAATTATACAATCCTACGCAACACAAGATTTAACAGATGAAGCAATACCAGCAGCCAACAGAGCCACACAATACACGGCTTTTTCATGATTTAACGAAACTAAACGTGAAACGAAGCACACACATGTTAAACGATGGAGTCATGAAAACTAATCTAAACATACAACGTGACTTACAAATCTGGAGAAGCATGATAAATCAATTTTAGACAATTAACATAATCAAACATGAACGAGACCTAATTATATAATAAACTAACGAGCTAATCAAAATCAAACTAACGACGGCAAATCATACTACACAAGGAAATCGAACGTGTATATCAGATAAACGAGAAACACGACACATCCACACACACATATCAAAATCATGCTAAAGATGCAAGTCCAAAACGAACAATAGACATGACTAGTACGATGATAAACAACAGAGCGACAGAGAGCAATAAAAAGTGACAGAAAGCGATAAAAAGCGATAAAAACAGCAATATAAACAAAGTAAAGTGAGTATTTTTGCACCCTCAACTTACATGTATCGTTGACCAATTCTTTGAGTCGTAATCGATTGTAAGATTTTATCCCAAGGGGCCGTCGTCGACGAAAATCAATTGTAATCCGTAACTTTGAATAAAACTGACAGCGATTTTCAAAAGCTTGTAACTTCTTCGTTTCTCAACGAAATTTCGAACCAAAAGATGTTTTAGAATCGTGGGAAAGTGAACTTCAAGATTATGTAAACAAATCAGAAAGACTAGGATGTTTTCAACACGAAAAACGAGGATGAATAGGTGATAGCTGAATGATAACAGAAAAATGGTGCTCTGTTTTCGTGCAGCTCTCTCGACTTCTTTGAGGTCTTTCTTTGTGACTTTTATTATGTATGTATGCTGTATATTTCCTCCTCTTGAATGCTTATGGTGGGTGTGTATATATAGTGACAGAAGGTAGGGTTTTAAGAAGGAAAAGAGCAGCTATGCCCCGTTTTCAGGAGCTGCTATTTGCGTCTTCGTTTAGGGCTTTTGAGGGGGTTTTCTTGAGTGGCAAGGCAAGGTTACATGGGTAGGATAGTTAGGATGTGGGTATGGGTCATGGGTAGGTGATTAGGAGTCGGGTTTTTGGTTAAATTGGGCTGTCAAAACAGGGTACGAGGATGGGGTTCTGGGCTGCTGTATTTCGAGCTGATTATGGCTGGTTGAGGTGGGTTTTGGTCGTGGTTTTGGGCTGGCTTAAGCTCGGGTGTGTGGGGAAGAGTGTGGGTAAAAGAGGCCTCGAAATTCGTGTTGAAACGGGCTCAAAATCGCTCTTAAAATTGGGCTTAAAACGAGTTTTAAAACTTGTTGTTAAGAAAACGAATTCATCGAATACGATTTAATAAAATGTTTTAAAAGCACGAGAAACGACTTTTCAAATCAAATATCAAATTTATAAAAGCGATTTTTCAAATCGAGTTACTTAAAATGATTTTTCAAATCGAAATATTTTATTTTCAATAAAATACTTGAGGCAAATAAATTTTGACAGAAATAACTTTACCTTGTTAAAACATTAATTTAAATATCATTTAAATTAATAAAACATTACGTCGACAGCGCCCGACTTACATCGTAAAACGAACTCAAATAAATGACACGAAATACAAGTTGTCCTATCATCATAGGGTGTTTGCCGGGTTTGCTATAAATTCTCATATCGACAGATACGGGTATCTACAGAGCCCCCACTTTGACTAAGGCTTGGACAGGCGAAAGTCAAAGTAGACTCTCGAGTCGATCTAAGATCACAACTTGAGAGCCTCACGGGTCGTTTATGGTTCCTTAGACCTGTGTATAAAAGCTCACCAGCCATAAGAAGAAATCATACCTGACACTTGATCATGGATGCCTTCATTTTCATCAACATATGGGTTGAGCCTTATCCTTAGGCGCCTACGTATCCGTTGTGACAGAATCAAACCCGTATCGTAGTTCGAGCTCGTGGCCTGTAGCTTTCTGCTGCTTCGACCCAAAACAATGATATTTGTTTACTCGAATGAGTAAAGCTACATCTGCATTCTTTTTGGAAGTGTCACTTCTTTTAGCTTCTGCTAGTACTTCTTCATTTCGAGGATGTCATCCTGTCGTCGGGGTCTAAGGTTGATGACTTTAGAGCCCCCGGTTGGAGCGTTCCTGTTCAATCTTAACAACAAATCATAGCACACGACTCACATAGTGAAATCTGCGACTTTTGAAACGAAAAGAATGGATCATCGATCCGAGCTGCGAATTTTATTCGAAAATGGGTCATCGACCTGCTTTTTACACAAAAGGATAGATCATCGATCCGAACTGAGAATTTTAATTTGGAAATGGGTCTTCGACTTGATTTTTAAACAAAAGGATGGATCATCGATCCGAACTGAGAATACTAATTTGGAAATGGGTCTTCGACCTGCTTTTTTTTTTTTTTTTTTTAAAAAAAAAGGGATGGATCATCGATCCGAACTGAGGATATTAATTTGGAAATGGGTCTTCGACCGGCTTTTTACACAAAATGGATGGATCATCGATCCGAACTGAAAATATTAATTTGAAGATGGGTCCTCGACCTGCTTTTTACACAAAAAGGATGGATCATCGATCCGAACTGAGAGTTTTAATTCGAAAATGGGTCTTCGACCTGCTTTTAAACAAGTGCAATGGATCATCGATCCGAGCTAAAACCAGCATCTGCGTCCTCGATTCGCATTTCAAAATTTTTGTGACCTATTCAAAATTTTGTGTCCTCGACCTATATTTTTAGATTAAAGAGTGGTGGGTCTTCGACCGGAAACTGTAAACATCTTTTGAGAAATGGGTCGCCGACCCGCATCTTGAAAAGTGGATGAGTCATCGACTCGAACTACAAACATCTTTTAAAAATGGGTCTTCAACCCGCATCTTGAAAAGTGGATCGTCTCGAACTATAAACATCTTTTGAAAATGGGTCTTCAACCCGCATCTGTAAACATCTTTTGAAAATGGGTCGTCGACCCGAAACCGTAAACATCTTTTGAAAATGGGTCGTCGACCCGAAACCGTAAACATCTTTTGAAAATGGGTCGTCGACCAGCACCTTGAAAAGTTGATGAGTCATCGACTCGAATTATAAACATCTTCTGAAAATGGGTCTTCAACCGGCATTTTGATTTAAGTGGATGAGTCATCGACTCGAACTATAAATATCTTTTGAAAATGGGTCTTCAACCCGTATTTTGATTTAAGTGGATGGGTCATCGACCCAAACTACGTTCATTATTTGAAAACTGGGGCCATCGGCCCGTATTTTGAGGAAGAGGCGGATAGGTCATCGACCCGAACTATAATTGTCATTGAAAATTGGGGCCATCGACCCCGATTTTGAAGGAAAAGGTGGATGGGTCATCGACCCAAGCGGAACACAGCTTTTGAAAATGGGTCATCGACCCCTATTTTTGGAAAACGGATAGGTCATTGATCCGCATAGCAAATTTTATTTGAAAATCGAAAGAGGTCATCGACATGAACTTTGGATTTTGAGCACTTCGAATAACTCGGCCATTAACCTAGTTTAAAAACATCGTTTTTAAAAGAAGACTCTAAAAGTGTAAAGTTATATAATTAATACACATCCATTTACTCTATTATCGAATTCCCCTACACTTAGCTTATTGTCGTCCTCGACGATGACAAACCGAGCTACTAAAAACATCACCATACTCAACCTTATATTGACTTAAGAACGGTCAACGAGGATCATTTCAAACAAATCATATGAATTAGCAGCGCCTACAATGAAATTTGCTCCTCCACAACAAACTGTACAATCGATTAATTAAACCACATTACAGATTTTAGACGCTTTTAAATTGAAATTATTAACGAACTTTTCATCCTTCACAACTTGTTTTACTTTCTTTCTCCCCACATATCAACAATTAGGCTATGGGTTTCAGCCAAATATTAAGGTCTCAAGGGAAGGGGTTTACTTTCGGCACCTTGTATTACCACATTAGTGCGTGGATCGTTCTCCCAGTTACCTAAGGTGTACCCGATACCTCCTAATATTTATTTTCTTTTCCTTCTGTTTTCTTTTTTTTTTTCTGATTTTTTTTTTTCAACATTCTCTTTTTCAAAATATCTGTCAAGTGACCCATGTAGCAAGCCTCAACCGATGGATCCCGTCCAACTGGACAAGTCATCAGGCATTCTCCCAATAGCTAAAATTGGGTTCCCCTCGGGCTAAGAACTCGAATCACAAGATAGTCAATCACGCTCTTTTGAGGTCAAGTAATCTCCCTGTCGATCCATTAAAGGAGTCACCACGAAAGTAAATAATTAAACACAAAACCGGCTTACACACCACACTATTAATTAGTCAACAATGGGGTTAAGATCGTTACACAAGTGCTATTCTTTATTATCCATTCATGATTCAAATTTAAAAGAGAACTAAAATATGTAATGTCATGAAATTAATCGACTCAAGTTTAAATAAGGAGGAAAAGTTCATGCATTTGTTGCTTTAAAATATAAATTCTCAATTCATTCCGAAAAACAATTCGATTCGAGTTTGTCGTTGACTCATCTTTGTCTAAACATTAAACAGAAGGTTCAGGTGCTTGGTTCGAAAGTTACCCCACTTTGGCAACTTGACTTTGACTTAAGGAGAAGAATATGCGACTCAGGTTCAGAAAACGACACGGTTTCGACACTATTTGTAACAACTCGAGATGCGAATGGACTGGACCAGATTAATCATGAAAAGACTCGAAGCTTAACGACATGGTCTACGACCTAACTATACAAATGCATGCGACATATGGACTTAAAGATGCACTCACGAAGACGGATTTAGACCCAACTAGACATGGACTTGAAGTAATTAGCTCGTACGCGGACCAAACAGTTTCTAAGGTTTATACAAAACTTCCAAATAGCTTAGCTAAGACGTTGTTTTGCCCTGACTCAAAACTAAAAATTTGACCTGCATGACTTGGGCCCAAGAGTAGGCCTAGGTGGCCCAAATAGTTAAATCCTCTAAGACTTTTAGATGGACTAGACTTTCTATACACGACTTAGACTCTAACTAGACTTGACTCGATGCATTTCATGCTTCCTCATGACTCGAGACTGAGACTTTATTTTTGTTTTTTTTTTTTTGTTTTTTTTTTTTTGAAGTCGATGTTTAAAAAGGGCAGCGCTTCGACTACCAAAAGGGCTTATTTGGTTCGAAAATTCTAGTCCAACTGGGGTTAGATTTTACCTTCGAAAAACTTCGTTTTGGTTCGAAAAAATTCTATTCCCAAATGGGTAGCATTTCAAAAGCGTTCGAGATTATTCTAATCCTAAACGTATAGCATTTCAGCTTAAGAACTATTCTTTTTTCAAAAGACGCCGTGTTAAAAAAAAAATCGTTCGGGATTAATCTAATCCTAAACGGGTAGCATTTCAGCTTGAAAGGATTTTTTTTTTCAAAAGAGTTAGTGTTGGGAACTGTTCGAGATTATTCTAATCTTTAACGGATAGCATTTCAGCTATAAAAGGATCTTTTTTCAAAAGATAATTTTCTTTTAAAGAGAAAAAAAAAAAAGTTTTAGGATTTTCTAATCCTAACGAGGAACATTTCAGCTTAGAAAAGATCTTTTTCAAAAGAGCTAATATTGAAAATTGTCTAAGATTATTCTAATCCTAAACGAATAGCATTTCAACTAGGAAGAGATCTTTTTTCAAAAGAGCTAATATCGGAAATTTGATTATTCTAATCCTAAACGAATAGCATTTCAGCTAGGAATGGATCTTTTTTCAAAAGAGCTAATATCGGAAGTTATTTAAGATTATTCAAATCCTAAACGAATAGCATTTCAGCTAGGAATGGATCTTTTTTCAAAAGAGCTAATATCGGAAATTATTTAAAATTATTCTAATCCTAAATGAATAGCATTTCAGCTAGGAATGGATCTTTTTTCAAAAGAGCTAATATCGGAAGTTATTTAAGATTATTCTAATCCTAAACGAATAGCATTTCAGCTAGGAATGGATCTTTTTTCAAAAGAGCTAATATCGGAAATTATTTAAAATTATTCTAATCCTAAATGAATAGCATTTCAGCTAGGAATGGATCTTTTTTCAAAAGAGCTAGAATCGAACATTATTTAAAATTATTCTAATTCTAAGGGGATGGCATTTCAGCCAGGAAGAGATCTTTTTTCAAAAGAGCAAAAATCGAAAATTGTTTAAGATTATTCTAACCCTAAACGAATAGCTTTTTAGCTTGGAGGTGATATTTTTCAAAATAGCTAAAGTCGAAAATTATTTAAGATTATTCTAATCCTAGAAGGAAAGCGTTTCAGCTTGGACAAAAATCTTTGTTTTTCGGAAAAGATAGTGTTGGAAAATATTTAAGATTATTCTAATCCTAAAAAAGACAGCATTTCATGTCAGCTTAAGGAAAAACTTTTGGAAAAAATATTCGATTGAAAAGAGATCTTTTTTCAAAAGAGCTAAAGTTGGAAAATATTTAAGATTATTCTAACCTTAAAAGGACAGCATTTCAGCAAAGAAAAGATTTTTGGAAAATATTCGATTGAAAAGATGACAGTTTTGACTTAAAAAGACCAAAAAAAACAAGGCTTTGGAATTCATAGAGCATTTAGTCATACGCAGTTCAAGGATGCAATGCATGAGCTAGACTATTCTAAGTCTCGAAAAGGGTCCATGCCAATGATCCCACGTTGTTAGGTAACCTACGCAACCACCATAAGTCTGTAACTATATGGCGAGAGTGCAGCTGCTAACCTCGGCGGGACCACCTTGATATTTAAATCAGACACAGTGAACGTCATTTCCCTACCTTGAGATCGACCCAAGGGGAGAAATGGTTCGAAACCTAACAGTATGATGCATAAATAACATAAAAAAAAGGTACTCTAAATAGCCATCGTTTTACTTTTCAAGCTTCACTTCCCCAGCGGAGTCGCCAAATTGTGGACAAGGGATTTTGATCCACGCGATGTTTTATTTCAAAAACATGTTCATTTGAAAAGAGTCGCCACTAAATTTTATATGGAATTTAGAAAACCAATTTTAGAGAAAATGAGTTCGTGTGAGTTTACGTGTTAGGAAGTTTAAAAGAATTTCATTAATTTAACGTCTAACCCCGCCCGTTATAAAAACGGTCTCTACTAAATAAAACCATGGCTATTAAGAGTACACATGCGGATATGCAAACAATATTTTAACCCTAAATAAATTACATCCTTTCTAAGTCATTTAATGCACACATAATTTCGTCGAAGTTATTTAACATATGGGTTCATTTACTATTCTAGCAAACAAAGAAAAGAAGCAGAAATTCTTACCGACAGCATAAGATAGATTAACAAACGTTAGCGGCAGACGAATAAAATAATCAAACACGACTAATATATAACCAGACATGAACAACTAACACAAATAATAAGACACCACGCACAAAATATGAAGAAATAACCAATATACATAAATGCAACCCAACGTTCAAGAGCCTAAACTATGCAAACTTACACGTCAAATAACACTACACAATTCAACTTAAGACTCAACGGATAAAGGAAATCAGCAGCATGAATTAATCTAATGTGCAGCATGAACTAATCTAACATAAATAAATACTCCATACGAACGTAAAGAAGCAACCGACATACATACGAACACAAACACATGAGGGCCTAAAATAATCAGACGCACTAATGTACACGTAAATATAAACCAAATAACATGGGTACTTAAGCGCGGCGTATACAAGCCTAAATTATACAATCCTACGCAACACAAGATTTAATGTGATGAAGCAATACCAAAGAAATCAACAGAGCCACACAATACACGGCTTTTTCATGATTTAACGAAACTAAACGTGAAACGAAGCACACACATGTTAAACGATGGAGTCATGAAAACTAATCTAAACATACAACGTGACTTACAAATCTGGAGAAGCATGATAAATCAATTTTAGACAATTAACATAATCAAACATGAACGAGACCTAATTATATAATAAACTAACGAGCTAATCAAAATCAAACTAACGACGGCAAATCATACTACACAAGGAAATCGAACGTGTATATCAGATAAACGAGAAACACGACACATCCACACACACATATCAAAATCATGCTAAAGATGCAAGTCCAAAACGAACAATAGACATGACTAGTACGATGATAAACAACAGAGCGACAGAGAGCAATAAAAAGTGACAGAAAGCGATAAAAAGCGATAAAAACAGCAATATAAACAAAGTAAAGTGAGTATTTTTGCACCCTCAACTTACATGTATCGTTGACCAATTCTTTGAGTCGTAATCGATTGTAAGATTTTATCCCAAGGGGCCGTCGTCGACGAAAATCAATTGTAATCCGTAACTTTGAATAAAACTGACAGCGATTTTCAAAAGCTTGTAACTTCTTCGTTTCTCAACGAAATTTCGAACCAAAAGATGTTTTAGAATCGTGGGAAAGTGAACTTCAAGATTATGTAAACAAATCAGAAAGACTAGGATGTTTTCAACACGAAAAACGAGGATGAGTAGGTGATAGCTGAATGATAACAGAAAAATGGTGCTCTGTTTTCGTGCAGCTCTCTCGACTTCTTTAAGGTCTTTCTTTGTGACTTTTATTATGTATGTATGCTGTATATTTCCTCCTCTTGAATGCTTATGGTGGGTGTGTATATATAGTGACAGAAGGTAGGGTTTTAAGAAGGAAAAGAGCAGCTATGCCCCGTTTTCAGGAGCTGCTATTTGCGTCTTCGTTTAGGGCTTTTGAGGGGGTTTTCTTGAGTGGCAAGGCAAGGTTACATGGGTAGGATAGTTAGGATGTGGGTATGGGTCATGGGTAGGTGATTAGGAGTCGGGTTTTTGGTTAAATTGGGCTGTCAAAACAGGGTACGAGGATGGGGTTCTGGGCTGCTGTATTTCGAGCTGATTATGGCTGGTTGAGGTGGGTTTTGGTCGTGGTTTTGGGCTGGCTTAAGCTCGGGTGTGTGGAGAAGAGTGTGGGTAAAAGAGGCCTCGAAATTCGTGTTGAAACGGGCTCAAAATCGCTCTTAAAATTGGGCTTAAAACGAGTTTTAAAACTTGTTGTTAAGAAAACGAATTCATCGAATACGATTTAATAAAATGTTTTAAAAGCACGAGAAACGACTTTTCAAATCAAATATCAAATTTATAAAAGCGATTTTTCAAATCGAGTTACTTAAAATGATTTTTCAAATCGAAATATTTTATTTTCAATAAAATACTTGAGGCAAATAAATTTTGACAGAAATAACTTTACCTTGTTAAAACATTAATTTAAATATCATTTAAATTAATAAAACATTACGTCGACAGCGCCCGACTTACATCGTAAAACGAACTCAAATAAATGACACGAAATACAAGTTGTCCTATCATCATAGGGTGTTTGCCGGGTTTGCTATAAATTCTCATATCGACAGATACGGGTATCTACAATGGGTATCCACAAAAACATAGGCCCTAAAATTATTTACGGCCTTGCATGTATGTATTATTGTCCTTTACACGTATTTTAAGAGGAGAGTAATGCACCAAAGGTATAAATGCATGTAGTATATATATATATTATTGTTGTCAATTTACTCATTTCGTTTCAATTATTTGTTATTCTGTTTTATTTTGGGTGTATTATTTAGTTGTTACCTTTTTATTTTGGGAGATTTTTATGACTTAAATAGACAATTTCATTATGAAATTCTTTGAGTTGAAATAAAATGTAAACAAATGACCAAAAACGATGGATGTACAATGAGAGGAGAGTAATACGTCCTAAGGTGTAAATACATGACCAAAAAACGGAGGGAGTACAACGAGAGGAGAGTATTACTCCCGCATGTCCTAATGTAAACAAATGACCGAAAATGGAGGGAACGGAGGGAGTATGAGACTAGGCGTGCGTGTATGCATTATTTGAGTTATTGGTACAAGACGATGAGTATAAATACGGAGTACATTATTATTTATTAGTGAACATATTTAACCCATATTCATTTCTAGGTACGAAAATTATATCTAATCTAATATGGAGTAGTAATATTATAGTACGGCAGTATTAAATAACATTAGTTGATTAAAATGTTTTGAATTGCATTATATGAATTTTTATGTTGGGATATTATTATTTATAGACTTCTCTGTCTCAGTCAATTATTAACATTTGTTTTATTTCCTCCTCACAAAATAAAGCAAATGTTAATATAATAGCAATTCTGTGAAAAATCCCTTAATATAATTCTCACATCGATTGTGGAGATGAGAAATGTGCACCTGGCCTTATAAAGCCTAAGGGTTACACCTCTTATTGCCAATTGGTTTTAGGACCACTTGTGGGTGTGGCTCGGACCTGTATCTGATTTCACATTCACTAGGACAGAGAGAGTACTAGTACAAATGTTTTTGGCTATCATTAAATACCAAACTAACTTTATTGTGACGCATACGACAAATTGTTTATGATTAAAAATTAACCATTTTAACATTTTGGTGACCATTATCTAGTAAAAGATGACCACGTCAAGTGATCTCTAAGTGGTCATGACGAGTGTTAGCGTGGTCACAGTAAGCGTTAGATTAGCATTTTTCACCTAAATTATCAACGGTATGTATACAAAGTCTTGCAGTATGTAGATGTCTCAACATAAAGTCGATATCAATGCCTCATCTCACTTATCCAACTACTCAAGTATATATAAGACTTTTGATTCTTTTCTATAATTCAACTAAAGTACTAAACTAACAAGATTTTAACTAATTAAATATTTAAATACAATCAAATATATTTCCAACTTGAGATAAGATTAATAAAATCAATTTCTTTCCTTCCATATATCGTAATCAAATGGAAAAAAAAATCCATCGCTTCCTTCCCTTTCCGTTCACTCCAATTCCTTCACCTTTAACAAAAGTAAAAAAAAAAAAAAACATCATAGCAAAATACGGGTAAAATTCTCATGGCTCTCGTGTTCGATTATCTCCAAAGGCAATCTTGTGGGAAATGTTAAGCCTGAGGCTATACATAATATATCACGAGCCTGTCACCCTGGTAAAAAAAAAGTGGTTGACTTAGCGTGTATGGTTTGCATGCTATCATATACGCTCGAGAGTTTTATCTAATATGTACCAAAAATAGCGATTGCGTGTTTCCCACACATTATCCAAAAGAAGAAGAAAAAAAAAAGCATGAAAGCAAAACTGAAAGGAATGTTTAGCGGGCCCTCTAGCTCCTTACCAAACTCCAACTTCACATGATTTTCTATGGACCATTTTCGGTCTGAATTTATTTCTTTGGGCCTTTTTGCCTTGATTTGCCTTGAGAGTCTGTAATTTGTTGATTCTAGTTGATTTTATGCGCAAAATAGGTCCGAATTAAGTACTCCGTACTCCCTAGTTATTAATACTCTGTAGTATTTACTGTGAAGAATCCCTTGTTATATGCCCTCTCACATCGGTTGTGGAAATGAGAACGTATTTGCTGTTGTTAGACACTGTTGTTGCACGTAATTGCCGCTGTTAGGCTTGCTGGTGCTGTCACATTGAATGATGTGGCCACGTTTTGTCCATTGCTGTCATAAAACAGTTGTTGCCGTGTTTTTTTTTAGTAGGTAGCCGAGTTTCATCTCAGCTTTAGGCCTTGTATTATGCCGTGTTTCGTTCTGTGTGACTTTAGTTGAGTTATTGTTCAAATTGCTATTTATATAAGTCATGTTTGAGTCGGGGAATATGTAGTTAAGGGATAGTCTTTATTATACCTCGGATAGACCTTAGGGATTTCTTGATTTATGTTACATGCATGTACCACGTAGAATTTTGATCTTGATTTATGTATTAAATTTTTTGTGCATAATTTGATGTCTTTGATTGATCTTAGGTTGTGTTAAAAATGCTTTCAAATGATTGTGTGGAGCCCTTATGCACATTAGGCCTTTGGGATGCACCAGACTTTCTTAAAAAGTTTTTAGAATCTAGAGGGTTTAGTTTTATACCAAAGTTAGCTACGAATTTGAAGAATTTTAGGCATGATAATAATCTGATCAAACTTTTGGTAGAGTATTATGATGTAGTAGAAGGCTGCTTCAACATCACCAATAAGAGGTTGTTTTTAGTTGATGTTTATTGGGTCCCGAGGTAGGTGGTGGTGGAATGTACGAGGGCTTTTGGTAGTTAGGGGATTGTTGGAATTTTTGGTGGGGCGGTACATACGGTGGGTTTTGTGGTGGTTGCGGGGTCGGGTTTAGGACATTTTGGTTACGATAGGATAGGAGTGATCGATCGTAACCCGGCTGATTTTGAAATGGCAAGTTCAGTTGGTAAGATTGGTAAGCATGAACTTGCTCGTGAGGTGCCATATTACCCGGTGCACCATAGCTCGAATACCCCGCATCGTGCCTCCAACTGCATTCACGTGCGCACTAGAAGAACCACCCTGCATAGTGTCGAGCTTCATTGTCAACACATAAAGTTGACTCGCGATCGCACTCAAACTCTCCTTATCACGGTCTTGGTGAGAAGATCGTGAATTACCCGTGGCTTTCCAAACTATGAGGAATGCATCGTCATCTCCTCGATTAGAGCCCACGCCTTATCATCATCTACGTTGTTAGCAAATCGTCCGTCCGCGGCAGAATCCAAAATAGCACGGCTCTCAGCATATAACCCATTATAAAAAGTCATGATCACCAACCAATCGTTCAAACCGTGATGAGGACAATCCCGAATGAGCTTGTTATATCTCTCCCAAGCTTCAGCAAAGGACTCGTCATAAGTTTGCTTGAAACTTTGAATTTGGCTCCGCATTTGATTAGTCCGCTCCGAAGGATAGAACTTTTGATAAAAGGCAAGAGCTAGACCATTCCAATCTGTAATACCCGCGGCTTCCTTGTCTAAGTCAGTGATCCACTCTCGTGCGCGATCACGTAAAGAAAAAGGGAATAACATCTCCCTAATCTGAGCCTGAATAATCCCGGCCTGTTTGATCGTCGAAGAGTAATCAGTAAAAACCTGCATATGCCGACCTGGATCCTCCGTAGGATTGCCACCAAACTGATTACACTCCAACAAATTAAGAAATGCGGGGCGAATCTCAAAGTTGCATTATGGACTCCGTCTTGGGCAAAGAATGACTATAAAGTTTCGGCATAGTCACAGGGGCCTCAATAACATGATTATTCCCGAGTGATTTGTAAAGAATGCTTAGTGGGTCAAATCGAAATAGTGAAAGACTATTTGGTTTGACCCGAAATTTCGAAAAGTGTTTATTTCGAAGTTGAGGGAATTTTGAAACGCGATTATTTCAAAATGAAAGAGTTTTGCTTGTTTTGTAAAAACACGGAGAATTTCGAAAAGAGCTTATTTCAAAAATGAGAGTGTGTCGTTTGTTTTGTAAAAGTGAAAAGATTTTTTAAAAGAGCTTATTTCAAAAATTGAGAGTGTGTTGATTTAGGAACGATGTTGTGCCTATGAAGCTTTTGAGGCGAGAATGCGTGCGCGCATCTTGTCTCGATGTTAAAATGTGTTTGCTTTGTATCCATCGAGCCCACGTTAACGGTTCATCGTTGAGGGCTCGAGCCTGGATGCATGAAAATGATTTGGCTCGAGAGCGGTGCGCTAGTTGAGTCGAGGATGCTTTCATTTTAGGTGTTCAATTTAACTTATTTCATTTAAGAAAACTCTTTTAAGCTTGAAAAAGGAGGGTTTTCGAAAAATTTTAAGCTAAAGGAAAGCTTTTGAGATGAGAATGTGTGCGCGCATCATGTCTCGATGTTAAAATGTGTTTGCTTTGCATCCGTCGAACCGATGTCGGTGGTGTGCCGAGGTGGGCTCGAGTTCGGATATGTAAAAGAGAAAGATTCGACTCGAAAGCGGTTAGCTAGTCGAGTCTGTAACAACCTGGTTTTTAGTCGACTTTAATTACTAAGGCGGAAATTAATTAAGTCTTAAACCAGCGTTATTAATTATACATAAAAAACTCAAATATTACAACATCGTTCAAGAGTTGAATAAAACAACTCTAAGTACGGAAATTAAAAGAGTATTGTTGTATATATTACATCTCTCTCGAAAAACAACTTAAAGTAAAGCGTAAAACATCGCGTGGCCCCGTCCAAAATCCAGCATCCGGTCCACGATCATCCTGCACAATAAACTGATGGGGGTGCCATTGAATGACAAAGTGACTAGCTATGCTCATACTTACCCTCGATTTCAATTACTTTGGTTTATTACTATCGCTTTATAATTAGAGTAAATTACAAAATACCACCTTTTAAAATTGAAAATTTTCAAATTATCACCTTTTAAAACATTCTTTGTAAATTACCACCTTTTATAACGCTTTTCCACTCAAATTGCCACCTTCCTCCAATTCCGGTGAAAAAATAATCCGTTTTGCCCCCACTTTTCAGTGAATTATTTACAGTTTGACTTTTTTGTGAGGGGAAAAAGTCAAACTGTAAACAAATGACTGAGACAGAGTAAATTATTTTTACACTGGAATTGGAGGAATGCGGCAATTTAAGTGGAAAAGCGTTATAAAAGGTGGTAAATTACAAAGAATGTTTTAAAAGGTGGTAATTTGAAAATTTTCAATTTTAAAAGGTAGTATTTTGTAATTTACCCTTATAATTATAACATTATGATAAAAATATAAACATGCTTATTACATATAGCATATAAAGACATATAAGTCATAATAAGCATGCGGTTTAAAGCGATAAATCATATAAGCATGATATTCAGTTATGAAAGCAAATAACAGATAATATCACAGCAATAGTGTCACAACATATCAGCAGGATTACGAATCGATATCAGATCGCAAACAAACATACATATAGTATCATTCACATCATGCAGACTCGATTCACTTCAGAAATTTGTGGTCTTTAGTTTTCAAAGATGGTACGCACTCATTCTCATTTAATCAAACAACACATACTGCTTACGAGCCTGACCACTGAGTAGGCCATTGTACTCCAGTCGCTTACATCTCACTACCATAGTGCACCGACTTACTCGACTCGTAAACCACGCCGAATACTATAGTACTTGCATCTCATCGTCTAGTGTTCGAAATGATTCGAACTTCAGATACAATCTCGTCAAGTGATCTTTACATGTGGTAAGAGTGAATGCTAGTGTCGCGCCCACTAAGAACGAAACACGGCAAGGAGACAGAACCGCGAGATGACAATCGCAATAAGGTCGCGGTGGCCCTGGTAACATTAGCGAAATAGGGGAATAAAACCCTAGTCTAATATGCATATATTAATATTCACTTTAAGAATGGGCTATGCTATTCATAGAGCACCATAACTCTGAATAAAACGACTACTTCCTAATGCCTGACCCAAAAGAGTTGGCATATTCATTATCTTGTACGGCTTAGGCAGTACGACTTAAGGCGTAAAGGCACGGGCAGGATGCGCTAAGCATATAATGCTGCCGCCTAAACCACACTAACCGGGATGACCAGCGTCAGAGACCGAGATAGTTGTGTCCGTACAAGACTATCTTAACCACCTAAACTCACAATTGACGTTTTCATATCCGAGGCTCAAGCGTTTGACCTTTTATTTAACTTACTCATGATTTATTATTTATTTGATATTTTATATCACATGTTACTAGACTCTCCTAGTCTCATCGTCAAACGTTTAAGTATTTTATTTGGTTTCATATGATCACATAACATATTCGTTTATTATTTGAAGTGTTGTTAATTATTAACGTTTTTAAATTTCTATATTGAAACGTTTATTAGTATGTCCAATTTTATTTAAGTGTTTTTCAAAACACTTTAAGTCATTTACTTATTCATTTTCAATTTTTTCTATACTTAGTAAAATTTTCAATTATTTTCAATATTTCAAATTTTGAAATTTGAAATATCTTTGAATTTTGAGACGTAACTTGTTTTACAAGTTTCGTAAATTTTTCACTATTCACGTCTCGGGATTTGAAAAGATAACTTGTTCAACAAGTTACCTCAAATTCCATTAAAATAGGTTTTGGGACATTACTTGTTCAACAAGTTTCGTCCCGGGTACTATTCACCGTCTTGAAATTTGGGACGATACTTGCTTAACAAGTTTCGTCCCGATTTACTATTCATCGACACTATTCATCTAGGTTACTATTCATCAATCACTATTCACTTGTCACTATTCATCTCACTCACTATTCATCGGTCACTATTCATATCGGTCACTATTCATGATTTAGCTTAGTCACTAAGTTATAAAATATCTAAATATTTTCTAAGTCAAAAATCGTAACTTAGTTGCTAAGTTTAAAAATCTAGTTCAAAGTCGTTAAGTTCGGTTTGTAAAAAGTGATAAATGATATTTATTTTAAAATGAGACTTAGTTAAATTTAGTCGTCTATTTACTAAATTTAGCGATTTTCATTTTTAAAATAATAGTATCGTGGATGATTCATTTAGTCCGTATGTCCAAGTCCAACAGTCCAATTTGCAAAGGCAGTAGCACACGATTAAATTCATTTTTATAACGGTTAGTACTTTTTATCGGTTTATTATATTTCTTTTATAACGAAATCGATTTATACAAAAATTCAATTGTATTAACTATTAAACTTTAGTGACTTAGTGATAAATTCATTTTGATTAAATTTGGTCCATTTAAAATGGTAATGTCATGTGATATTGTATATATGTTATAATTCTTTTATTTCTTTTATTTCTTAATTCAACTTATTAACTACTAATTAAATTATTTTAACAATAAACTCAAAAGTGATAAAAATAATTTTTGACCCAAAAATAATACAAATGCCGTGGCCATGTATAGGTGGTGTTCTAAATTTTGTTTTTCAATTTTTATCGGTTTTTAGCTTAAACTCTTTATATTTTAATTATTCTAATTATACTAAAACGATTTAAGCAAAAATGAAATTTTACTAAAAATTTCATTATATTTATGAATAGTGTTTTTCAACACTTTAATTTTCTAACTTTTAATCCTAAAGATTTAGTTTGTTTAATTTATATAGTTACTAATATAATAACTTATTAGTTAATAAAACATTAAATAACAACAAACATATATAAAATAATCAAGAATCAAAATGAGCTACTAATTCAAGAACACATGAAGAACACCAAGAACACACATGAACACATGAAGAACACCATACTTTATCAAGAACACATTTTGCAATTTTAACATTTAATAATTTATTTTCCTAAATTAGTTTTTATAACATATTAACAACCATTTTAACCTAACTTAACATAACATATTATTTACAAAAATTAAAAGTAAAAATTTATCAAAAATAAGGGTAAAAACCGTGAGCAAGGTATAGTGTACATAAATTTTGTTTTCGATTTTTAATCACTCTAAACTCATTGTTAATATTTAACATAATTTTTGTATGTGATTACTACATAACTAAAGCTTAAATAAACATACAGATCATATGAACAATAATTAAAAATGCTCAAAACTAATTTAACTAAACATATTATCATATTACAACTACACATCTTATTAAACATTATTTATTTATTATCATTACTTATACTCCACTTAAACATACAAGTGCACATAATGATGTTTAACATATTTTAACATAAAAATCATACTTATAAAATTATAATAAAAATCAAATTAATTTTAAAGGAGACTAATATAAGATATAGCTAGTCACCTTAAGTTAGATGGTTATCGTCGGGGATCTAAAATAAATTTTAGATCGAAAAGTCTTCACCCAAAATCTATGTTTTTCACCCAAATACCCCAAGTAAGTAAGCTTCAAAAGACCCACTAAAGAAACTTAGAACACTTAGGAATTATTAGGTTATTATTGTAGTATTTATTGTAAGTGTTTTTGGAAGAAAAATGAGAGAAAATAAATGAGAGAAAATGAGTGCAAAGTCACGGCATTTAGGAGGACATTAGGTGATCAATTTGGTCTAGTAAAGCTTGTGAAATAAGTTGCATTAATTTAGATATTAAACATAGGATTTTAATTAAATAAAGTTTAATTAAAGGGAAATAACATTAATCATCAATTTTGACAATTTGGCCATATTACTATTTGGTTAAGACAATGTCCCCTTGATGTTTTTTTAAATATCTCGTTCTCGAAAAATGTGTTACGAAAAACTTCGGGTAAGAAAGACGGTAAAAGTTTAAGTGTGCGCGTTTGACGATTTTTCGAAATATCTCTACTTTTGAATTCTAAGACTTAAATATTTTATTTACTATTTAAGGAAAATATTTAAAAGTGATGGAAATGAAAATGGTAGCATTAATGTAGTAGTATTGTATTTTGTATGTATGTATTATCATTATGTATAAACTTTAAATTTAAGTACAAAAATAAAATGATGATGATAAAATATAAAGGTGTAAGAAAAATGTGACTTGTGTAAGAAAAAAAAAATGGAAGAGGAAAGACTTGGAAAAGTCCAAGTCAAATGGTTCAAGTAAATTTTTCGGGCTCGATTTTCATTTTCGATTTGCGCGATCGCGAAAGGTTTCGAAATAAAAGATATGATCTTAAAATAGTGTTTTGAAATAAAATCGGGAATAAAAATAAAAATAATTTTCGAAAGGTACTAAAAACAAAAATTGAGTTTTAATCCTCGAAATTTTGAATAAAAATTTCCTAGGTCGAAATACTTATTTTTTTTTTCGTTGAATGTTATAGATTTAAAGAATTATATTCAACCGTCGAAAAGTTAATCGATTTCAATTAGGTGTGACTTAAAATTTCGATATTATGTGAAAATGTTAGTTAAATATAAATGAAATAGTAATTAGTTATTAATATAATATGATTTATTAAAAATAATCAAAATGATTATATTTCTTTAAAAGTTGATGTTAAGTTTGCCTCTTCAAAAATAAGAAGAAAAATGAAAGAGGATAAGGTGGCTTGAATTTGATTTGCGTGTTTGAAATCGTTGACTTGAATTTCGAAGACGGGAAAAGTATAAGGGTCCATTTTTATTCGAAAACGAAAAATGTTCGAAATTGAATTTTATGAATAAAAGGTTTTACTTTTATTTTTATGAATAGTAAACATAACTTAACCTTTTTGAAATTTGAAAGGCGATATTAGTTTTGTGTTATTTTTTATAAAATTTTGAATTGTGTTTCTTTTTGAATTCTAAAGATAATACAACATATTTTTTTTTTTTTCAAAATTTTTACATTTGTACTTAGGAAATTTAGTATTATTTGGCAAAAAAAAATTCAGACGTATTTTTATTATAAGGAAAAATGATGAATTTAATTTAAGAAATTAAATTCTTTTATAATATTGTGTTAAAATAACACGGGGTGTTACAGAGTCAAAGATATTAAAAGTGGAGCCTAGGCCGTGTGACCTAGGGGATTGAATCCGCGAGCTCGGGCTTAAATCCTTGCTCGGGTTTTTGCTTATTTTGTAAAAGGAGATTTTGAAAAACGTTTATTTCAAAAATCCAAGATAGTTTTGTTTAAAAGCGTTAGCTTGTTAGTTGTTAGGTTTGTCTAAATCTTTGAAAAGTTTAGCGAGTTTTCGAAGATATGAATGCACATGCTCGTTTTGGAAAAAGGCCATAGTGTGTATAGCCTCGCACTTGTACGTATGACTTAAGGGATTTTGGCTTAGGGTAGGTACACCTCCAACTATTTCGAGTACGCTTTGGCAGATACTTAACCCCTTTATTTCCTCACGTCGTAACGTGCGGTTTTCTAAAGGGAGCACTGGGGCGGTCGAAATAGTCTTTTACGGCAAGCCGTGGAGGGGTGAGAGGAAAGTTAGTCCTGTACGTGCTTTATCGAATGGACAAGCCAACGTATTGGAACCACCTCTCGGGGGTGTGTGTGTGTTGGATTCCAATTGGATTCGACTCTAACAAACGAATATGCATAGCTCAAATATGTAAAATTGGATTGTTCATAGGCTTTTAAGTCTCACCTCTTTATTTTTAAAAAGAAAACGCTAGTTTTTAGTTTTAAAAATAAAATCTCTCCAACGGAGTCGCCAAACTGTGGAACCCGGGGTGCGGGGTTCCAACTCGACGTCTGGAATAAGGGCGCTTAAAGTTAAAAAGATTAAGTTAGAAAAACCTTTAAAACTGTTTTGGAGTCGCCACCTAATTAACGCGGTAACTAGGAACCTGCTAACATGTCCTAAGCTGTAGAACACGTCCTGGATTTTGGAATACGCCGACACCCCTAGATCTAGGGTAGTGAAACCAGATTGGATTCGGGGTGAGGGTACTTTTCCTAAGGTTAATTCAATTAATGATTTATGAAAACCTTTTAAAAAAGCCTATTAAAAATAGCCTCTACTAGCCTTTGAACAATCCATGTTTAGAGATATTTGAGCTAATGTAATCGCTACGTACAAGTGCGAAAAAGTTTGTAAAAGAGTGCAGATGCATATGCAAAAAAATTGTTTAAAACCCTCAGTTTAGGATGCTTAACTTGTTAATGAAAACGGTTCAGTTAATATCGAATTCATTGTTAAGTTGTTTTAATGCATAAATAAGAAGGTGCTAGATGCATACAATTAAAATAAAGTTCAATTGTCCATTGGTTTATTTTAAAAGGCCGGTTGCTTATGCGACTTTGGCGGTGTCATCGGATCTGGTGTGCACCCGAAGTACTACTTGGCGGCAAGCGGGCTCGGTGCCAAAGCCGGGGGCGCTAGAGTGTGTAGTCCTCTTTGTTAGTTCATAAGAAAATAAGGAAAAAGTTTTGATCCAAGTGGATCGGTACCTACCTTGACTCGGCGCTTCAAATCCGGCAGAGGTTCGCTTCTTTCTTGAACCAAGGAGGAAGGAATTCAACACGGGATGGTGTGCTGAACTCGAGAGTTTGAATGCTTGAGGCTTTTGTGAGAGCTTGTGTGTGTATAAGTTGATTGAATTGTGTAATTGTGTAAATTGTGTCTTAGGAGGTCTGATGTAGGGGAGTATATATACTAAAACCTCGAAGAAATTAGGAAAATCCGAGTAAAACATGCCATACAAACCGCAAGAGGCCTTGCGGTTTGTAGGTCGGGCTTTTCAAGTATTTTTCTCAATTTCCTAAAATATTTTGGAAAGATACAGTATAATCTCGACTTGTACATCAAGTATACCGTCCAAAAGGCCCTCCAAGATATTTTGTGTGAAGCTTAGGGCCTTGGAATGCGGGCCTAAAGCGGGTTTTGGCTCGGTTTTGGCTCGGTTGTCTCGTTAGAGTATACTGGAACTCGTAGGGAGGTATGCAGTGTTGTGTGCGAATGTGTACGTGGTGTTTGTATTTGATGTTATTGTTTGGGTGTGTGTTGCGTGTGTGTCAAGTGTAAAGGGGGCAGTTATGTACATGTTTGTGTTATATACGTAAGTGGTTATTACATATTTACATGGAGATGAATGATGTCTATGGAGTAAGTGCATGTATGGTGTATGTGCTCGATGTAAATTTCCGTGGTGCTGGTGTAATAAATTAATTATGGGTATAATTCATCAAATGGAATGATGTGTCGTCTTTATACAAGTAAAATATAGTAGTTATGAGTAATGTCATTGAGCCGTCATGTGTGTATATTTAGTGAGTTATATTATAATTAATTATTTAAATATTATTTATATGTTCATGTTCTGGGTACATATTACCACTACTACAAAAAGCATTATAGACATCACTCAATAGACATCAAATATTAAAAAGAGCTCATGTATAAACTATAGACATCACAATGTATGAAAAACCTGATATCTATAAATTTCAATATACATCTATTTTCTATAAAATATGATATCTAATACACACACATCTAATTGACGTCATACTTCTAGTAAAACTGATGTCTCTAAAATTTGCAAAATAGGTTTTAAAAGAGCAAACACATTGTCATTAGTCAACCAACGCATATCAATAACCTTTAGGTATTAATTTCTCCCTTTTTAAATCATTTTTTTTAATTATTTTTTTGTTGTAGTTTTAATCGTAATATGTTTGTCAAGGATTCTAAGGGTTGGAAGAAGTATTATTTGGCTCAATAGCCGACTCAATTTCAATTAGGGTGTAAATTAGGGTTTCTGTAATTGGGGGTTTTGATGAATAGCTTGATAAATGCGTAGTGTTCATAGAAGACGTTCTTAATTGTGTACTTAAAGTCATCGAAGGAACACGAATAACACCTCTGAATGATTTTGACCATATTGTCGTAACACAAATGGTACCCTAAGCTATCTAAGTGCGGATTTTGGTAGAAAGAAAGTTGTTTTTTTCTTGGGCAAGTGTGATATTTAGCTAGCAATTAAAGTTTGTAATAGACTTGCTTGATTAAGTATTGGAGGCATAATCGAGTTTCGAAACTTGATCGTTGGTTTGGTTTAATTTATGAGATTTTATATTATGCTATGGTAGAGGTAGGAGTATGGGCAATTTGAGAACTTGATCGAGTTTCAATGTCATAGAATTAGAACACAAGTTCTTGAACAAAAATGAAACCAGATATAGTTTTGTTCACTGTTGCTTAACCTAAAATTAAGCCATTCAAATCACAGGTTGGTTCGGCAAATTTTAGCTTCGACCTTAATTGTTTATGGCTTTCTGTGTTCGTACGTGGAATAGTAGGGACCCCTGATCAAGTAATTATTATCTAGTCCATCACTACATCATATCAACTACTCCGTAATAAACATGCATACACAAGTTCCTATTTTTTCTGTTAACGATCATATTTTTGCTCTGTGTTTACAGTTGGAAGGTTGGGTTGTTCCCTTACAAAGGTTAGCCGCCAATGCACGATGTTAGTTGCTGTCATATTTTCATATTCCCTTGCCTCGTACATGTTTTAATATTTTCGTTGCTTTGTTCATTTTCTTGCCTTCAGCACTACTCTTTGTGTGGCAGACTATGGCAGAGATCCGCAAACATAACGAGACTGGTCAGCTTGAAGCTTTTGAGGTTGACTTTTCATCCTTTGGATCGATTATGAAGTTTAAGGAATCCTTAAATAAATGGCTTTGTGATATGAATATGCATACTTCTATTCAATTATTGATCAATAATGCAGGAATACTGGCCACTTCATACAGAGTCACAACTCATGATTTTGATGAGTAAGCATCTCATTCTCCCATATAGTTCTAATACACACCAGCCACCGTTGGACTATCATAAATCACGCTACCCTTTCCCTTTTTGATAATGAATTCTGCATTGCAAATCTTTTGAACTATTAGTCACAAGGTGACACTGGGCCGAAGTATTGAATTCTATATCATGTCGGGTAGTGGAAGGCAATGTTCAGTTTGATATAATGACGAAATTTGATCTTGTATGTTTTCCTAGGATGATGATGACAAATTACATGGGCGCTTTCAGTCTTACCCAGATTTTACTACCTCTATTGCTTAATAATCCTATTCCATCCCGTTTTGTAAATGTAACATCTTTCTCACATCGATGTGGTAAGACATAACAATATTATTTTATACAGGTTTCATTTTGATGTGTCGCTTAAAATTGTCAGATTTTGTTAGCTATTGATGATGTTAAATCGCTAGATATAGGTGGTTCCATGTCTTTGTTTTTCCCATGTGTTTGACTATTGCAAGCTATAGCTCTGTACCTACTTTGATATAGAGTACTTCTCCACAGCCGGACTTCTCATTGAGTGGTGCTTCACTGCTTATCATTTAGACTTCAGATTAAAGTGTTATAGACTTTAAAAATATGTATACTGATGGATCTTCTAATGTGGCTTTAGTAGCTCCGACAATCATGTTTGATTTACCTTCTTTATTTCTAGCTTTAAAAATATGTATACTGATCGATTTGCCTTGTACGTAATATTCAAGTTCTAATGTCTGCTGGTCAACAATTGTGTAGGCTTTTGTTGATATTCTTACTAGTGAGCCACTGAACTAGTATTTTAACTTTTTAATTGAAAATATTATGAATTTGTCATTGTTTTTCTAATATTGCATAATAGTTTTAATTGTGTTTAATATTGAGCTTATGCGGCTGTTTTATTCTCATGTCATATGTTTTATATGCGGTTAGAAGCAAGAGTGTATTTTCGTGTGATTCTTTTTATTTAGTCGAATGTTCACGTCATTTTATATTATTTTTTGTCATCGTATATGTGTATCTGATGTTCTGTATTGGTATGCTTTTGTCATTCAGGCAAGTCGTGTGCAATTGGTGATCAAAAGAGTTGGGTTTGGGAAGAAGTTTGGCGCAAGTAAATCATCTTTGGGACCTATTTATTTGTTATTAGCTACTACTAGTATTTTACAGATAGGTTTGTTGTTGATATAAATTTGCAAATAATGTATGTAAAATCTTGTTTGTTAATTGATATTAAGTGATTGATTGATCGTATAAAGATAAGTGTTGTTGATTATTGACTCGTCATGCATTTGAGATCATCGTAGGACTAACATGAGTCGACAATATTACATTGTAATATTTTATTTTTTTTATAAATAAAAAAATAATAGACATCAGACTTATACAAAATCAATGTCTATGTTTTCAAATAGACATTTGACTTTGTAGAAGACTCTGATGTCTATTCAACAAATAGACATCAGATTTCTTAAACGACAGATATCTATTAGAACTATATACATCATATTTAAATATGATGTCTAATGATCTTATAATAGACATCACTCAACTTAACATCAGAGGTAAATCTAATGTCTATTAGTAAAAATGTTCGATGTCTATCATGTATTTTGTAGTAGTGTACTGATTAGTGGATGAGGATTAGTGTTATGTTTAGCTAAATCATACAACGTAAAAGTGTAGATAATACTCAATTAGGTAAAGTTTTGAAATTGTATTGTATTGATATTGTTGAGCTAAAGATTGTATCTTGAGTTAGTAAGTAACCTAATTATGATCACATGTTGGCTTTAGTACTGAATACTCCGTATGTTGCTAGTATTTGTCGTTGTTATAAGCTTGTATTGTGATTTGTTGATAATGTTGGTTTGGTTTGATAATGTTGGATGATGGAAGATGTTGAGATTGAGTTGACTCAGGTTATTGAGTTGATTGTTGTAAGCTTGAGACTAGTGTGCGTACGGGTACGGTTATGGCTCGTGCGTGAGGAGTTACGACGTCCTAGGTTGGACGGATGCCGCCCCTTTGGGTTCTCAACCGGTTATGGTTAGAGACTATGGTAAGTTGTATGTCGTCACCGGTTATGGTGAGGTTTGGCCAAATTAAGACAATTGAGGATTTCACGGTTATGTGGGTCCATTGAAAGGGAATTCACGGTTATGTGGTTCCGCCATAGGGTTTGGAGGTATCACCGGTTAGGGTGAGGTCCGGGGTTGTTCACGGTTATGTGGCTACCCAGTGCTCCGTGCTTTCTCTTGCGTTTGATGATGGTTGTATGTCACTTGGTTGATGACAGTTTGAGATTGACTTAGTATTGATAATTAATGGTCGTATAGCTTGTGCTTGTTACATTTTATTTCTATTACTGTTATTACTATTATTATTTCTATGAGCTGTTTTATTTACTTGTTAACTTTATTGTGATGTAATATGGCTGGGAGAACGTCTGAGTTACTCCCACCGACCGTGGTCATTGCATGTTTTCACGGCTGTATCTGTGAGTTCAGTTTGACAAGTGAGGAAGCCGTGAGGATAGACCCGTAGCTAGGTTTACTCGTGTGAAGTCTTGGGATTCGTTTGGGTAGTTTCAATCATTAGACTTGTTAGACTTTTATGTTTCGGTTTATACTTATGTTCATTTGGGATTGTAAGGGGTATTTATTCCCCATTTTGCTAGGCCTTGAGGCTTACTTTGCCATTTTGATTTGATTAGGTTGTTTGCGTGAGTGACAGCTCGGATTCACGGTGTTTCCGCCACCGTGGCTTTCATTTTTATTCACTTTCTCTTATAAATCCTTTTAAAAAGCTTATTTTATTTTGTTGGAAAATCCGGGTTGTTATAGGATATCCGAAGAATTTCAGATCGGTTATCGGATAGTAAAAAACTGGAATTTTGGATACGGATATCCGATTCGAAAATGCAGTTCGGATCGGATATCCGATCTATGCTCAGCCCTACAAGTTACAGTAGTATAAAAGACAACAATTACAAAATACATTTGTAAATTGTAATCCAAAATACATTACACAACCACTTAAAAACGTTACAACACTTCAACAGTATAAGAACCTTTGATTATTATTTCATTGACATTATGTGGACAGGTTGTTATTGGGTCAGATCATACTCAACTTAGGCTTTGTGTTTTTCAATTTAATTTCACAAATTTACACATATAAAATATAAGTTTAACACTGATAAATTCAGCTCAACTTCTATAATTTCAGTTCTGACATTATAAGCACAAATTTACACACATAAAAAGTAAGTTCGTCTATTATAAGTTCAATTCTTTAAGGTTCGGCTCATATCAGGCGAAAAGAACAAGACCGTAGAATTTATTTTAGGGATATTTCTCATGGTACCCCTGAGGTTTGCCATTTAACCCGTGATACCCTTCTTTTCATGCTAAAAAACTTTGACTGAGCTTAACTTGTAGTTACGAGTTTAGAAATTGACAATTGTTTTGCCTAAGCCGTACATCTCGTTGAGACGATAAATTTGAACATCAAATTTTCCGGATTCGCAACTCGTGACTAGTAGATATGGTCGGTCAAATTTTTTTCAATAAAATAACTTTGAACGACCATAACTTGAAACTATGTATTCTGAACATGAATTTTTTTTATGTCAAATCGAAGAGCTCGAAAAGACGATTGATTTGAAAACAATAATGATCGACTCAATTCGCATTACAAGTTGTGGTCACTTAGACCGCTAACAGTGTGCAACCCCGTATGTTTAACAGGGCCCCCAATTTTCGAGGGCCCAATATTACTTACGGTGTTAGTTACATATATATAGAAATAGGCTTCACTATGAACTGTATAAAGTGGAGTAGCTCAGCGGTTTGGAGCCTTCTTCGCATGTTGAGGGTCGCGTGTTTGATTCTCGTAAACATTTTTTTAAGAATATTTTTTTTTTTAGACTATAAATAAGGTTAGTTCCATTAAAATGCTATCCAACAAATTTGAACCTTAGTCTATTGGTTGACAGGTTATTTGAACAACCAGTACGCCATCAACAAGTAGTTAATTTTAGTAAATAATGATTTATTTATATACAACATTCTTCTCTTTATTATGTTTTAACTTTAACAATTTTATCTTTCAAAACAAGAAAAAATTATTATAAACATGACTCATAGAAAAAACGTTTTTTTAAAAAAAAAATTGAACACACATTTTAATATCGTTATTGATTTTCCGTATACGGATTTTACTCACGCCGTATACTTTTTTCATTTGTTTTCCTTCTTCTACCCTTTTTTTACTTATGTTGTATACAAAATTCTTTCTTTAATTTTTCCTAACTTATCTTAACCTATATTCATACACATATTTCAATTCAATTTTAATTTCGATAATCAATTTAACAAAGTACTAATTCGATTCAATTTCAATTATTCTCATTAAATTGTGCATGTTAAGTTTATTAATCTTGATGAATTTAGGTTAATTGAATTAGGGTTTATTTAAAGTTGCAATATTGGCGATTGCCGACGACGGGAGGCGGCGGGAGGTGGTGGTAGGCGGCGGCATGAGGTTAAAATGAACCCATAAATTTAAATTAAAATTAAAAGAAAAAAAACTGAACTTAAAATTAAAAAAAGAATGAAAAATAACAAACAAAACCCTACTACCACCACCGCACACCGCCGGCCGCCTTCACTGCCAGACACCTGCACCGTCACCGGCCGTATGTCTCCACCCAGACCCGTGGCCCATCCTCACTCACGACCCACACTTAAAAACAACCCCTTCACACCACCACAAACCACCACCCTGTGACACACCCTAACCGCCAGCACAGACCACCACCGCCAGCACAGACCACCCGCCGCCTAGATCTCCGACCCACCGTGTGACGCCCCACCATGTGCCGCCCCACCGTCATAGACCACCACCACTCCACCACCACAAACCACCTCTACTCTAACTTATAAACCCTAATTTTAATTGTAAATTAAATCCACAAAAAATTAATAAAATTCAATACTTTAATGAACAAAATTAAAATTAAAAAAATTATTACTCAATTGAATTTATTATAAAGTAAAATATTTAATGAATTTGATTAAAGAAAAGTTAGAAATTGAATGGATTTGGGTTAGGAAAAGATTAAAAAAAAAAAAAAAAAAAGTTTGTATATCATGGGAGTAAAAAAGGTCAAATTTGGAAATGATAGCGAAAAAAGTATACAACGGGAGTAAAACCCGTATACGGAAAATCAATACCCTTTAATATATGAAAGTGTATCATTGGAAATGTTAATATAAAAACTTGGTCATTAACAATATAAGATACGGAGTTTACGTTTGTCCTAGACATAGGGGCCCATGTTTAAACACAAATTCTTGTTTAAAACTGCAATACTCGTTTCCAGCTTAAAACGGGTCGGGTTAATCCGTTTTTCCTTTTTTTTTTTTTTTGTTTTTTTAATTTTTTCAAGACCCAAAATTTATTTTTAAAAACTTTTGTCGGAAATCGTGTTTGTAAGGTTATTGAAAATGGTAACAAAGTAATGTAAAATGGTAACATATTATATTAAATTTGTAACATATTATAAAACATAGAAAATAAAAAATTGTCATAACATTTGTTTAATATGTTACCATAATTGTATAATATGTTACCAAAATAGGTTCGTGTTTATAGGGTTATTGAAAATGGTAACAAAGTAATGTAAAATGGTAACATATTATATTATATTTGGAACATATTATAAAACATAGAAAATAAAAAATTGTCATAACATTTGTTTAATATGTTACCATAATTGTATAATATGTTACCAAAATAGGTTCGTGTTTATAGGGTTATTGAAAATGGTAACAAAGTAATGTAAAATGGTAACATATTATATTATATTTGTAACATATTATAAAACATAGAAAATGAAAAATTGTCATAACATTTGTTTAATATGTTACCATAATTGTATAATATGTTATCAAAATAGGTTAATTATGTTTTAATTTTTTGAGAGTATGTCACCAATATAATATAGTATGTTACCATTTTTAGCAATATTGTTACCATTTAAAATTTGTGTTTTATTCGTTATTTGAGTTAATTTTTTTTTTTTTAAAAAAAAAAAAAGAAAAAAAGGGTCTTAAAAAAATTCAAAAAAAGAGAGACTAATTGATATTTAAAAGTTCGCACAGGGCCCCTAAAAGCTCAGAGACGGCCCTGGGTCAGTTAAAATTTTTTCAACGAAGGATAACTTGGAGAAAACTGCAAACCATACCGTGGAAAATATCCTGATCAAGCGGGTTTCAAATTATTTTTAGGATCGAGTCGAGTTTTGTCAAAAAAAAAAGTCTAATATTGGACTGATAATTGGGTATTTCCATATCCCCTTACTAGTATTAGTGACACTGATAGTACTCGTGATCTTAATTTGTTGGTTAACGAGTTTATAACTCTTGACAAACAATGGGACGTTAGAAAATTATCCAATCTAGTAAATAACGATATTGTTAATCATATAAATGATATTCCACTGCCACATAATGATGTTCCGGATACCCTTATTTGGGGGTTGTCTGTCGAAGGAAATTTCTCTACCAAAACAGCGACATACTTAGTACAAGGTTTGTTTGATCAGAATATTGACGGATGTAAATTTTCCTGGATTTGGAAACTTAATGTTCCTCCAAAGTTGAAATTTTTTCTTTGGAAAACCTGTGTTGATGGTCTCCCGACGAAAACTAAGCTTATGAGAAATCATATCATTGTCCCACCTCAGTGTGTTTTATGCAATCATCCTATTGAAGATAAACATCATTTCTTTTTTGAATGTTCGAGGATTAGTACTGTTATCCAAGAGATGAACATCGATAGATTTGATGCCTTTTTGACAATTTATGATAATATTGCAAGTCAATGCTTTGTAGAGAAACTTAATCATCTAAAAAGTTTAGTTCTAAATTCCGATTTCATCAAGCTTATCTTTATTTGGTGGAATGCGTGGTTTCATAGAATATCAACAAGCTTATTCTGTTATGTAAGAATAGCATAGAGGTCTGGAATGTGACTAGACATAAGGATTTAAACAATCCTGATAAAGAAATTTCAGTTAAAGTCAATAACAACGTAGACGAAATCTGGTGGGAAAAACCTACTAATGGATTTTTGAAACTTAATTTTGATGGATCTAATATAAATGGAAATAAAGCCGCTTTAGGATACTCAATAAGAGATCAGAATGGTAAAATCATTTTGCTGGGAGCAAAAAATTGTAGAGCTAATAGTATTCTTATAGCGGAAGCACTCGCTTTAAAAGAGGGCATTTTAGCAGCTAAAAGTTTAGGAATTTCAAAGTTAATTGTGGAAGGTGATAATTTATGTGTTATCAATTCAATCCGTAACATCTGACAAATTCCTTGGAAAATTTCTAGTATTATCAAAGATGTTAAATTAGACCTTCAGTTTTTTGACGAAGTGATCATTAAACATTGTTTTCGTGAAACCAATAAAGTTGCTGACTTTATGGCTTCTATTGGACACTCTTGTCCAAGTCTTGTCCAAATCTTTCGAGGTGGTCTGAAAGCCGGAAGCCACCTACCTCACTCATCCGAAAGGATGAAATAGGTTGGTCTTATCCTAGAGCATCGTTTTCTTTCCTTATAAAAATAAATAAAAAAAAAAAAAAGTAAAAAAATAAAATAAAATATTGCTTGAATCACCTCTGCACTTTTTCTTCATCATGTTGTTCTCTTTTTGAATCTCCTCTACACTAATCTTCCCCAAATCAATCAAATCATTCAATAATATCCATGATTTCACCTGAATTAAAATGTCAAAAACAAACCCTAATTCAAAAACAACAACAACAACAACAACAAAATCAATAGGGTTGATATCATGTGAAGAACTGAGTGAATTGGGTGCTGGTGTTGAATCATGGCTTGTTTCAAACCCTTTTCTTCTCTCTGCTCTTGACACTCATTCTCTTGCACTTTCCAACAAATTTTTGATCTTAATTCTCTCTTGGTCTTCTGATTTTTCTAATATAAATAATAATAATTTGAGGGTTAAAATTCATCCTACACTTTCTCCAATTAATGCAGAGTTTATTTCTGCAATTGAATGGCTTGTTTTTGATGATATTCGTGTTCTTGCTGTTGGTACTTCTTCTGGGTATTTCCTCATTTTTTCCTTAGATGGTCATTTGATTCATAAACAGGTTATTTTTCTTTTCATTTTTCTCATGTAATTTTCATTTTTTTTTTTTTTATTTTGTTTTGTCATTTATATGTTTTTATTTTTTCTGTTGATTTGTTATTGGATATCTGTGTATAATGTTTGAATATTTCTGACAATTTCCTATGATTCATGATTTTTTTTGTCTGTAATTATGATTTAGATCGTATTTTTCTTGTTAATTTGCTAGACGAGTATAATATAGACTTTGAAGACTTCTGATGATATTCTTATTATTGTTTTTGTTTTTAACTTTGTTTTTTTGTTGGTTTGTTGTGATTTGCATGGTGTTTTTTTGTTGATTTATTAGATGGGTAACTATGAAGTTTGAAGCTTTCTCAATTCTCATAATTTTGATATGTTTTCTGATTTCTTCGGTTTGTTTTTGTGATTTGTAGGGTTTTGTTGTTGATTTATAGATGGGAATGTATATAGTCTGCTGCTTTCTGATAGTTTTCACATGTTTTTTAATTTTTTTTGGTTTGTTTTTGTGATTTTGTGCTCTTTTTGTTGATTAAATTGATGCTTCTGTTATGATCACGGTGATTGTGTGCGATTTTGACGCGAATTTGCTCAATAGAATGAATAGGGTATCAAACGATTTCAAACCGTTGTTCTTCGAAGGCCATCGCAGCTCTTGTTTTTATGTGAAT
Organism: Dianthus caryophyllus; assembly: GCA_023091065.1. Lineage (NCBI taxonomy): Eukaryota > Viridiplantae > Streptophyta > Magnoliopsida > Caryophyllales > Caryophyllaceae > Dianthus > Dianthus caryophyllus. Next base: position 10,502,011 of record CM041519.1, read on the forward strand.
GAAGCTAGGTATAGATATTTGAGTGTGCTCTACACTTGGGGGTTGGAATACAGATTATACTGCAGTTAACTTTTACAGTTCGATGTCATAACTAAATATCTGGTAAATTAGAGTTATCATGGTTTTCTGCACTCATAAGCCGTAAAAAGAGATCACCTTTAGGATTATAATAGCTTGGACAACCACTACATAATTTTATGAACTACTCTCTATTCAACTCCATTCATGAGTATCATGACATGATATAATGACACCTTTGCCACACATTTTGTAATATCGTATTTTTAGTTCCACATTGTTGAAAGCTATAAAATTTTGAAATTCTTTTTATAATTATGAAGTTAAATCAAACAAGATCACACATGATTATATTTTCGCATATATATTACGTAGAATTCCGAAATTCTCTAAGCTTTCAAATACTGGAATGTCATGGAAGGAGTTGAATAAAGGGAGTATTAGGTATCAATCGAGTGAAAGTGTCTGTCTATCTAGTTTTCTAAGAGTAACGTTGATAAGCGGACGCAAGTATGTTATACTATGTTCCCGATAATGAGTTTACGTGAAGGGAAACGTCTCAGAACATAAGAGTTCTACACCGTATGCCTGTGTGTAAGATACACGATTTGATTCTAGCTTTAGCTCTTTGACCAGCGTAATGCTTCTCTTCTTCTAGGTGGCAAGTCATAGGTCTTCAGTTTATCTTGACATCATTGCCATTCTCCATTCCCACTTACCTGTTTTCCAGTCTTACTTGTGTGACTTTCAATCATTACAGAATTGAGTGAGTCTTGTGTATGATGAGTAGCTTGTGAGACCACTTTACCGCTTAAGGTGACCATTTTAAAACCTCCAGAAGTGATCATGCTAAGCAATAACGTAGTCGCATATCATTGAAGTAAAGTTGTCACTTTTCAGTCACAAAGTTGTTGCATGTGCACGACGGTTTCATAAGAGCATTTGTGTACACAATTAGCTTTACCATATGTTTCGCTATCGCGGAGCTGATTTCCTTATATAGCTGCTTTTTTTACTCTCTCCTTACATGTATCCGCTTTGTGTTTGATTGCTCGTGTGTTGGGAGGAAGGCACTTGTTTGTTGGACTCTCGACATAGATGATCCGTGGTTTTGCTGAGATTAACGCTTGGGTTTTTCTACATGATACCCCTGTGTTTTTTTAATTTCTACATGGTACTCCTCTGTTTTCAAAAACATCAATGGTACCATTGAGGTGCTTAATTTATTCTACATCATAACCAAAGTTTAGATTTCCGTTAAATCTAACTTTTTATCTGACTCACCTTGTTCATCCAACAATCTTCATCATTTCCTTATCAACCATCATCTTTCTCCTTATCAATCTTCATTATTTTTCTCAAATATTAATTTTTGTAAATATATTTTCTCTATTTTCATATTATTTAATCATTTGTTTAATTTTCTCATTTTTTTTAACCTATATAATTTTCCTACTTACATTGTTGCCTTCTATATCTTCAAATTAAGAAGACCATAAAAAAAAAAAAAAAAAAAAAAAAAAATTAAAGTAAAATTATAGTATCATCTTATTTATTAATTAATTATGTTTCTAAATTTTTTTATTAGGTTTGTTTATCTCATTTATATTCTACGATTGAAGTGAAATGATTACAAATGAAATCCCAATTTTGTATAAGATATTTAAAAATTCTAATTGAAGAGGAATTTTTTGTATCTCTTATTGATTGCATTTCTTTAATTGTGAGATGTACAATATGATTTACTTTATTTTTTTTTAATTTTTTATGATAGCTAAGTTATTGGTGGTGGTAATGGTGTGAATTTGGAGATAATCATTAAAAATAAATTATAACTGCTGAGTTTTTAGAGGTTAAAGAACAAACAAATACATCTAACGAAATATTTGAGTGAAAATCTAGTTGAAGGTCACGGAATTTCTTAAATTAGAACTCAGGGGTATCATTGAGACTTCTTAAAAGTATAAGGGTACCACATAGAAATCTTAAAAATATAGAGGTACCATATAGAAAAACCCTTAACGCTTTGTTCTCTTCTTTTCATAGATTATATATCCTTCACGGATTCTAAAGCTTAGAGTTCGGGGAACAAAGAAAGATATGTCACATGATCTTTCCAACGAGGAGGTTTGCATTGTAATGGATGGAGTGATTGCACGGTTTGATGGAGTTGATTTGCAGGTAAAGTACCTTACTTTCATAAACATGGAAGCTTGCCCAAGTTACTAGTATACTCTTTTAGCTCTTTTTGGCGTCTGACTCTTTTAGCATGCTATAAATAATAGATAGATCGTTCAAACTCTTCATCGTCTCTTTTTGCTGTCATTACATTACCCTTTAGGTTACCTTCATTGAAATTTGTCGTTTTGTTTCTCTTATCATTAGTAATTCTGTCATGTGTGGTAAAAGCTGCTTTCTCGCTGTGACGTATCGTTTACTCTCGCCCTTAAATCCATTCACAACATGATGTCAGGACACAGTTGCCTAGGTGCTTTTTTTGCAAAGATGATATCTATAATTACACATTATAAATGATCATATAAATTTGATATTAATACTGTATTTAAGAAGGCAGGACAAATAAGATCTCATGTGGCTAAAGTTTCCTTATATATAGTCCACAATTTCGAATATTCTCTAAGTTCATGTATAGTGTAAGATGTGCTTACAAACCAGTAATTGCTTCATATTACTCGAGTTTGGCACCTGTGTATGTCTCTTTTCTTTATACCAGCATCTCTTTCATGTTCGTTGTCTGCTAACACTTATCAATTTCCTTTCCGTCTATTATTACATCAGCACTTGGCATATAGTGCAAGCATATCCATGTAACTCTCACTGTTTCTGTGATATCTTCTGAGTCATATTGTCGAAATGTTTACTTCGCCTACTATTCATTCTGGCCCAAGTAGAAAGAGTGTCATTTTTTAAGGATTTCTTTTTATTTAACATTTTTAAAGTAGTCATGATATTCGAGGTAGTTATAATTCTGGTAAGGGGTTTGCTTAATACATGCTTGTAATACGGATACAGAGTATGCTGCAACGATGGTTCGACGAAATGCAAACCGACTTTTTGGATCAGAAGCGGAAAAAAGGAGACGTCGATGAATTTGATAATCCTTTTGAAAGAGTACCCTACCAGGTATGGAGTGTAAACAAATACGGAGCATGTGCTGATGCTGCAATCACAGGCGTTATGCCACCTCCCCTCCTGGAACTTGAGGTGAATTAACCGTCCTTCCTTTTATATACATATTTAAAATAATTCGTCATCAGACAAAATCGTATTTTGATTCTTTGGTTTTTAGTGGCAATGTTGTAGTTTGTTTTTATTTTCTGCAAAATTCACTCCGAATAATTCCAAGTTTCACCTGTCTTTCAGTGTAATTCCCAAGTTTGAATATTTCTAAAATAATTGCAAGTTGTCACCATTTACCTGATTTTGCACCCAAGCTGAAAAATTCATTTTTTTTGTCCATGAAAATGACTTGAGATCTTAATTTTTGGGATATATTTACAGAATTGTAAAACTAGAATTAGGATCACGTACATCCTTAGCAAATATTTAAGTCCTACATATAACTAAAATTATCACTGAGTATAACTAAAAGTATCACTATTACACTGAGCAGGCCGCGCATTTTTTTTTTTTTTTGTTTGGCTCAATCTTGGCCCTCCATTCCTTTGATCTAATGGCTTAGATTAGGATATGGAGTAGGACTTAGGAATATAGGAGGATGTACCAGATCTTACCTCTATAAAACTAAAATTTAAATTTTAGTTCCTACCTACATATATATTTGCATGAAGCAATTTTACGTAAAACTAACATCATTACACTTGGGTTCAACATAGGAAAAAATGATAGTAAAAAAGTACTCCGTAACAAACATGGGAATAATATTGGAAGACTTGGGATAATTTGGGACAAATTTTTCCGATTGTTTTGATTCGTGTTTGTCGTCTAAATGTTTGAAGCGCTAATTCCCATAATAAGTTCCTTCTCTTCTCAAAGTTTTACTCGCATTATACCTCATGTCAATAGCAGATGAATACAAATTCGTCACTTCCAATTTACCGCTTTTCAATAGCACTAATCATGAATTATGGAAGGTGTCTGAATTTATGTGGTATTTGAATTCAGCTGCTTTTATTGTTGAGCAGTCAAGCCACCACTACTACCGTGCAGTCACTATCGGCAATGGGGCTGTGATTTCAGCGTACAGGTAGTTTAAATATTCTCGTCTTCCTCAATGTTTTTTCACTAAATTATTGTTTCTGTTTGGAATCGAAAAGCGTGCATTTCTTAGGCGTCAATCATAACAGTGATACCATTGTTTAAATGCTTCTTAAAATATTAAGTTATTTATGTATAAAGGGATTTGTCAATGTATAACAGGCTCTCGGAAAACAAGAATAGGTCTTTCGTTGGAGCTATTCTATCAAAAGTTGTACCTGCAACATTTTCAACGATTGCTTCGTTTTCTAAATTGATCTGGCGAAGTGATCAATCGTCACCTAATAAATCTGAACCAAAGCCTCAACCATTCGCTCGAGGTAAACCCATTTTATTTCATATTTTTAGAAGTCTGGAACTATGTGAAAGGTGTCGAGTAAGATCATATCACTGATTTTTTAGTTAATACAAAAAGAAAAAAATATCGATGACAAAAAAAGGGTGAAACAGCATCAATCATCAAAAATGAGAGAGATTTCAAAATAATTACCTTTTACAAAACCTAGATTCAGTCGTAAAGCCATTTTTAGTATCATCAAAAATATGTTTTGGTAGCAAAGTTCAAGTAAAATGTTGTAAAATAAGAAGTTGATTTTAATGGGTAGTTATTGGTAGAGGAATCTAGATGATTAACCATAGACATTACGCTTGCACCCCTTAATATGCTACAGCAAACCCTTTGACGTGTCTAAAGGATCCGCCAAGACGAGGAGAAAAACTAACGTTATCACCGAGTGGAACATTGGCCGCGATTACGGACTCACTTGGTCGTATATTGCTATTGGACACGCAAGCCCTTGTTGTGGTGCGGTTATGGAAGGTTCGATCCTTTGCACCCCATTTACGTTTCCGCCTCATGAAAAGATATTAACAAATTACGCCAGGCTAAATCACGCTTCCACAGGGATATCGTGACGCCAACTGTCTTTTTATGGAAATGCTGGTTGATAAGGACTCGGCGTCAACCTCTTCTCGTGAGCACGAGAAAGGCGACTACTGTTTGTGTCTTGCTATTCATGCGCCCAAGAAAGGGATTATCGAGGTAATCGTCTCGTTTCACTTCTTGAATCGTGAATTTTTCCTTAGAATTTATATAATATCCATGTCCTGTTTATGCTTGAAGTTTTTGGTTTTCCAGTAGTTTAGTTTCAGATGCTAGAGTAAGTTTCGTGTCAGACGGGTTTTAGTGCATCGAACTTGACCATAAATGAGTAAAATGTGACCACTGTCAAAAATGTGGTAACATTTAAATAATGGTGACGATAAGTGTTTCAAGACGGTCACGGTCTATGTTCTAAAACTTGTCTGATGAGTTAGACAGACACAAGTTTTAGCGTAGATGCTATACATTCCAGACGACAAAGTATAATCATTGAAATAATTCCGTGTGACCTTACGTGTATAGACTCACGAGCCACGCCTATCTGCCCTTAAGATCTAGAAAGACGTGATTAGTTGCGACTTTCGTAAATTTTGTTTCATACTTGGGTTGGCCAACTCACTATTCCCCGAGTCAAGGAAATGGCTCACAAAATGTTTACGTCTTATTTTATCGCTTAACACGTTAGTTGACACACTTACATATGGATCATCCGAAACATCCTCTTACCTTGGTAAACCCCGCCCCCGCCATAAAGCTTAAAAACTGGCCGAGTCGTAGCTTATGATACTTGAGGAACTCAATCGTCGTAATTCTAACCACCTTAAAAGAAGAGAAGTTTCATGATAAAGAAGAAATCTCGAGATCTCATACGAGATTTTGTGCTCTAACTTCCAAACCAAACTTCTCATACATTATTTATATATTAAACTTAGGCATTAAATTCCTAAGAAAAAAAAGGTTTCATAAAATTATAATTTGAAAAAAAAAAAAAATTACTCGGTAATATATACTCCGTAAGTGGACAAAAACCTTACTTTGTTGCGGTTGTTTCACAGATATGGCAGATGAGAACGGGCCCGCGTATCCGAACAATCCAATGCTCCAAGGGTAGCAAGATCCTGCAGCCAACATACAGATTCAGCTCGTCAATGGCTTCCTCTTCCTCGTACGTTCCGTTAGAGGTTTTCTTGTTGAACGGAGACTCTGGCCAATTGTCCGTCATCAACCGGTCGCTTTGATAAATATTTTTGAAAGTTAAAAGTCTGCGTAAGCTCGTCTTAGCTCATGTTATTATCAGACATTATTTCTTTTAAGCTAACAACGCTCTCCTGTGAAGTTCTAACTGTGAAAAAAACAAAAAAAAAAGAAAAAACGTTTTATATTGTTTTTTTACGGTGGTAAATAAAGAAACACTTTTCAGAATCATTTTCTCTTAAATATACATGTATTTTCGAGAGTTTGTGTTTGAATTTGTTGTGTTAAATTTTATATCTCCGAAGTCCAAACATTATGACCTGAGGTCTCCACCTCATTGAACACGATCTTAACTCTTAACTCTTACGCGATCCCACCGTAGGTTCGTTTCCTCTCCTATAACCAAAACAGATACGATATCGAATTTGGGTAACATGGTTTTGTGCTTGTAATCAAATTTGTACTCTGTATAACGTAGTCTTACGCAGCTTATTCTAAACATTCATGCACGATTTTAGGTACAAAAAATAAAATGCGGTGAGCGTGGATCGAACACGCGACCTTCAGATCTTCAGTCTGACGCTCTCCCAACTGAGCTATCCCCGCATTGTTGTTCAATGAATGCTTTTTAAATTTATATACTGAAATTCATGTGTATCATTTGTTTTCCCACATTTATTATCACAAATGTTGCGATGAAAATATAGTTTTACATTCTTAAAAGTTATGAAATTTTGATATTCTTGTTGTACTTATAACTTATTATAACTATCAAATAATATCCTGGATTATTCTATTTTAATGATATTGTACTGTGAAATTTCAAGAATTATTCAATTGAATGAATAGTGCAAATTTTCACGTTACACAACGAATGAATTTGAATGGAATAGGGAAATTTCAAAAATATTAGGAGTATTACGTAACGGAAAGGTTAGTCACTAGTGTTGAATGAATTTGAATGGCAAACGTATAACACAAATTAAGATGAAAACATGAGACCGTGCATCGTATACTCCAAACAATTGTTAAAAGAAGATTATTGTATGTGTACAACGAATTAACCATCAATACATGTGTTGGTAAATACATGGATGAGACTACACTGAATGAAGTAATATGTAACTGCATTGGCCATTATCCATTATACATATACAACGATTTTACGACAGAATTTTACAAGTATAGCGTGACCCAATCACCCAAAATCCCAAACCCTACATTGGTCGACCTCATTAAATAAGGTGATTTATTTAATATTGCAAGATCGTGGTCCGTGGCATCGTTAAGACCTTATAATATTGTCTTCCGTGGCTCCAATATTGACACTCAATGTTGGACCATTTTTATAATATTGACCAAACTATAAACACCCTATTGAATTAGTAAGTCTCATGTGATACCATTTATTTCGTAGACTTTATTACATTTAAATACAAATTATCAAAGTGAAGTTGTAACTATATGAAGTATCTCTTTGTGAAACGTCTCACAATTAGTTCATTGTAAGACCATCTTACCTAAAAATTTATAATACGGAGTAATACTTTAAAAAATTTAATTTTAAGGGGAAAAAAAAGGAAGAAATTACACCGTACATATAAATATACTCTTTTTTCGTTAAAACGCCAAAATAATTTTCGTTTTTTTGTTTGAAAAAAATAATTTTATTTGTTTGAAGAAATCTACTTTGTAATAAAATTGCATCTTGAATGAACTTTACTTTACTAAAACAACGTCAAAAAAAGATGAACCCTAAAACTCGGAGTCCAAATTTACCTAACACAGCCCAATTCGACCAGTATACTTCGCTTCTAATCTGTCAATATCCCAAAAAATAATAGCTCTTATTTTGAGTTGGATGCAAATGATACAAAACTAATTGATTTAAAAGACACGTTACAAAAAACCGTTTGTCTACAAACGATAATAAAACCTAATCTCTTCATTTATGTGGGTCAAATCTGAAATTATCTTATTAAATTATTAGATAGTCATATTTTTTATTTTATTTATTTATTTATTTATTTTAATTTAATTTACTACTCTATAGTGTCTTTTCGAAATGTAATTATTGTTATTTGAAATTTTGTTGCTCTTTTGTGAGACGATCTTATATTATTTGAACGTGAGATCAATAAGCATGACTCATACATGAAAATAAAAGAAATTTTTTTTATTAATTTTTACTCAGATAACAACATGAATAATACAGTACCAACTATCACCCATCTTTTAGAAATAATCACAACCCAAAATGATCGAACCTCTGACCCTACATTGACATAATACACCCGTTCGTCCTGACTATTCGATATAGAGATCTTCGATAAAAAAAATCTATTATTTATACAATTTATTTATACAATAATATTATCGCGACGGTCCAAACCGGCAAACCGTCTCACTTAATAAAATTTCTAACTCAAAACGATCTGAGCACGGGGATTTACCTCAAGTGTGTCTGCAAACGGCTGCAGGTTCTTGTAGCCAGCGGACCGCGGCGTGATACGGGACATGTCAATTTTATTTTGTAGGACACAGCAAGGAAAAACCAATATATGTGTTCGTAGTTCGTGCAACCTAGCCGACGACTAAAATCAGAAATATCTTGTTGGTAGTTCTTTCTGATTTTTCCGCCGTCGACACATTCAATTCAATCTTCTGTAAACATGTTTCATCTTCTTCTTCTTCTACTACTACAATTATCCAATCATAATCTTATTTTCCTAATTAATTTCGCTGTTTAAGTTCAATAATCGTCCCAACATTTTCCGCCATGTTTAGGTTTGCAATCTCATCACTTTCTTTTTGATTTTTGTGGAGTTTTAGTTAGGGTTTATGATTCCATGGATGTTTTCGATAAGTTTTTTGGTATTATATGCTTACTTTTTGTGGAGCTGAATTTTATTGTGTTGTTGTAATTGATGTGTTGATCATGCGGAGAGTTGTGCAGGTAGTTTGATTTTGCGTGGTTAGGGTTTATGAATTTTGATTCGGTTAATTTTAGAAAGGTTTTTGTAGTATGTTGTTGACTTGCTCTATGATGATGACGATGATGATGTTGATTTCTGGTACTTGTAACTTGTAAGTTTGATTTTAAGGAGATTTAATGTATGTGAAGCTTAGATTCCTGTGTATTGAATTGGTGTGTTGAGCACGAGGAGAATCGTGTAGGAAGTTTGATTTTGCGTAGTTAGGACGATGATTATTTCTGGTACTTGTAAATTTGATTCAACGATATATAACTTAATTTAATAACTATGAAGCTTAGTTTACTGATTTTATTGAATTGGTGTGCTGATCACTAGGAGAATGGTGTACGCAATTTTATTTTGCGTAGTTAGAGTTCATGATTCGACGGATATTTTAGAGGTTTTTATTTTATGTTATTGATTCGGACTATGATGTTGACAATGATGATTTATGGTACTTGTAAGTTTTGATTTGATGATAACCAACAACATTGGATGTTGGTGGAGCCTAGTTTACTGTTTGTTGAATTGATGGTGTAATCACGAGGAGAAAGGTGTAGGTTTTTTTGATTTTTTGTAGTTAGAGTTTATGATATGGCTGATATTTGATAGTTTTTGGTATTATGATATTGATTCGCTCTTGTGGATTCTGGGTTTAGCACCTTAGGGTAAGTTTTGATTGATGCGGTTGGAGGGAAAGGAAAGGGAGGAATGCAATTTCCGTCGTTTGGTTAACATATTAGAGTGAATGGATTTGGAGGGGAAGAGATCCATATTAGAGTGAATGGATTTGGAATGAAAATGTTATAGCTTCCCTCCCCTCTCCTCCCTTTCCTTCCATTTTCGGTATCCAAACACACCCTTAGGATTAAAAAAATCAATCAGTCTTAGGGTGTCTTTAGATAGAGGGAAATGGAGGGAAGAGAATGGGAGGGAGAGTGGGTCCCTCCATTTCCCTTGTTTGGTTAACATATAAGGATCAGAGGGGACGGAAAATGGATCCCTCCATTTCCCTCCTCCAAACTATTTTTTCTTCCTTCTAATCATGGAGTTTTGGAAGGAAAATGTTCACCTCCCATTCAGTTCCTTCTCTTGAACCTTTCCTCTTTCCCTTCCCCCCCTTACCCTCCTATTTGCTATCTAATCATGGCAAGATTTAGAGTTTCCTATGCTTAATGTCCTCATTTAGGATGTGTTCGGATACTAAAAATGGAGAAAAAAGAGTGCGGAGGGTAAGGGAGAGAAAAGGAAAGAATGAATGGAAGGAGAGTCTTAACATCCTCCAAATCTCTCCTCTTTTGGAGGGATTTTGATTCGTCTTGAAGCAAATAAAATGGTTCCCTCCCCCTCCAAATCCCTTCACGCTCTTATTGTCACCAAACACGATGGAATTTGCATCCCTCCATGTCCCTCCATTTCCCTCAATCCAAACACGCCTGAAAGGATGTAGGCCATGTAGCCATTGTGGAACTTGTGGTTGTAAAACTGTTAATTAATTTTTATCTATTTTTAAATAAGTGGTTGTCAAATAAACACAAAATGCCGTTGCTTATGGAGTATGCGTGGCTTTTTACATCCTTGAATCCATTCAAGTATCATACTAACCAGGAGTATATTTTTTGATGCAGAATACTTGTTGGAAATGTTGTGAGAAATACAAATTCCTGTCTAAAAGGCCATTCAAACAGACTTTCAATATTAAGAGGGGATGTAAATTGTGTCGCAAACAAGTTACATGCACCCCAGTATAAATCATATTCACAGTATATTTCATATCCCAAGCACAAAGAATTGTGGTGTTCCTTTCGCGCAAGTGACAGCGTGAAACATCATGCTCAACTTGCATGGAAAAGGGCTTCACAAAATCGGCTTTACAGTGTCGTGTCAATGCCTAGTGTTAACAAGCTTGCAAAAGCTTTCGGCCTAGCTTCGATACGATATCAAGCTCTAGTCTATGGTGCTTTTGGTCTATTTTTCGGAGGGTTTGCTATGGGACAGACATCAAATGCGGAGTCTGAGGTCTTACCCTCAAGATATCCTGGATACATGTACTCCGAAGATCGTCAGGCTTACTTGAGCCGCTTAGTCTCGGGTATAACGGAATTCTTTGTCTTGATTGTGAGGGCTTTGTTTCTGACGGTTTTGTTTGCCCCGAGCATATCGATGGCTGTATTTGCCGATAGTTTTGGACCCGAGTTTAGAAAGTTTTGGCTTCAGCTTGTGCATCAAACTTTGGAACAAGCTGGTCCAGCATTCATAAAATGGGGTCAATGGGCTGCCACACGGCCTGATCTTTTTCCCGTCGATTTATGTTCAGAGTTAGCAAAGCTACAAAGTCAAGCACCCGAACATAGCTTTGCACATACCAAAAGCACTATTGAGAAGGCATTTGGTCGGAAAATCTCGGATATTTTTGAAAGCTTTGATGAGACGCCTGTGGCGTCTGGTAGTATAGCGCAAGTCCACCGAGCGTCTTTGAGGTTCCGGTATTCGGGCAAGAAGGTCAAGCCTATCGAAGTGGCCGTGAAGGTTCGACATCCTGGTGTTGGTGAGTCGATCAGGAGAGACTTTGCGATTATTAATACGGTAGCTAAGATATCGAGTTTGATACCCGCTTTAAAGTGGCTGAGATTAGACGAAAGTGTGCAGCAGTTTTCGGTTTTCATGATGTCACAAGTTGACCTTGCAAGGGAAGCTGCTCATTTAAACCGCTTTATCTACAACTTCCGCAGATGGAAGGATGTGTCGTTTCCGAGGCCTCTATATCCATTAGTTCATCCTGCAGTACTTGTTGAAACCTTTGAATTAGGTGATAGTGTGGCACAATATGTTGATGAACTTGAAGGGCGTCACCATATTAAAGCAGCACTTGCTGATATTGGCACTAATGCTCTTCTCAAAATGCTGCTGGTAAGAAATGCCGATCATAATTACTCCCTCCCATTTCTATTTCCTTCACATTTGTTTTTATACAGTCTGTCTCCAAGACATTCCTTTAACCACATATTTCGATGTGCATATATACTTTTTTTTTTTTTTTTTTTTAACCTTTGAAAATACTGTACTTCTTCCTTCCTTTTTCCCATTTATTTTTTTAGGGTCAAGGTTGTCTTACATCGCTAATAATTTAAATATTACAAAAAAATAGTATTGTCATGAAAACTTTTATGATTCATATTTAATATTTTTCAAAAAAAAAAAAGATATATATATGAATGCCAAAAAATGCGGTTATGGTAGCGCATTGGAGACCGAGTAAATAGAGTAGGAAGAAAATAGAAGGAAGAAAGGAGTAGTATTTTATAAGACTTCTATAAGTTAATGTTCTGAAGTTCTCAACTTCTTCATGGTCAAAGTTATCAAACTCTGACCCAAAAAATAAAATGGTAAGTACAAAAAAAAAAGCGAGGGGGTGCTTGGCTAGAATGTGGTTGCTTGCTGTATCTCCATCATTTAATGATTTAGACTTCTTTAAAGGCCTGACCGTCTTTCTATTACGTGTTTGTCTATCATGATTCATGCATGTCAAGATCATATTAATAGTTTTGTAAATTACTCTTGTAGCAACAGGGATACCTGTACAACATTGCGAACGCAAAGCAGTTCACATTTCTAAACTGGTTTAAGTTATGTGGCTCAGACACTAAGTATTACCTTATGTGCCCATAATCCCATATCACCTAACATTTGGACATGGAAAAAAGCGTCATTCCACCGTCTCGTTGTCCAGTGCTCACAGATGCTCGTATGAAACTGTCATATGCTTATAATGGCCTCTTAATGACCAAAAAGTGACCACTTAAACGAAGAGTGTGACTACTTTAACGGTTAAGATGCCCACTTTTACAAGTTCTGAACAGGTCAACCATATACATTAAAGTGGCCATCTTTTAATCACAAGCTACCCGTCTTACGCGTACGTACACAAGACTCACTGGCCGGCTAGTCATTATTTGTTGTAGCTAGAATGAAGAACTAGATCTTGGACTCCGTTTTTTTTTTTTTTTTTTTTTTTTTTGTTGGTCTCTTTTATTTTTATTTTAAATTTCTGTGACTTCTATGAAATACGGCATCACGGTACTTGGAAATCCAGTTACATGTCTGGTTAAATTTTCTTGCTCATAAACAATTTTTCTGTATATGTGAAGAATATTGTCTGTTTATTTCTTCAGGTCGACAACTTTATCCATGCAGATATGCATCCTGGCAATATACTAGTTAGGGTAGGCCGTAACAAGTCTCAACGGAAGCGGCTAATGAAATCAAAGCCTCATGTCGTTTTCCTTGATGTAGGCATGACTGCAGAACTATCCAAAGGTGATCAAGTGAACTTATTGGAGTTCTTTAAGGCTATTGCAACTCGTGATGGGCGAACAGCTGCCGAGTGCACTCTTCGATTTTCAAAGCAACAGAATTGTCCTCATCCAAAGGCCTTTGTCGAGGTGCATTTGCTCTTCTGGTCATATCTTTGATTAAATGAGTGATTGAATGAGAATGTTGTTACTGTTGTGGTACTAAAGGATATAATCCACTTTTGGTCAGGGCTTCCTTCCTGCAGTGTTCCTCCCATTTGACTTTTTTGGAGTCAATTTTTTTCAAAATTTCACCATAAAATCGTATATAATTCAAAAAGTATATATAATCATGATAGGAGAATTCTGCATTTGTCATCAAAATATGCTTTCGCAAAATTATGTTTTCGATTAAATAAACTCACATAATAAAAAGGGAGGAACATTATGAGGAGGGAGTATCTCTTAATAGCTGACATGTTATATCGATTAGAATTTTTTTCGACTAAAAATCCCGTCATAAGTTATCGAAACTCCAATTATATGCGAAACTAAAATCACCTCGGAAGTTTCTTCTTAGTGATGGATAGGGAATAAAAATTTGTAAATTTGGCTTGATTCTTGCGTGTTTGTTTACCAGGAGGTCAAGGAATCTTTTGATTTTTGGGGCACTCCAGAGGGCGATCTAGTCCACCCCGCTGACTGCATGCATCAATTACTCGAGAAAGTCAGGCGTCATAGAGTTAACATCGATGGCAATGTGTGCACTGTGATCGTGACCACCCTAGTCCTTGAGGTAATAAGATTTTACCTACTTGTGTACCATTATCATAACTATAACTCCAATTTCGCACCCAGAATTGGTTTACATATAACTCTTGCATGATACGCTACTTCTTCGATGTGCCCGTAGCAGTGATAGGTACGACTGTATGACCTTTTGTTTCCAAGCTGTCTTCCTTCACAACTCTCTTTACTCAATTCCTTCAGCAACCCAAAAAATTCTAGTTTGTATGTACTCCATGATCAATTGGCCACATGACATTAGGGACTTTAGAAAACTTCAGACTTAAAACTACTTAAAACAATACTCGCATAAAACCTTAGATTACTTTAGACAACTTAAGATGAAGAGAACAAGTCCTAGGTTTTGTGAGAATATCTGTAGTTAGAGGTGAGCTTTAGTGCCACTTTCCTCGGCTACGCTCAAACTCGCACAACCAGTTTGTGAAATAGGCTGCTTTCCCGAAATGTGGGGCCACTGCCAACATTACCCTGTTTATATCTATCATCATTTTCTTGCGTCTAAATTAAGTTGCCGTATAGAGAGAAAGCATAGGTGTAAGGAGCTAAAGTGCTGAAAAATATGAAAATAGGAATCGGTGTGGACAGTTGATGATGAAATCGACAGATGACAAGGGTAGAGACTTCAAATGCAATCCATATATAATGGGGAATATATTTTAAATTAGTCCTGAAAATTACGTTATGGTGCGTTTGGGAACATAGATTTCATTTAAAATGTGGGATTTGGCCTAAATTAGGTGTTTGGGAACTTGGAGAATTTAGATTTGTATTTGAGTCAAATCCAACCCAAATCCATCCCTTAAGAAAACTAGCTAACATCAAATGACACCCTAAATGGTGTCATTTCCAAATCCTAACTCACACAACTAGTGATTTGATTTTAAAACCCTCTATTTCAAATGTCTAATTCTAAATCCTAAATTTGAAATCAAATTTGAGTTCCCAAACGCTACGTTATTTGGATCGCGTTTAATCAGGGTGGATCATGTTCTAGTATGGTTTAAATTTGGTCATTTCGGGTTCAAGTATTTCGGGGCTGTTAAAAACAAGTTATTTTGGGGTAACAGTCAATTAGTAGCCAACTATATACATGTCGGATTGGATTAGTCAAAAACTTCTGTAATGCGATATCATAACCAACACTGCGATGTCATCTTTCTGTAATCATTTCCTCTTCTTTAAAGAAAGATGCTATTTAAAGAGAATACTGACTTGTTGGGAGTTGAAGATAAAAATTGCTGAACTTAGTTGAAGAAGTCGATATATATAGGTCAAGGGTGTAGGTTTATAGGAGTTAAATTGATACATGAACAAAGTTAGAGTGATACGGTAGTCTTTTATACTCCGTAATTTTTATCTTTGTTTTGGCAGCAAGTTTGGTCCGAGGAAAGCACCGAAATCCTTTTAGGAAGATATAGAAGGAAACACCTTTTGGCATATTCTCCTCTCTCCGTTCCCTCACACCCGATTTCTTTTACCAAACAACATAATGTTGGTAGTATGAGCAATCTGAGAGTAATGATAGTTTGTGCAGATTTGTATGCTCATATACTTCATTTATATATCTTATTGTTTATCCGATGCATATCGTGTCCGATGCGACAGTATGCTATATACTTCGGCACTTCATTTTTGTACGAACTTGGCACATAATAGACGTATCCGAGATTCTGACTCTGTGTTGTCTTTGATACTTGTGTACGAGTCAGAGTAAACATAGATTCAGTAGAAGGAATGTTTAAAGAACATTTGATGCATAGTAAGTTTTTGTTTGCTTTTTAATAGAAAACGGATGATTTGCAGTTGTAAAAGAGCACAAAAACTTTACATCTTCTCGAATAAAAAAGGCAAAAATATCAAGGGGAAACAAACTTATTGTCTCGTCTATGTCGTTGTAGGGTTGGCAGCGGAAGCTTGATCCAGGGTATGACATGATGAACACACTTCAGTCGTTGTTATTCAAAGCCGACTGGGCAGAGTCCCTTGCATATACTATCGGAGGAATCATGGCTCCTTGAAACTTCGTCGACGTCTGATGGTTGTAAACCACCCTACAGTTTTGTAAGCAATAAGGCAAAACAAGCAAACAACAGTCTTGTGGTAGGATTCTCATCAACTAATTTTTCGGGTACATAATTACTAGTATTTAACTACAGAAAGGAGAAGCCGTTGGATGTGCGGAATACCTTTGTTTTTTTGAAAAGAAAAACGATTAAGAAAATTTACACGGATATATAACTCTCTTTTTTGGGTGTAACATGACAATCTTTTGGCTTTCTAATTCGAAGTATATTTTTTTTACATTGAGTTAGGTAAAATGCTCGTATACCCGTCGTATGATATGGTGTGAGGATTTAAGATTTTGGGATGACCTAAAAACACGCATCCCAAATCCCTCTAACACGTTGAATTGTTGATTGACTATTTTTAATTTGACATATACTTTCTAATGAAGAGCAATCTTCAGTCGCTCTTACAAGTAAAAAAGGTTGGTTGGATTTCGGCAAGAATGACAGGATTTATTGTGTCATTTATTTGGTAACAGCGAAGGAGATGGAGTTGCGAAAAACCAGCTAACAATAATCCAACAAATTCAGTAAAAAGTCGTAAATATATGTTTGACGAAATAAAAGATGGATTATTTCATACGAGTAGGAATAATCGTAACTATTGATGACGATTATTCTAGTGAAATAATACGAAAAAATTAGTTTCCACTTTCTACTTTCTAGTGACTTACGGAGTATGTCCTTAGTAAGTAAGTAAAATGAATTGCATCAGTCGCATAGTTATGTCCCTAGTGACAATGGACGGCAAAGAGAACACGAGTTATTTCACGGGGAATAATTCAAACTAAATCGCTCCTCAAATTAATCCAAACCGAGGATTTAAGTTTTTGGGTTGAACGTTTGAAACCCGTTGTAGAGCGGAATTCACTATTATCATACGTTCACGTCACACAACGCACTCGGAACCACCATTTATTTCGTAAAACCATATGAAATAGGGTTCAAATTACTGCATATTATTCCAAATAACATCATTGTTTCGACAACAATCTCAGCAGCAGACTGCAGCATGCTGCACATTTCGTAGCATGCTGTCAGATAAAACTTACCATAATAATACAACAACAATAAATACTCGATCTGCACAATGCAGATCCACTCGAGCGGTAAAAACGTGTCGCTCAAGCATTTATATAGCGGGATGACCCAAACTCAACCACAAAGATCTGTCACAAAAGCGGTAAAAAACAGGATAGAGAGACATTGGGGGGTGAACTTAACCAGTGTTCTGCATTCCTGCAGCAACACCCTTCATGGTGAGGATGAGGGTGTCCTCGAGACCCGGGGCGTATTCACTAGACGGGTTCAACTGGACGAGCTCGGCAGCATTTTTGCTCGTCGAGTCCATATACTCCTTCGAGATGTGGGGCCTCAATTTGCAAAGGTAGTTGGGGTCTCGGATGCGCTTCAAGGTGTACGCTTGGCACACGTTCAGAGTCGTGGTGTAGGAGTCACGGAGGCAAAGTCGTTGTCTCAAGTAGGGGTCGCCCTCCAGAACTTCTTTGTGCCCGGCAATCTATCGTAACCACGGGGATAAACACGGCAAAAATCAGTCCCATGTTCAAAAGACAACGATGCAACGAATGTAGGCGCAGCTAGCGGGTATTCATGACTAAACAAGTACGTTGGGGTTATTGGAAAAATAAATAGGTTGAGTTAGGGTCACTAATATGACCCGTTTATGTAAGAGGGTCGAGTTCGGATTGAAAGATTGATGATCCGTTTTAAGATGACTCGAACACGGCATGACAGAACACGATTTGTTTGCCAAGTCTACTATTTCAGTGTTTTTCAAATGCTGACGTACCTTAAGAAGAAGATTCTTGGTTTCTTCGTATTTTGCTCTCAGCTGGTCACCAAACGGCCACAGCTCTTCGGAAACAAGTAACTTGTCGTACAAAGCAGCGATACCTGGGTCTCCCTTGGCGAACACCATCTCGACAAGATCAATGGTGACCCTGAAGAAAGGCCATTCATTGTACATTTTCTGAAGCATGCCGAGATTCTTGACGTCTTTGTTGATTATGTCACGGAAAGCCGCTCCAAAACCGAGCCATACTGGGAGATGAAACCTAGTCTGAGTCCAAGCAAAAATCCACGGGATTGCACGAAGTGACTCGATCCCACCGCTTGGCTTTCTTTTTGAAGGACGACTTCCGATGTTCATCCTTCCATACTCCAACTCTGGAGTCGCCTGTTGCCGAAAAAAGTGGAAAATATTGACACAGTTTTACAATGACATCAAAATTAAAAATCTTACTCCGTATATGTGAGTAATGATCAGAAATGAATGAATAGGAAGGGTTAAAGCTAAACAGAAAGAATGTTAGAAATTATGTGAGTATCTTACCAATCGGAAGTACTCAACAAAACGAGGCTCCTTGAAAACAATAGACCGATACTCCTCAGTTGCAATGGCCGCCATCTCGTCTAAAAGGGCACGCCACTCAGGTTTCGGGGAAATCGGAGGGTGCATACCGTGCTCGAGAGTAGCAGCAGTAAAACGCTGAAGCGTCCTAAAGCACAAGTGCTCCTCCCCGAACGATTGCTCGATAACCTCACCTTGAACCGTCACACGAAGAGACCCGAGGATGGTATCTGGAGGCTGAGACAAGATAGCGAGATGGGTGGGCCCACCTCCTCGACCGACAGTCCCACCACGACCGTGAAACATGGTGAGCTTCACGCCGTACTCCTTAGCGACCTTCACAAGCTCCTCCTGCGCCTTGTACATCGCCCAAGCGGCGGAAAGACGTCCTGCATCCTTCCCAGAGTCCGAGTACCCGATCATAACCTCTTGTTTCCCGTTGATGTGGTTTCGGTACCACTCGATTGAAAAAAGACGTGTCATGGCCGAGGGAGCGGATTCCAAGTCGTCGAGTTTCTCGAACAATGGGACGACCCTCAGAGGCTGTTTGACGTGGCAAGCGCGTTGAAGAAGCTCAACCGCCAGAACGTCAGACGGGGACGTAGCCATTGATATGATATACGCCCCGAAACAGTCGGAAGGAAGTTCCGCAATGACTTGGATTGTGTCTAATACGTCAGCGATCTCTTCAGTTTTCGGAAGGTCGGGACCGAACAACGGGCGTTTTCCGCTCAGTTCCGACAAAAGCCATTCCTGACGTTTCTCCTCTGACCACTCCTTGTACGAGCCGATTTCAAGGTGCGTCGTGATGGCGTCCATGACATCAGTGTGTCGATCTGACTCCTGACGGATATCGAGTTTTACGAGCGAGAGGCCAAATGTGAAGACTTGCCGTAAGAAATCAAGGAGGCTTCCATCAGCTATCGGACGGTCGCCGCAGGCACACAGAGACCGGTAGCAAAGCTCCAGAGGTTCCAAAAACTGCAATTACGAAAAAAAAAAAAAAACAAAGTTAGTTGTTGACTTTAAAAGAACATGAACGCAAGTGATGTCAAGAAAGATTCCTCGAAAATTTCGAACCTGCTCTAAATTGGTGTAGGTTATATCTTCTGGAACATCCGAGGTTCCGTTTGACAGCATCTGTCGTGAACGCTCACGCGTATTGTACAGTTTATCCCTCACGTCACCAAGAAGGACACGGTATGGTTCAGTGGGCGGAATATTTTTCCAAAACTCTGCATTCGGAGTAAAAATTACGAAAGTTCATCAGCGCAACGTCAGTGGGCGGAATATTTTTCCAAAGTCCAAAACCGAGAAGGAACTGAGATACATCAAAGTGAAGTACCTATGTAATGCTTGGCATCCCTTCTGTTGGAGCTGTGGATGTCATCGGCCCGATGACGGAGCTCATCAGTGCAACGCCACATAGATAACTGCATAGGCGTAAACAATTCGTGAGAAATTAACAATGCAAACAGCGAGGATAAGAAAAAAAAAAAAGTCAAGTTAAGAAACTGAGACCGTGTACCTCAAACATGAGATCCTCTATCTGAGAAAAGTAGAGGTTAGCCGCCATCATTCTAGCCAACAAGCAAACATCCCGAGTGACCTCAGGTGTCACTCTCGGATTACCTGCATAATTCAAAGCCGTTAAAAAACACAAACTATTTAAAAATAGGAAAAAAAAAAAAAAAAAAAAAAAAAACAGACGATGTACAGAAGCGGAAAGTTACCATCACGATCACCGCCCATCCAAGACGAGAATTGAATAAGAGGGGCATTGTACGGGATGCGTTCATTGATGCCTATGTTTCTCAAAGCAGTGTCGACTCGACGTAAGAACTTAGGGACGCCGTTCCATAACGTTTCGTGGAAGTAGCTCATTCCCGCCCTCATTTCATCCTGAGGTGTGGGTGGTGTCCTGCGTATTTCATCAGTTCGGAAAGCTGCTTGGATCTGCACATCAGCATACCCCCTAACATTACTCACTATACGGATGAATCAAAAATTTGACGAGAATTAGTCTTATACTATCTCCGCTTTTCTGTTTTCTTCTCATTTAATACTGTGGGGCCAAAAATTCACTAGTGCAACAGTAAATATACGACAATTATTTTATTTATTTTTTTTAAAATTTACTACTCAAAAATCTTTCACAGAATTATATTACTCGTACTAATATGTTGTCGAAAAACAAGGGTCAAAGTGACTTTTGAAATTTGCGTAAAGTCGAATGTGTAATCTTGAAATGCTCCTAATCTGTACAAGTAGCGACAGTAATAATGTGCTTTAAGTCAACACAGTTTCTAAACGTTACTTTCGGCAACCCAAAATACCATTAAGTTTAAAACAACCGTCAATTTCGAGAAAATTTATTCAATAATTTCCTAATATATTAAGCAACACCAACAACATCAAGTAGGTAATCGTCGAGTCATACGAAAGGTCAGCCTTTGAAAGCTGAATTATAATAATACCGAATTCTAAAGATATGGTTTCTAATAACCAGCACGTCATACTTATTAAATGAGTAACAGAACAAATATACTTTGATCTAGTCATATAAAATATTAATGCGATCGAAAGATGGATTAGTTATCATTATTCGAGATGCTCGGGTGAATAAAATACTTTTAACGCCACCGACCAAGATAGATCGTCAATAATGCAAGCGCCGATCTCAAAAATAATGCTGATTTTTATACTACAAATTGAGACAATCATACACATCTTATGCAATAATTTAAGGCATCACATGAACACATGCTGTGATTTAAGATGAATCTAACATCATTATTCATTTACTAAATAATTCCAAGAGTTTCCAATTATGTAAGTGAAACAATTTAGAACTACTTTTTTCTGTTGCAAATTCACATGGAAGCTTTCACTAAAATGGAAATCAGATCGAAAAAAAAAAAACAGGTTTTCTAACGTGTACCCAAATTCAAAAACAGCCATATTAAGAAAGAATTCATGAAAAATAAAATATTCAGTGACTTTCTTTTTATAATTCTCGACATTTCTGTTCCCGGAGCTTGAACATGCAACCAGGGAGCACATGTTAGAAAAACCGATAATAAAAAAGAAATAAAACATTGTTTGTTTCTTATATCGACTCCTTTTTCGCTGTCCATATTCACACTTCCACTGACAAAAAGAAAAAGTTGTGCAAGTACATGATAAGCTAAGTACAACATTAGGACATATACTTTATAAACATGGCATCTTTTTTGTAGACTAATAATGCACTAAATCACCATGAACTAAGGAACATAATTTTCAACAGATTCTTCGTTTGAACCATTTATTTCTTTACGTTTTTTCAATCCGTCTAAGGAAAATAAAGGTTTAAAGTAAAGGAATTGACGGATATGAAGGAGTATCATTCATTAGATGGAAAGTCGGAAAGTAGCCAAGTTATAGACGAAAGCATGTTTATCGTTTGGAGGAATTATTTACCTCTCTCTGAAGAGCCTCGTCGAGCTCCTGTTTATCGTCAGGAGTAATGTCCTTTGCGTACAACTGAGCCAAACAGTCCCGAATCCTGAAAATAAATCAAACCCGGGAAAACAAATCAGTGAATAATCACTATATGCAGCGGGATTGGGTCTGGTTACGCTATAATAATCAATATACTGAAGCAACGTTGCAGGT
The DNA here is from genome assembly GCA_023091065.1 of Dianthus caryophyllus. Lineage (NCBI taxonomy): Eukaryota > Viridiplantae > Streptophyta > Magnoliopsida > Caryophyllales > Caryophyllaceae > Dianthus > Dianthus caryophyllus. Next base: position 10,524,513 of record CM041519.1, read on the forward strand.
AATTAATGCTACGAATTGAATTGAGTAATACGGAAAGTATACCTTCCGTGCTTCTGGAGCAAGGATCGACGAACTGACTGAGTGGGATGAGCAGTGAAGACGAGATCGACAGTCTGATTCTTAAGGGCGTCGAAAATCTCTTGCGGCGACTTTCCAAGTTCCCCAACGAGCCTCTTAAACGTCTCCTCCATGTCGGATTCAGTGGTCGCAGAGTTCTCATCGACAAAATCACCCTTCTTCAGCTTCTTGATTCTACGACGGTAAGCAATTTGGACCTCCTCAGCCAAGTTGGCCAAGTTAAGCATGTGCGAGAACGACTTGGCGACCACGATGGAGTCCCCAGGGTCCAAACTTGTCAGCACGTTCCCGAGCTCTTCGAGCTTCTTCGGGTCATGTTTTCCTTCATACTCAGCTGAATGCTCATAGCACTCTTGGACCTACATCAATCAATTCGACTCGTCAATGAAAATGCCTTGATTTTATAAGATCTACGTTACATTGAAACTTCATATTACACAGAAAACATGGTACCCTTTTTCCAAAATGGCCGTATCCAACACTCTAATACCATGTCCAACATGTGCAGTCGAGTCTAAGTAACATAAGACGAGATATAAACACGTTTGATTGACCAATCATAAACTCTTAACTTAATGTACAATAATGATCAAGTATACTTAACCCAGTTTTTAGGTAATTTTTTCGAGCTAAAACTTCAAATTGAATGCTCTGAAAGTTTTTTTAAACTGATCCAAAAGCAAATACAGTATAAAGAAAGCAACGGGCGAATCAGAACCCTAGAACACAAATTGATCAACCAATTGAAAAAACTGAAGAAGGAGAAAGAACACATACAGTCTCACGGATTTCTTCACCATGCAAATCCTGAAGAATGTCGAGAAAACGATCCAACAAAAGGGCATCATACTCAATCAACTTATCATCCTCTGAAAGTTTTTTAGGCACTAACAGCCTCAGTTGAGCATCAATTGATGCCATTTTCTCAATGTTTCTACTCTTCATTTTGTCAATTCAATTTCACCCTTTTCAACCTATCAAATCACAAACATCATAAGTCAACATTGACCCTCAAAACCTACTGATAACATCATAATTGTGACAGGTCTGATAAATTACATCAGATCGTCGTATACTATACAACGGCCGTCTAAAACTGACAATATCAGTAAATTATCGCGTCAGATCGTTGTATAGATACAACTTATCAAATCAGAAACATCATAAATCAATATTGACCCTTGATAAATCATAACATCAGACTGTTGTACAGCATACAACGACCGTCTAAAACTGACAGTTTCAGTAAATTTCATCGTCAGATCGTTGTACAGATACAACTTATCAAATCACAAACACATCAAATTGACATTGACCCACAAAAATTGAGCTGAAACCCACAAAATCTGCTGAAAACATCATGATTTTGACAGTTCAACTGCTACTGTACAGTGTACTGCTATTAAAGCTGACATTTTTCAACAAATTATCGTGTCAGATTGTTATACGACATACAACGGCCACGTAAAGCTGACATTTTCTGAAAATCAAGTCAGATCGTAGTAAGCGTACAACGGCCAATCAAATCACAAATAAAAAAAAAATCAACATTGACCCACAAAAATTTGACTGAAACCCAGAAAAAAAATGTAATGATAACATCATGATTGTGACAGTTCAGACTAAACTACTACACAGTTTCATGCTTATAAACACAACATTTTTCATAAATTATTACGTCAAATCGTTATACAACATACAACAACGATCTTACAATAGAATTACTTTAACATTTATATTATAAATAATGGAGATTTTAGAGCAAAAGGGTACCTAAGAAGTGAAGAGATTTGAGGAGAAAGATAAGAGTTTAGTAAGAAGGGAACAAAATGCAAGGAAATCACAAGTTATTTATAGAGATTTTTGGAGACTAGAGAGTGAGTGGAAGAGACAATTGGACAGTAGTTTAAGTCAAAAATATGTTCAACTATTATTAATTATTAGCAGTTCAACTTTGAATTTGGTGTTAAAAAAAATAAATAAAAATAAAATAAAAAGAATCTTCTTTCACAAATTATAAGAATATGCTATTTCAATTATACTCCTTTTGTTTGCATGCTTTGATGATTTTTTGGTAGTGTAATTCATTATTGATGGTGTTAAGAACTCATAGATGATAAGATGAAAATCCCACCATCCTGGATTTTCGCCTAAAAATACGCAAACTTTCATCCCTTAAAATAGTTTATGTACAGTTATCTTTGTATTATAAATAGAGCAAAACTCAAAGCTGAAATACACAACATAACTTCCTTTCTCTAATCTTCAATTTCTTAATACGTTATCAGCACGAATCGCTCTGAATTCAAAATGGCACATATTGCTAAAAGAGATTTCGAGGTTCTTGATGTATCTGGAATGAGATACCCCCAGTGGAGGGATGACATTATTGCTCACTTAGGGGCAATGGGCCTCGAGCATACTATTGAGGAGGGTAGAAATTTGCTACCCACCAAGAAAAATGTAAAGTTCTCATATATTCATAAAGGCATCACGTGTGGCTGAATCCCTTAAAAATGAATATATACGAGTTAGGGACCCAAGTGAGCTACTAAAACATCTTGAGGAAAGGTTTGGACGTCATCACAATGTTCTACTTCCTAGGCTACGGGAAGAGTGGAATAATTTACGTTTCCAGGATTATACATCAGTAACTGAATATAATTCTGCTTTATTTAATTTATTTATATTTCTTTGTTGATAAATAAATATTCTAAATAAAGAAAAAAAAAACTAAAAAAATGGTGATCCATTAATAAAATAATTTACACACAAAAATATATATATATATATATATATTTAATGTCTTCAATTATCTTCACAATTAGAATATTGTGGAGAAGAAGTCAGTGATTTTGCTAAACTGGACAAGACTTTCTCAACTATGGGAGGGCCGAATATACATTTTGCACGCCAGCTAAGGCAAGAAAAGTTTACCAAATTCACTGACCTCATTACAGTGTTGTTACTTTCTGAACAACATGACAAAATCTTATTAAAAAATGAAAATAAGAGGCCAAGTGGCTCCATGGCTATACCTGAGGCAAATGCTATCGCCAAGTCTGGCCGTGGGCGCTGGAACAACAAAAGAGGACGCGGTAAGGGACGTGGTTATGGCCCGGAACGAAAGCCTTATAGCTTTAAAAAACCACATTTTGGTAAGCAATTTGTCCGCTCAGAAAAGGTGAATAAACCTAAGGGTGCATGCTTGAAGTGTGGTCTGAATGGGCATTGGGCTCGTACATGTCGTACACCTAAGCACTTTGTTGATCTCTATCAAGCATCTATCAAACAAGATAATAAAGGGCCTGAGGCACACTTTATTAGTGATGCGATCCCCATTATATCTTCCGCACCAGATTCTAACAACCTCGACATAGCAGATTATCTTCTGGATGATGTTGCAGGCATTAATGAATCTGCAAACTAAAATAAAATCACAATAGAAGCTATTATATTATAAAACTAATCATATAATAGTATCAGTTGTTTCATTCTATTTTATTTTATGCATTGTTTTAATTTACTTTGTGGTTTGTATAACTCTTTGTAATGTTGTAATATTATTGATGCAATGAATTGAATGTATAATTAAATAATCACTTTGTTTATATTTTGAAGATATGGCAAATATTGGAGAAGCATGCCTAATTGATAGTGGTACAACTCACACTATATTGAAAAATAAAAGGTACTTCAGTACAATGATGCCAATAAAGGCAAATGTAAATACAATATCAGGGAATGCTGCAATAATTGAAGGAGCCGGAAAGGCTAGCGTCATACTCCCAATGGGAACGAACTTAATTATAAGTCATGCTTTATACTCGAGTAAATCGCAAAGAAACCTGATCAGTTTCAAAGATTTGCGCCAAAATGGTTTTCATATTGAAACCATGACTGAAAATAATAAAGAATACTTGTGTCTTACAAGTATTAAGTCAGGCAAAATATATATATGTGAGAAAATGCCATCATATTCTTCGGGTCTATATTATACTCGTATAAATCCTATCATAATAAATATGATGGCATCTATTAAAATAAATGACAAGGTAACACTTAATTTGTGGCAGGATAAATTTGGGTCACCCAGGCGCAGGAATGATGACAAAAATCATTGAAAATGCACTTGGACACCCAATGAAAAATATAAGGGTGATAAAATCTGTTGATTTTCCATGCACAGCATGTTCGCTTGGAAAAATGATAATAAGACCATCAATGAGTAAAATAAAAAATGAATCGCCCAATTTCCTTGAAAGAATTCAAGGGGATATATGTGGCCCAATTACTCCATATTGTGGACCATTTAGATACTTTATGGTATTGATAGATGCATCTACTAGATGGTCATATGTTACTCTCTTATCAACAAGAAATATGGCATTTGCAAAACTTCTTGCCCAAATAATCAGATTAAGAACACACTTTCCAGATTATAATATAAAGAAAATTCGTCTGGATAACGCTGGGGAGTTTACATCTAAAGCATTTAATGATTATTGTATGTCTATTGGCATAGACGTTGAACACCCAGTGGCACATGTTCATACTCAAAATGGACTAGCCGAAGCAATGATAAAAAGATTACAATTAATAGCTAGACCATTATTAATGAGGTCCAAATTACCATCATCTGCATGGGGACATGCTATATTACATGCTGAAACATTGGTAAAGATAAGACCGACTGCTTACCATAAGTTTTCACCCTTACGACTTATGTGGTCAGCCTCCAAATATATCTCACTTAAGGACTTTTGGTTGTGCGGTATTTGTACCGATTGCCCAACCACAAAGGACTAAAATGGGTCCACAGCGAAGACTAGGAATATATGTTGGATTTACTTCTCCAAGCATCATTAAATATCTTGAACCGATGACTGGAGATTTATTTACCGCTCGATTTGCCGATTGCCATTTCGACGAACATACATTCCCAGTCTTAGGGGGAGAAAAGAAAGTGGACCAGAAACCTAAAGAAATCATATGGAAAGCAGAATCATTATCATATCTCGATCCAAGAGATAGTTCATGTAATCAAGAAGTACAAAAGATACTTCATTTGCAAAGGATAGCTAATCAAATGCCCGACGCTTTCACAAATTTGGCCGGAGTAACAAAATCTGATATCCCTGCTGCAAATGCCCCCGCTCGAATCGAAATCCCAACCGAGGATACCAATAAATCAAGAAATGACCTATCTATGACACGCAAAGGCGTGGGAGACCTTCGGTTCAAAGGATCAAAACCTAGAAAATCCAAAAGAATAAATGACACACCTTGTGACACAAGTGTAGAAGAAACAAACAATAAAGCACCGAACCAACCTCAAGACATTAATGGTAGTTATGAAATTTCTATAAACTATGTTCATACAGGGGTTGAATATAATAGTGCAAACACCAACGTAAATGAAATATTTGCGTAGACAGATGCATCAGAAATTATTATTGATAAAGATGATGTTGAGCCTAAATCGATGAGATGAATGTCGAAAAAGACATGATTGGCCAAAATGGCGAGAAGCGATGAACGCAGAACTAAGTTCGTTCGAGAAACGAGAAGGGTTAGGTCCTATAATACCAATTCCAAAAGATATCAGACCAGTAGGATACAAATGGGTCTTTGTCCGAAAACGAAATGAGAAAAATGAAATCGTAAGATACAAAGCAAGACTTGTTGCACAAGGCTTTTCACAAATGCCTGGAATAGATTATGATGAAACATATTCCCCAGTAGTTGATGCAACAACACTAAGATTCTTGACAGGATTAGCTGTGTTTAAAGGGCTACAAATGCGACTTATGGATGTCGTGACTGCATATCTATATGGGTCACTTGACACTGATATATACATGAAAATTCCTGAAGGAATTAATGTGCCCGAAAACAAAAGCAAAGGACTACCTGGAAATATGTTATGCATAAAGCTACAAAAAATCTTTGTACGGACTAAAACAATCTGGACGAATGTGGTATAATCGTCTCAAAGAATACCTTGAAAAGGAGGGTTACAAAAATGATCCAATTTGCCCATGTGTTTTTATTAGAAAAACAAACATTGGATTCACAATCATTGCAGTATATGTCGATGATTTAAATATCATTGGAACAGCTAAAGAGCTTGAAGATACTGCAACGTATTTGATGAAGGAGTTTGAGATGAAAGATCTTGGAAGAACAAAATTTTGTCTAGGTTTACAAATCGAACACCTTAAAGATGGAATACTCATCCACCAAAGTAGCTACACTCAAAGAGTTATACAAAAATTTGGCATGGCTAAATCACATCCATTGAGCTCCCCAATAATTGTTCGAACTCTGAGTATAGAGAAAGATGAGTTTCGTCCAAAAGAGGATCACGAAAGTATACTTGGACCGGAAGTGCCATATCTTAGTGCAATTGGTGCATTGATGTATCTAGCGAATAACACTCGACCTGACATAGCATTTTGGTGAAATCTCCTAGCAAGGTTTAGCGCATCTCCAACAAAAGACATCGAACTAATAAAACATCTCCTAAGATACCTTCAAGGAACAATGGACTTAGGATTATTTTATCCAAGAAAGAAAAACACAACCCTCATTGGATATGCAGATGCAGGATATCTATCGCACTCCACACAAGGCAAAATCTCAAAGCGGGTTATGTTTTTACATTTGGAGGTACAAATATATCCTGGAAATCAACAAAGCAAACCTTAACCGCAACATCATCAAACCATGTCAATTAATTGCTCTTTCTGAGACCGCTAGAGTGTGTATGGCTACGATCTATGACGCATTACATTCAAAAAGAATGTAACATCACTTCAACAGACCAGCCGACATTGATATATGAAGACAACACAGCATGCATCAATCAGGTTAAGGAAGGCTACATCAAAGGAGATAAAACAAAACATATAGCACCAAAATTCTTCTTCACACATGATCTACAGAAGCAAGGAACAATTAACATCCAACAAGTTCGATCAAGTGATAATCTAGCAGACTTATTTACTAAGTCATTACCATCAAAACAGTTCCAAGAACTCGTGCGAAAAATCGGAATGCGCCATCTCAAAGACAAATGTTAAGATCAGGGGGAGTACTGTACACACTGGACTCTTTTTTCCTTTGCTTAGGTTTTATCCCAATGGGTTTTCCTAACAAGGTTTTTAATGAGCCAGTATTCATCAAAGTTTTATATGTAATTCATGGTAAAGATGATGGATGGATTTTCAAGGGGGAGTGTTAAGAACTCATAGATGATAAGATGAAAATCCCACCATCCTGGATTTTCGCCTAAAAATACGCAAACTTTCATCCCTTAAAATAGTTTATGTACAGTTATCTTTGTATTATAAATAGAGCAAAACTCAAAGCTGAAATACACAACATAACTTCCTTTCTCTAATCTTCAATTTCTTAATAGATGGGACTTTATCCTTTTATCCTTTAATTAATCTTAAGATAAGTTAAATGGAGAAACAAATCTCTCCATAAAATTATATATCATTTAAGAAATTCTCCATTAGGATGGAAAATGGTGTAAATTGACTATAGTAATATAAAGTCGAAAATATTGAGAATATATTTCTTTTAACTCAATTAAGATTACCGTAAATAGAATAAATTCATACCTATTGTTAAAATTCAACTGTAGTGTATTCCCACATGATGAGAAATAAAAAAATTTCTCAATACAAATTTGAGGGTGAGGTCGTCTTATACTATGAGACAACAAATGTATATTTACTTTTGAAGAATAATTAAGTTACTTTTCAAATGTAACACGGTTACGTTTAAACAAAGTAACTTTGCATAGACTGATGAAAGTATGATGGTTAAGGGATACATAAAATGCAAATTCTACGGTGAGGCCGTCTCATCGTATGAGACGCCCTCAAAAGTAACTGTATTATCCTTCAAAAGTAACTTGATTATTGATTTCAAAAGTTATTATATTGTACGTCAAATGTAACCATGTTGTATGTGAAACGTAACGACAATTTATCAAATAAAATATACGGAGTACGAATCTATGCGAGTTACAACAAATTCTATAACAACATACACTTCTCAATTTGGTGCAGATCTCAATACAACTCGCTTATACCCTAAATAATCGAGGAAAGCTTAAAATCATCGGCAACCCTAACTCACTAACTCACTCTCGCTATCATCAGGCAAATTGCATCACCATATATGTTTATCAATGACCAATCTATCTTCTTCAATGTATAGTCGATGTGGTGGAGGGATCCAATCACTAACATTCATGGTGTGATCGATGGGACAAACCATCAATTTGACGATGTTGTGGTGCTAGGTCGTGGAAGGGTAACAGAGTTCATGTTGATTGTGGGTGTGATTCGAAAACAAAGGTCAGATCTTTCGGGCGATAATGGTAAAGGAGGTAGTGTGGTGTTGCCGGTGATGGTGGTGATGTGGTGTTGGCAGATGAATTAAAATTGTTGTTTACTTGTGAATTAAAAAGGACGAGGGAGGTTTTTTTGTTGGTGATGTGGCCTCTAATTATTGTGTCTTATTCTATGAGGCAGCCTCATAGTAGACATACTCAAAAAAAGTTATTAAATTAATTTCAGTTAATTAAGTTTCCTTAATTTTTGTTAGTTTCAAATTCAAATTTTAAATAATTTAAAACTTTTTACTAAACCATCCATATTCCATATTTAATGGTCAAATTTCCTTTTTATTTATTAGAGTTTTAGAATTCGGTTTTATTTTTGGAAAATAATTTTTTCATAACTTTTTAAATATACTAAAACTATTGTTTATTGTATGTTCCATAATTAATTTTAATTATTGATTTTTAACTATTACTCTGTATTACTTATTTTCCTTATTGTTGTTCTTCCCCAAATTAATTTAGGGTTTATGTGTAGTGTCAGTTTGAAAAAAAAAGTTTTTAAATAGAATAATACAAAATTAATTTATGATGTCAAAATTTGAGTAAACAATTGAAATGAAAAGTCATATATATACGAGTAATCTTTATACTCCGTATTATATATAAATTAACAAAGTTAGTCTTTTGATTATTATTATTATTATATTATTTTTTAATTTGTATGTGAAAGATAAAGTTTACAAAATAAATTAAGTTAATCTAATTAATTTTGGCGCCATTGTGATTTGCTAATTTCCCTCCAATTTTTCATTTACATCATTTATTTTTAATAAGCTCCACTAGTCCGCATGGCATGAATTGAGTGGATGAGTACCAAAACCTTCGGTACACTAGGTGTACTTGTAGCATCTTGGTATTTCGTAAAACCACTCTTTATTAACTTTCACATTTTTTAATATTCATTTTAAAAACTTCAACTCTTTCTCATTTTTTTGTTTTTAAAAAAATTCTCCCACATTTTTTTAAACATTTAATTAAAAACTCCAAGCAAAACCTTATTTCCACCAAAATAAATATTTGTTTTCATTCATAAAAAACATTAGATTCTATTTTTTTTTTTCAGAATTCGAGTTTTTGTGGATGATAGACTACATTCGTGATTGATATATTAAAAAAAAAAAATCTTTCATTTTCAAAAAAAAAAAAAAAAAACTGCATTTTTGTGAAAATTTTAAAAAAAATGTATACAAAATGTGAGTTTTTAAAAACAAATTTATAAAAGATGGAATTTTTTAAAATTGTGGTTATAAAAGGTAAAAGATACAAATTATCTTATACTAGCGTTACACCCGTGAAAAATCACGGGGTTGGTTTTAAAATTGTTTATAATTTTACTTTAAATTATTTAAGTGATAGTTACAGAGTGCATGTAGACACTATTTTTTTTTTTTATTATAATTTAAACAAATTATTATTCTAATACTAAAAAAGAAAAAAAAAATGGTTGAATTGTAAACATCCTTTTTTTCCAACATCAAAGGTTGTAATCCCAACATGTGTTTGTTTTCATTCAAACCCAAAATTACCCGTTAACATAGGGTCGAACATTACATGTCCGTAATGATCCATTAAGTATTGAATAATTTAAAATTTACGGAGTATTATTATGAATTACTCGATAAAACTACAATTTCTATTCAAACAAATTATATGCGACCTTTACATTAGTTCTGTAAATTGTTTTGCCCAAAAATATAGTAGTTAGAGAAAAAATAACGGAGAGAAATATATTCGTCATTGGTTAGATTTTTTTCTCATACAAACTTAATTTTTTTCTCATACAAACTTAATTGTATGAATAAGCTTTTTGTGAAAATTTTCCCACGCCTGTGACAACCTTTTCATAATTAGAAAGTGACTATTTTATAGTTTAAATAACTATTTTGACTTTTGAAATATTCATTATAAATTTTAGAAAATGATCTAATAAGTCTAGAATAGTCACTTTACCTATTCCCTCCTTTTCATTCAAAAAGCTCCACTTTCCTTTAACGGCTTTTTACATACGTTATTCGACAACTTTACACCCGTGAAAAATCACAGGTTTTTTTTTTTTTTTTTTTTTTTTTTTTTTTTTTTTTTTTTGGTAATTTTGTTAATAAATTTTTTGTATTATTTAGAGAAACAACTTATTATGTAATGTGTATACTCCCTCCATATTTTTCAATTAGTCTCATATACCTATTTCGCCTCATATACCTTTTGCGGATTTTTTTTCCAATTAGCCTTATTTCTCTTTTTAGTACTATTATTTTTGACATTAGAAACGTAATTTTGCGGGGTACTCATGTTATTTTTCATATTAAGTTATATATAATAAAGAACTAACTAGTGTAGAACCCGTGCCCTGCACGGTATTTATAGACTTAATGTAATTTTCTAAGATATAATAATATAGTGTTTTTATAGAATTTGAATGTGCTTGTGTTCAACTTTACATTAAATTTTACTCCATACTTGATACTCCGTATAAAAATTAAGGAAGAATAGGTAAGATTTGCTTTTTGCGTATAAAAAATAACTAAAAGTTGTGTATGGAATGACAAGAAAATAACGAAGGTCAATATCTCTTATCTTTAAGAAAATAACGGAGTACCCCTTAAAATACTACGGAGTACTGCCTAACTTATTGAGTGATATAATATGTTTAAAAAGTTGTCAAATTTGAGGAAGAAAAATTGAAGAGTGCTTCGTACTATATTTTCTGTTGGGTAGTGAGAGAGATGATATTGGGCCAAAAATATTTTAGAAGTAACGTTAAGTTTTGGTAGTCCAGGCCCACATTCAATTACTTGAGCGGGAAAATTACTTGAGCGGGAAAATACAATGAGTTTGATCTTTCTTTTAGTAGTATTAAGATTCATTATATTCTAAAGATCTAAATAACATGTACTCTGTAGTTCAATTACTCAAAAAATCATAAACCTACCTTTACTATTAATTACTTGGAATCAAATTGTTTTCTATTGATCGTATCATACTTCGTATAACGCAACGTTTTAATGAAAATATATCAAACTTTGTTAATAATGAAATAGACTAAAACTAAAGTTTGGTGTCATATAAACAAAACACTTGTTCCATCTGAATCTCATGCGTTGCTTATCTTATTTGTGTTACTAATCATTTTTATATGAATTGAAATAAAATTTATAGTTATTGTGATTTAGTATAATAAAGATTGACTACAATTGATAATTGCAATTTATTTTAAAATTATTCCTTAAAATATTTAAAATTTTACTCTGTATAAAATTGAGAGGTTTAAGTGTTCTAAATTTTTTGTCAATTTTTGTTGAGAATAAAAATCAAATGAAACATTTAATTTAAACAAAAATAAAGTTTTGTATGAGATAATCTTATATACTTCGTGTAAAAAAAAACCCTTAACTTAATAAACTAAGACAAATTTTCAGACGAACTAAAACATACTCCCTCCTACCCACAACTAATGTCCCTTTTCCCCCAAATCCTTACCCATCAAAATGTCCCTTTTGCTTTTCCCCATGAATTTTTTGGATTAAACTAACCCCCACTCACCTAACAATACATTACTTTTTATTATTCTATTCAATTTCATACACCCTCTCTCCTATTTTCTTACCCCTACCCATTACTTTTTCTTATTCTATTCCACTCCATAAATTTCCACCTTTTTCCCAAAAGGGACATTAGATATGGGTAGGAGGGAGTATTAATTTGTTCTACGAATATTCACTCTCAAATTTGATGACAAAAAGAGTATTTAGATTTTGGAATGTAAAAATATTTTCTTTGAATTTTAAAAATATTTTATGAGTTAGATTTGTAGAGTAATTATGATTTCCTTCATTCCTTGATCCATTAAATTTATTTTTTTGAGAATAGGAGTTACAGTATTCCAAGTATTTTTTTAGTTGGATAATTAATGAGTATTTTATTTCAATTTCGATGTAGAATAAATCTAAGCAGTTTTTTAATATGTATTCAACTTTGAATGAGAAGGCTTTTCTTGAGCTATTATGTTGCCACGTAGGATTTGTAAAACCTTTCTTTTATATAATAAAAATGAAATGATATTATAAATGATAAATAAATGATAAATGATGATTCTCCATGAACCCCCTAAAAAGCCCTCCCAAGATATGTTTAAAAATAAGACTAACACCCCTACTTGTGTAAGACGGTCTCACAATAAAATTATTGTAAGACCTCTTATGATTATTTCTATTTTTCTCTTCTTTTTTTTTCGATTTTTTTGTTTATTTGTTTTACGTCTTAAACTAATCTAATGAAAGACGATCTATAATAAGACCTATTTCAAATAATTATAAAAGTATAGTTCAACTTAAATTTATCACATTATAATCATTAAAATAGAATATTACGGAGTATATAACTTAAGTAGTCCAGTATTATAATTAAAATGATACCGAGCACGATTTACGGAGTACTACTCCGTATATTATTTTAGACCAAATTTAACGGAGTATCAATGTTGTCCTACTACTCCGTATGAAGGCCATATGAAGGCCCATGTTCTAAAACCTACGGCATAGCTCACCATTTTGCCGTCATTTTTACTCTCAATCAATTTCTTCTCCATCATACTTCCAAATTCCTCATTTCAATAATTCTCACCAGAAAAAAAAAAAAAAAAAAAAAAATTAAATAAAGTTCCTCATTTCAAAATCTCTTGAACTTAAAGAATAATAATTTAACATATAATTTCTGTCACTCTTTATTTTTCATAAAAATTTGGTAAACAATCTGTCCCAATAAATCATAAGAAACGTTTGATCGGAATTCATCTCTTTTATCGTCGATCGGGTATTGGAGGTTGTTAATGAAAAATTGAAGAAGATGAAACTACTGATTTTCTCTTGGTAGAGAAAATGATTTTATTATTTTAAATTTTTTGGAGGTTATTTTATAATTTTTATAAACTGTCATTGGGAAGTGGTGAAGTTGGAGAAATATATTGACTGTTTTGCCCTTACATTTTGTATTGTAAAATTGATTAGGTAATTTTTTGGACAATTTTGCCCAAATGAATGAGAAAACAGCAAAGTGAATTTCCTGGTTTTTTATGCTGCCACATCAGCATGTAAAAACCCTTCTTTAATATAATATATAGATTTTAGGAACATTTACCAGGAATAATCCAACCTATTGGTGGTCTTCCAAAAATAAACCAACCTATTAATAATCCCACAATAAACCCATCTATTCACACCCTCTTCCATTATTAAACTCATTTACCTGCTACTTGTTAAGCCGGTAAATTTTTTTTTTTGGGCTGTTTTATTTCATTTACCTGCTCCATTATTAAACTCACACTTCCACTTCTTTTCTTCTTTTCTTTGTCTTCCCCAAAATTTTATTTTCAAAATTATTTATACCACAATTATTATCCTTATTGATTAATACTCTATATGAACCATCAATTATTTGCCAAACTTATCATTCTTCATCATTTCAATTGCTTATTTAGGAGTCGAGACAAGAAAGAAGGGGTAAGTAAGAATGTTTTTCACGTTTACCAAGGTAGGAGAGTGAGACTGGTGGTGGAAATGGAAGAGATGGTGGAGAAAACGGCGGTGGAGGAGCAGGATACGACGGCGGTGCAATGAGGAGGGAGAAAATGGGGGGACCACGACAGTGATCATTGACGGCAATGACAGGGACAATGCTCCGGTGGTGGTGATAAGAAGGGAAAGGGCACTTCTTTGTTTTGATTTTGATTCATCGTTGTTGTTTTTGCTGCTGTTTTTGTGTTAGGGTTTTTTTTGTGATTTTTTTTTTTTTTTTTTTTTGGTTTTGAGGAAATTAGATTGATTAATTGATTGCAATCAAATGTTCGTAGCGTTTTGAGCAATTTGAGTTACATTGATTGGTCTTCTAGGCTCATCACTAGAGATTTCGGTGGATAGGCAGAAGTATGGTGGCGGTGGTGGGTCGGTGGTGGTGACCATTGACGGTGTTGTTCACGGAAGCCATTGATGCCTAAGGTGAAGGGGTGAAGAAAGAAGATAACCTGCTAGAGCAGGTTACTAGCCGGTTAAATTTGGGTGCGGTTTATTTAGAGAAGGTTGTTGTCAACTTGGGTTTATTGTGGGATTAACCAAAGATCGGTTTATTTATGGAAGACCAAGCATAGGTTGGATTATTCATGTTAAATGTTCCTAGATTTTAAGGAAGTGTGAGAGGAGGAGGTAAAATAAAAGTAAATAATATTTGTTCATATAAAATTATACAAGTACATTTTAAATTTGGCAAATACTTGTGTGAGACAAGTCCCACAATAGGTTTATTGTGAGACCTTTTACACAAAGGTGGTTACCTTTTAATTTTATTTTATTTTACTTTTTTTTTTTTTTTAATAACTTTTGTGTGTTGTCTTATATTATATTAATATAAGTACGATCTTACACCAGACTATTGTTTTAATTTTCTAGAAGAAATCTTTTTAAAAAGGTTTAAGGTTACCAACTTTTAGACCGTTTAATTCGCTAATTGCGATCTTTGAAGATATTGGTTTAAAGCCCTTTTTTTTTGGAGGCTCCAATTGCTAAAGGGAACATGTTAATCAAAAGCCAAGGCTGCTGCCTTTTAATGTTCCAAGTTCAACGATGCTTATTGGCGGTTTCAAACACTTTCTTAGCTTTGTTTTTGATTCCATTCATTGCAATTCTACGTCTATCTATCTATGTCAAATGAAAACGATGGTCATTTTCTTGGATTTGATCTTGTTATTGTTTACAACTACATCCACATTAGTAGTCCTAACATTGCATTTGGAATTGAGTTGTTAAAATTTAATATTTTAATATCGTATATCAAGTTTAGCCTTAGAATGTTAAATACGGAGTATTATGGAGTACGCCCATATATATAGCTTTAAGGATTTCTAATGAAACCTCGTCAAGTTTTACGGTTACCAATGGAGAAAAAACTCTTTATTATTAGAATGGAGAGGAAAAGTCTCCATGTAGTTTTTAATCAATGGAGTAATGTACTCTTCATTATAAGAAGAATAGGTAACTTATTTACATTTGTGGAGATCTTCATGCTCAAATAGGTGGAACCACAAATATATTTATAGCTATTTTATTATTATTATTTTAATTGATTTTATTGTATGTTTATATATTTTCAATGGGCCTCATATATGGAGAGAATTTTTTTCTCCATGAATATGAAAACTTTTTGGGATGGAGAGAATTTTATGGAAAATTAAAAATAATAAATCTGGTCACATTTGTTGTTAGGTGCTACTCCCTCCAATTACTCCATTTATGACATTTCACTTTTTCACATTTGTCGAGAAAAATGTCGGAAATGAAATATCTATAGTTTCACTTAAGTATTTTTTTTTTTAAATTTCATATTAATTCACGACGACAAATCAAACAAAATCACATATGACTATATTTTCACTAATTGATTTCAAATTTTCAAGGAATTTGCATGATTCTCGACTTAGATGAATAATGTCAGAAAAATAAATGTCATGAATCGAATTAAATAGAGATAATATGTACTAAGTACCATTTTTTTGTCTTATTTTTTCAATTGGCAATTTTTTTCATTATTGTTTAATTGCACTCAAACTTACTCAATCGTACTCTTTTTGTAATATTTTTCGAAAAATACAACAATCTCCGTGTGGATTTCAAGCGTAGGTTTTCAGATGTTTAATAAAAGTCTAGTGTGTGCTATGATTATTATGAACAATTATTGTGTGTTTGACGAATATTTTAATTTATGTAGAACGATTTATGTATAATATATGGTATTTGCGTTGCAAATGTTGCAATTGGTGTTGTGATTGTTGTTTTTATTGCCATTTCAGGATTTTTAGATAAATCGGGTACGATATAAAATGCGAAAACCGTAAAAAATAAACATTAATTTGCGACCAAATTTCAAATATTGGCGACCAGAAATACAGCCGCCGAAAAAAAAAAGGCACGAAAATTTCTGCCAACAATACAAAGGGCGACTGATTTCAGAGAAATGACGACTAAAAATTGGTCTCCAAAAACAAAAAAGGGGGACTGATTTCGGTCTCCATTTTCGGTCGCCCTTTTTTAATTGGCGACTGTTTTATCAGTCGTCCTTTTTGGCTACTAATTTCGGTCTCCCTTTTTCCAAAAGGATGATTAGCGTCCGGACTGATTTTAGCGACAATTTTCAGTCTTTTTTTATTCGGGCGACCGATTGAAGTGGCTTTTTTTTAGTCGCTCGGAACGTACTTTGTTGCAGTGTTCCCATCTACTACCCTTCTCTATACTAAAATTTTCTCTTTTTGAAACTCATCCAATTCAACCTATATATCATCTAAAATCAATCAATATCTTCTACAATTCATCAGGTATTTAGATTATAGATTTAATTAAATATGTACTTAAATCAAGTAATTTTTTCGTTTTTGTAATTATGTTGGTTAAATTAGGATAAATTGTCAAATACAGTCCTTTAAAAGCACGAATTTGCAAATTACAGTCCTTTAAAACTTTTTTAATCAATTACAGCCACATTTTTTACTCCGTTCAGAAATCACGTCCAAAACGGAGCTCCGGCAAAGGAAAGTTGCCGACACGTCATAAAATTCAAAATCCTCCCCCCCTTCCTCCCAAATGTGACTTTTTTTTTACGAAAATACCCCTCTTCATATGTAATTTTTATGTTTACCCTTCTTTTCACAATCTTACATCAAAAATTCAAAATCAAATCTTTTTTTCTCTCTCTTGCTCAAATAAAATTAGGGTTTACATATTTTTGTGAAAACTAGGTAAAAAATTTCGGAAATCAAAACTTTTTTCCTTCATTTTGAATTCATTCATTTAAACTTCAATGTCTAACCAAAGTTGTGGAAGTTGGAGTAATAACAAAGAGATGCTTTTGTGGTAACCCAATGTTGTGAGGAAATCAACCACCATTGACAATCCTGGAATAAAATTCGAATGTTGTGGAGCATACAACCTTATTACTAAGAGTCATGGATGCAAATACTTTAATTAGGTGGATAAAACTCAAACTGAATGGTAAAGGGTTATTATCAACAAGGTTATTGGGGAGAATCGATTGTTTGAAAGTGAGTTGGAGAAAATGAAAGACAGTTTGAGGATTGTTACAGAGAAGAATGGTGAGCTAACAAATGAGATTGAGCAACTGAAGAAGAAGGTCACGGGTTTGAAACAAGACAAGCTTCGGTTGGAAAACAAAAGCGGGAATGAAAGTTCGGTGAAATTCAAAATATTTGTGTGAGTGATAAGAGAGTGAGTGACAGGAGAGAACAAACTTGTGGTGAGGGCGATTTTAAAGAGCAAGGTAAAAAGTAGGGGAGAGAAAAAAGATGAACGTGGCTTTTCAGAAAATGAAAGAAGTGAAAGTAGGTGAGAGAGTAAGTAAAAAAAAGGTATAAGATGAATCACATGTTGTTATTAAATGAAGGGCAAAACGGACATTACAGTCTAATTTTATCGGAGAAGAGGTGTGGGTGCAATTTAAAAAGTGAACTTAAAAATGTGGCTGTAATTGATTAAAAAATTTTTAAAGAGCTGTAATTGAAAAAATAGTGTATTTAAAAAGCTGTAATTGACAATTAACTCGTTAAATTATTATGTATTTTGTTTGCTTATTTTGATTAGTTGAATTTGGTTTCTCATGGTTATTCATGGTGGGGCTGGGGGTGGGGGTGGTTGTTGTTGGTGGAGGCACAAGGCAAGGGCCACGGTGGGGCGGAGGGAGTGGGTCACGATGTTTGCTAGGAAGCAGGGGCGGACCCAGAACTTTTTTTTGGTGTTGCATTTTATTTTTAGAAGCTTATTGTGGATACCCATATCCGTACCCTCCCAAACAAAACCCTGTGATGTAACACGGACTTTTATTACGCATGCTTTAACGTTGACTTAAACGGTTCTAACTAATGTCGAATTCATTTTGAGTCGTTTGAAATGTTAAAATGAGTAGGTCGCTTCACATCGCATTTAAATAAACGTTCATTTTGTCCATTTGGAGTCTAGCTAGGTCCTTGTCCCGCTTCATTTGGCATGAGCTTCGCATTTGCACTACAATTAGTCCTTTTACATTAACAAGGTCTAATTCAGCATTCCTAAATTCCTAAATTTAGGCCCGGTGGTTAGGACTACCCTTTAGCCTCCTCTTACGCAAAATATAGCCTCACGTCTTACCTTATCTCACAAAATCTATGCAAATACACCCTTTTCATTTTTCCGGGTCTCGGGCCCAAAACCGAGCCCAAACCCACCTTTGGCCCGCACTCCAAAGCCCTCAACAACTCTCTAGAAGATCATACTAGGTCTTCTTGGAGCACAAGCAAAGAGATTTGGCCGAATATTTCCAAGATTTGGCAATCCGGATTAAGGAAATACGAAATCTCGAAATTAAAACCACACCAGCAAACCGCATAAGCTTATGCGGCTCATGGTGCAAACCGCATAAGCCTATGCGGTTTGCCCACCAAACCGCATAGAGCTATGCGGCTCCCTGGTGTGGCTTTTTCCCCTGTCTTTCCTATTTTCGCTCGACTATTCTCCTATATAAACCCCCCTCGCACGACCTATTGACATAACTTTTCCACACAAGAAAACCTCTCTTCTCACAACCTCTCTTCCTAGGTTTAGTGCCCACTTGGGTCCCACAAAATATATCGTCTAGCACGGTATACACCTAAATACATTCACAAAAGCCTCACGCATTCAAATCCTTGAGTTCAACACACCACCCCGTGTTGAATTTATCCTCCTTTTAAGTTCAAGAAGCGAAGCTCTGCCCAGATCTGAAGCGCCAGGACAAGGTAGGTACCGATCCACTTGGATCAAAGCTTTTTCTTATTTTCTATGGACTAACAAAGGGGACTACACTCTAGCGCCCCCCCCGGCTTTGGCACCCAGCGCGCTTGCACTCCAAGTGTTCTATTTACTTCGGGTACACTCCATATCCGATGACACGCCAAAGTCGCATAAGCAACCGACCCTAATAAAATAAACCAATGGACAATTGAACTTTATTTTATTTGCATGCATCTTGCACCCTTCTTTTTGCATTAAAATCAACTTAAACAATGAATTCGACCTTTAACTGAACCGTTTTCGTTAACAAGTTAAACATGCTAAACTGAGGGTTTTAATCAATCTTTTTGCATCTGCATTTGCATTCTTTTACAAACTTATCGCACTTGTACGTAGCGATAACATTAGCTCAAATATCATCTTACATGGATTGTTCTAGGTCAGTAGAGGCTATTTTTATATAGGCTTTTCTAAAAGGTTTTCATAAATCATTAATTGAATTAACTCTTTTCTAAAGTACCCTCACCCCGGATCCAATCTGGTTTCACAAGCCTTAGATCTAGGGGTGTCGGCGTGCTCCAAAATCTAGGACATGTCTTTAGGCTTAGGACATGATAGCAGGTTCCTAATTTCCGCGATAATTAGGTGGCGACTCCAAAACAGTTTTAAAGGTTTTTGTAAATTAGTCTTTTTAACTTAATCCGCCCTTAAGCAAGACGCCGAGTTGGGTCCCATCCGGTTCCCGGGTTCCACACTTATTCACAGATACAATTTTTTCGGATAACATACGTATATAATCTATATGAATTATATATAACAAAAACCATCCTATATAAATTTTCCCTCCAACTTCTTTTACCCTTTTATTTATTTTTTTACCTCTTTTATTTTATTTTCTTTTTGAAATTATGTCATATAAGTAAGTCAATATCTTCTATGTACAATAAAATATTTTTTTTTATTTTTATCTCTTAAACTACCCATTTTTATTTAATGTGTTTTCAATATAACATTTTGATCGGTTTTTTGTCACAATATGATATATTTTAAAATAAATTTAGATGTTCCATAATTCTAATTGTTTTATTACAATTTTTTACTATTCTATCATCTAAATTTTGATAGTTAATTAAGAAAAATTAAAAATGACACTTTTAAACCTATTAAACGGGTTAATTTGAAGACAATTACGGGTCGAATAAGCCGATTACATGTTAAATAAATACGTGATTGGGTAAAATACAGTTTGCTGTATTTTGGGTCTAAGAATACATGTTTATTTAGGTTGCGCTTATATTGTTACTACAAAGTATTCTTATTTTAATTTAATATTCAATTCAATTACCAAAATTTTCAATTAACTATTAACTTATTTTTATACATCCCGTGCATTTATGCACGGGTATTATGCTAGTTGTTTTATATAAAATATGGCGTACCATACATATCTTGACATTAAAACCATATTGTATTACATTTATATACATAAAATATAACACAAATTTACAATTTAATAAGAAATATACAAGTAAAAATACCAAAAATAAGCAATAAAACTATTAACCATAGAATATAAAGATATGTGAAAGTGAGAAAAAAATAAAAATTAGGGGGAAATTTATTGGCTGAAATGATAATAAATGCAATAATGGACTTGATAAATTGTAATACGGTAGCAAAATTAGGGGGAAGGGGAGGAAAAATGCATTCAAAAGGAATTGAACCCAAGACCTCACAGCTATTTCTTCCATTCCTTCCACATCCACTACCATTATGCTAGATTGCTTTTTGGTATTTCTAAACTTCGCTTATTCTATATTAATGATTTTTTAAATTTTTGGTGTTGCATGTGCAACACCATTGGTGTTAGTGGGTCCGCCCCTGCTAGGAAGGAGTGACGGAGGTTGGGCCACCGAATGGATCAGGCGGCATAGGCGTTGGTTACGTTTAGGCCAACGGGGGTTAGGGGGTTGGGCTAGGGCAACGTGGTTGGGGTGGGTGGTTAGGGTTTGTGGGCTCCTTTTTTGGTTATGGAGTTACTAGATTGTTGGGTTGGGCCTCGGCTAGGTTGGGGTGGGTTGGGGGTCGCGGTGATTAACCATAGTGTCTCTTGGTGGAGGGACTGCCCATGGCGGTCGATGTGGGGATGGCCGAAAATGGTGGTTGACAATGGCGAGGCTAGAAAGAAGAGGAGTTTGTGTGTTGAGGATGAGGTAGACTTGTGGTGGTTTGAAGGCCGGGAACGGTGGTTTGGAGCGGCGACAGGTTTTAGAGTTATTTAACTTGTCATAGAGAGAATTGGAGATTTGGAGAGAGAGAAAAAAAAAAATTAAATTAGTAAATTGAAATAGAAAATGAGAAGAGCAATTTCGTCTATTTCGAGTATGATTGAGTAAAAGTTGGGTACGATTGAGCAACACTCATTTTTTTTTAGAAACTAACTGTAATAATTGCAAATATCACTCATTTTCCAACAATAATCTCAACCCAAAATAATTACAAAATAATCACAACTACTCCATTAAAAAACATTTTAATATTATGCCCATACCAATTTTAACTGGTTCTAACAGGTAAAAAAGAAGGTAAAACCTATTTTAATTAGTCCTTACTCTTAATTTAAAGGAAATGAAAACCGGTTTTACTTTTTTTTTTTTTTTTTTTACCCCGTTAAAGTTAGTTAAAATTGTCTGAGTATATTATTATTGGAATGATTTTTTCAATCTTTGAGATTATTCAGGGATTATTTCAAGTTGAGATTATTTTTGGTAGATGGATGATAGTAGAGAATTTATTTTTTTAAATTATTAAATAGTGAAAATTTCACAAGAATAATCCCAATTAACACCCATCTTTCAAAAATAATCTCAACTCAAAATAATCCGAGAATAATCCCAACTATTGAAAGCTATTTCAATAATATACTTTTGCCAATTTTAACTGACTCAAACAAGTACAAAAGAAGGTTAAACCGGTTTTAAATTTTCTTCACTCTTATTATATCTAAAATTAAAATTGGTCTGACTTTTTTTTTTATACCTATTTTAGCCAGTTAAAATTGGTGAAAATATATTATTGAAATAACTTTTAGGATTAATTGCCATGAATAATCCAAACTAGTCATTTTATTCCATAAATAATCCGATCTCGAATTAATCCACGAATAATCTCAACTATTGAAAACCATTCCAATAATGTACTTTGACAATTTTAACCTGTTTTAACCGATAAAAAAAAAAAGGCGAAACCAGTTTGAATTTCACTTAAAATATGAGTGAGGTAAAGTTAGAGTCGGTTTCACCATTTTTTTACGTGTTAGAGTCGATTGAAATTGACCAAAGTACATTATTTGAATGACTTTTCAATAGTTGAGATTATTCGTGGATTAATTCGATTCGGATTATTTATGGATTAAAAGGACCAGTTCAGATTATTCATGGCAATTATTCTAACTTTTAATAGTTAGGATTATTATAAGATTATTTTAAGTTGTGATTATTTTTGGAAGATCAGTGTTAATTGAGATTATTTTTATGTAATTTTCCAAAGTTTTATCCATGGTTATTTCATATACTCCCTCTATTTCACTATGTTGTTCTCATTTGATTATTTTATTTTTCACATTTGAATAAAAGTGGAAACGTCTCAGTGAAACGGAGGGTGTATATTATTTTTATATTTTAAATTTTTTCTTAGTTTACGATTCATTTTTCAGGTCTAATTTTAGGAAGACTAATTTGTTAAAGTGAAATGACTTGTTCAAATTAAAGTTAGATCGAAAGTAATATTTGTAAACACAAATTATTTTTTGGATGTGGTGGTCTCAAAATAGCATTATTGTAAGACATTGTATTCTAAGACCTTTCACATATATGGTAGTTGATGAGTCAATATTTTACCTATATATTACATACTTT
The DNA here is from genome assembly GCA_023091065.1 of Dianthus caryophyllus. NCBI lineage: Eukaryota > Viridiplantae > Streptophyta > Magnoliopsida > Caryophyllales > Caryophyllaceae > Dianthus > Dianthus caryophyllus. The sequence goes on from CM041519.1 coordinate 10,547,729, forward strand.
TTCCCCATGATTTTGTATATATTTTTGGCACTTTCGCTATATTTTATATTGTATTTACTCATGTACAGTTTACTATGATTATTTTTACATTTCGTGCAGGACATATTATTTTATGCTGAAAAATGTCCAAACTGAAAATAAAACAAGTTCAAAGACAAGTTTATGTGCAAATAAGACCCGAAATTACTAAAAACCAAGCAAGTGGGATCATGCTCAAATAAAATATAAGCCCAAGTTTGTACGGATTAAATATGATGTAAATAAAATAAAACAACTCAGGATTGATCTTTCATCTTTTACGTTAGTTTTAGTTTGAGGTTTAGAAAATTCTACAATTTTTACTCTTTTGTTCTATCAATTTCAAGATGTTAATCGGTCCAATTTCAATAAAAAATTTAAGTTCTTTATCATTTTCTAATATTAATTATTTACTCTATTATTATTGTTGTTATTGTTAATTTTATGATTGAGTAGTAATTTTATGCTAAGATTTGATTGAACCTATTAGGGTTTGATTGAACTTATTGAATTTCTTATTGGGTTGTGCGTTATTGTTGATTCTGTTTGATTGTGATTTATATGATTGATTTGTTTGAGATCGCGTACGAGAGTCAGATCTTAATTTGCAAGTTTTCGTGTGAACCCAAGTCGGGATTGTGTACGAGAGTCATATTCCATCTTAAGAGAACCCTGATAATAATTCGATAAGTCGTTCACGGAGTTAGTGCATCGACTAATTTATATTGGTTATGATACGTTCGCCCTAATGTTTATTATATTTATCATATTATCGCGTCTTTATCAGTTTAAGTTTATATTTTTAGTTATTAGATTAGATATATATATATATATATATGATTTGCGTAAATAACTTGTAATCTTAGACGACACTTGTACTTAATTAGTCCCTGACCTCCTTAAGACCGACTCGTAAGTGCTACAACTGACCTGTGCGTTTGCGGTAAATTTATGACTCAATAGTAGTCATTGAGTTAGTTGTAGGTGATTTTTTTTTTTTATTAATTAGTAGGTCTTACATGTGAGACGGACTTACTTAAGACTTGTTGATTGGTAAATTCCCTTCATTCATTCTACTTTCTTTTTACTTTTCAAGAAAAATAAAAATAAAAAGGTATATTCTCACTTGTACCCTTTAATTGTTTTCATTTTCTCACTTATATCCCTCTTTTTGTAAGAAAAACTTTGATTATCATAACTCTTAGACACAATTTCGAAAGAGTGTGTACTTTTTTTTTTTTTTTTTATATATTGTAAGTCTTTACGAGAACTTTGGTTTGTAAAAAAACTGATCGTTTTTGGAACTTGGACGCGATAGTTTTAGTTAGTCAAAGTTTATTTCTTTCGAAGTAAATATCTCCTAAAGACGTACAATGTGAAATAGAGGAAATTATTGTTTTTGAAGTTACCGAAAAAAAAAAGTTATCACGGGTCAAAGTTTATTTTCTAAAAAAGGATATTAACGAGAGAATGAAAAAGTCAAGGAGTACAAGTGAAAATTTCAAAAAAAAGAAAAGATTGCTCACGTATTCTTATGAAAATTTTCGATTAGCACTAATCATAATGGTATAAAAAAAGTGTGGCTTATAATGCAATTGTGTCGTCATGCATCAAGATTTATGTTATCCAAATTTTATAAAAAATAAAATAATCACATGTATCTACAGCTCTACAAGCAAATAAAAGAAAATTGCATTTTAGTTTTAAATTATTATTATTATTATTATTATTATTATTATTATTATTATTATTATTATTATAGCATTAAATAAGCTATCTTTGACAATAATTTATCATATTGAAAAGTTAGACAACAAACCATGATGTAGCATAAATACAACATAATAATTTGTTGTCAAAATAAATAAATTTCAAAGCAAAATGCCGGCCAATATTTAACTGAAATATACTCAACGAAATAATTGATCCAACAAATAAGATAGTGATAAATACTATATTATAATTTATTCTTTTTTTATTAAAATAAATGGAGTATAATTAATGACAAAAGTATAGCTACGTATGTATGAAGCATGACCTAATTATGAATTGTTAGTATTTGATTCCTTTGCAACATAACATTAGGGGGGGTCATATACATGCTTGTGGTAAAGGCAATGTACATGACACATTTAAGTTATTGTTTATATTAAAAGACCCCCTTTGGTAATTGGTAGATAATAATCATTATTATAGAAGAAGCACTAGTAGAATCAAATTTTAAATCACATATTAAAGTAATCTGTGGATTTAGATATGTGATTAATAATAATTTTCTTATTTTTGTATATTGTTACTTAAATATGATCAATTTGGAACAATTACGGAGTAGTACTTAGTAGGTTATGTTAAGTGTTTGGTAATCAATGATTTAAAACGAATAAAAATATTTTCATTTTTGAAAAAATGTTACTTAAATAATTAGTAGGTTTATGTTAAGTTTTTGATTTAAAATTAATAAATATGTTCTTCATTTTTGTAAAATGTCATATTTGACCAATTTAGAACCCCCTTTTTTTTTTTTTTTTTTTTTTTCCAACTCATTCTCATTAAAATTCAACGGAGAAGGTTACAATCGTTTATCCATTTAGAAGACTCACAACAAAATTTTACTTTCTCTGACTCAATTATTTGTTTACACTTTTTTCCCCCACATAATAAAAAAGTGTTAGACAAATCACTGAAACAGATGAATTATTACACAAACTACCATTTTAGAATCTTTTATTAAATAAACTACCATCTTAGATGCTCAGAAATTTAAATGTGTGGGAGCTCCAAAAATTTGGGTTAATTAGGCAAATGGCAAATTTTTTGGTTGCCCATGCAATAGGGATGACAATGGTTCAGATTTGGGTTGGGTGAAGTATTAACCACGTCAATTTGTCAAAAAAAAAAACTTCATCCAATAAATTTATCATCCATTAAACTAGATGATAAACTAGATGACAATTGGGGATAAATAGGGATGACAATGGTTCGGATTCAGGTGTAATTTACATCTCTACCATGTAGAAACTAGATTCCACCATAAGTTATAACGACAATCAAAAAATCCATTAATTTGCAAATCATGAGATTTTCAAATTTCGGTATTTTTTAAGTGGCAACCAAACAAATTCTTCATGTGGTTTTTGTCAAACATCCACAATAGTAAATTCCCAGATTACATTTACGGAGTACTAAAATTTAAACACAAAAACTTCTAAAAATATATTTTCGTTTACTCATATTTATCGTCTACGAAACACCGTCACAAATTTATATACAAGAGCATCATATTATGACATTGTTTTTATTAGCTAATTAATTCTAAAGTGAAAATGAAACTCTATTTTCCCCGACTCAACTTTTTGGTTAAATTTATTTTGGTGAATTTTTGGGCAATGCCATAAATTTTGGTGCTCAATAATGACTTCAATAAAAGTTTTAGCGAATGAATGTGAGAGTTTTTCACTTAATAAGTCTAGGGGTTACTCCTTTCATTGCCAATTAGTTTTGGGATGGAACCCTCTAGGCCTTATAGAGCGGGCTATCTTCTTCCATTTGTGGATGGCCTGAGCCCGTCTCTGGTTTTACAAAGTTCTTAGGATTCAACCTATTCTGCATTATACATATGTACATATTAGAGATGGAAGTTGCGTCGTGGGCTAGCACGACCCAGCATGGCACTCAATCCAAGTTAGCACGGCCCACATCAGGCACGGCCTGGCACGTAATGGGCCATGGGCTATGCCTGGGCCTTATTTTTTTTATGAAATGGCGTGCCAAAGCACGACACGACACGGCCCACCTTACGCACGGCCCAACTTAGGCACGCATGACGTCCCACTTATGGCATGCATTTTTAGCGAATTATTACTAGTTTTTTTATAAGGTTTTTTTTTTTTTTTTTTTTTTTACTCCGTATATAATATAATATAATGAGATTTATGAGTGTTGAAATCATGTATGTATTATAATATAATTTTTTTTTTTTTTAATTTTTTATTATACTCCCTCCATTCTTTCCATTTAGCCCCATTGGCCCACTTTTTGTGAGGATTAAAGTGGACCTATGGGGCTAAATGGAAAAAAATGGAGGGAGTATATTGGGTTCACGTTCTATGAGACCGATTAAGTACAGTGGTTGTATATGAGGTCATATCATTTCGCATTTTTAATCTTTTTGTAATTTTGAATAATTAATAATAAAAATTCAATTTGTATTTGCATTATTTTAAGTGTAATAATCAAATTCATTCAAATTTTCAATCACTCGGGTTGAAAAAATCTCAGATAAACATATACTGCAGGTAGGCCGCGTGGGCCGGCACGCCAATGACCCAAGGCATGGCCCAGCACGGCACACCGGGGCATGGGCCGCGGGCCGTGCTCGATCCTTCATTTTGCAAACAAGGCACGGACACAGCATGGCACGTGGCACTCTTAACCGCGTGCCTAGGCTGTATCAAATTTTAGCTTCGACATGCCATGCCGGCACGTGGGTCGGCCCAGCACGGCCCACTTCCAACTCTAGTACATGTAAATATCAGACAATTATTTACGAAATAAACTGAATCTAATGCAGAGTACAACCCCGATTGAATAAAAACGAGAGAGTATCGGACTAGAAGGATAACTAGTTAAACCACGAACAAATTAAACAAAGTCGAAAAAATAAAAAGAAATTCAGCTTATAATCTAAGTCATTAAACAAAAGAAAAGCAGAATAAATTTACAACCTTAAGTTGAGATCAATATTATCTGCTACTTCACAATTACAACCAATGTTAATAGTTGGTGTTGTCGATTGTGAGGTCGATTGCAACTTTGTAGATGGAAGGAGATTAATGCATTTTGGCTCTTGAGCACTACTTGATGAGCTTCCATTTCTTGTATTCATAAATGTGTTTTCCATACTTGCCTACAAATTTAAACATCATATTAGCATCGATTTTCAAATATACGTAAGTGTCATTTATAAGCAACTTAGATATATTCAGATTTAAGTGTCATTCGACTATTATTGAATTCAGTTTAATTTGGTTCGAGTTGATTTTGCCAGGTCCACTAAGCACAACCATTGCACATATTTTTTTTTGATGACGAGGTGGTTGAGTCCCCCCCGGGCACATGCATTCCCGAGCCACCACATGTACCATGTAAGCCACCCCCGACGGGGACTGCGGTGGCCAAGTGGGGAAATAGGTTCCAGGTGAGATTTGAGCCTGGGACCTCACACAATTTGTTGTACCTTCCAGGTTAACCCAAATTCCAACTAGACAACCACCACTTGGTTACCATTGCACATGCTCTTAGACTATAAATATTCAGTATATTCAAATTAGTTACTACATTTACGTTTTACGTTAAACAAGATACATATTGCACTATAAGAGAAAGTCAATTTAGCAACCAACGAAATTGGTCGCTAATAGCCTTAAATTTGTCGCAATAGGCCTAGTCGCTAATTTTAATTGGTTGCTAATTGATCGCCTGAATGTTTTTTTTTCTTGTAGTGTTGCGATGATAATATATACTCCCTTCAAGTGTCTCCATTTCCGTTTTGATAGTTTAAGAAGTGATAATAAAAAGGAAAATATATTGAAAATCCGTTAATAATACACTACTCCCTCCATACTCTCAATGTATTCAATTCTTATTTGAGTAGATTTAAAACTGGTTATAGAAATAAGCCAATAATAAATATAAATAGAATTAGGACATATATTTTGGAAGAAATAAAGGAGGAAATGAGGACATTTAAACCGAAATGAATGGAGTACAATTAGAAATGGGACACATAATTTAGGAATAATTTTGACAGAAATGACACTTAATTCCACCATTGTTGGGCTCCAGTATAAGGCTTATTAATGGGCTTACATGTGTGGGGGGGAGTGTGAAGAATACCTTATTAATATGCCCACATCGGTTGTGCAGAGTTGAAATGTCCACCTTATAAAGCCTAAGGGCTACTCCTCCTATTGCCAATTGGTTTTAGGATGGAACCTCTTGGGCCTATGAGGTGAGTTTTCTCTCTACCACTTGTGGGTGTGGCCTGGTCCCGTCTCTGACTTCACATGGTATCAGAGCCCATGGTTGTGTGACCTGGGACTCTCGTTAAACTGGGCCTTTGTGCAGCTGGAAGAGAGGACAATATTTCCACCAGTTTGCGTTATACAGCTGGAAGAGAGGCCATATTTCCCCCCAGTTTGCGTTGTACAGCTGGAAGAGAGGCCAATTGCCCCCCAGTCTGGTTTGAAAGTGGGCTCGCATGTGAGGGGGCGTGTTGGAGATGGATCCAGCCTAATATAAATTCCCACATGGCGATCCCACATATGGAAAGAGTACTTCTTTCGTTCCATAAGATTTTATACAATTACTTTTGGACGCTATTATAAGTGAGAAGAATCTTTTATATAAATTCTAACATATAAAATAAATAAAAAATTCGCCATATAAGATCTTGTTTTAATTGTTTTATCGAGTCTGTTATTAGTATCAAATTTCTAAAACTTTTAATATAATATAACAAAAACTATGGATAAAAGATAACTTATATTGATGTACATAAGATAAATGTATAGAATCCTATAGAATTGAAATAGTATAAATTTAAATAAATCAAAGTTATAAAATTCAAAAAAAAAAAAAATTTGAAATTTTTTCACTTGAATGAATAATACTAAAGTTCTCTAGGTAATACTCCCTCCATTCAAATCAAACAACATCATTCATTATTGGGGTGGTCTTCGAGGCGATACTTTGACCGTCAATTTATCTATGTATACATGAAAATTTCTCGTTAAAAATTTGATTTTGTGAAAGATTATGTTATAATGTTTTCAGATATATTATTTTCATATTTTAACTTTTTGTATTTCACGATATATTTGAGGAGTTAAATTTAGTGATAGTTGACTTAATAAAGCAAATGATGTTGTTGGATTTGAATGGAGGGAGTAGTTAAATGAATTTGAATTGGATGAAGTACTCCCCCCATTTTCCTTTTAAGGAAATTTCAATCATTTAGTCCCATTTCCAAATTCATCCATTTTAAGCATTGGAAATTACCATATTATCCCCACTTTTTCACTTTTCCACATAAATGTAACCCCCACATTCAATAAAAAGACCATTTTATCTCTACTCTATTTTATTTTCTTAAAATTTGAGCCAATCCCCTATGGGCTAACTCATTGCATGAAAAGGAGGGAGTAATATATATAATGAAGAAAAGGCATTATATGAATGTACTTACTTGATATGGTAAGGCTTTAAAATTGCAAACTTCTTTCTTATTAGTTGATGTTAAATTCATGGAAGATTGCTTGGAATTAGAAGTTGGAAATGATGAGGTGACTCTTGTTGTTGTAGGAGAAAGTGGGTGTAATTCTTCATAGCCATTTTGTGATCCAATGCTTCTCTTCCATAAGCTTGTTGTTGGCTCATATGTTGTGCTTGGACATAATGCAAAGTCCCTAGCAAAATGGAACAAACAAATTGAAAAAGATCAAACATTTAACATCTACCCACACAAATTTTTGATATAATTTCAAGTGTAATACAGTGTAAGTAGAGAGAATGATCAAACATGCAAAGTCCTTAACAAATGGGGATTACAATTAGATTTGATAAATGAGTCACTTGCGTTCGGTTTGGGTCGAGTTATTTTGAGTCTGCAAATTACCAACTTGGGCCAAGTAACCAAGTTTGACTTTGGTCATTTCGAATCTAGTTGACAAATTTGGTTAATAAGTTCTGTTTATAATGATAATAGGCTCTGTGATGGAGTTAGTTAGTCAGTTATTATTATTATAAAAAATTTAATGATTTCATATCATCCTAGTCACTTTGATAAATTTAAATCGGATCAATTAGGGTTTCAGATTAGTTTTGAGTTTCAAATATCAGGTCAAATATGAGTTTCAAACAATAAGTCATTTGTTTGACTATTCTACGGGAAATTTGAACCCAAAACCTCTTACTTTGTAGTTGTAGTACTAAGGTATTGTATTATTTAAAAATAATATTTATTATTTATAAATCATATTTTCATCTTATTTATTTCTTTATTTTTTTAACCGCTTTTATGCACTACATTTGATAAAATTTTCTAAAACTTATACGAGTAATATATTATTTTGTTGTGACTTTATAAATTTCTTAGGACATTTTTTTTAATATATGTAGTTATTTAAAAACAAAATAATCCGCACAATATTTTTAACCATGTTGTCGATTTAATTGTAACTTACTTTTAATCTTTATGAAAAATAGATAACAAAATTATATAAATTTAAAATTGTTCGCTTATCTCATTGATGAGGGACAAAAAATTGTATACGTGTAATGAATTTTGCGATAAAATTTTGTAATCAAATTTTTATCACACAATTTTTTACGATGAAATTTGGTTGCAATTTACGTTTCCGAAAAATTTATTGCCAAGGAAAATCTATCGTAAAATCAATGCACCAAACATATAGTTTATCCACGAAATTATTTCGTCTCAAACAATTTTCTTTGTCAAATTTTTTTTATCGACATATCTATATTTCGTCGCTAATTTCCATCGCGTTTTATACATTTTCCACTGACAATGCTAATGACTTTTTGCCACATATGTAAAATAATTCATGGCTAAATAAGTGTTTTTGCCACATGCATGACTTGATATGTGGCTATAAAGGTATTTTTGCTAACTTAATTGTGGGTAAATGGATTTTGTTTTGCCACAAGTTTAACTATTTTTGTGGCATAAGTGTTTATTTGTCATAGAATTATTTCTCTGATTACATAAAATTATTTTGTGGCAATTAAGATTGTTTTTTTTCTCTGTGACTAAATAAAATTATGTCACATTATACAAAATTTTATGATATAATTTATGGCTCAAGTTCTTATTTGTTGTAGTGAGATAAGAACAACAATATTACCTAAAAATAGGAGGGTCCAAGTTGTGAAATATAGCACCATTTTGAGACGTCGATGTTGATGGCTCAATGTTGTTGAGAGGCAATGGGTTGCGGAAAATGGGAATTGGAGGATCATCTAGCAAAGGAGGACATGACCTCTTCATACCAAGCATCACCTATACTACATCAACACCACAACGTTTATTAAAACCAAATAAATTAGTTAAAATGCATTTTTTTTAACTCCTTACATATTAATTGAGGCTATGTGTGCTATGGATTTTGACCAAGTGATGTGAAGTCCTCACACTAACTAATTTTATTATTTATATATGATGATTATGGTGGAATTAAAATATGAAGGTGCGCTCAAGAGTGGAGTGAATTTTTTTTTTTTTAAATAGTGTATTTAAAAAATTATAAATTTGAAATGTTAAGGTGATCCGAGTAATTGTTCATGTTAATTCCCTAACTCTGACTTGTATATAATGCGAATGTTAATTTTTAATCAAAGGTATATTAATTTTCACTTGGATTAGTATAATCTATGAGTGAAAAGTCCGCGCAATAAATAAAATCAAATTGAAAAGCTAAGATAAAATACATATAATAACTAAATACTCCGTAGTTGATTCATTAAACAAAAATATATATATTTTTTTTCCGAAGAGACTTATTTAAAATTCCTCCCTACTAATTATGTAATTTCAAATCATTGTTTTAATTTAAGCACTATATTGGAAGTATGTAAGATATGTATTTCAAAGGACATGATCAACAAGTAAACAATAAACAATGGTCTAATAAATGTTACCCTTGGATCATCTGGCCACAAAGGTGAATAATTGCTAAAATAATTTTGGTTTGGAGGGAGCTCCATAGGAAATTTTGGCACAAATGAACATGATGATGATGAAGTTGTTACATTTGTTGATGATATATTGTTATTCACCTACAAAAATATACATAAATATCAATCAATTCAAACAAACACACAAGTATTTTGCTTGTTATCCTCACACCAATCGAGGGTAAAAGATGGGGAAATATAATAAGAAAAAAATGATTGAATAATAAAACATTATTGTACTTAGAAATTATCATTGGATTAAAAAAAAATAAAAAATAAAATTTACCATTGGAAAGGAAGATGGTTGATGTTGATGATGATAGAATTGTGGTTTTGGGTAACCATTAGGCAATGAAGTAATAGGACAAGTCTCATAGGGCAAACTTAAACCATGCAAAAAAGATGAGTTATCCCCTTTGTGATCATTATGAAACTCATGATGCCATACCTTAGGCAAATTGACACTTTCATTGGCCGAAACTGAAGGCCATCCAAAGATGCTGAACTCTCCGCTACTGGCGGGAGGGTTCAGCAATGGATGGAGTGAACCCATTTGGTACTCCACGGCACTGGGCACTGAATGAGCCCTAAATGAAGGACTCGACAAAGGAAATTTTGATGGCATCAAAGGACGAGGAGTCGGAGGAGTCGGAGGAAGAGGCGGCGGTGGTTGAGGACACGGTGGACTGCGAGGGATAGAGTCTAATTGAGGAGGAGGTGAACATTTTGTAACATTATTTTGTTGTTGTTCAATCCTAATTCTCTCTAATTGAGCCACACCTAAGCCTCTTTGTGGTACTTTTGTTAGTTTTAACTTCTTGGATGATGAAGAAGAAGAAGATGATGATGATGAAGATCTAATAATACTAGTTTCACTACCTCCATTACCATACATACACATGTGATGATCTTGATCTTCTTGAATCATTTTTTTTCCCTTAATAATCACCCTCATAAATTTTGGCTATCACATGATCACTCCAAAAAAAAATAAAAAAAAATATTCAACCAAATAGTTAATCATATGATCATAACACCCCAAAATTTATAAATCAACCTAGTGATAATACTCTTAATACCCCAATAAAAGACTTCAAACAACCATATGAACACATGGGAGAAAACCCATTTAAAAAAATAATAAATGGGAAATGCAGATATTTAAAAAAAAAAAAAAAAAAAAAAAAAAAAAAAAGATTTATATGACAGATACTTATTGATACATACTCAAAATTTAAATTATTTACGGTTAAAAATGCAAGAACATCTTCTAATTACTATTTAAATTTAAAATATACTAATATTTTATTTAGCTTGGAAAAGTAAAATGCATTGTCTTAATAAACCCTACATGCAAATCCTTGAAAACTCCATTAAAATTGACACAATATATATTGTAAAATATAGATATATGTTTTTTTATGTGACAAAAGATATAACTAAAAGATGGTGAAATAGAATATTCTTATTATTAGAAAATTGAGAATTTAATCCTACAAAAGATTATAAGAATTTAGATTAAATAACAATAAATTTGAAGCAGCAAATCTATAGAAGTTAATTTGAGTTTAATGTAGTAGATGAGTATTTTTCGGTTGACAAAAAAAAAATAAAAAAAAATAAAAAAAGTGTAGTAAAAAGTAGTGTTAAACAATTTGGTAAAGTAGAGAAAAATATGGGTTTTATTTTCTAAGCAATAATACTCGCCAATATCCTCGCTCCACTTCCGACTTTTTTTCACTCCTAGACCAACTCTTAACTTTTTTTTAGTGATGTAGATTTCCATGCAATTGAAGTACAATACTATTGTTTTTTTTTAATTTTGATAAAATGAAAAAAAATAGTGTTGATTTGGGTAGAAAATAATGTTCTGCATTTCGATTAACACAAATTCTTATTTAAGACGAATATATCCGTCTTCAATAAGACGGATCAAGTATTAATAATAAGACAAAAGACAAGTGAGATTGAGAAGGTGCGATATATTTGTCTTTTATGTGCAAGTGGGGATACTTGACCCGTCTTAAACTTAAGACGGATATACCCGTCTTAAGTAAGACTTAATCTTCGATTAATAATTTAAATGTTTCTTTTACAACTTTGTCAACATTTATTTTGTTTTATTAATAATTTTGATTGATTAATTATATACACATAAAGTTTAAGTAATAAATTGATATTCTTAGTAATTTAGTATATATATGAATGCAAATGAAACAAATTGACACATAATTATATGAATAGCTGATTGATATAATTATTTTTTTTTGAAAATTTCACTTATAAATAGTGTTCAAAAAAAGATCATAAATTATTTACTAGGACTGTGGGATTTAGAACTTGAAAAGTGATGATGTCTCCACTAGTCTAAAATCACCTAACTCGATGTTACTAGTAACAAATTAGTTTTCATAAACATATATAGGATAAACACTTAAAGAATAATTCACGAAAATAAAATGGTGAATTTTGACTTCTTCCCCAATGAAAATGATACGAGTATATATTTAAGATTCTAGGATGACTATTCAAATCGTAATTGATCAACTGTACCCGACTTTTACTCAGTTGTACCCTTTTTGTTCATTTTTTTCCATCATTTGCCCTTGGTAAAGCAAAATTCTCTCTTTTGTCAATTGAAGACATTCAACCCTACAATAATTTAAAATCATCCTAAATCAACCAATTACTCCTGTAATTCATTCGATTTTTAGATTATGAATGATAATAACGACATATTTTGGGTAATTAATTTATTTTTTTTTCTGGAAAATAATTTGGTTCATTGATTTATATTGATTCTATATGGGATGGTTGATGGTGGTCTGGACGGTGGGACGGCTGGGGACGGAGGCGGCTCATGGAGAGGTGGCCGGAGCATAAAGAGGGCGGCAGAGAAGGCTGCTATGGAGTGGGAAAGAGAGGCAGGTGGGGCGGCCCAGATCTAGCGTGCAGGTGGTGGTGGGTTCACGCGTGGTGGTCGGTGGTGGTGGGGCGAGGGTGTGGCCGTGCAGGTGGTGGCGGCGCTGATCTGGTGGTGGGGTAGGTCTGGGCCTAGGTCGTGGGTCAGGTTGGGGTAGGTTTGCAGGTGGTAAATCATGTTGAATATATTGATTCATCGGAAAAAATTGAACTACTTGCATCTTGATTATAGTTTCAATTTGAAGCCTGTCAAACACTTACTACCAAGGAGAACAAGAAGTTCCTTGCCTGCAAGCCTATTTGAATCCCCTTGCCTGCCTACATTATGTTAAATCTATTTGAAACTTGTCAAACACTTACTACCAAGGAGCCTGCCGCATTATTATTATTATTATTATTATTATTATTATTATTATTATTATTATTATTATTATTATTATTATTATTATTATTATTGATTTAAGTTTTTATGTGTGAACGTGCGGCAGGCGGTTGTCTCGGTGGTAGGTGGACGCGCAGTGGTAGGCGGCGCATAGTGGCGGTTTGCAGGTGCTCAACAGTGGTGGTGTTTTAAAGTGGTTGGTATGTTTGAAGGTGGTTTTTGAAGGTAGAGAGAGAAGAGAGAAAATTTTAGTTTTTGAAATGTGGGAGAAGTAAATGAAAAGGGTAATTTAGTCTTTTCTGGGGTATAAGTGAGTAAAAGTCGGGTACAATCAGAGGCGGAGCTTCATTGGTTTGGAAGGGGGCCTGACCCCCCCTGACTTTAAGAATAAGTATAGTTGTTGTAGAACATAAACAACAAACTCTTGGTGGCTCAGTGGTATTTTGGTTCTAGTAACTTATATACCCCTGTTATTGGTCAGGGGTTCGACCCCTTGCTTCCTCTTTTTTTTTTTTCTTTTTGGTTTCTTCACGCTTCTTATTGGCCTTGTCTTTACTATTCATCAATATATAATGATTTTACTTTTAAATCTAAAAATGGAACTTAAACATAATAAAAAGTTTTTATTCATTTTTAAAAAAAATAAATAATTATATATGAAATTATCATGTACTCACAAATAATTTTTGTTTCGATTTATATGAGTATAATGTCATTTCAATGACAAATGGAGTAGTATTTATACTAATGATATTATATGGAGTATATATGCTTGGTATGTGGTTGTCAAACAACTACATAATCCGATAAGTTAACTTTTAAGAATTTTTACTCAAAGCGAGACAATTCATTATTAAAGTTACGGTCGATCAACATTAATATACACTTTAGTGGTAAAGATCGCAAATGTTAAATTACAAGTTTGAACTTCCTTTTCCATATAAAGAGGCATAATTGCATACCGTTAACGCATAAAAAAATTGGATAATCCGTACTTTGTTATTTGTATTGACCGGCCCCCCCACAAAAAATGTTCAAGATCCGCCACTGGGTACAATTGATCAATACCCATTCAAATATATATTTAACTAATTACAAAGTATGGAGTATTTTTTAAAAACCAAAATGATAATTTTATCTTGGAGATTTTAATATGTTTTTTTAGGGTACATTTTAAACACTAATTCTCATGTGAGACGGGACTTACGATAAACTTATCGTAAGTCCTCTCACATGAGGGTAGTTATTAATATTTTTTTTTTTTGTTTTTTAATTTTTTCTAAGTGGTTGTAGTGTGAGGCAAGACTCACACAAGAACTACTCCATTTTAAAATACCTAATATTTAAATTTTAACACGTTCAAGTGTTCTACGGCTTCTACCAAACTAAAATGAGAAAATGCATGGGTTATTAGTTGATTTATTGTAGGGTGATTTCATAACTCTCATCTTCTATAACCACGATTTTGAAAACTCCTTGTTATAATTTTTTTAAACTCTTTAATTGGTTTTATAAACATTTTCAAAATATCACATAAAAATGCATTTTGTTGTGAAAATAAAATAATTTTTTAATATATCCATTACGAATGTAGTATGTCGTCCAACAAAACTCAAAATGTGTGAAGAATAAGAGATAATTCAATGTTTTCATGAGTCAAAACATACATTTATTTTAGTGAAAATGAAATTTTGGAGGTTGTTTTTACGGAAATATCTAGAAAGGTGAAAGTTTTTTCTTTAAAAATACACAAAAGATGTAAATTCTCAAATATGAGAATTATAATATGTGGGAGTTCATTATAAATTCTTTTATCTTATAGTACTCCGTAATATAATTTGAGTATTTGACCAACTTAAAAACCGTTCGTCGAAATCTAAACAAAGTAAAAAGTATATTGATATGCCCTATCATAAACCTTTTCCAAGAACAAATAAATGTACGCTTATGAAATTTTGTAAAATAACGTAACGTGAGATTGTTTCTCAGAAGATTAATTGTAATTTAAAAGGAATAATTATTCATGTTTGGATGAACGAATTTCAAATGGTATAATGTCTTTCTTTTTTTTCTATTATTGCTTTTTTTAGATGATTGGTTGAAAAGATAATAAAAGTTGTTTGTTACATAGCCCTGTTTTATACCTTTGAAACGTGGCCAATACATGATACATCTTAGGTTTAACTTCTCATCGTCTATACTCCATAAAAAATGTTCCTACTAAAATTGTTGGTTCTTTTTTTTTTTTTTTTTTTGGATAACGTGGGGAACCCACAGCCGCTACCTTTGGTGCGCACTGGGTAAACCCCCCGAGCGTGCATGATAGCCTGCAAACCATATTACCAGGGCGACAGGCTCGTGATCTGATTAGGCATAGCCTCAAGTTTCTAACATTCCCCACAAGATTGCTCTTGGAGGGAATTGAACCTGAGACCCATGGGAATTTCACCCATGTTTTAACCACTAGACCACACCCTTGCGGGTTTATTGGTTCTTTTTAGGGGCTTTATATGGGTGTGATTAAAATATACAAAAAAAGATAACGGTAATTCTCTTGTAAGGCTGAACTTACACTAAGTTAATGTAAGATCAAGGTACAAATTTCAGTTAAAGGGGTACAAATTTCAGTCAAAGGGGTACAAAAACATGAAACAAATCTACTAAAGTCACTAACAGAGGTACTAAAAAGATTTGGTAACAATAAATCATAATTATCACTTAAATAGTACAAAAGCTATATAATCGGGTACAAATGAGGCGGACTTACAATAATTTATTGTAAGTCTTGACTTACACAAGAATTAGTGAAAAGATAATAGATAGAATATTGAAAATATAATTTAAATATCTCGTAGAATTACACACTCAATACGCTTTTCACCATGAATAATTAACCCAATATGTGCCCTGACCCCCGGGTTACACAATTCTCTTGTGGGATAAGACTATAAGTACACTCTATTTTCGGCACTAGAATATATAAAGCAAACAAAGGAGTATAACCAAGTTTTATCAAACTCAAAGAAGAAGAAATCAAAGACGGAGTTTCTTTGAATTTCATATGAATATGATTAATTCAAAATATTTGAGTGTAAAATGTTTTTTATATGTTCCTGAAAGTTTTCTTAATATTCTATGAATATAAAACATAAAAATGGTTAAAAGAAAATGGTTCGAAACAAAAATGGAAGGAAACCGCCCAAACAAAATTTTATGTCGGGCTGTAGGCCCTGGGGCCACCAACTCTTATTGGGGTCCGCAACAAATTGTTACATTTCAATTCATTGGCCCCTCACCCATGATCATAGGGTTACAGCTCCTTACCAGGGCAAAAACAAACTCTAAAAATACATTGGCCGGCCCCATGGGTTAAAAACCCCTACAAGGGCCCCAACAAAAACATTGAAACACATTACATAATGTATAATAATTCGGTTGATCATATTATAACCCGCAAACTCTGAGTTTAATTAACATTACCGAGTGTGCTCCCCGCACTCCCAAACCCACTACATAGCATTCCGAGTATGCTTTTCTTTGAGCCAAACGCCGACTACACTTAAACTATTGGTGATTACATTTAAGTCACCAACAAAGGCCCAGTTCTTTTCGGCTGATAAAAGCTAAACTTATTAGAGTTAGAATTTATTGAATAATAATAATAATAATAATAATAATAATAATAATAATAATAATTATTATTATTATTATTATTATTATTATTATTATTATTATTATTATTATTATTATTATTATACTAATATTAATAATATAAGTTACCCATATAACCAGCCTTTTCGTTTTTGCTTTTACTTATTTTTTTTTCCCTGAAATCCTGAAGGGACCAAATTTTAGATTTTTGTGCTCGATTTGAGGTCAGTACTTAAACGTAGCTCGTGTAAATTAAACTATCCAGAATGTTGATTACACGTCTTTGCTGCTTAAATATTGAGATTTTTAAAAGATCCAATTTTAGTTTTCTTCTTGCCAAAAAAAAAAAAAAAAAAAAAAGAAATTAGTTTTCTTAGTTGACATGAGACTTTATGATAAAGGAAGACATCTTCGTCGTCGGGTAGAGGTCAACATTGGAACATACGTTTATAAAAGTCACTCACAAGCTACTTTTACATTTTCACTTTATTTGTCGGGAATTCTGAAAGATGCAAATTTAAGATGTTGGTGTTGACACTTTCGTACCGGGGCCAGGGTTTAGCACTCGAAAGTACGTTCGTATATGCCACTAGCAAGCTCGATTTTGTTATTTTCCTTGTGTTTTTGTTTATTTTTTAGAATTTCTAAAAGTTCCAAATTCTAGTTTTTTGAGTTGAGAATGAGATATCACTATTCGAACATATTCTCCTATAATGACAGATGGAGATAAATAGGATATTTTTGGCCGACATCGCTACACAAACATACGCCTATGCCTCACACGAGCATGAATTTACGCTTTTACACCTATTTTTATATATTTCTGATTGTACAAATTATGAGTTCCTAAATTAATAAGGCAAATTCTCATGTGAGACGAGACTCACAGTAAGTTTATGTGAGTTCTCTCACATGAGTGGTAGTTTTATTTTTGTTGTTTTATTTATCTTTTTGTTTTTAAATTTTTTAAGGGGTTAAGGTAATTGTCTCATATTAAATTAGTCTAACACGAGTCTCTCAGAAGAACTACTCAATTAATAAAGACATTTTTTTAGTGTATAAATACATGTTTCTAAATTGATTGAGGCATTTATTTAATTTTTCAGATTAAATATAGGGTAATATATTATGGGTTAGTACTCGAGCACACACTTATATATTACTCATCCACGATGTTTTTGCCCTTGATGTTTAGTTTTCTCATGGGCGTAGGTCAGGACTCAAGCACAAAGTCATATAAGTCACCTACAATCTCCTTTACATATTTGAACCTAATGTTTGGTTTCTGAGTTTACATGGGTCTTCATGATATAAGATGGAGATACATTTTCGTGCCTCGGACAAAATCATTAATTTAATCTACGCTCCTATAAGCCACACACAAGTTCTCCTTTACTTTTTTGCTCTCGACCATTTGTTAAAGTGTATAAAATTGATCTTGGGCCTCCAAACATCAGCTTAAGCTTTTTGGTTGAGTTGGTTCCTAACATGGTATCAAAGCCTTGTGACAAGAGGTCACGGGTTCGAATCTCACTACCCTTCCCTTTCAAAGTGGATTATTTCGCATCAGGTATGACTGGTCTGTAGTTGTTCGCATCAGGTATGACCGGTCTGTAGTTGCGTCTAGGGGTTTTCATTTACGGTTCGGTTCGGGAAAAATTCGATCCATTAAGATCGATTACTTTACGGTTCGATTCACGTTACGAGACTTACGACGCACTTTGACAACATACTAACAGCCCAAAATAAAAATGACAAATTACAAATGCCTCATCTAATGTACCATTATCAAATAAATTAGAATAAATTATGAATTACAACCCTTTAAAAACACGAATTTTTAATTTACAGCCATTTAAATTTTTTTAAATTAATTACAGCCACATATTTTACTTCGTTTATAAATCACAGCCAAAATGGAGCTCCGACAAGGGAAAGTTGGTAACACGTCATTAGATTCAAATTTACCACCCCCCCCCCCCCCCCCCCCCCCTCCAAAATTGATTTTTTTTTTTGGACAAAAATATCCTTGAACTTATTTAATTGATACATTTGAAACTTCTTCTCACATTTGAATATTGAAATCAAAAAATTTATTTTTTTCTCTCTCTTCCCTAAATCAAATTAGGGTTTATGGTTTTTATGAATTCTGGGTAAAAAAAAATTCTGATTTCGATTTTGTTTCTCTTCTTCTACCTTATTCAAGCTTTCGATGGTATAATTCAAAGAGGTGAATTTGTGATAATCTAATCGTTGTAAGAAAATCAACCAACATTTACAACACCATAATAAAATTTGAGATTGTGGAATATACAACCTAATTACTAAGAGTTGTGGATGCAAATACCATCCTGCACATACTCAGTTTTTCCTTTTTGAAATAGAAATCGGTCCCCATAATACATTCTAATGTCAATCATATGACGTTTAGATTTCATTCCTACTCATAAATTAAATTTCACACCAATACTAACATGCAATGACTACCAATCTAAAAAACAATTACATTTCATCAATTTTCCCCAAATTTGTAATTTTGGGGGAAAAAATTAGGGTTTCAAATTGAAAATGAAAGGACTAAAAGTAGAAAAGAGAGTAAGGAAAAGAAGGTTATGTATTCGATGTTATTTAATGAAGGGTAAAACGGTCTTCACAGCCTAATTTTCACCGGAAAATGAGTGTGGTTGCAATTTAAAAAGTGCTGCTAAAAATGTGGCTGTAATTGATTAAAAAAAAAAATTAAAAGGCTTTAATTGAAAAAATCGGGTATATTAAAGGTTGTAATTGACAATTAACCCAATAAATTATAATAGATAGAAAATTTATCAATGTTATAACTAAAAATACGTATTGCACACTAACAAAACAATAAACATGTTAAAATTGAAGGCATAAAGATGTATATGAGATTTTATTTTACGAGAATGAGGCTTTGAAGTGTTCGAAAAATGGTTAGAATAAAAAATTGATATTTGATGTTTGATGAAAGTTGTAAAGTTAAACTTTATACTTTAGTTTGTATATATAAATATAATTTATTTGTATTTTTGCTCTTAACGGTTCGGTTCGGTTAACCGTTAACTCAAAATTCCAAACCTAAACTGAATCGTCTATTATAACGGTTCGGTGCACCAAACCATTATGTCTTAACGGTTTGGTTCACCGAACCTATAAAAAGTGCGGTTCTCGGTCTTTTCGATTCGGTTTATCGGTTTGGTTTTTTTTGCACACCCCTAGTTGCGTCCACACTTCAAGGCGAGAGGGCATTCGTGTGAGGGAGCGTGTTAAAGTGTATAAAATCGATCTTGGGCCTCCAACCAACAGCTTAAACTTTTGTTTGAGTTGGTTTCTAACATTTTTTGTGATTATTAAAATGGTCAAATTTTTAGTTTTTAAATTGATTGAGGCATTTAACACGATAAATTAAAACATTTTGGGTTGTTTCTATTTATATCTTCTTACTTTTCACTTTTTTTCTAATTGTACACTTATGTTTGTGTAGATACCCGTACCCGTACCCCCAGTACCTTCAGTTTGGCGTATAATTAGTTGTACCTTTAACCCTATATAATTAGTCCTAACAATGATCAAACAAGAGTAAACCGTTAAATTTAGTCGTCAGTTTTATTTTAGATATATTTTTACCTTTATATTTTTTCCAGTTTTTCTCTTCATGTTTCGCATTAAATACTTTATTTCACCCTTCATTATTTTCAGACATCACTCCATTGTTTTTTCCATTACTTCAATCTTTAAAGTGTGTACAAGTTTAAAAATGTTACCTTCCAAGGATGAGTTTTTTTTTTTTTTTTGGTAAATCCTTCCGAGGGTGAGTTGTTTTTTTTTTTGGTAAATCCTTCCGAGGATGAGTTGGTGATAAATAAGATTAACTATCTTCATACAAAAAAAAAATAAAGGGAAAAAATGCAGTAATGTCTAAAATAATGGAGGGTGAAGTAAGGTATTTAATTCGAAAATATGGAAGCTAAATTTGAGGGTTTACTCTTATTTGATCACGGATGAGACTGGCTATGTAAGGTTAAAGGTACAGATGGTGATAAATGTGAGCCACAAATTCATTTTTACAATTTTGTCCTTGATTTTTTTTATTTCAGAATTATGAAAATTTTGTACTTATCAGTTAATAGAGACCTTTAACAAAATTACATAATAAATGAAGAAATTTTTGATTTTTGGCCGATGACAATACTCAAACATATTACATACGCTCATACTTCGTATAAGTCACCCACAAATTCGATTTTACATTTTTGCCCTTGAATTTTTGAAAGATTTAAATTTTGTCATTTTTAGTTGAAAAAGGTCGTTAGCAAGATATAGGGAGACACTTTTGTGTCTGGGCCAAAGTTATTACTCGAAGATATGCTCATATAAGCCACATAAAAGTCAGTCATTACATTTTTGCGTTAGCTAGGAATCATGAAAGGTCCAAATTTATGGTTTAGGAGTTGAAAAAGGTCCCCATAACGATAAATAAAGACTTTTTAGTGTCCAACTATCAGTCGCTACTTGAACGTATGCTCATATTAGACACTAGGTTGCACGAAAACGGACACGGACACGACATGAGACATAGGACACGACACTCCAAATTATTTGGACACAGGACACGGCAAAAAAAAAAAAATTCAATATAAATATTAAAATAAAAGGAATTTACGGTTTGAAAACCGGGGATGCGTCTTAAGGTGTGTCCAGACCTTCTCCGCCGTGTTCGTGCAACCTCGGTAGCCACCATAAACCTACAATATTTTCATTTACTAAAGTCCGGAAACCAGTAAACAACGTTAGGTGTATCCAACGAGTGTCCTAATACTACTAATTGTGCCCGACACGGCTCCAAATAAATTAAAAAAACCGGACATGGTTTTACAAGTGCGCGACACATAATGACGTGTGCTCGAGGAGTGTCGGTGTCCGACACGGACACGTTGATTTAGAGAAGTGTCCGTGCAACGTAGATTAGACATCCACAATCCTAAGTCCTAACTACATATTAGTGCCCTTTTTTTTTTTATGTTTTTTGAAAGATTAAAATTTAGGATATATAATTTTTTTTTTCTTTTTTTTTTTTTTTTGCATGCTGAATACGTTTCTGCAATTACAAATTGTACCTCAAACTCTTTTTAGCAAGTTTGTGGGCTCGTTTATTGCCGGAACGAGGGATAAAAGTTAAAATTAAGCAATGAAAAAAAAAAACAAGAGAGATCTACAATATCCTCATATATGCTCCAAAGGCTATGATGAAGTGTCGAGCGATTAGAAATTTGGTTTACCAAATCTAAGCAGTCCGTATGAACATCCACGTGAAGGTATCCTTTTAACTTTGCCAATTCTATGACTTCTTTTACACCTCTAGCTTCAGCTTGCAGCGCATTCTCCGCCCAAAAACATTTAAAACCTTCTCCATCCTCACCCTCTTCGCCATTCCAAAACCAACCTGCAGCTGCCTTCCTGTTATCCTTCCAAGCTGCATCCACAAAAAATATCTTCATAAAACATGTTCCATCGTCACCAGTTAACACGAACCTTCTGCATGAATCGCTCGACAAGGAAATGTCTTCATTAATCTCAGCAGTTCTTAATCCTTTCACACTAGCACAAAATTAAGCAAAAAAAACGCAAAAAATACGTTTTATATAGTAAATACCCCCGTTGTTTCCATGGCCGTTGTTTATAATAAAAAACAACGCCAAAAAAATATACGAAACCATTTTTTATATCAAAAATAACGGTTTATAAAAATTTGGCGGTGTTTATTAAAAAAACGGTTTTTAAACAAAAACCGTAATAAAAAATTATTAAAAAAAACGGTTTTTTTAAAAAAAAACGTTATAAATAATTATTAAAAAACGGTTTTTTTAAAAACCTGTTTTTTAAAAAAATATTTAAAAAAACCGTTTTTAAAAAAATATTAAGAAAAACGGTTTTTTAAAAAAACCATTTTTTAATAATTATTAAAAAAAAATGGTTTTTTTAAAAAACCGTTATAAAAAATTCAATTTTTTTTTTAAAAAATATATTCGAAATTGCTATAATTAAATATAAATTATCCAAATACAATTTATATAAATTATCAAAATACAATTTATATAAATTATCGCTAAATATCCACCTTAAACGACGTAACCTATGCAAACGAAAACGAAAATTAAATACACCTTGATTATTCCTGCAAAAAACTCAATCCGTACTCATTCAACAATAATAATATATATTTTTATAATATTACGTTTTCGTTTACAAAAGCTAAGATACTTGCCTCTTTATATAGCTAAATACAAATTTTCCCCGCATATCTCGTTCCTCGTCGATTTCTTGCGCCGTATATGATGTTCCAAGTGGATTTTTAGCCATATACTACAAAATGAAAAGAATATATAATTATCTTAGTACGTAATAATAAAATAGATACTTGAAAGCTTAATCTAACCATCAAAGTTCAAGCCGTCGGAACCAACGCCATCGGCGGACCCACCGTCCTTTGAACACCTAAGTAAGGTAGAGTGCAGCGGGATCTTTTTGTAGGTGAAAACGGATTTGTATTCCGACTGGCGGTGACCAAGGAATGGGCCGTCAAAATTGGTAGGAGGTTATCGTTTGTCAAAATTTCAAACGGCCATAACTTCGCGCCAGAGTGTCCGATTGGGGCAAAAAAAATTTTCAAACTGCTTAACTTTTCGAGATCTACGCAATGGGGATATTTCGAGAGGGCATTGACGTCCGAATAATTTTTCAAAAAAAAGCCTCTAAAAGGGTGTTTTGGCCTTTTTAAAGTTTTACGATGCAAACGAACAAACCTCCAATACTAAATATGGTCCATCAACAACTCCGTATTACTCCTTCATATTACCAAATATTAGTTATTACTCCGTATTACTATGTATTATTACTTCGTTTATCACGTATTATTACTCCGTATTACTAAGTATTATTACTCCGTGTACACACATCCTCACCCTCATACAACAACCACTAGCACAAAATTAAGCAAAAAAAAACGCATACAAACCGTTTTTAATAACAAAAACCCCCGTTGTTTCCAAGGCCGTTGCAAAAAGTCAAAAATAACGCCAAAAAAAATATACGAAACCGTTATAAATGTCAGAAACAATGTTTTTAGAAAAATTTATAAAACACACTAAAAACAACGGTTTTTTTAAAAAAACCGTTATATTTGATGATTAAATATAACGGTTTTTTTTTTTTTTTAAAAAACCGTTATATTTGATGATTAAATATAACGGTTTTTTTAAAAAACCGTTATAATTGATAAATATCAAATATAATGGTTTTTTAAAAAAACCGTTATAAAAAATTCAATTTTTTTTTTTAAAAAAAAAATAAAATTACGAAATTGCTATAATTACATATAAATTATCCAAATACAATTTATATAAATTATCCAAATACAATTTATATTTATATAAATTATCAAAATACAATTTATATAAATTATCCAAATACAATTTATATAAATTATCAAAAATTTCTAGATACAGTAGCAGCACCTTCAACGACATAACCTATGCAAACGAAAACAAAAATAGAATACACATTGATTATTCCTGCTGTGGATACCCATATCCGTACCCTCCCAAACAAAACCCTGTGATGTATCACGGACTTTTGTTACGCATGCTTTAACGTTGACTTAAACGGTTCTAACTAATGTCGAATTCATTTTGAGTCGTTTTAAATGTTAAAATGTTTTAGGTCGCTGTACATCACTTTAAATAACGTTCATTTTGTCCATTTGGAGTCTAGCTAGGTCCTTGTCCTGCTTCATTTGGCATGAGCTTCGCATTTGCACTACAATTAGTCCTTTTACATTAACAAGGTCTAATTCAGCATTCCTAAATCCCTAAATTTAGGCCCGGTGGCTAAATCTTCCCTTTAGTCCCCTCTTACACAAAATACGGCTTCACGTCTTACCTTATTTCACAAAATCTATGCAAATACACCCTTTTCACATTTTCGGGTCTCGGGCCCAAAACCGAGCCCAAACCCACCTTTGGCCCGCACCCCAAAGCCCTCAACAACTCTCTAGAAGATCATACTAGGCCTTCTTGGGGCACAAGCAAGGAGATTACACCGAATATTCCCAAGATTTAGCAATTCGGATTAAGGAAATACGAAATCTCGAAGTTAAAACCACACCAGCAAACCGCATAAGCTTATGCGGCTCATGGTGCAAACCGCATAAGCCTATGCGGTTTGCCCACCAAACCGCATAAGGCTATGCGGTTTCCCAGGCTGGCTTTTTCCCCTGCTTTCCTATTTTCTCTCGGCTATTCTCCTATATATACAACCCCTCGCACGACCTATTCTCACAAGTTTTTCACACAAGAAAACCTCTCTTCTCACAACCTCTCTTCCTAGTTTTAGCACCCACACTTGGGTCCCACAAAATATACCGTCTAGCACGGTATACACCTAAAAACACTCACAAAGCCTCAAGCACTCAAATCCTTGAGTTCAACACACCATCCCGTGTTGAATTCATCCTCCTTTTAAGTTCAAGAAGCGAAGCTCTGCCCAGATCTGAAGCGCCAGGACAAGGTAGGTACCGATCCACTTGGATCAAAGCTTTTTCTTATTTTCTATGGACTAACAAAGGGGTCTACACTTTAGCGCCCCCCCCGGCTTTGGCACCCAGCGCGCTTGCAATCCAAGTGTTCTATTTACTTGCACACTCCATATCCGATGACACGCCAAAGTCGCATAAGCAATCGAGCCTTATAAAATAAACCAATGGACAATTGAACTTTATTTTATTTGCATGCATCTTGCACCTTCTTATTTTGCATTTAAAATCAACTTAAACAATGAATTCGACCTTTAACTGAATCGTATTCGTTAACAAGTTAAACATGCTAAAGCGAGGGTTTTAATCAATCTTTTTGCATCTGCATCTGCATTCTTTTACAAACTTATCGCACTTGTATGCGTGGCGATAACATTAGCTCAAATATCATCTTACAAGGATTGTTCTAGGTCAAGAGGCTATTTTTACATAGGCTTTTCTAAAAGGTTTTCATAAATCATTATTTGAATTAACTCTTTTTCTAAAGTACCTCACCTGAATCCAATCTGGTTTCACAGCCTTAGATCTAGGGGTGTCGGCGTGCTCCAAAATCTAGGACATGTTTTTAACTTAGAACATGGTAGCAGGTTCCTAATTTCCGCGATAATTAGGTGGCGACTCCATAACAGTTCTTAAAGGTTTTTCCAACTTAATCTTTTTTAACTTTAAAATCCGCCCTTAAGCAAGACGCCGAGTTGGGTCCCCCGAACGCGGTTCCCGGGTTCCACAGTTTGGCGACTCCGCTGGGGATATCTTATTTTTAAAACTAAAAACTAGCTTTTTCTTTTTAAAAATAAAGAGGTGAAACTTGAAAGCCTTGAACAATCCAAGTATACATATTTGAGCTATGCACATTCGTTTAGAGTCCATTCCTTTTGGAATCTAGGCACCCTTTGCACCCTCGAGAGGTGGTTCCCACATGCAGGCTTGTCCACTCGATAAAGCACATGCCGGACTAGCTTTCCTCTCGCCCCTCCACGGCTTGCCGTAAACGGCTATCTCGACCGCCCCAGTGCTCCCTTCAGAAAACCTATCGCCCCGGCGTAAGGAAATGAAGGGGTTAAGTATCTGCCAAAGCGTACTCGAGGTAGTTGGAGGTGAACCCGACTGACTCATTTTCACCCCTTTTGAGTCATACGTACAAGTTCGAGGCTATGCACTCCATGGTCTTTTTTCAAAACAAGCATCTGCATTCATATCTTCGAAAACTCGCTTAAACGTTTCAAAGATAAACGAACCTAACATCTAACAAACTAACACTTTTCAAACAAAACTATCGCGAATTTTTGAAATAAACTTTTTCAAAATTTCCTTTTTCAATAACAAGCAAAAACCCGAGCAAGGAATAAAACCCGAGCTCGCGGATTTCAATCCTCTAGGTCGCACGGCCTAGACTCCACTTTTAACATCCTCGACTCGACTTGTTGACCACTCTCGAGTCGAATCCATTCTTTTTTACACATCCGAACTCGAGCTCACCTCGGCAAATCACCGATATCAGCTCGATGGGTGCAAAGCAAAACCTTTTAACATCGAGACGAGATGTGCGCACACATCCTCGTCTCAAAAGCTTTCCTTTAGCTAAAACGTTTTCGAAAACCTCCTTTTTCAAGCTTAAAAAGAGTTTTCTTAACAAAGAAATGAGCTAGAATGAACACTTAAAATGAACGTTGGTCTAGTCACGTCACTAACGTGCAAATTTAACCCACACAACCTAATCCATTCTCAACACGCTCGACTCGCCTAGTTAATCGCTCTCGAGTCGAATCCTTCTCGTCCATCTAGGCTCGAGCCCTTAACGATGAACCGTTAGGTGGGCTCGACAAAGCTAACACCTTTTAACATCGAGACGAGATGTGCACACGCATCCTCGTCTCAAAAGCTTCCTATTAGCCAAACCTTGTCTAAAATCTCCTTTTTCAAGCTTAAAAGGTCTTCCTAAACAAAAAAATGAGCCAAAAATGAACACTTAAAATGAACGTTGAATCTAATAGGACTAACTAGATACATGTCACACAAACCAATCCATTCTCAACATCCTCGACTCGACTAGCTAACCGTTCACGAGTCGAATCCTTTCCATGCATCTAGGCTCGAGCCCTTAACGATGAACCGTTAACATGGGCTCGACGAATGCAAATCAAACACATTTCAACGTCGAGACAAGATCCGCACACGCGTTCTTGCCTCAAAGACTTCTTAGGCACAACATTGCTCCTAAAGCAATACACTCTCATTTTTGAAACAAGCTCTCTTCAAAAATCTCCTCACTTTTACAAAACAAGCAACACACTCTCATTTTTGAAATAAATTCTTTTCAAAATCTTCTTATTTTTACAAACCAAGCAAAACACACCCGCTTTTGAAATGAGCTCTTTTCAAAAATCTCCTCACTTTTACAAAACAAGCAACACACTCTCATTTTTGAAATAAATTTTTTTCAAAATCTTCTTATTTTTACAAACCAAGCAAAACACACCCGCTTTTGAAATGAGCTCTTTTCAAAAATCTCCTCACTCCTGCAAAACAAATAACGACATTCTCTTTAGGCCAAACGGCCCAAAGTCGACGCGTTTCAGCAAAAATCGCCTTTTTCAAGCGAACAAAACCCGAGAATGGCCAAGCCCAATCTCGCGGACTTTTCATCAGACCAAATGATTCATAACCATCTTGGCCCAAATCCTCTTACAAACTACTTTCACAAAATCCTCATCACGTTTTTGAAATAACCTTTTTCAAAAAAAAATCCTTCCTTCGAACCGAATGGCCCATAGTCAGGACGGTTTGATCTAGACAAACAGTCTCCTCAAAACACCCGAGAATAATCACTTTATTCTCGTGACATTCCAAAACATAAATGAACTACATGACCCGCACTCATTGTAACCCATTTATTACCAAACATTTTCAAACCCGAGAATGGACCTTTTCTTGAAAACAAATCCAGAAAATTAATCATCTTCGAAATCCATGATACAAAATGGCCTACCGTCATTTTAATCTAAACATCTCTTTTCACAAGACAACAAAACCTAGGAATGAACTAGCATCATCCTCAAGAATCCTTCACTGCTAGACCAAGTGGCTCATAGTCACTTTAATCTAACCCTCTTTCAAACCGAATGTATGAAAACGAGTATAACCGTCTTCATCACGTTTTCAAACTCCCTAGATTCGGATATCCTATCGCCTCTCCAAATCGGATCACACTTTCACCGACAAGCCACTAACACGAGCTTATCGGTTTTGATTTCAAAACGCCTTTTACATCGAGCAAAAATGTGACAACACATTTTGCTCAACAAAACATCCTGCTTTTCGCCGAAAACAAAACTTTTGCAAAATCAAAGACAAATCTAAGTATGCATGAGCCGAGTCCCGACGCGAGCATCAACCCCATCCGAGACACGTGCGTCTCGAGCACCCAGCGAAGAATCCATCAAGGCGCCACCGACGATCTCACGGATCTCCTCAAGAAATTCGAGTCTTTTCAATACGGGTCGAGTTTTTAAGCATTGAGTCAACCTCTGTCAGTCTAGGGCAATCGAGTCTTCGACGTACGACATTTTAACAAACCGATAAAGGAATAAGTTTGCCTACAACCCAGCTTCCTTTTTTACACACTTTTCCCATAAAAAAACACAATTCTACACCAACATACATTGCATCCCAGGAACAACTATCCTAGGAGATCTAGGCCGGGTACGAAGGTCCAAGTAAACAACAAAATCAAAGACAAGCACAAAGACAAAGAAGGTTCCGACGACTAAACACCTAAGGTTCACTAGTCTGCCTGTGGTCTACTACTCCGCTGCTTTCGGAGGAGGATCCATTAATTTGGAGCTCCATAGTGGTCATGAATTTGATCGCGACCAAAAGTACGAGTATTCCTGGATCGTCCTCCGCGTACTCGATCGCGTGCCTAATAAGCAAACGAACTTGTCAGAGGAGCTCGGCGTGATAGACACACGATCACAAGTGACCACCGAGCCACAGGGTTTTAGCAGGGTCCGAGCTCAAGCCCAAGCCATACAGGGCGTGGGATATTCTCAAACCAAACGGGAATACAAGGTACAAAGGTCAAAAACCAAAGTCACCAAAAAGCAAAAGTCTCAAAGCTCTGAACAAGGGCAAAACAACTAAGCAAAAGCTTAGAAGCCAAAGCTCAAGTCAAAAAGCTTAAGAAGTCAACAAGCTTAGAAATCAATAAGCGGGGCCGAACCCCAAAGGCAAGAAATGCAAAGCCCGAGAAGCAGTGGCCAGTCTTTGAAATTCCAAATTGAAGACACAATGTAAGTAGCAAGCAACCAAATTTAGATCAACCAAGGAGAACTCACCCTTAGGATGCAACGTATCAAGGTCAAACACATAAACACCCTTAGGACCGGCGGGTCCCTAAACACGCACCTTTCCACAAAAACAAACCCACCTCCCAGACCGGTGGATCCTTAAACACGCACCTTTCCACATAAACACCTCATGCACGCCCTTGAACACCCCTTTCGGAACTACGCTAGGTTTGATTCCGTAACCACGGATACGTAGGCCGCTCTCCCGAGCTCAACCAACCTTTTACAAAAATCCACAAAATATTCCTCGTCCAAAGCTTTCCATGCTAAGGATGTGTCCACAAAAATTCACAAAGTTCAAAGGCAAACTATTTCTTTATCGAGGCGACTAAAACGAATTCGTCAAAGCAAAGTTGTCATAGACTTAGGAGTAATACTCTGCTTTTTGGTCTAACACTGTTTTGCAGGAACAACAAAGATCCCACAAAGCAGACAAGCAAGCACCACCTGGGCTCCACCAACGCACGTGTTCCCGAATATGGCATCCATGCAACCGTCGAGTCTCAAATCACGCATACGATTCGTCTCTATTTTGCAAACTTTTCGACATTTTAAGCATCGACTCACATGTCGAGTCAATCCTCTTCCAATCAAACAATTTAGCGACATTTAAACCGCTCCTTTCAAAAACTCTCCAGTCTTCAAAACGCTCCCACGGAACAACGCGCTTTTTCAAACTTACACGAGGCCATGCACCCTCAAATTAGCTAATCACCTTTCAAAATTAACCCAATATTCGAGTTAATATGAAAGCACTTTGCAATTCACTTTTTGCAAACACACCCTTTCGCAAACAAAATGTACCTTTCGAAAATGCATCTCAAATCCTTGAAATGCATCTCGAATCTTCGAAGTCTAAACTTTTCCAAAAATTTAACTCGGCACTCGAGTTAATACATTTTGAGAAACAGCATTCTTCGAATTTAACTCACTCGAGTTAACACATTTTAAGCAAAAGCTCTTTCGAACTCTGTGGTTTGATTCCACGCTCAGGATACGTGGCAAACTTACGCAAAGCACGACCGAATCTAGCACTACATCCCACTCCATGTTGTCATGAGATTCCACCGAATTCTCATCCTCGACAACTGGGGGCTTTTCAACCTTTGCACTCAAATGACCCTCCACGGTCTTCACAACTCTAGCTTAAGCTCACAACGTCAAAACGCTTTTTCATCTTGCATGAAGCCTTACAACCGACATTTCTAGCATTCATTTTTAAAGCTCATTTCGACAACCAAAGTGAATCTTTTACAAAAATGATTTTTCAACAAAAAGCTTTTTAATCCAAACATCCCAATCGGGAATCATTTCACTTTCAAATCCAAGCCTACTAACTACGCAGGTACACGGAAGCACAACACAGCACGGAAGCGAAAAGACGACGAAAGCAACTACAAAGTTCAAGCCAAGCTACAACAAACAGTCATGTAAACAAGGGTTCACACAATCCTTATTACACAAGCATACTAATACAACTAAGGGTGAAGACGACGGTACTCGTCAAAGTCTACTGAACCCGAGCCACCTCAGCACGACCCTGACACAGCTGAATCGCCTGCTCCGCCCACGCTACATTTCTCTTTTTTTTTTTTTTACCTTAATTTCAATCAAATTAAGTCGAACCACGGGGGAAATTTCAATACCAAACACCATACTCTTCACTTTGACCCAGTTTTCATTCAAAACTTAGTCAAACTCGAGGGGGTAACCCAAAAACTCCTTCTCCAAGTACACATCTGACACAGGCTTAGTCGTATCGCCTATATCAAAATAAACCTAACAAGACAACTAACAGCAGCTAGTGGCAAGCAGGATCGAATCCACAGGGAAACAGCTCAGTTATAAGTTAAAGTCGGCAATAACAGGTCTAACTCTAGGGTATGAAAATGGGTTTGTTTTGAACTAATAACTAAAGCAATAATAAAGCAGATAAACAAGAATCAATAAGGAGAAGGATTAGGGCATCAGGATCATTATGACAGTGATTCAGGAACTCAACTCAAAAGTAAATAAAATTCAATTGAAGCTATGCAAGTGGCTAGGTTTAGGAATACGCTCTCTCGAGTCAATATTAACCTTAAGCAAATTTAGCGGGCTCTCGCAACTTACTAGTAAATTCAACTTATCAAATACGCGTGAGTCTAGTTTCAATTAGGCTTTCGATCTTAAACTGAAACAACCTAAATTCAATTCAATAAAGGCGTCCCTAAATTCAATTGATACTAAAACGCGTAGGAAGAAACCAACTTGCACAAGTTCAATCAAAATAGCAATTAAAACATGTCCTGAATCAACTATCACAAATCACCTTCAAACCCTAATTATAATTTAGCTACTCATAATTGAAATTAAATCAAAGCAATAATAAGAAGACATGATAAAAGAAATAATTGCAATTGAATAAAAACCTGAAACTTACTGAATGCAAGCGGATTCTACAAAGTAATTGAATCTTGAATCTTGAAGACTAAACTAAAACTTGAATGTTTTGAGAGAAAATAAAAGAAAGCAGTAAACTAAACTAGAGAAATAATGCATAAAACATCAGATAGTGTTTAGGTCTTGAGTATAAGGTATTTATATAAGTCCTTCAACAAATAAACTCGAAAATAGGAAAATCGAGCCGCCTGAGCATCGTGAGTCGGCCACGCAGAATGGCCGCACTACGGCCTGCCTTTGGTCAATGACTTGCTCACTTTGTCTTGGGCTCACTTTTGGGCCTTGATTTCCTTCTTGGGCCATCATCATCCGTGGCCTTTTGTCTTTTCTTTGGTCTTAGGCTCGCGTTCTCGAGCTCTCGTGTTGGCTCGAGTTTGGTTTCGTAGTCTCGTATCTCGTATTTGCTCCTAATGCTCGGGTTTTGGCTCAAAACCACGAAAACCTGCAAAATGTAAATGAAAGGCAGCAGTATCGAGAAATACAACAAATAGCTCGTAGAATCATAATAAATACGAATAAATGCAAGCTAAATGTGACTGAACCGGGGGCATAAAACGTATATAAATAACATGTATCAAACTCCCCCAAACCAAACCTTTGCTTGTCCTCAAGCAAACAGCGTCGGAGAAAATCAAAGCGACACGAACTAATCACGTTAGTATCTCAAAGTGGACGACCTATGCACATAAACAATACAACCAAAGTCTATTTCACCGAAAATAGAGCACAAGTCTCAACCATTCACACCACGTTATACCACTAGCCTCTAACTTTTACGCAAAAGTAAAACTAACGACAAATCAATTCAAGCAAGGCCAACCGTACGAACCACTTTCCATCCTCCAATCTTACTACATCATTACCATTTGTTTTCTTTTCTTATTGTATTCTTTTCCGCAAATGTGGAGCATCCCTCGTATGTAGTACCGTTTAGCTTGACGTTCACTCGGTAAAAATCGCGCTCGGGTACACATATTTCCTTAAGGGTTACATTATTGCTCATACTCTCGGTCGCAACCAAATTCATGGCCACTGTGGTTACTCAAATCAATGAGTCCCCTCCGAGAGCATCGAAGCATTGCTCCAACATAAAATGAATCATTCCAATCATACCGCAAACCAACAAACCAACAGTCCACTAACCATTGCCAAGCTCGAATGTCAAAGTCGAAAGTAAACAAACGAAAAGCGATAAGAATTAAGCAGACGCAAGTGGGTTAGTGTTGAGGCTCGCAATCTAGTAACAGGAAACAAACCAATCGTGCAAGCTAAGACGATAGAAAGTCGACTCGAAGATACTAAAGATCAAAGAATGCGTACTAATCAATTCTCCAAACTAGATAAAGCAGGACAAAGCAGACCAAAAGACTCGTATTTTTGTATTTTTTGAAATTTTCAATTTTTTTTTTTTTTTGATTTTCATAATAAATGCATACGAAATAAGAAAATGCAAATGGACTATAAACGCGAAAGTGTTTCCCTCCCCCAAACCAAATCACACATTGTCCTCAATGTGGAAAACAGCACAACCACAAAAGCAGAGGAGGACACATAACATACGGGGAAGAAAAACGAAAACGAGAAAGAGGGTAAAAGGGGTAAAGAGTGCTCACATTATAAGTCGGAGCTCCCCCAAACCGAAGTCAATCATGGAGTGCGGCGAAAATCCACATATATGCGTCCAAATCAGTCCAACGATGAAGTACTTCAGCAGAGCACGCAAGAAGAAACAAAACGGAGTAGCAGCACATGGGGGCCGGTCAGACCGGCAGCCGGCTGGACCGGCAGCCGGCTGGACCGGCAGCCGGCTGGACCGGCTGGCACCCCTTTTCTGATTTTTTTGCGTTTTTTCTCCTGTTTCAAATTCCAGCTACGGCCCCGGTCTGAGCCCGGCAGCCGGTTGGCCGGCTGGGAGGCATCCTCGTAGCGTCTTCTCAAAAATACTAAGGACAAAAGTCCTAAAGTACCTGCGCGCTAAAATCACATATAAAAACCCTCGTCCTCACGCGCTCAAAATAAAACCAGAAAATGTCAACAAACCAAAGTACAAGTGCAAATAAAATACAACGTCATCGGGTTGCCTCCCGGAAGCGCTGGTTTATAGTCCCGCACGACTCTTCAAAGTTCAAAAATCAAGTCAAGTTAGGCCAAGGTCGTTGGCCATTAGCGGCTGACTTCACTTTCGTAACAAATAGATGATCGCCAAGGAACTCCTCCAGCTCGAGGTAGCGCAGCATACTCATTCATCGTGGGTCCTCGATCGCGAAATGGCTCTCCAAATCGCCCTTGTGCTCCAAGCGGCTGAACCGTAGGGCCTCTATCACAAGCGTCAAACAAATCGGCTTTAAGCACTGTCCTCTCCCCCAAACCAACCTTGCAGCTATCCTGTAAAGAACCTGCACACGGGGAGACAACAGAAACGACCTCCAAAGTGTCTCCAGTAGAGTGAGACGGAGGTATAACATTAACAAAGAGGCCAGGCTCAAGACGCATGGGTGACCGCGGGGTATCAGAATGAGTAAAAGTGAGCTTTTCACCCCCCACCGTAAAGGCTATCGTCTTATTGCCCACGTCGATGACTGCACCAGCAGTGTGCAGGAAGGGTCTCCCCAAAATGATAGGTATGTGGACATCCTCGGGCATATCGACAACTACAAAGTCTACAGGGATAAAGAACTTTCCAACTGTCTTTGGGGCGTCTTGTAGTATTCCCAAGGGACGCTTAATCGAACGGTCAGCCATTTGTAAGGTAACGTGAGTGGGTTGCAAAG
Organism: Dianthus caryophyllus; assembly: GCA_023091065.1. NCBI lineage: Eukaryota > Viridiplantae > Streptophyta > Magnoliopsida > Caryophyllales > Caryophyllaceae > Dianthus > Dianthus caryophyllus. The sequence continues at coordinate 10,582,625 of CM041519.1, forward strand.
CTGACAAGCTCATCTTTTGGTAAAGAGAGTAAGGTAAGACACTCACACTCGCTCCAAGGTCACACAAGGCATTGCGAACCACAAACTTACCAATGGAGCAGGGGATGGAAAAGGTACCTGGGTCGCTAAGTTTAGGAGGTTTACCACCCTGCAACCTAGTGCTAGCCTCTCCCACGAAAGCCACAGTCGACACATCCTCTAACGTACGCTTACGAGCTAAGACCTCTTTCAAAAACTTAGCATACGTAGGGATTTGAGTCACAAGATCACTAAAAGGGACGTTTACCTGCAGCGCTCGAATGACGTCCACGAACTTCTTGAACTTGGTCTCGGACTCTTGACGTTGCCGACCCGAAAATGGGAGCTTAATCTGAATCGGGGGCGAAGGAGTAGCAACAGGAACACCCGAATTAACACCCAAATCATCTTTCCTCGCGGCCGAGTTCATAGGTTGGGCCGGCCGATTTGCCGGTCAACCATTTGCGCCTTTGGCCTCGGATCATCATAAAACGTACCGCTCCTCAACGTAATCGCACACGCAGTATCGGGAGGAGGGTTAGGAGGTTGGCCCTGCGATGGCAAGAAACCTGGTTGACGCGCAGCTTGCGAAGTGGCGAGTTGAGCCACTTGATTCTCCAAATTCTTAATTGCCGCGTCCTTAACCTGGTCGCTCTTTTGCATGTATTGCATCATGGTCTCCTGCGACTTCTGCATACCCATCATCACCTGTTGCATTTGCGACATCATGTCCCTAGTCTCGGCCAAAGAATCGGGTACCTGTGTGGGTGGAGGTGGTGTATAGGCGGGTTTTTGGTAGTTAGGAGGAGGTGGTTGAAAGTTTTTGTGAGGAGGTTGATAAGGGGCATTTTGAGGTGGTTGGGTGGTTGGGTTTAGGACGTTCTGGTTACGATATGAGAGAAGCGAGCGATCGTAACCGGGTTGGTTTTGGTAGGGCAGGTTTTGGTTGTAGGATTGATAAGCGTAAACCTGCTCGTGGGGTGCAGCATACCCCGAAGAATAACCCATGTCGTGCCCTGCAATAGCATTTACTTGGGCACCAGAAGAACCACCACCCTGCATCATACTAATCTGCGCAGTCGGTAGCAAAGAACTCGACTAGTGGCGCAGAATACTCCCTTATCACGGTCATCATGTGCGGACCGTGAATTACCTCGCGACTTCGGCCGAGCCGAATGAACAGCCATATCTTCAATCAACCCCCAAGCCTTGTCGTCATCGACGTTATTAGCGAAACGTCCATCTGCAGCGGAATCTAGGATAACTCTACTCTCCGCATACAACCCATTGTAGAAGGTCATTATTACCAACCAGTCGTTAAGGCCGTGGTGAGGACAGTCTCGAATTAGCTTCTTGTATCTTTCCCAGGCCTCAGCAAAGGACTCATCAAATGTTTGCTTGAAGCCCTGTATCTGACTCCTCATCTGATTAGTGCGCTCTGGAGGATAAAACTTTGCATAGAACGCCAGAGCCAAACTCCTCCAATCAGTAATACCGGCGTCCTCCTTGTTTAGATCAGTAATCCACTCGCGAGCTCGATCTTTTAACGAAAAAGGGAACAGCATTTCCCTTATTTGATCCTGCGTAATCCCGGCCTGCTTAATAGTCGAACAATAGTCCGTAAACACCTGCATATGTCGACCAGGATCCTCCGTAGGATAGCCTCGGCCCGATTCCGCTCCACCAAAGTAAGAAAAGCGGGCGAATCTCAAAGTTGCTCGTAAGAGTAGCGGGCATAGTGAATCCATTCGGTATGGACTCGTCTTTGGGCAAGTGACTAGCTAGTTTAGGCATAGTCACTAGGCGATGAAAACCTGAGTGGCGGAGGTGTGTCCTCTTCGTAGGATGATCGCGTTGCACTTGACTCGCCATGACGCTTCCTCAAGTTCACGTTCGTAGGTCTCGGCCGATCTCTTTAAAGAAATTACGCCAGACGTGCGGTGTAAGGTGCGCTCGGGTTCGAGATCAAAGGGACTAAACCTGTAGGTGACCTGCGCATAAATAACTCGAGAAAACGGTGAGAACGGTCTCAAGGAACTAGGTTCCTTGAGACTAAGAGAGAAAAACCTGTGACAACTAACAATAACTAAAACTAGCAAAGCCGTTTCCCCGGCAACGGCGCCAAAATTGACACAGGCTTAGTCGTATCGCCTATATCAAAATAAACCTAACAAGACAACTAACAGCAGCTAGTGGCAAGCAGGATCGAATCCACAGGGAAACAGCTCAGTTATAAGTTAAAGTCGGCAATAACAGGTCTAACTCTAGGGTATGAAAATGGGTTTGTTTTGAACTAATAACTAAAGCAATAATAAAGCAGATAAACAAGAATCAATAAGGAGAAGGATTAGGGCATCAGGATCATTATGACAGTGATTCAGGAACTCAACTCAAAAGTAAATAACATTCAATTGAAGCTATGCAAGTGGCTAGGTTTAGGAATACGCTCTCTCGAGTCAATATTAACCTTAAGCAAATTTAGCGGGCTCTCGCAACTTACTAAATTCAACTTATCAAATACGCGTGAGTCTAGTTTCAATTAGGCTTTCGATCTTAAACTGAAACAACCTAAATTCAATTCAATAAAGGCGTCCCTAAATTCAATTGATAATAAAACGCGTAGGAAGAAACCAACTTGCACAAGTTCAATCAAAATAGCAATTAAAACATGTCCTGAATCAACTATCACAAATCACCTTCAAACCCTAATTATAATTTAGCTACTCATAATTGAAATTAAATCAAAGCAATAATAAGAAGACATGATAAAAGAAATAATTGCAATTGAATAAAAACCTGAAACTTACGGAGTACCGACGGTTACAAAGTAATTGAATCTTGAATCTTGAAGACTAAACTAAAACTTGAATGTTTTGAGAGAAAATAAAAGAAAGCAGTAAACTAAACTAGAGAAATAATGCATAAAACATCAGATAGTGTTTAGGTCTTGAGTATAAGGTATTTATATAAGTCCTTCAACAAATAAACTCGAAAATAGGAAAATCGAGCGTCTGAGCATCAGAGCCGGCCGGCGGCCCGGTCGAGCCGTGCTTTGTCTTGGTGGTGACTTGCTCACTTTGTCTTGGGCTCACTTTTGGGCCTTGATTTCCTTCTTGGGCCATCATCATCCGTGGCCTTTTGTCTTTTCTTTGGTCTTAGGCTCGCGTTCTCGAGCTCTCGTGTTGGCTCGAGTTTGGTTTCGTAGTCTCGTATCTCGTATTTGCTCCTAATGCTCGGGTTTTGGCTCAAAACCACGAAAACCTGCAAAATGTAAATGAAAAGCGTGATGTCGAGAAATACAACAAATAGCTCGTAGAATCATAATAAATACGAATAAATGCAAGCTAAATGTGACTGAACCGGGGGCATAAAACGTATATAAATAACATGTATCAACATCCCATTACACTTTGACTCAGTTTTCATCCAAAAACCTAGTCAAACTCGAGGGGGTAATCCAAAAACACCTCATCCTAATACTACCCATAGCCTTTTACATAGTTTGATCATCGTTATATTTCATATCTCGATCAAACTTGGGGCTTATACATACACCGGCGCCAATACCAAGACAACTGGGGGCTGACGCTTCCTATCAAGAATCAAACCTTTACAACGAAAAATGGGGTAATTTTTCGCATTTTTGAAGACACCCTTGCTATGAATACCCACATCAACATAAGCATCTACGGTTGAGCGACACCTCCAGAACCGCTACAAACATGAACATGCACGCTAAAAGCATAACACTTTCATGTGTGCATCAGATAAGCAACACCCGAACGTAGGTCCAAGCACCAAGTACCCTAACATATCCAAGAAACATCCCAAGCACCATGCATTCCAAGTCCAAGAGACATGTATCATACGAATCCAAACGAATCACCAGATACCACGTTTCATGGTCGAAGCAAGCGAAATTGAAGATCTCGAAAGGAAAATCGCGAGTTCGAATATTTCCGGATTTGAAACCGCAACATGTGCGAATGAGTTCACGCTTGAAGTCGCCAATTGATAAGGGATTCCCCGGAAGAGTCACTAGTCTGCAGGCAATTTCCAGAGCATGTTTTGTTCCACGTTTTCTCCTCATTTTTTTTCTTCATACACGCAAGCTTTCATGGTTAAGGCGTCACCTACAGTCCGCCACAAACGCTAGCACATACATTATGCGCTATGCCTTGGTTAAGGCGTCACCTACAGTCCGCCACAAGCGCTAGCACATACATTATGCGCTATGCCTTGGTTAAGGCGTCACCTCTGATCGCCATACGCTGGCGTGTACTAAGCATTTAATACACTGCATGTAAGCGGAACACGAACACTCTTCACGAGTCCTTACACCCTCTTACACGTCCCTGTGGAGTATCGCTTCCTCCCCATGGAGTCCACACACCTATACAGACATTTCCTACGGAGTCCAAGACATACCCTTCGACTTCCCCAGCAAATCACTAACATAAACACCAAGCGTCTGCATCAGCAGATTCAGCACATCCAAGCAATTACACGAAGCCGTACACTTGAGCACATACACCTTCCTCGGACCATAATTCCCGGCGAACATACACCTGCACCCCTTACAAGACGAAACACCATCACTCTCCCAAACAACCACAACTACACCTACGCTCCTCGGCGAGACCATACATATACACCCTTCCCTAGCAAACCAGTACTTCTCCAGCAAATACTACACTAAGCACCTGCGCTCCTCGGCGAGACCCAGTTCAACATCAACAACGGCATCAGCATAAGCGACGGCATCAGTAACAGCGTCAGCAAAGGCATCAACAACGACAACGGCACTACCTTCTCCTCAACGAAAGGCAATCATATGCAATTACGACTACATAGACACTCCTCGGCGAGCCCAAGCACAAGCACTCTATATACACCTAACTCCTAGCACTTCACTCTACATAGACACTCCTCGGCGAGTTCGAGCACGAGCATTACACGGACGCTCTTTCACGAGACCTGCACCTACACCTACATAAGCACCCCTACTCAATTATACACCTCACACATACCCAAACATCTTACAAGCACCTGCGCCCCTGCACTTCAGCCCCTTATACACACGCAATACGAAGACATTACAAGCACCAGCACAAGGCATCCGACGATACCAAGCATATACAAAGGCAACGACAGTACAACAAGCACTAAGAAAGACACTCAAGAAAGCCAGTTCTTATAGCATGCACGGACCGCCAAGTCCTTAAAATGCGCACGCTCCTCCCCGCTTAGCCCGGTTCGAAGTCCTAGTCTCACCCATGGACACATGCTTCGTTCCGCTGACTGTATCGAGACTGTAATGGTCCGGATATGGTCGTGGAGTTTGACTAGCGCTCTAGTCCGAGCTCAGTCAAACTGGGGGCTCTGTGGATACCCATATCCATACCCTCCCAAACAAAACCCTGTGATGTATCACGGACTTTTGTTACGCATGCTTTAACGTTGACTTAAACGGTTCTAACTAATGTCGAATTCATTTTGAGTCGTTTTAAAAGTTAAAATGTTTTAGGTCGCTGTACATCACTTTAAATAACGTTCATTTTGTCCATTTGGAGTCTAGCTAGGTCCTTGTCCTGCTTCATTTGGCATGAGCTTCGCATTTGCACTACAATTAGTCCTTTTACATTAACAAGGTCTAATTCAGCATTCCTAAATCCCTAAATTTAGGCCCGGTGGCTAAATCTTCCCTTTAGTCCCCTCTTACACAAAATACGGCTTCACGTCTTACCTTATTTCACAAAATCTATGCAAATACACCCTTTTCACATTTTCGGGTCTCGGGCCCAAAACCGAGCCCAAACCCACCTTTGGCCCGCACCCCAAAGCCCTCAACAACTCTCTAGAAGATCATACTAGGCCTTCTTGGGGCACAAGCAAGGAGATTACACCGAATATTCCCAAGATTTAGCAATTCGGATTAAGGAAATACGAAATCTCGAAGTTAAAACCACACCAAAGAAACCGCATAAGCTTATAAATCATGGTGCAAACCGCATAAGCCTATGCGGTTTGCCCACCAAACCGCATAAGGCTATGCGGTTTCCCAGGCTGGCTTTTTCCCCTGCTTTCCTATTTTCTCTCGGCTATTCTCCTATATATACAACCCCTCGCACGACCTATTTTCACAAGTTTTTCACACAAGAAAACCTCTCTTCTCACAACCTCTCTTCCTAGTTTTAGCACCCACACTTGGGTCCCACAAAATATACCGTCTAGCACGGTATACACCTAAAAACACTCACAAAGCCTCAAGCACTCAAATCCTTGAGTTCAACACACCATCCCGTGTTGAATTCATCCTCCTTTTAAGTTCAAGCGAAGCTCTGCCCAGATCTGAGCGCCAGGACAAGGTAGTGCCGATCCACTTGGATCAAAAGCTTTTCTTATTTTGTATGGACTAACAAAGGGGTCTACACTTTAGCCCCCACGCTTTGGCACCCAGTAGCTTGATCCAAGTGTTCTATTTACTTGGTACACTCCATATCCGATGACACGCCAAAGTCGCATAAGCAACCGACCTTATAAAATAAAACCAATGGACAATTGAACTTTATTTTATTTGCATGCATCTTGCACCTTCTTATTTTGCATTAAAATCAACTTAAACAATGAATTCGACCTTTAATCGACCGTATTATTCGTTAACAAGTTAAACATGCTAAAGCGAGGGTTTTAATCAATCTTTTTGCATCTGCATCTGCATTCTTTTACAAACTTATCGCACTTGTGCGTAGCGATAACATTAGCTCAAATATCATCTTACAAGGATTGTTCTAGGTCAAGAGAGGCTATTTTTACATAGGCTTTTCTAAAAGGTTTTCATAAATCATTATTTGAATTAACTCTTTTTCTAAAGTACCCTACTTTAGAATCCAATCTGGTTTCACAGCCTTAGATCTAGGGGTGTCGGCGTGCTCCAAAATCTAGGACATGTTTTTAACTTAGAACATGGTAGCAGGTTCCTAATTTCCGCGATAATTAGGTGGCGACTCCATAACAGTTCTTAAAGGTTTTTCCAACTTAATCTTTTTTAACTTTAAAATCCGCCCTTAAGCAAGACGCCGAGTTGGGTCCCCCGAACGCGGTTCCCGGGTTCCACACCTGCAAAAAAACTCAATCCGTACTCATTCAACAATAATAATATATAATCCTCTCTAATACTACGATTTCGCTTGCAATACTAGATATTAAAGAACAAATGTCTTACTCCATATCATCATATCCCATAACTAATGCCTCCCCCTGAAATCAAAATGGCATCAAATACAATAAGTATTCGACGAATAGACCAATGGTTAGCTAATATGTCGATACAATCATTACTCTAAGCTAACATAATAAGTAGCACTTGCAACAGAATTTATCAAACACCAATTAACACAACACTTATGATCTCCTGACCAAGAAAGCCAAGACAAAACAAAATCAGGTAAAAATATAAATTAGAAGTTACATCCAAAAAACCATGAACGAGAAACAAGTTTTCTACGATCTAAGCATTAAATTAATACTAATAATGATATGATAGTAACACTGACTAAATTAACTTGGTAATATGAGATCACAAAAAACAGTGAAGATCTTAGGACAGAAGGGCTAGCACTTACAAGATTAGTCGGTGCAAAACGAGTGTTTGCATATTTAGTGGCATAGAAGCGATCAAGCAGCTTCTTTATGTGATCGTGCATGGTTGCATCAGTTCCTATACCTGCCTGTCCATAAGCATGACATGTTAATATACAGTTGATGTTTAAGATTCTCAAACTCGCAGTAAAGTGAAATGTTCAAATATTGTACTTTGTCCATGCAACTCAGCAAATCAGCTTCACTTAAGAGTGGCGGTGGCCTGGTAACTCCTGAATCTAGACTCAGTGTTGTAGGAGTGAACTGCAGAGATCAAAATGCATAGTATGTTATCACATCAGTCTATTGACGCATTAAATCTGACCATGTCCTTTTGCACCACCATGAAAATATGGATCCGAGTACAAAAGAGCATAATCTCCGAGAATAAGGAAAGTTACAGCAAGACTAGTATGGAGTTACAGATTGTTATGAATTCCAAGTAAATCCTGGCATTTGTGCAAGTTACTACGATTTAAGTTCAAAGAACTTTCCTTTGTATTATCAACATCTACCCATCCTCAAAGTATGAAGCACCACTATATTTACTATAATCAAACATCTAAGGAGAAAGGACAAAGGCTTAGAAACTATTAAGCAGGATGATTTCTAGACACATGAAGTATCAATTATGGAAGGTAATGAAAGCAAACCTGTTGTCCAAGTTCATAAGTTGGGATCATAGAACCTGCCCAAGTTTCATATCGATATTACGATATATATCCAAATAATTTTTCTGCCAACAAAAAGAGTAACTGAGTAAGTATTTAGGAAACAAAATAAGAAAGACTCCTCATAAACGAGACTTTAGGCATCAAGCTGACTTCTACCAACTTGTAAAACTGAAATTGACGACACAAAAAATGAAGCAAGACGAATTGAAGCAAGGTTGAAGATAGAGTATGAGAGCAAACAAAAAAAACGTTTAAACTGACTTTGGAAAAAATTATTCAGCGCCAAATTAAAATTATCTAGGTTAAACGTTTAAACACTACTCCTAGGTAGCACATACACACTCACATTCATTCACACCATTACACATACAAAGCTTAAAATTAGCTCACAATAACACCCAAAGCTCACAATCAACCACTTATAGACTTCCTACAAAGGCTCACAAAGCTTACAATTAACACATACGATAACTCACGCCCAAATCTTGACAACGGAGTAGCAACAAACTACACTCATAAACTTGGCCCCTAGAACCGAGCCTCACCTTGCTATCGACACACAGCAGCCCAGGTTAGCAAATAACATCGAGCAACAGAGCAATAGTAACGTAATACGACAGTAATAAATAGCATAATACACACAAGGAAGTAGCAGCAGTAATAACGTAACAACAATAGCTTGTTAGCGAGACAGAGGCAAATTAATAACGTGGATGAATTCAGCAAAGCAGATCAACGTGATGCGGTAATAGACTACTTACTCAAATCGAGACCAATTCACACACATACAAACACTCGACACACACATATTCACCACACACGGTGCACTCACGGTCACAAGTCACGCACAAGCATACGTTCTGGGACTAAGTAAGGAGAGCCGCACCTCGAAACGATTCCGCGAACTCGAGCTAAAGACCATCGAAACGTCAAAATCAGCACCTTCCGAAAACAACCTCTACAATGAACGATTACACTATCAATTACTATTAAAATACTCACCAATTGACAATTAAAATGATGAAAATCGACTCAATGCGGAAAGCCCCAAATTCTGGTTTATTCGAACGAAAACCGAAATTAGAGGATTGAAAACGAATCTTACCCTAATTAATCGAATAATAAGTCTAAACTCGAGGAGAATCGACAATTTATGGTTGAAAAACGAGGACCAAGGCACCGAGCTCGAAGGCGGACAGAAGGGGAGACCAAACACGCATGGAGCAGGGAGGAGGAATGAAGGACGTTGTGTGATGATGATGATGACGAAGGCGACGATGATCAGTGGAGATGATGCTGATAATGAAATGATAAAAATGATGAATGAATGAAGAAATGATTTGAAGAAGAAAGAGGAAGGCAGAAGAAGAATATGCCGAAGGAGACCTAAGTCTTTTTTTTTTTTTTGATCGACTGAACTAAATAAATAAAAATGAGAGTGGCGATAACCTTTTTTTTTGCTTTTTGATTAAAAATAACGGTTTTTACTATAAAAACCGTTTTTTAAAATTTAATCAAAAACAACGGTTATTTGCAAATAACCGTATTTTTTACTTTTTTTGTTAAAAATAACGGTTTTCCACTACGAAACCGTTATTTAAAGTCTAACTCAAAAACAACACATTTTTAATAAAAACCGTTTTTTATAACCCACCCGTTGTTTTTAATGATTTTTCGTTGTTTTTAGTGATGAGTTTGATTTGGCGCCTAAAGTTTTTACAAAGGAAATTTTAATTGCGTTGTTTATAATATTATAAACAACGAACATAGCAATTTGTGTTGTTTTTGCTCCGTTGTTTTGCTCAGATTTGTAGTAGTGAACATCTACAACTACAACTACAATGCAACTACAACTACAACTTAACATACGTAACACCAACGACAACGGGCACATCCTCAATCTGCCCCACCGTGCCCCACCCTTGTCCCCACCGTGCCCCACCCAGCCCCACGCTTGTCCCCACCGTGCCCCACCCCTCACCCTAACCCTCAAACAACAACAACAACAACAACAACAACAACAACAACAACAACAACCTCAACAACAACAACAACCTCAACAACATAACAATAACAAGTGCTCAAGAAGAAGAAGAAGAAGAAGAAGAAGAAGAAGAAGAAGAAGAACAACAACAACAACAACAACAACAACAACAACAACAACAACAACAACAACAACAACAACAACAACAACAACAAAATCAAACAAAAAAACGAAATTAGGGCATAAAACGAATGCACAATACATAAAAAGAATGAAAAACGAACCTCCTTAAGAAATATAAATTAGGGCTTAGGCAAACTTCGAACAAAGTATACTTTAAACCTAAATTAAACGAATCAACAATATTGAAACCTAATATAATTGAAAGATAAATTTCGAATGAATTGAAAATATTATATGAACAAAGGGAGAAATTGAAAAATAATGAAATAGCAGTATAACAGAATGTTTGATTATGAGAGAAAAAAATATACTCGTACAACGTTTAATCTTCCTAAAGCAGACTAAAAAATAACTAGCGCCAAATTTAAAATAATTTAGATTAGGGAAAATATAACGTTTATAAGCAATAACCGTTTTAAATAATAATTATTAATAACGGTTATAAGCAAAAACCGTTTTTTAAAGTACACATTTAAAAAAGGTTTTAAGCACCCGACCGTTTTTAAAACTACACTTTCTAAAATGGATTTTGAGTATAAAACCGTTTTATTTGGTTATAATAATAAATATTATAATTAGCTTATTTATTTTTAAGGTTACAATATTATATATATATACATATATATTATTATTAATTAAGCTAATGAAATTAAATTATTGTTAGTCAATTAGTATATTCGAATTTAGGTATATAAAATCATTAGTATATATAAGAATTTATATATATATATATATATATATATATATATATATATATATATATATATAGAAATAGGATCATATGAGTACCCCCTTCTTTTTGAGTCCATTAGTCTCAATCTCAACCATTAGATCAAAAAGATCCAATGGCTAAGATTAAATCAATTAAGTAAGGGTAATATATATAACCTACATTATAATCAGACTTTCATTCCCCTCATTCACTTTCTCTCTCTAGCCTCACTCTCTCTCTCTCTCTCTCTCTCTCTCTCTCTTCCGATTTTCTGCAACTCAAAATCTCTCGACTATCATGGCTAAGATGAAATCAATTAATCTACTCGATTTTACCTGTCATCAATTAATCAATTAATCTACTCGACTATTATTCTACTCGATTTTCTTCCTCTGATTTCATCTACTGATTTCAATTTTTAAATTCGTTTTCTCATCTTCAATTCATCTTCAATGTCAGGTATGATTATTAATTTTCGTTTTTAAATTCATCTTCAATTCATCTTCAATTTCCCTCGACTATCATGATTATTAATTCATCTTCTAATTTCAATTTTAAATTCGTTTTCTCTCATCAGAAATTGTTATTAATGCTCGTTTTTATGCTCGACTATCATGTATTATGCTCGTTTTTCTAATTTTTTGTCATGTTTTCTGTGGATTTTACATGTAGTTGTTCCGTATTCATTATATTTCACATCGCTTTTATTAATCGTTTTGTTTTCTCGTTAAAATTGTAGTCTTCCATGGTTGCTTTTTTGGCCGTGAATGTGCGCCCCTTTCCACTGTTATGCTGTATACGTTTGCACCGTATGGTTGATCATGTTGCATTGGACTAATAGTTTGATGCCTGCTGAAGATTATTGAAATTTTCGTTACTGAATGCAGATATGAATTTGGTGATGTTAAATTGTTTACAGAACGTTGCAGCCTTATGATTATAGTTGATATGCTAGAATTCATAATAACTCCGTATGTTTTATGTATAGAAAAACCTAGAGGAATAGCAAGATGACGCTTGAATAGTTAAAATTTTCCTGTGTTAGGTTGCTGATTAAGCTTGAGTGAATGTTTCTTCGTATAATGATAACTGTGTCGTGCTTGCTAATAGCCTAACAGCGTATTTGACGTAATTGCAACGGGTGTCTCATAGTCAGCTACTTTTTGAAAATTCGGTTTGCTTATAATGAAGTGTCGTAGTGCTATCCCAATGTTGAAGTGTGGTTAATGAACTAGACTCGATAAGCAGGGGAGAGAACTCGGACATAAATTGATGAATTGGGATTATATAGATTGTAGTAAAGACTGAGAGTTATTGTTTATTGGTTGTAGTTTATGAGAGTTGATTGATTGATGGAGTTGTTCAATCATTATGCGACTTTTATGTGAATATTCATGTACTCGTAAATAGAGAATTGATTCGCCAAATCTCATGAACTTCACGGTTACTTGATCGTCGCTAGTGTTGCTGATAGATTTGTCACACATTTCAGTCTTGCTTGTGCGTTCCGTCAAAATCTGTGTCCTGATGCATTGGATATTTTGATATGAGTCAACACTGTGCCGAGTCGCTAAATTTACTAGGCATGGCAACTCGGAAGCTTGATTTGACGTTTATATTTAGCTGTGATGTTATTGTTCTGATAACGTTTACTCCATGCCTCTTGATACTTTAGCTGTTAATCCAGTCAATTCTGCGTCTAAATCATCATTTTAAAAAACTCAAGACACTGTTGATGATTCGTGCTGTTGCGGTTTGCAAGTACTTCTGTCTCTAAATTGGATGAGCGTTGCGGATTGAGAGCAAAGATGCATACAATTTGGTTACCTCATTATCACCATAGGGGATGCCATAGTAGTATTTCAAATGATATTATGTTGCTTTGCATTTTTTTATTTTTATATTTTCGTTTGTTGTCCGTGTATATTTTTTGCATGACCTTTTTGTTTGTCACTAAAATTATGTATTTTGTTTGTCACTTTTTTGTTTTGCAGGTTTCTTCCTTTGTGGATGTTGATTAAGTCATGTTGAATACTCCGTACATGTCTCTCAAGTCGACTTCACTCTTTTTTTTTTTACCCATTTTTCATATAGTTCACACACACACACACACACATTTTATTCTTAGATGTATTTTTTCCATTTATCTCATATACAAATATATTCTATTCTTAGATGTCTTTCTTAATAATAACAGTTGTAATTTTTTGCTCCAACTTTGATTTACGAATTTATACTTAAGTCATTATGCTTAGTAAATAATATCATTTGCAGTAACAAACAATATCATTACTGTTGTCATACCATATCACTTGTAGTAACAGACAATATCACTACTAAAGTAAAACCATGTTTGACAATATCAACGTAGATATTAATGTTACCATTATTTTTTTAACATATACTGTGTATGTTCCAAACAATATCATAGCTACCCAAACACAATATCACTACGGTTAGAAAAGAATATCAACCCAGGTATTCAAAGAAGTCAGTTACTGTGTGTTCAACAATATCACAACCAAAAACAAACAATATCACAATTACTCAAAAACAATATCAACGCAAACAATATCACAATTACTCAAAAACAATATCACAATTACTCAAAAACAATATCAACAAATTATAAAACATTACCATCATTCATTATAGCAATATAAAATGCAATTGAAAATACCATAATAGTTTTAACAAGTACATAACATGACCCACAAGCAGTACATTGATCTACTCCCAAATACAATAACAAAAACTTGTCTACCATTAGATTACACATCCTACAACCATCACATCATTTACTTAGTACGTAATCATAAATCCTACAACCATGATATCCTACAACCATCACATCATTTACTTTGTACATCCTCGTTTCCTCTTATGTTTTGCAACACTCTTGACCCGCACTGCTCTTTTCTCCGCTGGTACTCCATCAACTTCACCATCATCTCTCAATATCAAATCTCTGTAATCAAAAGTCACATTTTTCAAAAATATTTTTTTGTACTATAAAATTAACAGTATCATATAACATAATTAACAGTATCATACTATAAAATTAACAGTACCATCATATTAAAATTAACATAATTTCGAAATTCACGTGATCAACTTCCCCTTCCATGGCTTCTTACTAAGCTCGGAAATCAACAGCCCGAGAGACACCGAGACTTCCATGGGATCACCGGACATTGATCCCGAAACATCACAAACCGCCATACAATTATTCAACTTACCCTTTTGAGCCAAGTCATCCACCATCCTCTTCCACTGAAGTTTCGCCACCTGTCCACCCTCACCGTCATTCAACTGTCGTATAATCTCGTGAGGGAGCTGTTATACCAAACTTACTGGAAACGAAATTTAACAATGAAAAACACACCGAATCGCCTGCGCTTTCCTTATAGAACAATTCGACCCGTATATTAGTGCCCGGGTTGTACCGAATTTTCTATAGAGATAAGACGGTGTCCTCGGTTTTTGGCACGAAAAACTGAGATATAACTTGGAGTTTTTGTGTGTAATCGCTTTTGTAAATCAAAGATGAATAACTTTCTGATTTTCCTAATGGAATTCATCAAAATTCTCTATCTTATTTATAGATAAAGAATAGAATATAATACAGGGTATGAATCCGTATTTTTGTAGAGATATGACTCTTCAAAATACCCGCCAAAATCAGTTTTTTACATGGTAAAAGGTCTGGCAACTATTCTGCGAACTCGTAAATAAATAAGCGAGCGTACACCCCGTACTTCCCGGACCCACTTTATTATTTCAAAGTTTGCCCATCTTTGAACCAAACCGAATAACGCTAAAATGAACCGGTAATTAATCTTAAATTACCAACAATCCTCCCCCATTTAAGCGTAATTCTAGGTTTAAATATAAATAACCAAACAGACATACCAATTTATGCATAAATGAAAATATCACGAAGATTGAATTTCCACATAGTGAATTACACGTTCCAAATATTCGAGTATCAGGGTGTGACTAAGCATTGAACCCTTATTACACATAATGAATACATGAAGATAATCCACACATAAATTAAATAAACTCCAAAAGTTACAATACCGACACAATATTTACAAGCCTAGTGTCCTTTATCTATTCATGAACATTTCAGGAGCCAAACCCAAACTCCCTTGAAGCGGCTGTACTTCATGTTCACATAGGTTGATCCTTTTCCATCGTGTCCCTGCAAACACACTTTTTCAAAAGATCAATTAAGAAATAAACATCAACCTTACAACATGCAAGTCCAAACACTCACCTTCGGGACATATGTTCGAGTGTTTCAATCCATAAAAATAGGCCTTCCACATTGAATTCAGCTTCTAACATTGTATTAGAAGGGAATTGGGTATCCTACCTTTAAGGATCTATACGAGTTTTAGACCCATCCCGTCAACTGACTTTATAACCAAGTCCTTAGCTAATCCCTTGGTCAAATGATCAGCTAAATTCTGTTGAGATCTCACAAATACAACAGATATCATTCCATGAGTTATCAGCTCACGTATTGAGCTATGTCGAACACCTATGTGTCTCGATTTTCCATTATACACTTGACTATAAGCTTTAGCCAATGTAGCTGCACTATCACAATGTATAGCTATGGGTGATATCGGTTTTGGCCATAATGGAATTTCATATATCAAATTCCTTAGCCATTCTGCCTCTTTTCCGGCTGCTGCCAAGGCAATAAATTCTGATTCCATAGTTGAGCTCGAGATACATGTCTGCTTTTTGGATGCCCAAGAGATGGCACCTCCTCCAAGCAAAAATACCCAGCCACTTGTTGAAGAATGATCCTCGACGTTATTTATCCAACTAGCATCAGAATACCCTTCTAGTACTGAAGGATAACCCGTATAGGTTAGTCCATAGTTTTTGGTAGATTTTAAATACCTCAACACACGAGTAATTGCCTGCCAGTGCAGTGTACCGGTAATTAATCTTAAATTACCAACAGGAGCAACGCACCCGCTGCAATTGTTGCTTTTCCCTCCTTAACCTTCTCTAAATACTCCTCGAATCGCTCCTTATCATGCTTATAAAACAATGTTTTGTACCCTCATTGCAACAGAAGGTACCCTATTGTCACGACAATTGGCAAAGCAATATAAACAATACCAGCAACCAGAGAAGTTAATAGCAGCTGCATATCAAGTCAATATCAGCAAAAACTACCAGTCCAATAACAATATCAGAGCAAACAATATATAACAATATCAGAGTAAACTACCAGTTCATAACAATATATAACCACTGTAAGCTGCAAAAACTTTACATGTCTGTCCATGCCCAACATATAAGCCGATATACAAAATCACGTTTGTCAGACGTTGAAATTATCACGGCATAATCGTGTATCAGCAAAATTAAATCCTTATAATCATACCGAAACTCTATTACATACAGAAATTCCCATCTCTAACACAAGAGCAAAGCCAACACAAATCCACGAAACACAATCACACAACCGCACAAAACAGCTCCCTCGAGTAGAATGAAGCCATCTCAGCAAAGACTAGATAGCACAAAGAACAACAAATTCCAGCACAAGGTCAGTAGCTACAGGTGCAGCACACTCACAATCCTCACTAGACCCGACTCCCTCAATCAAGAAAATCGTCAACAGCAGCAATGACGATGTATGGCAGACAAAAGCGCACCCCAAAAATCAGTCCGAAATCGTGTCAAAAATACAATAAAATTCAGTTACATTCAACAAAAATTCCAAAATTCGATGTCGAAATCATCTCACAATCACCAGAATTCACCAAATTACTTGATTAAAGACATAAAACACATCATCAATTACATTAATCTTGACAATAAAACACAAAATCAAGTGTTCAAGAAACCTAAACATAACTGACACAAATATTTCTACAACACAAAATCGAAACCCTAGAAAATCGAAAACACAAACAGAAATCACAATCGAAAACACAAACCAAAATCGTATGATATTGTTCTAATTGAACGAAATTAACATGAATTCAATGTAGCAGTAAAATACCACAAATCAAACAACATGAAAATTAAATCGATTTCAAAAAATTACTGAGATTGAATCCAACATGAAAAAGAGTTTACCTGTTGATTTAAGGGTCAAATTCAACGAGATTATCGTATTTTAGTAATTGAATTCTACTTTAAAGTTGAAAATAGAGTTGATTTTGACGAATTTATTGAGATTTTTCTTTGGAATTTTCGGATTTTCTACAGAGATTTAGAGCGTTTTTCGTGTGAGATTTTTTAGAGAGAGAAAGAGTATACGTTGTTTGGTGAAGCATTGAACGTTTTAGGTTGGTTTAGTTGGGGGTGACGTGGCTTAATCTGGGCGCCCCATTTTGTTTAGATCCAACGGCTGTTATGTGGACTAATGGACTCAAATATTTAGGTGGACTCACCGGATCTTATCTCTATATATATATATATATATATATATATATATATATATATATATATATATATATATATACTCAAATTTATATACTTTTAATTTAATTAGAATTAGTATTAGATTTTGAAATAGAATTAGAATTAGAATTAAAATTAAAATTTCATTAAATATAACGGTCTTTTGTAAAAACCCTTTTTTTTCTATCTTTTAAAACGGTTTTTTTTTGCAAAAACCGTTGTTTTTGATATTTTTTTTGTTATAAAAGGTTTTAATACAAATTAAAGTTATAAAATATTTTCTAATTTACATACTCAATTTGGTATAATTGTTGGATTATTAAAATATTTTTTATTTAGGGTGTGTTTGGATAGCAAAATAGGAGGGAAAGGGAGGTGAGGGAAAATGAGAGAAGGGGGAGGAAGGGGAATGAAGGGGAGGGGAGGGGAAATGGTGGTGTTTGGATACCATTTTCCCTCCAAATCTTGCCTATTTTGGAGGGATTCCAATTAGGCTTAGAGGAGGGAAAATGGATCCCTCCAAATCCCTTCCCCTCCATTTCCCTCCCCTCTTAATTGCTATCCAAACAAGGGATTATGAATCACTTACTTTCCCTTCCTTTCCTTTCCCTTCCTTTCCTTTCCCTCCAAATCCCCCAATCCAAACACACCCTTAGATTGGAAAGGAGTACATATGAAGTTTTTTAAAATTTACAAAATTACTTATATTTAGACATGTCAGGATTCAATTTACATACTCAATTTGGTATAATTGTTGTATTATCAGGATTCATCATAATCTTCCATGCCGTTTTAGCAAGTAAAGCTTGATTTAGACATGTTATATTTCTAATACCAAGACCACCACTCATTTTTAGTAACCACATAATTTTTTTGCTGCACCAGTGTATTGTACCTCCTTTTTTCAGTCCTGCCCACCAAAAATGTGCCGGCAAGGAATTTATCCTAGTAGCCACACTTACCGGAATTTTAAAAACCGATAGAAAGAAAGAAGAAATGGAGGACAAAACCGAATTAATGAGAGTAAGCCTTCCAGCTGGTGATAAAAAAACTCCATTCCAAGTTGAAATCCGACTCTTAACTTTCTCAACTAAGTCATTAAAAATAGCCTTCTTTGAGGAAGTAAAATCAGTTGAAATACCCAGATAACGTCTAAACTTATTTCCTGTTGGTATGTTAAAAATCTTTAATGCTTTCCTAGCATCCCCTAAAGTTGAACTTGGACTACACAGAAGCGCAGATTTACCATTATTTATTTTTTTGACCAGATGCTTTACAAAACGTTTTTAGAATACTGTCAAGACATTTAATAGACTCTGAATTCCCTTGTAAAAAGAAAAGGGAATCATCCGCAAAAAAAGAGATGTGAGATAGAAACAGCTTTCCTTGCAATTTGAATACCCCGTATCTTACTTGATCTTTGTGCTTTAATAATATTTTGCGATAGTATTTCAGTGCAAAGAACAAAAATATACGGTGATAATGGATCTCCTTGCCGTAATCCACATAAAGGTGCAAATCTTTCCATTGGTCTTCCGTTAACAAGAACCTCATAGGAAACTGTTAAAATACAATTCATAATAAGCTTGATCAAATGTATCGGGAAACCCATTTTTTGAAGTATTAATCTGACAAACTGCCAATTAACTCTATCATAGGCTTTACTCATATCTGCTTTAAAAGTCATCCTTCCTCTCTTTCCTTGTTTACGAGTTGATATATGATGTAAAATCTCGTGGGCAATAAGAATATTATCAGCTATATGTCTCCCTGGCACAAACGCATTTTGAAAATCTCCAATCAGTGTATTCATAACTCCTTTCAGTCTATTAGTAATGCACTGTGTAATAAATTTCATACACACATTACATAAACTAATAGGTCTATAATTTTCAAGTGATTCTGGATTATCCATCTTGGGAATAAGAACAATAAATGTTCTATTAATTTCCTTTAGAATGCAACCTGAATTTAGAGAATATAATATAGCCTTTGTTACATCATTTTTGATAATTGCCCAATATTTGTGATAAAACGCAGCAGGAATTCCATCTGGTCCTGGAGACTTCATAGCTCCTAACTGAAACACTACAGTACAAACATCTTTTGCAATGAAGTCCTTACATAGATAAATAATTTCCTCTTGCTTTAAAGTTGGGCAATCAATAGCAAAGAAATCCTTGTAAATAACACCCCGACTTTTTCTTACATTTTATAATTCGTTTCGTGAGTATATATTCGTACCTCATTTATTCGTATATCATTTATTCATATTTCATTTCTCATGATTTTCTAATTTTTGGCTCGAGAAAGTCGTTTCACTCGAACACGTGTCGTTTTGGCGGGCCGTAGTAGCGCTAATCTAGGTGGTTTTCGAGGTAAGGGTGTATGAGTGGCTAAGGAGGTGTTAGGAGGAGTTTGGGGGTGTGGAAGTATGAATATTAAGTTAGGAGGATGGATTTCCGGTGCTAAGAATTTCTGACCAAAAACTTGCAGTTTAAACCTATAGGTTCAGCTGGAACATACAGGTTCAGAGCCCAAACCGCCAGGTTCAGGGTCCAAAACGCCAGGCTCAGGGTCCAAACCGCCCGGTTCAGGTCTAAACCGCCCGGTTTGGGTTTGTTTCAGCGAACAGAGTCCGTGTGCACCCGTATTTGTTTTTATACGAAATCCTTTATATTTTAATAACTCCTTAAGCCCTAATCTCTCATTATTCTCTCATTCGTCTAACCCTAAACTAAAATCCTCTCTTATCTCTCTTAATTACACATTAAATTACCTCTCCAAACACCATTAAAGTTCATTAATTTCTCCTCCATCAAACCCTAATTTTCTCTCTATTCATTCTCCTTGGTAATCCTTCAATCCTCTATTGTTTTAGGTTTAGTTTTCTTAGTTTTTATGTTATTATATGTGTTTTTGTTTGTATGCTTATATTTTATATGTTGTTTGTGCCCTAATCAAAGGAGAAGAGGCTTTCAGCAACGAGGATACGATCTACATTGAGGAGGAGCAAGGCTAATTGATTCTTTGCCTAGAAAAGATAACTAGGTGTAGCCCTAGACATATTTTGACTTGTGTGAGACCATATGATTCATTGAGGATGATTTGATTACCTTATGAGTGTAAAGCTATGATTTTTGGGTTGGTTGCGCTATGAAGTTATGATCTTTGGTCTAAATTGAGTTGGTCTCACACTATTGTGTCTATTAATATGAATTTGGATGTTAATTATATATTGGATTTGGGTTATATTGTTGTTAAGTCACTTAAGATGGTTGCTTTGGGTATTATGATGGTTTATTTTGGTTATTGTTGAGTTCTTAAGATAATTACTCCGTATTAAGCTCGTTACTACATCGTTAACTATAATTGGTGATGAGGATGAATGTAAAATGGATAGTTGTGATGTAATTGAGTTCATGATGGATGTTGTGATTATTTTTGAATAAAGGATGATTGGTTTGACATTATTATGAGTTAGTTCTAGTTTGAATTGGCTTGCTTGTATGCTTGGGTTGAGTGTGCGTACAGGTACTGTTCTGGCACGTACGTGAGGAGCTACGACGTCTTTTGTAGGACGAATACCGCCCATAGTCCACTCGACTATTCTTGTTGCTTAGTTAGAGCTATTATGGGTTTTCAACTGGTTATGGTTAGAGACTATGGTTATGTTATTATGTCGTCACCGTTCTTGTTGCTCGGTGGGATTTGGCCAAATTTAGACAGTTGTTTGGGACTTCTTGTTGCTGTCCCGCCATAGGGTTTGGATGATTCTTGTTGCTTCATCCGGGGTGATTCTTGTTGCTTCACCCAGTGCTCTGTGCTTACTCTTGCAAGTTGTTGACTATTGTTTGTCATCTTGTTGTTGACAGTTTGAGCTTGAATAACTTAATTGGTCTGGTTATGGTTAAGTAGTATCGGTCATGTATTTATGGGTTGTTGAGTTGACAGTTGGTTGGGTTGGTTTACTAATGAGTTGGCTTGAGGTTCCTTTGTGTTTAT
The DNA here is from genome assembly GCA_023091065.1 of Dianthus caryophyllus. Classification (NCBI taxonomy): domain Eukaryota; kingdom Viridiplantae; phylum Streptophyta; class Magnoliopsida; order Caryophyllales; family Caryophyllaceae; genus Dianthus; species Dianthus caryophyllus. The sequence continues at coordinate 10,604,283 of CM041519.1, forward strand.
AATACTTTTGGGTTGTACGTTGTATTGTTATCTATTTTGGTTATGTTGAAACATGACTGGGGAGCACCTATTTACTCCCCACTGACTATGGCTGTTGCATGTTTTGCGGTAGGTATGCGCGGGACGGGATATTGTGTGAGAAGCCGTGAGACTCGACCCGTAGTTGTGATTGACGACTTTGCTAGACTTGATTAGACTTGTCTCGTTTTATTAGTTTGTTGTTCGATTTGAGTTTATGGATTGTAAGGGGTATTTTCTCCCCGTTTGATAGGCCTCAAGGCCTACCTTTTGTCGTTTGCTTATTTGTTTTAGTGAGTAATGACTCGGATTACACGGTGATTCTGCCACCGTGGGTTCTTTTATTTCATTTTCTTTTCTAAAACCTTTTTAAAACGTATTTTATTTTATTTGGAAAATCCGGGTTGTTACATTGTACTTGTTCTCATATTCTTTTTCCTCCATATAAGTTCGAGTAGGATTATAAATGTCAAAAAAATGCTGTCTGAAAATAAATCCAAATTCCACTTCATCAAAACACCATTGTTCCTTTTACTTTTTAATACCATGCACAAAATTTTTTCCTTGTCTTCCTTTCACCCAATTGAAGAAATATTTAGTACATGCATCCCCATCATTTAACCATTTGATCTTTACTCTTTGTCTCAAATATACAGCTGCAGCCTTTGAAAGCTCAACTAACTCACCATGAACCGAATTGAAGTTCTCCTCTCCGTGCCCAGTGAAAACATCAGTTAATACTTCTTCAAGAGAGAGATCAAAATCTGACCAGTTCATAGCCCATTCTTGCTTATTATCAAGTGACCATTTTTTTAGAGCATATTGAACATTCTTTAACTTCCTTACTAAAACAAAAGATATAGAACCATTTTTTTGTATTTTCCATTTTTCAGCTACAATTCTGCAACATTCTTCATTATTGAAATTCCATGCTTCTAATTTATAGGGCCTTCCTTTTTTGCTTCTTGTTAAATTCACATCCAATTCCACCGGTGCAGGGTCTGATAACTGTATTGGAAAGTCTTTTGTGGCTATATTAGGGTACTGTGGATACCCATATCCGTACCCTCCCACACAAAACCCTGTGATGCAACACGGACTTTTATTACGCATGCTTTAACGCTAACTTAAACGGTTCTAAATATGTCGAATTCATTTTGAGTCGTTTTGAAATGTTAAATGAGTTAGGTCGCTTCACATCGCTTTGAACAAATGTTCATTTTGTCCATTTAGAGTTTAGCCTGGTCCGCGTCCTGCTTCGTTTGGCATGAGCTTCGAATTTGCATTACAATTAGCCCTTTTACACTAACAAGGTCTAATTCAGCATTCCTAAATTCCTAAATTTAGGCCTAGTGGCTAGATCTTCCCTTTAGCCTCCTCTTACACAAAATATAGCCTCACGGGTTACCTTATTTCACCAAATGTCACAAAATACACCTTTTTCACATTTTCGGGTCTCGGGCCCAGATGCGAGCCCAAACCCAGCCTTTGGCCCTCACTCTAAAGCCCTCACTCACAAAATATCTCAGAAATATCTCAGGTGTTTTCTTGACGTGCAAGGTCGAGATTATACTGTATCTTTCCAAGATATAATCAAACCGAAACTAGGAAACTAGGCCTGAAACCACACCCCCAAACCGCATAGCGTTATGCGGTTTAGGGGCCAAACCGCATAAGCCTATGCGGTTTACCAGGGCAACCGCATAAGCTTATGCGGTTTTCCAGCCTGGTTTTATCCCAAGATTTCCTATTTTCTCCGAGGTTTTAGTATATATACCCCCCTATACCTGACCTCGAAAAACACAATTAACAGACAGAATTTACAGCATACACAATTCTAAACTCTCTCAAAGCCTCACGCGCTCAAATCCTTGAGTTCAACACACCATCCCTTGTTGAATTCATCCTCCTTTTAAGTTTAAGAAGCGAAGCTCTGCCCAGATCTGAAGCGTCAGGACAAGGTAGGTACCGATCCACTTGGATCAAAGCTTTTTCTTATTTTCTATGGACTAACAAAGGGGACTACACTTTAGCGCCCCAGGGCTTTGGCACCGAGCGCTTGCATTCCAAGTGTTCTTTTTTACTTCGGGTACACTTCATATCCGATGACACGCTAAAGTCGCATAAGTAACCGACCCTTTTAAAATAAACCAATGGACAATTGAACTTTATTTTATTTGCATGCATCTTGCACCTTCTTATTTTGCATTAAAATCAACTTAAATAATGAATTCGACCTTTAACTGAACCGTTTTCGTTAACAAGTTAAGCATGCTAAACTGAGGGTTTTAATCAATCTTTTTGCATTTGCATCTGCATTCTTTTACAAACTTTTTCGCACTTGTACGTAGCGATAACATTAGCTCAAATATCATCTTATTTGGATTGTTCTAGGTCAGTAGAGGCTATTTTTACATAGGCTTTTCTAAAAGGTTTTCATAAATCATTAATTGAACTACTCTTTTTCTAAAGTACCCTCACTCCGAATCCATTCTGGTTTCACAGCCTTAGATCTAGGGGTGTCGGCGTGCTCCAAAATCTAGGACATGTCTTTAGGCTTAGGACATGATAGCAGGTTCCTAATTTCCGCGATAATTAGGTGGCGACTCCGAAACAGTTTTAAAGGTTTTTCTAAATTAGTCTTTTTAACTTAATCCGCCCTTACGCAAGACGCCGAGTTGGGTCCCTCGTCGATTTCTCGGGTTCCACAGGTACATCTTCAACCATTGCTCACAACAAAAAGCTTTATCCAGACGTTCATAAACTCTATCAACTCCTCTTCTATTATTACACCAAGTAAACTGAGGACCCTTTGACGGAATATCAAGCAATCTACAACCTTGTTTCCATTGTGAAAATAAATCACTACCAACAATTCTACCATTCTTCTTGCTTAACTTTTCCCATGAAAATTCTACTTGATTAAAGTCTCCAAGTAGCAAATATGGGCCATCAAAACTTTCTATCCAATTAAATAACTGATCCCAAACAAATTCTCTATACTCAAGATTTGGATCACCTTACACACAACACAAATACCAAAACCTTCCACTACATTCCTTAACAATACATATAATGAAATTGCTACATTTAAACATGACTTCAAAATGAACAACCTTTCTCCATCCTAGTCATAGTCCACCACTACTACCACAAACATCCACTCCATCATAATTAACTAGTCCAAAAGATCTCAACAAAGGGCTTACAGATGAAGTATTACATTTAGTTTCCATCAAAAAAACAAAATCATAAAACAAAATAAAAAGAAGCGCTCTAGTTTTCATAATTGTAGGGGCGGGCGGATTAAGTCCCCTACAATTCCAAAAAAGGCCTTTCATGTCGAACTTGGAGGCTGGTTAGGGACCACCTCCATACTCCCATTTGCATCATTAACACTGTCACTCGAAGATGAGACCACTTATTCTGCTGAAGTAATTTCCATTCTGAAACTTGGCCCACCCTTTTCATGTCTCCTAGGTACAGCAATAGATCTGAGATAATTCTTCGCTTCTTCCTGAGATGAAAGTACCTCCGTTGGGACCAAGGCTAGGAAAGGATCAGTTATAGCCTTCCTCTTCAACCCAAGTGAAGGCAATTGTGAATTTCCTTTGACAGTCATCACATTAGAACAACTATTCCGAGAAGAACTTATTGACATAGAAACGACCACTTGAGTAGACACAGAAATATCCCCCACTGCAATATCATTCACATCAGACCTGACAGCAAGACCATCATCTTCCTCTATATTGTGCCCCATATTACCAACACTTACTTCATTTTCAGAACTGATAATAATTATCTCTTGTTGCTTGTGCATTAGAAATTTCCATTGCATTATCTCCAGGACTTAAAGGTTCATTCCTTGCATCAGTGAACTCCTCTGAGTTGCTGGAGTTTCTAAGAGGTGACACAGAAAATGAAGGCCAATCTGGTGTCAAATCATTCATTGACCCATCACGTTGATTATCTGCATCCAACTAACCATCATATCCTGTTTGTGGCTCAATCTGAATAGGAGATGGAATATTCTGAATGAACTCTAGTGGTGGTTCATGATAAATAGTAGGATATCCACCTGGTGCATTAAAGACTTGATTATAACCCCTGTTGTCATCTTCATCAATAGCAACATATTCATCATGTTCCACTCAAGAACCAATAGTATCTTGAACATTTCTGTCATAGTTAAAAGGTCTTTCATTTTCACCATGACCCACATTTCCATCATACTGATCAGCTACCACAAGAGTTTCCCTCGCACGACTACTCTCCCCCCTTTCCATAGGTCTCTAAGGCAAGTCATGATCATTCCCATGTTCTTCTTGATAAATGTCCTGCAAGTCCACATTAGATTGATTCTGCTCCCCACCCATATTGTTATTGAGGAAAACAGGACCAGAAAATGGCTGTGAAGAAACAAAGAACCTCATTCCCGGTAAAATTCTACCTCCTGGAGTTGTTCCAAGTTCAAAATCAATGATGTTCTCCACAAAATAATCAGCAGAAGATATAACTCCCTCAGTATTACCTAATCTTACCCTAGAAGTAGCATGTCTAGTAGTAGGAGGTAAAGCTCTTGAATCCAAGGTGAACATAGTATGAGGGCTGTTAGCTTGGAACACCACAAAACCCCTATCAATAACTCTTTGTAACCCCATATTAATGTTGTTAACAATCTCCACATGTGTATAAGTACATCTTGCTGCCTTATGCCCTATCCTGCCATATCTTACACAATATTTGAAAACCTCCTTATATTTAAACTGTATCCATAATAGTAAGCCATCATTGCATGCCATGAAGAAACCGGGAACTAAAGGATCACCCACTCGAATTCTAGCACGAATTCTGATATAATCATTCTCTGGCATAAGATCAAAGTGCTCCACAGAGAAGTCTTCACTTAATAATTGTCCAATGACACCAGCAACATTCATATTCAGATATTCAAAAGGGAGACCACAAGCTCTCACCCATACATAAGCATAAGAAAATCGAACAGTTCTAGGCACCGTGTCTGGTGTCCATCTCGTGAACACCATAAGAGCACCATCAAAACAAGTAGTAGAACGAGCAATAAGTTCTTCTCTATCTTCGTCATTACTACAATGGAACGCATAAATGTCATTCATCCTATGAACTGAAACCAATCCTCTAGTAACCCAATGGTCTTCAATATATCTGTTCACTGAATAAGCACTGAGAAGCCGATAATCTACCAAATAACCAAGAACACATCTTGCCCAGTAAGCTCTTGAATCACCCATGAGGTCCAGATTAAGAGTAACAATAGCACCAGTACGAGCAAACCTCCATGCATTCAAATCAACATTTTCCCCCTCTATAAAATTATATGGATGATCTCCAGAATTAGAGCCATAGTTGTTTCCATTAGGATGATTTCCATTTTGAAAATGACCATTAGTTTGCTGATTAAAGTGATTATTATCGTGATGATTAACCTGATTATTATCCCTTCCACCACCATTGTCATGCACCCCATTAGATGGAGGTACTGATTGACCATGGTTACTGGGAATATTATGAACCCAAGGAATTTCCTCAGCAGAAGGAGGACTCCAGTAATCATTTTAATTAGGGTTTGCCATGAAAAGAAACCTAAATAAGATAAACCAAAACAATAGCAGTAAGAAGAAACTCAGTCAAAATAATAAAAAAAAAACACAAGGAAAAAGAATTTTAAAGATTGAAGTGAGGAATGAGAAAAAAGAAGCTTCAGCTGTCTTTAAATAGATCCAAGGAGCCCCAAACGTCTTGTGAAATGAAGCTTGCAAAGCGCCTCTTATGATTACACTGACAAGATGAGAAAGAAGCTTAAGAGTTTTCACCAATGGAAGCTCTTGCATGTAAATTATTACAGAAGAAGAGACAAAGAAATCCTAAAGAAACACGCTAAGAAAAAGATAATGTCAGAAAAGCATAATTAAATGGAGATTATGGAAGATTAAACGATTTATTGTCACAATTGTAAAAGATTTTAGCTCCCGAGGGAGAGGAACTCTCAAATGAGAGAAAACACTCTTTTTTAGAGAGAAATATTTTTTAAAATTAGGATTTATAAGTTGACAGTGGACTTAAGAGATATAATCAAGCCTAAGTGAGGTCTATTATTTTAACATACACTTATTTTTGAACGTACGCTAAAGGGCTTTGTCATGATAAATGAAGATATTTTCACTCCTAGACTAAGGTATATTCGAATAAATGCTTATATAATCCACCCACTAGCCCACTTTTATTTTATTTTTTTACATTTGATTTTTTTTCAGAATTCTGAAAGGCTGAAATTTTGAGTTTATGAGCCTTCATCATGATAATTGGAGACTTTTGAGTGTCATGGCCGAGGTTAGTTTTTGAATGTGTACTTATATAAGCAACCTAATAAATTTTGGATTTTACGTGTATGCATTTGATTTTTTAGATTTTTGAATGGTCCAAATTCTAGGTTTTAGAGTTGTTAAGGGCCTTTATCTTAATAAATGGAGACACTTTTGTGCTCAGCCCGTGTTTTATATTCGAACATACGTTCACTTAAACAACTTTAGTTTTGCCCCTTATTATATGAGATTTCTTAAAGTTCCAAAGTTTGATTTTTGAGTAGGCAAGGGCACTTATAGTGATAAATGGAGACATTTCCAGCATAGGTCGAGAACAATATTCAAACGACGCTCATATAAGCCACCCACAACTAGAGCAAACAAAAACTGACCAGACTCAATTGACCTTACTCGATAAAGTTGGCTTGAGACAGATCAAAAAGTGACATTAAACTTGACCCAAATTCATATTTACTCGGCCAATCCAAACCAGGCGTGTTGACCCAAATTAAAATTAATCTAAGACTCGAATTATCCCGAAACAAAACAACTCGACCCAAAATAGATCTGTTTTAGATTTACTCTAAATAATATATAATGAATAATTTAATATCCCCTCAAATTATACACAAAATATGTAATGCCTATTTGTCTAAAAAACAACCTAGAGTGGCGAATATCACCCATATTAACCAAAATTGTAAAAATTGACGAGACAATGTCCCAACCTTGCAAACCATAAAAATTCATAACAAAAAAATATGGAGAAGAGGAATTTTATTTATTATTGAAAGATTGAGGATTACAATTTTCAAGAGCCTCTTGATTCTATATGGGATTTAGGGTTTGAGAGTGACTACGAGGATCTTATCGACTTGATCTCGTAGGGAGATGATGGGGTCATTGTAAGACTTATTCCATTTACCTACAATTTGGTAATAGGATGATGGGGTCTTTGCTAGACTTATCCCATCTGCCTCCCCTAAACCTAAATGCAAGATCAATAGACAAAGTATTAAAAAATATCTAAGATATTATCACAATATTTATTGATAATTATCCCTAAATATTAAAGATACTGCAAATTAATCCACAAAATACAAAATTTTGGTGTCTATAGATGCCCCCTTAAGACTGGTTGTATAGACTTGATGTCGGTTGCAACTTGGTCTCGAACATCTTCTACGTTGAATCTGATCCTTCAAACTGGAGATGAAGAGCGAAAATCGTCCCACCCAGCGTGCCAATTTGTAAACTAATACGAAAATTATGCGGAAGCGAATTAGCGAACATAAAGAATGATATTTGCTCCGAAATTTAGTGAGATTTCGAACCAATGGGTGTCTTCGACTAAAGACATATTTAGCCTTAGACGGGATATGAACAATAAAACCCAAAGCCTAGATTAGATTGAACTATGATTAACCCTCGAACTACCTCGCTCAAGTTTAATCTTTGAATCTCGATCGCAATCAAAAATTCAACGTCAATGCAAATTAAAGTTAAACGCGAACTTCAAAAATCAATTTCAATTCTCAAATTTATTATTCAACTTATGTTTTGAATCAATACATAAAACTCTATTTATAATAAACTACTTAGAAAAACTTACCTAGGGAATAAAATAAAAATCCTATAAAATCTAGGTAAATAAATAAACTAATTTCCAAAACAAACTAAAATCAAGAAACTTCTAAACTAAGGTAAGAAAACAAACTAATTATACGACATATAACATAAAATTACTTTAAAATATAATGTTATTTTAAGAAAGAGGTTTGATGTTGATTCTTTAATAGATCTCGTTGTTTTCATGTGTATATTACCGTATCATAAACCATAATAAATCATAACAAAATAAAAAATGAAAAACAAGGATTTTATTTATTTTCGAAAGATTGAGGGTTACAATTTTCTGAACTCTCTTGATTCCATCTATATGAGATTTAGGGTTTGATAATGAGTACGAGGGTCTTATCGACTTTATCTCGTAGGGTGATGATGGGATCTTTGTAAGACTTATTCCATTTACCTATAATTTGGTAGTAGGATGATGGGGTCTTTGTTAGACTTATTCGGGACAGGTACTAAAACGATTAACAAGATAATAGTGGACTAGGTCTCGGAGTGTGAGACGAAATCACATAAAAATTATGTTGCGTGTTCGTACATACTTTTCATTTTACTTTTATATTTTAAACACAACACTTGGGATTCTCTACTACTTGGATTTAATCTACTAAGTCTAAGTTAAGAATCGCAAAATATCATTAAAATCTTTAAAATTCAAAAAAGTTTTCAAGTATCAAGTCCATCCCCCCTCTTGAGCACTTTTGTGTTTGGATCCATAAACACCTGAGCTCATCTCTTACTTTCTCTCTCCTTCTCTCTTAAAAAAAAATCTTACTCTAGTTCTATCGTCGTCACCCTTCTCTTTCATCACCCTCTTCAACCTCAGTCATGACCGAAGATGCGACGATCATTTGGCCCATCATTGTTGGCTCGTCTTTAAAGCTCAATAATAATAATAATAATAATAATAATAATAATAATAATAATAATAATAATAATAATAATAATAATAATAATAATAATAATAATAATAATAATAATAAGGGTTATTTGTCAAATACAGCCTTTGAAATGCACGATTTTTTGAATTACAGCCCTTTAAAATTTTTTAAATCAATTACAGCCAGATTTTTTGCGTCTCTTTATAAATTGCGTCCTGACTCAATCTCCGGCGAAAAAAATACTGTGAAGTCTGTTTTGCCTTTCATTTAATAAATTACAGCCTCATTTTTTGTTTGTTTATACCCTTTCTCAGCCACATCTATTTCCTCCGTTCATTTTCAATTACACATGTTTCTCTTTCTTCCCTACTTCTATGTCTTCTTTAAAGCTTCACTCACTCACTCATTGAGTCATCACTCAAGGCCAGGCGTGCTCAAAAACAAAGCATATTTTTCGTCACTTTTCGATTTTCTGATCCACAAGGTACTGTTGAATTGTTTACTTTTTTTACATATAAATTTCTTTGCTTTATTAAAAAAAAAAAGTGAATAATTGATAAAATGAACTTATTTCATATTGCATGTTATGTGAAAAACTTTCCCTTTTTTGGTATTATTCACCCAATTTCTATGATTCATGTGAAACCCTAATCTTTTTCCCCACAAAAATGAAAATTTCATTGCTTTATTATTATCTAATTATTTTTAAAAGTAGTCATTGCATATAAGTAATGGTGTGAAATTGAATTGATGTGTAGCTAGGAATGAAAACTGAACTTCCTCAGCACAATTGGGTTCCCACAAAAGCATGTCTTCGAATTATAACTCCAACTTCCACAACTTTGGTCAAACATTGAGTATTTGCTTTCAGATTTGAATGTAAACGAGGGAAAAAAAATCGAATTTAAAATATTTAAACCCACGTCTTCAACAAACCAATAAACCCTAATTTTATTAGTTAAGTAGGAGAGAGGAAGATAATTGATTTTCATATTTTAATCTAAAATAGTGAAGGTGAAGAAGGGTATTTTCGTCCAAAAAAGTCAGATTGGGGGGGGGGGGGGGGGGGGGGGGGATTTTGAATTCAATGACGTGTAAGCAAGTTTTCATTGCCGGAACTCCGTTTCGGATGTGATTTATAAACGGAACAAAATATGTGGCTGTAATTGATTAAAAAAATTATAAAGGGTTGTAGATTGCAAATTCGAGTTTTTAAAGGGTTGTAATTTACAATTTTTCCTAGTAAGAATAATGGAGTTGGTTTGCACGCAACTAAACCTAACAAAGTAACTCGACCCGATTAATTCGAGCCAATAAGGTTGATCTGAGAGCCGAAATTAACCCGATAAGAGCAATCCAAAATTTACCTGGAACCCGAATTGACTCGAACGGACCTAGACTCAGCCCACAATGTCTCGCCTAAAATGGACCCAAGATCCAAATTAACCTGACTCGAAACAATTCGGCTTGTAATTGCTCCGATACAAAGTACACTAACTGGTTTGAAACAACTTTAAAATAACTAATTTGATATTGTCTAACAAAACAAACCTTAGAGATACAAAGTATAAAAAATCATTACAAAAAAAAAAAATTAAATGTCCATAGCTATCTGTTTTTTGCAAATTGATCCAAAAGGGACCCACTCATAATCATGACCTGATCCGATCCAAATGAATCGAACCTGAAACGAAAAGATTAAAATAAATCTGAAACAAACCTGAGACTTGAATAGACCCAACGCAACCTGGCCCGATACATGACCGAACCTAGACCTAGCAAACGAGTAAATCGGGTCGGGTCTGGGACTGGTCTATTCGGATCAGGTCATCTCAGGTCTGATCGATGAATCAGGTCGGGTCGGGGTCATTTGGGGTGTCATGTCTATTTCGAGTCTGCTGTTATCAAGTCATTTCGGGTTTAGGCAAAGTTGAGATGGGCCGGGTCATTCTTCGAGTCGGATCTCTTTTGGATCACCTAGCGTATTTTGTATCAGGTTCGATTGTTTCGGATTTTCGGTCAATTACGAGACAATGCATTGCACGTCGGGTCTTGGTTGAGTCGCTTCAATAAGGGTTTCTATTCAATTTCAGGTCACGATTTTGGGTTGATTTCGAGTCTCGGGTCAGCCTTATTGGGTCGAGTCAATCGGGTCAGGTCTAATTAAACCCGAAATAACCCGACCAAATTAATACAACCCAAGCTCGACTCGATTGACTCATTTGCCACTTCTACATGCAACCTCACTGATTTCATCCCTGCCTTCATCAACCGGGTCCGTCTATGCCCTTATTTTTTGACCTAATTTGACCGACCTTGGTTTGATACCCCGCCCCCTTCGTTTCACCCCCTTTTTCCCAGTATTTTGGTTGTTATAGGTGGTTTATCGCCGGCATCGACGAACTGCCTTTGGATTTGGAGGAGATGTTTATCTTCCTTTCATTGCTTCCCACCACATCTTCGACTATAAATAACTTATGGGTTCCTTGGTAGTTCCTAGAAACTGACAAGGTGTTCTGTAACAACCTGGTTTTTCGTGACTTTAATTAAACTAAGGCGGAAAATTAATTAAGTCTATATATTACAAAAACCAGCTGTCATCGTAATACAAACTCCATATACATAATATGAGTTTAAGATAACCAGAGTTATTCGATTACATTCTCTCAAAAAGGAGTACAAAATAAAGGTAAACCATCCCCGGCATTCAATAGCTGTAGTCTCAGGGTACCTGCATTAAACTCTCATCATTTTCTCGCACACTCTTTCGACACATGCAATTCTAAAACAATATGCGGTATAAATAATAAATAAGCAAAAATGAAGAGCAAGTAGCAAATAAAACACGTAAGGAATTTATGATGATTCAAACATGAGTATAATCCAATCAATCAACACACCACGCTCACAAATAATCATACTCAATAAATCGCATTCCAATACTCAGCCAGGTCATTCAGACAGTCACCAAACAAACAAGGAAATGCATTCAACATGTGATAACTGATGAGTCTTCGTTAGTAAGGCGGAAGCATGCTGACATAATCCGCGCGATAGCGATCAGGGCCAACATAACTTGGACATGACTGACAGGCTAAAGATATCTAAGGTAATAAGGACGATTCAATCCCTTGTCTAATGTATGCATACACTACCTATCGAGGAACATACGTATTCGCTATTCAAAAGGTATCACCGACGAAAAAGTTCGACTATCACCAGAGACGGGTACCCCCGGATGGGGCTGGCGTTTCCAATTACTAATATATGGGCCCACGGAAATATCAAGGATGCCCCATCTCTGAGGTTGTATATACCGTGTCGAGTAGCGATCTTAAGATCGTTATTTCGCCTTGGGCAACTCTGATAGGGAGCCCAAGTCCCCATATACAGCTACCTCGTTAACTTCGAATTTCAAGGGTCGCAACATGGCGAACAATCCTAGTATTTTATTCAAGTAGCTCGATTCTTTTTCTCATTTTCTTACTTCCTTGTTTAATCGTATCATGCGTTATTTCTAAAACATAAATACATCGTCGAACTTTGTATAATGAAATTTTAATGAATAAAGAATTCTTCAGGTAAAACAGGACACATAGAAAAGTTTAATTATTTATTTTGAGTCCGTTCGTAAATTTTAAATATTTTTCACTATTCATCAATTTTACTATTCACCGTATTTACTATTCACCGTATTTACTATTCACCGTATTTACTATTCACCGTATTTACTATTCATCGTATTTTATACGTATTCGTATTTTCGTATTTCGTATTTGTACGTATTTTTATACGTATGCGTATTTTTATACTTCGTATTTTATACGTATTTTTATACGTAGATGTATTCTTTATACTTAGTATTTTTATTATATTTTATTTATACTTAGTATTATTTTTTTTTTATATACTTTTATACAAATTGTTATACTTAGGAGATTTTAGATGTAAAACTAAATTTTATTTCCTAAGTACAAAATTCTAGTTTTAAAGTCGTTAGGTTCGTTTTGTATTTAGTGATTTGAAAAATTACCTCGGAAGTAAAACTCGATATAATCTAAGTACAAAATTCTAGGGTCAAAGTTGTTAAGTTCATTTTGTACTTGGTGATTTTAAATAACATTTTAAAGGTAAAACTCGATTTTATTTAGTCATATACTTAACTAATCTTTTAGCGGTTTCCATTTTTAGCGAGGTTGTCGTAGTTCATTTTAAATAGTCCGTATGTCCACATCCAAATTTAAGCATAGGTAGTAACACTCGAATTCATTCATTTTAATACATATAACGTTTATTTTTATCGGTTTAGTTGATTTATTTCATTTACAATCCATTATACAATCTAATATAATCCTAATTATTAATCAATTTTAGTGACTAAGTGATAAATTCATTTTGACCAAAATCGACCCAAATATAATATAAATGCCGTGAGCCTTTATTTATATTAGCTATTTATTTCTTTTGTTGTTTTTATTAATAAATCATTACTTTAACCATTTTAATTACTTAAGTGATAAAAATAAAAAGTGACAAATTCATTTTAGGTCAAAAATAGACCCTAAACCGTGGCCTTATACTACTTAGCAATTTATTTTCGTTTTGTAATTTTATCGGTTTTTGACTTAAAGTTTTTATATACTAAATAATTTGTTTATGCTAAAGTGATTCAAACTAGTAATTAAAAACAACAAATACTAAAACTTATGAAAATTTATAAATCGATCTTAGTCATAAAAAAAAATGAAGAACACAAGAAGATATGAAGAACTCTAATATTTTGCATATGATTATTAATTAGTCAAATTTTCATATGTTTATATAATTTTCTCAAATTTTTCCTACAAGTCTAAATTAACTAAACTAATCATATTATGTTATTTAGAAAAATTAAAACTAAAAATTGGTCCATTTATTTAAGGTTGGCCGTGTATATATATATATATATATGTTCAAAATTTTATTTTTGATTTTTATACTTCTAATTCAACAACTAATTTACTTAATATCATCTACGTGTTTAACATATATGAAATCATAAACAAACATTAACACACATAAGTACAAAAAATCATTCAAACACAAGAATAACAACCAAAAATTCAAGAACACACATAACACCTTAAAACACTTAAAATTCATAACAAATTCATTGTAAGTCCTAAACATAAACTAATTATATTTTCATATACATCTTATACCTAGTATTTTAAGCATGCAATTTACAAAAATTAAAACGAAAAATTAGACAAAAACAAAGGGTGATGCCGTGTGGTTTTCTAGTGTTACTCAAATGTTATTTTTCGATTTTTGTCTCCTAATTTAACATATGAATACTAGGTGATAAAATAAACTATGCATGCATCAAAACATCATCTAGGAAAACATAAATCAATTACGAGGCGCTTATCACATAAGTGTGCGAGAAGCACCTTAGTTAGGTTAATGAAAATGATCCTAGCAGTTGTCGGGATCAATTATATGATCAAACTGGCTCAAGTCTACGCCTCCACCTTGCTCCTCGTCTTTGGTTAGGGTTTGTACATAAAAATGAAATAAGCAAGTTAGTAATTTATTTTTAAACTAGCTAAACTATACTAACAATTTTATGTGTAGTATTGTTTTAGGTTTAGGTGATGTTTAAATTTTTATGATTTCGATTTATGTTCATATTTATTTATAAGTTATAAGAGGAGGTGTTTACTACAATAATTAGTGGAGAACTAACATAAGTGTTCTAGTGAATTTAAAACAAGAAAATAAAAGATTAAGAGGAAAAATAAAGAGGAAGAAGATGAAGATCATCAAGAAGGTTGATGTTGAGGATGAGTTTATGCTTACAAGTGTTCTTGGGTTGGTTTTATTTAGAGAGAAAATGAGTTAGAAAATGTTTGATGTGTGTGTGTGTATTGTAACGTGTAGTAGTAGTGTGTAGTAGTAATGTAAGTCTTGTAACATGTAGTATGTAGTTAAGTGTTAATAATATATAATCTTTAATTAAAATAAGCTAGAATGAAATGATGAATTAAGGTAGGATGGTAAGTCTTAGGTTTTGTGTAAGAGCAAGCAAAGTGGAAGAAGATAAACTTGACCAAGACTTCAAAGAAGTCGGCCAACATCACCACCACTTGTCCCGATTTTCGTTTTTGAAATTTTCGATTTGCGCGCACGTGAAAAGTCTCGAAATGAAATATATAGTCTAAAAATAATGTTTAGAAGTAAGATTGAAAATAAAAATGAAAACAAACCTCAAAACGAAATCAAAATAAAAATTGGGTATTAGGTTCCTCGCAAGTTTGAAATAAAATTTTATTTGATCGAAATATATATTTTTTTTGTTGAATGTTATCGAATTAAATCATTATAACCAAACGTCAAAAAGTTTATCAGTTTAGACTTAGTGTGATTCATTATTTTGAGTTTTAACAAAAATGTTAACTAAATCAAAATGAAATAGTAATTTATAATAATTAAATAAGGTTTGTTAGTACTAATCAAAATGATTAACCTTAACTAGTTTAATTAGGTTAGGATTACATATAAGTGAATTTGAAAAAGGATTAGATGATTTTAGTCATCTTAAGTGGCTCGGCCACTTTGGTCTATTTGACCTCGATTTGCGTGCCGAAATTTGTCGTTGAGAAAATTGTCGAGGATTTATCATTTGATTTATCGAGTTTGAATATGTAAAAATAAAGTTCAAATTCAAAGTAATTCAAAATGGTTTTAGTTTAGGTGCGAAAATAACTTGTAGTGTAATGTTTTAGGAAAATAAATGAGCGAGGATGATTATTTATTGATTTCCTAATTATAATTAGCTTAAATTAACACGGGGTGTTACATGTTCTCTCTCCCTTCGCTCCTCTCTTTCACCTGTCAGTGTCATTAGATGGTTTTAGATTGTGTCGGGTTGTTAAGATTAGGTCTGCTGCTAGCCTCTTTATCACCTCAAAGAGAATGGTCTATATTTTTTTTTTTGTTAAATGAATTGCTTATGATGGGTCTTTGGGGTGTCAGTAGTTGGGTGATGGGTGTAGGCTTAATAGTAGACAATTAGGTCCAATCTGATTTAATGGCTTTAAAGGGATGTGTTTATGAGTAGCATCATTTTTTCCGAAGTTAAGCATGTCTTTCAGTGTTTACAGGCTTTCGTTGATTGGCTGGGTTGTAATGTTGTGGTTGGTTGGTGGCTGTTGTGGTGGTGGACTGGTGGTAGTAATATTTGAATCGAAATTGCATGTCTGGATGGTTAAGAATGCCTTATCTCTTAGCCCTTTCGTTTTCTTGTCTACGGTTCAATTCCCTTGATAAAATAAACTTTGCTAGGAGTAGAATTTTGCATGTCATGTCCTTTATTTCATAGTGGACATTTATATTTGCAGCTTAGTATCTTTGCGTTCGATCTCAATAGAATTTGTTATTGTAGAATTTGTTATTGGAAGATTTTCCGTGGTGATTGTGACCATTAACAGTGATAACACACAGTGGTGAACTTAACGGTAGTAACATTGATAATATTAATTGTCTCAATCTATTTAGTTGTTGTTCTCCTAGGTCTTGAGTTGTTTTGGTTGTTAGGTTCGATAATCATGAAATATGTTGAAGTCTATACTTCACTAACTTAGTTTTATATTCTCTCTTTCTATTCTACGCTTTTATAGTTTAAGTGCACATCGTGTTCTTGTCACTTGTTAACTCAAAAATTGAGATAACCACTAGAAGATATCAACATTGTTTATACGGTCGCTGACGAATGTTCGTGCTCAATTGTCCGTATTCCACCTACCCATTTTTGCTAACGAAGGGGCTATGAGCTTATAATATTGCTAGTTATTTTATATCTTGTACATGTTCTACATTTATTTTTATCATAATTGTAACACCCGACTTTGATTGTTATGACTAATAATGCAAATATATTTATTATTGCCCATAAAAAGAAAAAAGAAAACCTTGTCCTAAACTTGCTAATACGTTTGTTATTAAGCTACAAAATGTGGTAAGATCGTCTTTGAGTTCGGTTGAAACTTATATTTAATCACTTTCGATACACATGAAAGATTCGGTTAGATCACCTTTCAAAGCAATTTTTATTCATACTAATAAGTAATAACCCCAAAATCAATACATTTTGCAATTTCCGAAATATGAGTAAGATTTGTACGCATGTGATCCCCTAATTAAGGATCAAAACTCTAAATATCATGTTTGAATATTCACTTATCAACTATTGAACGATATTGCGACAAAAATCGACCATAGCCTCAAGTTATGAGATTAACCTGTATCGACCCCTAGCCTCAAGTCATAGATTGACCTACGATACAACGGTTTTCGACTCACGAACAAGCGATTAGTGGTAGACTAATTGTCCAAGGAAGACAACTTCTCTAAAACCACTCACTTTTTTACAAACCGGGTTGTACCGATCCAATTGACTATCTCCAGTGTAACCACTGATCGATGGTTCGTGAGTGAAAACCGACAGGAGTCCCAAGGCAAATTAAACTCCAAAGTTCCTACCACATGAGGGTCCGCAAACTTCTTAAATGAAGCTCATTACTCAGAAGAAAAGTACAATATGGACACAATCCACAAAACTCACACCAAAAGTGACATATATCAAACTATTAAAGTACACAAAGGTCACTTAAACAACTCAATCAAAAGTTTAATCTGATAATGGAGTCTCGTTATCAGTTTACCTTTCAGTCACAATGATTCTAATTTCTACATCGAGCAGCCAACTCGACCACAAATTTAAGCTCATTGTTTACGTTATTTCACACACCTGCATGAGTTCTTTTCAGCAAAAAACTAGTATATAACTACAACAGCAACAACAACAACGTCATTACCCCGTGCCTCAATGACTCCTGCAAATTGTGAGGTAAGGATGGTCGGATGTACGCAGCCTTACCCTTGCATTGTTTAACACAAAGATGTTTTCGAATGACCTAAGGTGAAGATTGTGTCCATAAATGAATAGAATGACTGGTACTTCCCAATAAAACAAACAAAATCAGTTTAATATACGATTTTGCTTTCACTATATCAGAACCATGACATAGCAAATATATAGTTCTCTCCTCAATGACAAAAGTAGAAATACCAAAATACGGAGTACATGAATAATCGACGCATTGAAAAAGAAAACAGATAACAAATAACCGACACAGAAAGAACCAAAGTGAGCAGAAAAATGAGGAAGAAAGGGATAAGAGAGCAAGCTGTATGACAGCAAAGAAGGTGTACAAAATTGATGCAGCCCTATCTAACTTCAATGAATGCACACAAAAATTGCACAGTACAATCCCAACTCACATGCATCAAAATTTTAAGGGCATTATTACTTTCCCTAGGGACCCACATGGGCCATGTCTCATGCCCTACAAAAGGACACAAATTCTTGTTTGCGACGGCCCTTTTTGGTCGCAAGTTGCGACGGGAAAAATGTTACTATTTTATTGTAAAATGTTACTTCCTCCATTCCGTTTGGTTCTATACATTTGACCAAAACACGGTAATTAAGGTAGAAGAAAATCAAGTGGGGTAGACAATAGAATTACCAAACTACCCCTACTTTATTCTTTAGAAAAGGACCTTGCAAGTGGGTTGGGTGAGATATTAATGAAGGGTATATTGGTCTTTTAGTTTAATAAAGTACGGACCAAAATAGAAATGTATAGAATTGATTGGAATTTCCGAAAAAGAAATATGTATAGAATCAAATGGAATGGAGGAAGTACCATTTTATTGCAAAATGTTTTTATTAGTAATAAAACATTTTGCAATAAAATGGTAACATTTTACAATAAAATGGTAACATTTCCCCGTCGTAACTTGCGACCAAAAAGGGCCGTCGCAAGGGAGACGAGCTGACAAAAGGATACCCCCCAACCCCCGTATCGTTTATTACTTCCTCTCTTCCCCATAACAAAAACCCTGAAAATCAATCATCTTTCTTTCATGGTTTTCACTTGTACCTTTCCTCCAACATGTAGGGTTTTTAAACTATGTTTTATGTTTCTTATTCAACTGTCTGCCTCACTAGCTAGAAACAAATTTATTATGCTCCTGTTTTTTTTTTTTTTTTTTGTATCGGTTTTTTTTTATGAAAGTCGGTGAAAGATAACATTTAATTTGAATTCCTCGCGCCAAATACTTTACTTGAAATGGAAAAGTATGCAAATCATGAGAAATTTTTAAAGTACAGATTATCGTAAAGTAATCATTAACAATTGTTATTTTGAACTTGTAATTATAAGATATGATATTATACGTTAAATTTTGTCTGGGCAAAACGAATAACCCCACATGTAAAGTTGTAAATTTCAGAGATACCGGGAGAATAATCCCTAATCAAAACCTAACAAATATCTCTCAAAAACAATTGCACAATTGACATCAATGGTGTGACAAAAAAAAAAAAAAATCTACTAATTCTCTTGACTAGTAGCTATCACCCTGCCACAAAAAAAGTCCCAACAACATCTAGTGTATGTCTCCATCTAAATACAAAAGCCTAGCAATTGATCATAGTGTAAGTCTCATATGAACTGCTTGCTTTAAATATGAACAGTCAAATATGTGGGAAAAAGACAAGACAGTGGGGAAGAAAGATATTTCTTACACTTTGTCTTTTCCCACATATTAACCGTTCTCATACTTAAAGCAGATTCTGCTTCATATAATTGTGTTGATCATAAAGACAGAAAAAACTATTTTTAGAAAATGGAGCGACGGTCGTGTACGTGTTGTAAAATATAATATTAACGCTTTAATTACCTGTTTAATATAAATAATAACTAATGTTATTTATAAGTGCATCAATCTTATAACTTAAAAGTCTAAAATTTATTTTACTACTCGTATAAGACATTCAAACAGAAAAAAAAAAATGCATAAAGTATGATTATCGTATTCTAAAGTCTAAACCCAATTTCGCTAAAATTGTGTGCACTTCTTTTAATTGTGGATAACCGTCAATTTGACGCAACAATCGACACAAATTTCATCTTGAAACAATCTCCGTTAATATAAGGGGGTAAGATTGCATACAGCTGACCCCATTATACCGTTACTTACCATTTACCCAGGTAAAATTACGTATACCGTCATTGGTGGGAGACCTTGACAAAATGAGGGTATGACCATAAACTAAAACCATGACAATTCTGAATTCTCCAGCCAAACCTAACTGATATTAACTCTGAAGGCAAAACCACAATAACTATATATCCTAAATCAAGAATATTTCATTTAAATAAAAGTTTCATATATAAGGAAAGACTGACTCTAGGCAAAGATTTCTTTGTTTTAATTCAATGACAGAAATTTCGAGTCGGAAACCGTCTTTACAAAAACGTAAGGAAGTGTATGCCCTGCTAGTTGCTTGAACAAGATGCATGGACCTATCTTCATTTATGTGCAGGTCATGTACTAAAAGAGACTACAATCTACAGGAAGTAAATGCCAACAATAAACCAGAATTTTTGTACTTAATGCAGAAAATTTCTCAAAATTTTAATAACAAAAACAATAAAAAAAAAAAAATGGGTTCATATATGTGGAGTTTATAGGTGGGCTATATTCATATACTTGTCTGTTGAAAATGACTTATGATGCACAGCTGACAAAATCACAAGCAATGATAGAGATGTCTAAAAATATAAATAACAAATAAATAAAAAAATAAATGAAGTAAATAAAATACTCCTAATAATTATAAGAAAGAAGATCATATATTTTGATTCTTTTCATGTTTTCCTAGGGGAGATTGTTAAAGTAGGACCATTCTAGTTGAAGGGTTGCCAAGAAACAAAGATTATTGTTAAACAACATTGGATCACTTAAAATGATACTAAATCTTGTATAAGATGATTGCACGTATATGACGAGTTATATAAAGACTAAATAATACCGTCCTACATACGAGTAAGTACATATAAGAGTTTAGTATCGAAGTTTTCATTGGCAAAATGCTTTTCAATCATCCTAGGCTCCTAGCGTATACGATCAAGTCAGTCATTTTCAATCTGGATTACGAGTAATAGTTATGACTCTAGCTCTAAGAGGAAGCGTCGCCGTTTTTGGCTGTTACCAATCTAGCTATCGAAGGAGATAAAAACTCCGAATGACCTAACAATTCTATCCTAGGGATTTAGTGTCATAGCTTTTGAAAATCATTCGAGTCCTCGACTATCTGAAGAATGAGATAGGTTGGTCTTATTCAAGACGAACAAAGTAGCTGAAGAATGAAACAGCGAGGCGGCACATACAATTCTAGCAATTACATGGTTCACAGAAACTACTTAAGTACAGTTACAATACATTTGAGCTTAAGTAGCTCATATAAACAAGAGCAAACATAGGAAAAACAACTACTACAACATGGAAACAGCTGACAATTTAACTGAGAATAAGAAGAAATTTTAACTTAATAATGGGAAAGAATAACCTGAACATTGATCCATCAGATATAATCTTCCCATGGAATATAAGCCATTGATTTAGACAGACCGAAAACTCTCCAGGTCGATATGGTTCGCTGTCTCAACGTTAAAATTGCTGCGCAATCCTGTAAACATGAAAACACAAATGAGACTGAAACATTGATAGACCCTGTAATTAGAGTGCACTGGATGGTGGAATTCGGAAAGAACGGGAGAGGGATGATTTCATATGGTACTTCGACACTTCATTTTGATACCGTGTCACGTGTCCGATACCTTAACACTTCATTTTAGACCAAAAATACCTTCATTTTTTCTCAGTTCATCAAAGACTTCAGATGACTTCGGAAAACATTAGGGAAAAAATACTTAGAAAAGACTAAACTTCAGGCCGAGAAATTGAGACAAACAAAATGGGTCCTAACCCATGTTGTAACGTAGATGACTTCCATGAACATTAGTATGTTGGGACAGAAGAATCACCTGCACGAGGCGAAACGGACAGATAAGGAGAGTCTTTTGGAGTACATGCCATCAATGACGAGAAGCGGAGGAGACAGAGGATGGCTTAAGATTACCATCGTGTTCCTCCTCGCCCTGAATCCGAGCAGGAATGTGAAACCCAGAGAATCCACTTCCAAGGCCACCAGGGAAGCCTTGTGAGTGGACTGAAATCGCTTGAAGATGTTGTTCACTGGTTGTAGCGATTGACGGTTCACTGATCCAAGCACGGACCGAGGACGTGTTACTGGACTGAAGGGGTCCCCTCTGAGTAAAATACTGGCTGCTGTAGTGCCCACCAAACAGCGGCTGCAACAGCGGGGTTTGATTGAACATAAACCCGCCACCACCTGCATCACCACCACTATAACGGTGTTGGTGTTGGTGTTGGTGTTGGTGGTGGTCGATACTGTTGTCAGCCACGAGCCTGTGGAGCCGCCCCAAATCTGGGCTGGGCTGATGATGGGTCTCAGCCCAGCCCAAATTGGGGTTTCCGTACCCAACTGGGGCGGCTCCACAAAACACAGAATGCTGCTGCGCCTGCTGTGCAGCAGCAGCATTCTCGTGATGTGAGTGCATCAGTATCGGGTCCTGACCCTGAAACGACTGTAACGATAGTCTCAGGTCCTGACTCTGCATTGGAGGTCGCATTGTGGAAACCGAACTTGTCCCACCACCCATAGGAAAGAACGACTTGATTGTATCAGCAATTGCATCAGAGTCCAAAGACGGCGGCAGTAAACTTGCAGAAGAATCATCAACATTCCCATACAACTGTTGCTGCTGCTGCTGCTGCTGCTGTTGCTCCTCCTGTGCACCTAATTCCGCGGCCTTATCAGACGCCTTCCCACGACGTCTAGAGGAGACGGTCATGTTAACACTAGTAGGGCTCCAAGCAGGCAACTCATCAAGCTCATCGATCGCAGACTTGGCCTTCTTAATAAGCCAATCAACAGCTTTACTAGGCCTGTCATACCCAAGTCTGTCTTGAACATCATAGAATTGAATTGCAGTGTGTGCAGCAAGCCTCACACGTCGGTCCCTCGGCCCTTTCGCCGTGCAGACCTTACTGTGACGGTCTTTTTTACCCGTGGCCCGTAAAATGTGACCCCCCTGCACCTCCACTATCTCTCCCACACCTGCCCTCCTCAATGCTGCTCGACTCGATACACATGCTGCATTCCCACTCATTGAGGCTTTTCGTCGAACACCTTCTGTGCATTCCCCAGCCATTGACGAAGAAGACCTCTTCTTGTCCGAAATTGGTCCCAAATTGTCAGTTTCTATCCCTGTATACACTTCTCCAAACTCATGCCCGCTTTCGTGTTGCACGTAAAAATGATTGTTTTCATACGACTCGTCGTATCGTCGTTGTTGTTGTTGTTGTTGTTGCCCACTTAAATTAACATCGTCATCGTCTTCATCGTCTACATTTCTAGTGTTTTGGGGGTGAAATTGAAACTGGGTTTGATTTTGGGGGTAATTTTTCTGAGAATCCAGGTTTAAATTCTGGGCAAATTTTAATTCTTTTTTTTTTCTTTTTCCACTGATTAAAATTCAAATTACTAGTACTACTGAAACTGCAATTCTAACCCAGTAAAAAAACACAATTCCTCCATCCAATTCGACAACCATTTCAGCTTAATTTGAGTTAATTTTCAATCAATTATGCAATACAATACTCCACTACAATTCAAACAAAGAAAATAAAAAGAAGGGGGAAACCCTAATAAAATTGGGGAAGAAGTAACTAAAAAAACTAACCCATATCACAAAAGTTTGAAATTTTGTGAGAATGTTTGGTTAAAATAGAAAGTATTATTAATTAAATAATTAATTAATAAAATAATGTTATGGGGGGAGGACGGGAAAAATGAGAGGAGACAAAAACAGTGGGCAGCTAAGCTAAGGGAGTAGCATAAGCACGAGGAGGGAACATGCTTTTGGTGTACTTCACTCTCTCTACTTGTGTTACTATCATCACCCAAAAAAAAATTAAAAAAAATCATATTTCAAAAATTTGATTTACAAACAAAATAATGCAAAACAAATAGTTGGAAATTAAGGGTCCGTTTGAATTGAAAGAATTGAAGGGAAAGGGAGGGGAGCAGATTCATTTGTTTGGATACAAAATATGGAAGAATGTAAATGGAGGAAAGAGATTTGGAGGGATCCATTTTTCCTGCTAATTGGAATACCTCTAAAATAGGCAAGATTTGGAGGGAAAATGGTATCCAAACACCACCATTTCCCCTCCCTTCCCCTTCCTTCCCCTTCCCTCATTTCCCCTCATCAACCTTCCCCTTTTATTTTGCTATCCAAACACACCCTAAAAGACAAAACAAAATCATACGGAATATATTTCAAAAATTGATTTACAAACAAAATAACGCAAAAGAAATGTAGGAAATCAATGGACAAAACAAAAAGTTATAGTAAGGCCGTAAGGGTGTTTGGATTGAGGGAAATAAAGGGAAAAAAAAAGGGACGGAAAGGAAGAGATTGAGTTTCCATCGTTTGGTTACAAAAGATGAAAGGAGGGAAATGGAAGAGGAGAGATTTGGAGGGATCCATTTTTCCTCCTCCAAGTGTAATTAAAATCTCTCCACAATTGGAAAGATTTGGAGGGAAAATCTATCCAAACACCAACATTTCATTCTCCCTCCCCTTCCCTTCATTCCCTTCCCCTTCCCTCATTTCCATTCCCCTCTCTTTCCTTCCTATTTTGTTATCCAAACACACCCTAATGCTGTGTTTAGATTGAGGGAAATGAAATAAAAGGAAGATGAGGGAAAGTGAGGGATTAAGTTTCGTTGTTTGGTTACAATAGATGGAATGAAGAAAATGGAAGGGGAGCGATTTGGAAGGATCCATTTTCCCTCTTCCAAGTTTAATCCATTTTCCCTAAGGGTGTGTTTGGATAACAAAATATGAAAGAAAGGGAGGAGAAGGGAGGGGAAGGAAAATGAGGGAAGGGGAAGGGAAGGAAGGGAAAGGGAGGGAGATTGGGAGAATGGAATGATGGTGTTTGAATAGATTTTCCTTCCAAATCTTTCCAATTGTGGAGAGATTTTGATTACACTTGAAGGAGGGAAAATGGATCCCTCCAAATCCCTCCCCCTCCATTTCATTTCTTCCATATTTTGTATCCAAACAACGGAAACTAAATCCCTCTATTTCCTTCCCCTTATTTTTCCGGCCTTTATTTCCCTCAATCCAAACACACCTTAAGAGTGTGTTTGGATAGCAAAATAGGAGGGAAAGGGAGGAGAGGGCAAATTGTGGTGTTTGGATACTATTTTTCCTACAAATCTTGCCTATTTTGGAGAGATTCCAATTAGACTTTGAGGAGGGAAAATGGATCGTTTCAAATCTCATCCCCCCCATTTCCATCCTTCCATATTTTGTATCCAAACAAAGGAAAATGTTCCCCTCCCTTTCCCTCCCCTCCAATTCCTTCCATCCAAACTGACCCTAAGGGTATGTTTGGATAGCAAAATAGGAGGGAAAGGGAGGGGAGGGGAAATGAGGGAAGGGGAAGGAAGGGGAGGGAAGGGGAAATGGTGGTATTTGGATACTATTTTCCTTCCAAATCTTGTCTATTTTGGAGAGATTCCAATTAGGCTTTGAGAAGGGAAAATGGATCCCTCCAATATCTCTTCCCCTCCATTTCCATCATTCCATATTTTGTATCCAAACAAAGGAAAATACTCCCCTCCCTTTCCCTCCCCTCCATTTCCCTCCAATTCCTTCAATCCAAACGGACCCTAATGGTGTGTTTGGATAGCAAAATAGGAGGGAAAGGGAGGGGAGGGGAAATGAAGGGAGGGGAGGGAAGGGGAGGGGAGGGGAAATGGTGGTGTTTGGATACCATTTTCCCTCCAAATCTTGCCTATTTTGAAGGGAATCCAATTAGGCTTAGAGGAGGGAAAATGAATCCCTCCAATTCCCTCCCCCTCCATTTCTCTCCTTCAATTTTTTGTAACCAAACGATGGAAACTCAATCCCTCCCTTTCCCTCCCCTTCATTTCCCTTCATTTCCCTCAATCCAAACACACCCTAAGGGTGTGTTTGGATAACAAAATAGGAAGGAAAAGGAGGGGAAGGGAAATTAGGGAAGGGGGAGGAAATGAAAGGGAAGGGAGAATGAGATGTTGGTGTTTGGATAAATTTTCCCTTCAAATCTTTTCAATTGTGGAGAGATTTTAATTACACTTGGAGCAGGAAAAATGGATCCCTCAAAATCTCTCCCCCTCCATTTCATTCCTTCCATTTTTTTAACCAAACAATGGAAACTCAATCTCTCCATTTCTCTCATCTTTTTTCCCTTTATTTCCCTCAATCCAAACGCACCCTAAAGGTGTATTGTATTTATCTGTTTTTTTGAACCAATATGAAGTAATCTGAAGTTATGTGAAGGATATCTGAAATTTTCTGAAGTTATATGAAATTTATCTGAAATTTTTCTGAAGTTATCTGAATTTTTCTAAAATTTTCTGAAATCATTTGAATTGTTTGAAATTTTCTTAAGTTTGTTGAAGTTATGAAGTTTTCTAAACATGTAGTTTACTTCAATTCAGATGAAGTGAACAGACTCTAATTGTATTTTGGCAATTTGTAATTTTATTTTATTGTATTTTTAATTAGGGAGTAATGTTACGATTAGGGGGTGGCAACGAGTCTAAGACCCGACTCAGATCCGTTAGACTCGACCCTAACAAATCGGGTTTGGATCTATTAATGTTAGACCCATTAGGTTTGGGTCGGGTACGGGTGTCGGTCTACTATGAGCGAGTTGGATATACGTCATGTACGTGACTCATGGACCCGCAAATTGTTTGTGACTTTAAAATTTCTGTAATATACTCTCATATTTTATCACAATGGATTTTTTTTTCCAAATATCTATCAACTATTCTACACTCTAATTTAATCTAAGTACAATTTAGTCTCAAATATCATGTTATTTATTTTACGTTTTACAAATTAAAAGAATTTTAATGTTTTGAATATACTTTGTACTAAGTATGTTATAAATGTTGTGGAATTTAATTAATTTTATTAGTTTTGAAAATATTTTTTTGCGGTTGTAATTTATGGAAAATACAATTATATATCTGAATAAAAATGTACCCACAAAATACCCGAACCCAACCGGATCCATCGGTCCGGGTTTGGGTTTTACATTGTTGGATCGGACCCTGTGGGTCTGGGTCGAGTCTTGGTCAATACATACATAACGGGTCAGGGACTATGACCTATATATAAGACACGGTCTAGACCTGCCCCATTATCATCTTAACTACTCCCTTCGTTTCGGTGATTTGTTTACGTATACTTTATACACATTTATCGATGTGAGGAGAGAGGTTGAGAAAAACTAATAAAATACTAATATTAGTACAAATGGGGTCCCGTTTGCTTAAAATTATCAAATGTAATTGTTGAAGGAGTAGGGGCCACCTCCCACATGGGTCAAGCATGACCATTTTTGGAAAGTGTAAACAAATGACCCGTACGCCCCAAAATGGAAAGTGTAAACAAATGACCGGGATGGAGGGAGTAGATTGATGTCACTGTTTTGTACTATATGACTATTAGTTAATCAATAAGTCTTACTTAAGACGGATTATCCGTCTTAAGCTTAAGACGTGTCAAGTCTCTCGCACTTGCACATAAAATACAAATCTATTTCATCTTTTTTATCCACTTGTCTTTTGTCTTATTCGTAATACTTGACTCGTCTTAATTTAAGACGGATATACATGTCTTAAATAAGAATTTGTGTTAGTTATGAGGTTAGATAAAAATAACACCCAACATTGACACTTTTCACTTTTTCACACTATTCATTCATCCAAAGAATTTTTGACAGTTCTTGCAATATGCAAGAGAATATATAGCCATGTACAGAGGCGGATCTAGACTATTGGGATTGGGGGTGCAAAATAATTTTTTTTTTTCATATTATAAAAACAAAATTTTGATTTCTCGCTTTGTTTACTATTGAGTATAGTTTAATTGAAATGATAGATAAGTCAAAGATTGTAAAAAGTGAATACTAATTTTTATCAAGGTATAATATACTAATATCAAAAATGGTTGTATTTTATTAAGGAAAAATAATAACATTGGAAAAAGGTATAGGAAATTATCATGGAATAAAAATAACAAATACAATGTTAAAAAAAAAGTAAGTGACTGGGTATCGAACCCAAGACCTGCTCTACTCCGAAAGTTTTAGTGCCAGATTGAAATCCACTATGCCACTACTTTTGCAAGTGCACATTAATTGCTCTCAAAAATATTTATTCTGGATAATTTTTGGGGGTGCAATGGCACCCTATGAACCACCCCTAAACCCGCCTGTGGCCATGTAATCTGGTTTTGATCGTCTTCATTAGTACTAACACAAATTCTCGTTTAAGACCGCAATATCCGTTTTCAGCTTAAAACGGATCGGGTCAACCCGTTTTTCCTTTTTTTTCTTTTGAATTTTTTTTCAAGAACCAAAATTTATTTTTAAAAACTTTTGTCGGAAATCGTATTTATAGGGTTATTGAAAATGGTAACAAAGTAATGTAAAATGGTAACATATTATATTATATTTGTAACATAATATAAAACATAGAAAATAAAAAATTGTCATAACATTTGTTTAATATGTTACCATAATTGTATAATATGTTAGGTTCGTGTTTATAGGGTTATTGAAAATGGTAACAAAGTAATGTAAAATGATAACATATTATATTATATTATATTTGTAACATATTATAAAACATATAAAATAAAAATAAAAAATTGTCATAACATTTGTTTAATATGTTACCATAATTGTATAATATGTTACCAAAATAGGTTAATTATGTTTTAATTTATTGAGAATATGTCACCAATATAATATAGTATGTTACCATTTTTATCAATATTGTTACCATTTAAAATTTGTGTTTTATTCGTTATTTGAGTTAAGTTTTTTTTTTTTTTTTTTTTTTTTTTTTTTTTTTTTTTTTTTTTTTTTAAAAAAAAAAAGGGTCTTAAAAGAAATTCGAAAAAAAAGGCCAAAACGGGTCATATTTGACCCGTCTTAACTTAAAACGGGTTGACCCGTTTTATAGGAGACTATTGTAATGATAAAAGATTATCAACTTTTTATAATTTAATACAATGTAGAATTAGAGACATCAACATTAGAAAATGTGCATCAACAAGCGTGTAAAAAGAATACTCCCTCCATTCATATCCACACTACACATTTGCTTTTTCACACTTGCCAACGCGCGTTTTGCGCGTTAAATATCTTTAGCTACGTTTACTCAAAAAATGTAAAATTTAGATTTTAATTATGTACTCGTAAAGACGAATCAAACAAGATCACACATGAATATGTTTACACTTATGTATCAAGAGATAATTGAAGTTGAATGTCGAAGTAGGAATAGTGTCCAAAATGGAAATATACCATGTGGATATGAATGGAGGGAGTACGTCAATTGGACTTGAACGGATGAAGCATCATTTCTAAATACGGAACGTATAACGTTATGTGAAATTTATGCATCACATGTCACATTTTCATAGATATTTATATGGTTAGATAAAAATTAACATTCCTAAATCCTAAATACGAAGTATATAACATTATGTAAAATTCATGATGCAAAAAAAAAAAAAAAAAAAAAGTTATTAAAATTAAGGGTAATTTGATATTTTTCCCACCTTTTGTAATCACTATTTTAAAATTTCTCACATTTTGTAGTTTTCTTAAAATCTCCCACCTTTTTATAAGCTTTTTCTTAAAAATTTCCACCGAAATGCAATTTTTTGTAAAAATTTAGGATTTTTATTAAATATTTTCATCACTGAAACCTATCGTGCACCGAAACCCAAAAATATGAAAAAATAAAACGAAAATTTAATGTTTTTATAAGTGAAATAAACATTTAATATGGTAAAAATGAGATTTTGGTGGGAATGTTTGAGAAAATGTTTATAAAAGGTGAGAAATTTTTAAAACAAAAAAAAGAAGAAAGTGTGGAAAATTTTAAAAAAGAGTTTAGAAAAGTTGAGAGATATCAATAAACACTAATTCTTATGTGACACATGTCTCACAATAATTTATTGTGAGGCATTCTCACATGAGGGTAGTTTTTTTTTTTTTTTTTTTTAACAAATTTCCATGCATGACTTACATTAATTAACGTTAGGCCGGTCTTACGCAAGAACTACTGATCAATAAATCCTAAAATTAATGCTCTATAGCACTTTTTTTTTTTAGTGAAAGATTAATTTCATTAATAATAAATTATATCACGCATACAAAAAATTGCAAAATTAACCGAAAACAAAATTATCAAAATTACAATGATTTTCTTCTAATTCAAACAAAGACCACTAGTAATAAAATATACCGCTTCTGCACACCCGCCTCTATCCCATCGCTGCCTATTGACGCAGCCTTCTACGAGGGGCTCTTTGGATCTGATATTGTTTTGAAGAGAGCGAATTTCATTGGATTTTGTAAATTGTTGTCGGAAACTTGAAATAATTCGTATCACCCCATTAATCTTTCTCATTATCATCTGCAATAAGTCAATAACAAAGAAAAAAAAAACTCTAACAAAGTAGAGAACAAACCCACAAAACTGTGGGAACGAATCTCTCATAAAGAGAGGACTATTTTATTGTAATTATAATAGATTTAAACTTGATTAAGATGAGTTTTGGGGCTTATTATCATCACAAATGATGATAATAGCCCCCTTGAAAAGAGTTTAAGAGGGTTTTTTGAGGATTTTTTTAGAGAGAGAAAAGCGGGAGGCTAGGGTTTTTTTTTAGATAATGCTCTGTAGCACTTTGTTTAGTTTCTATCTTAGATATTCAAAGGTCAAAGGTTGAAAATTCTTTCCTAAAAGTTATAGTGTAATTTAAGGCTATACCCAGTTTACAATATGATTTTACAGTTGAGATTCATGATTTATTTTACAATTTCTGAGATTGGATAAAAGTCAATTTTTATAACATTGTGTAGAATTCATATTTTTGATATGAAAGGTTGTAGATTTGTAAGATAATAACGGCTTTGCGATTAAACTATGAAAAAAAAAAAATCATTTTATAAACACGTTAACATAAAAGAGTTAAGATTACAAAATATGAAAATAATATAATCCATTAAGGTCTAAACATTTAATTTTAAAATATTCTCTTTAATTCACCAAATTTGTAACATTATTTGAAAGTTCATATATTAAACAATACTCCCTCTATTCAATTTCATTGGCATCCCTTCCTTTTTCACATTTGCCGAGACACATTTTGTAACGACAATATCTATAGTTCTAAATTATATAAAAATATAAAAATTTGATATTAATGTTGTACATATGAAAACGAATAAAACAAGATCTCACATGACTATACTTTTATTTATACATTACGAGTTATACCGAAAATTCTTCACCTATGTGAATAGTGTCAAAAAAGAAGGGATGCTAATAGTAATGAATGGATGGAGTATTATATTCATATATTGGACAACAAAATTTGAAATTAATTGCAATGAAGAAAGGGGGGAAAAGGAGTAAAAGTTGATAAAAAAATTTAGTGAAAGATGAGCTTAAAAGAACAAACATGGGTGATTCACCATAGTTACGTGCATGTACCTTTACCTATTTGTGGCCTCTTGGGGTTAAGTGAGTAAAGTGACCTTGAATTGTCTCATGGAATTGTCGCTTTTATCACTATCATTTTTCGAGGATTTTGCCTTTTTTTGGCTTCCATGTTTAGTATGTATGAAATTGGATTAATGTTGTATCAACATCGGCACTAATTAAGTTTATATTGTTGTTTGATCACGTCTGTTCCTGAGTTTTTTGGGTATCTAGGCAAAATAAGAGATTGGAGCCTCATTAAATTATGTAAAGCGTAATAGAAAAAAAATACGCAAAGTACAATATTAATTTATTTGTTCCTTTATATCGGAAATAAATTTTATTTTTAAACAAGTTTATGAAGAAAATTAAACACACACAAAAACTTTAATTTTCCAACATAACAATACAAAAGGCATCAAATATAGATTCACCTTGAACATGAATTAAGATTTTCTAAGGAGAATTGAACTCGGGTGGAGGGGGTGGGGGTGAAGGTGAAGGTGTAAAACCACCAAAGCACTTAGGGGGCATTTGGTAAAGGGTCTAAATTAAAGGGAAAATGAATTAAAGTTAATAACTAAGTGATGGTTGTCTAGGTGGAATTTGGGTTAACCTAGAAGGTGCAACAAATTGTGTGAGGTCCAAGGCTCAAATCCCACATGGAACCAATTTCCCCACTTGGCCACCGCAACTCCCGTCGAGGGTGGCTTACATGGTACATGTGGTGGTGCGAGAATGCATGTGCCCGGGGGGACTCAATCCCCTCGTCATCAAAAAAAAGAAAAAAAAGAATCAAAGTTAATAATTGTAACACCCCGTGTTATTTTAACACAATATGATAAAAGAATTTAATTCCTTAAATTAAATTCATCCTTTTTCCATATAATAAAAATGCGACTTAAATTTTTCGCCAAATAATACTAAATTTTCCTAAGTACAAATTTCTAAATTTTGAAAAATAAAGTTTGTTGTATTATCTTTAGAATTGAAAAAGAAACACATTTCAAAATTTTATAAAAATCAATACAAAATTTATATAGCCTTTCAAATTTCAAAAATGTTAAGTTATGTTTACTATACATAAAAATAAAAGCAAAACCTTTTATTCATAAAATTCAATTTCAAACATTTTTCGTTTTCAAAATAAAAATGGACACTTATACTTTTCTCGGCTTTGAAATTCAAGTCAACGATTTCAAACACGCAAATCAAGGTCAAGTATCTTATCCTCTTCCACTTTCTTTTTAATTTTAGAAAAGCAAACTTAACATCAACTTTTAATAAAATTATAATCATTTTGTTTAATTTTTAATAAGTCATATTATATTAAAATATCTAATTACTATTTCATTTTCATTAAACTAGCTTTTTCCTAAATTGTCGATATTTGAAATCACACCTAATTTAAATTGATTAACTTTTTGACGTTTGAATATGAATCTTTAAATCTAAAACATTCAACGAAAAAAATAAGTATTTCGACCTAGGAAATTTTTATTCAAAATTTCGAGGATTAGGATCCGATTTTTGTTTTAATACCCTTTCGAAAATTATTTTTATTTTTAATTCCGATTTTATTTCAAAACACTATTTTAAGATCATATCCTTTATTTTGAGACTTTCTGCGATCGCGCAAATCGAAAATTTCAAAAACGATAATCGAGCCCGAAAAATAAACCTTTGACTTTCGGACACCAAAGTCAAATTCTATCCTCTTCCATTTTTCTTACACATTACTTACACCATTATATCTATCATCATCACTTTTATTTTATTTTGTATTTATATTTAAAGTTATACTTAATAATAATACATAAATACAAAATACGATACTACTACTTTAATACTACCATTTTCATTTCCGTCACTTTTAAAATTTTTCTAAAGTAGTAAATAAAATATTTTAGTCTTAAATTTATAAAATGAATACTTTTCAGAAAATCGTCAAAACAGCACTTTTTAACTTTTATCGCTTTTGACACCCGACTTTTTAAAACTGATTAATTTCGTGAAAAACATTTTAAAAATATCATAGGAACATTTTTAATGCCAAATAGTGTCAAAGACTTTATTAGCCAATTACAAATAAGGTGTTCCCTAATTTCATTTAAATTAAACATTATTTACATAATAAAACCTAAACTCATTCTTTACTTTACTTAACCTAAATTTTTTGCAACTTGTTCCACAAGTTTTAAGGACCAAAATTAGCTCATTTTTCCTCAAAATGTCGTGGCTCATGCTCCCCTATTTCTCTCTTTTATTTTTTTCCATTTTTCTTCCTAAAACCTCTAAAATAAAACCTTAATAATATTTCTAATAAATCCTAAGTATTCTAAGTTCTTTAGTGGGTATTTGAAGCTAACATTCATGGATTATTTGGGTGGAAAACTTGGGTAATATGGGTGAAGGAATATCCGATCTAAAATTTATTTTAGATCCCCGACGATTAACATCCTAATTAAGGTGACTAGTTATATCTCATATTAGTCTCCTTTGAAATTAATTTGGATTTTATTATGATTTTATAAGTATGATTTTTATGTTCAAAATATGTTAAACATCATTTATGTGTATGTGTTTATTATGTGAAGTATAATAAAATGATAATAAATAAGTATTTTTGCTAATAGTTAATGTGTAGTAAAATATTCATATGTTTAGTTAAATTAATTTTGAGCATTTTTGATTATGATTCATATGGTTTTTATGTTTAGTTATGTTTTAGTTATGTTTTAGTTATGTTATAATCATATATAAAAATTATGTGAAATATTAACAATGAGTTTAAAGTGATTAAAAATCAAAAATAAAAATTGTATGTTCATGTTTAGACCACTCGGCATTTCCCATTTTTTTTAATGTATTTTCACTTTTAATTTTTGTAAATAATATGTTGTGTTAAGTTAGTTAAAATGGATGATATCATGTAAAAGAAATTAAATTAGGAAAATAAATTATAAGTTATTAAAAGTGAAAATGGTGTTCTTGAAGTTTATTTTGGTGTTCTTGAAAACTCATGTTGATGTTCATATTGTTCTTGATTAGTAACTTATTTTGATTCTTGATTATTTTGTGTTGGTTGTTATTTATTGTTTTATTTAACTAATAAGTAATTATATTACTAACCATATAAATTAAACTAGTTAAATCATTAAGATTAAAAAGTTAGAAAATTAAAGTGTTGAAAAACACTATTCATAAATGTAAATGAAATTTCTATTAAATTTCATTTTAGTCTAAATCGTTTTTGTATAATTAGAATAATTAAATTATAAAGACTTTAAGCTAAAAACCGATAAAATCGAAAAAGGAAAATTTAGAACACTATACTACTACTCACGGCATTTTTGATCTTTTTAGGTCAAAAATAGTTTTTATCACTTTTTAGTTTAATGTTAAAATAATTTAATTAGTAGTTAATAAATTGAATTAAGAAATTAAAAGAAATAAATCAATTTTGACATATATATTAATCCACACGGCATTTCTATTTAAATTGACTAAATTTGACCAAAATGAAAATATCACTAAGTCACTAAAGTTTAATAGTTATTAGAATTGAAATATTGTATAAATCGATTTAGTTATAAATGAAATATTATAAACCGATAAAAATATGTAACCGTTATAAAAATGAACTAAATCGTGTGTTACCGCCTTTGCATATTGGACTGTTGAACTTGGACTTACGGACTAAAATGAATCATCCACGATACTATTATTTTAAAATGAAAATCACTAACTTTAGTTAATAGACGACTAAAATTAACTAAGTCTCATTTTAAAATGAATATCATTATCACTTTTTACAAATCGAACTTAACATTTTTAAAACTAGGATTTTAAAATAAATATCATTGATCATTTTACAAACCGAACTTAGCTTAACGTTTTTAAAACTAGACTTTTAAAATATTTCCAAAAATCACTAAGTACAAAACGAACTTAACGACTTTGAAACTAGAAATTTATACTTAGAAAATAAAAAGGTTTAGTTTTATACCTAAAATATCTTAAGTATAAATACCTAAAATATCTTAAGTATAAAAATACGTACAAGTATAAGAATACGTATAAGTATAGAAATACGAATAAAATACGAAGTATACAAATACGAATACGTATAAAATACGAAGTATAAAAATACGAATACGTATAAAATACGGTGAATAGTGAATAGTGAATAGTGAAAAGTGAATAGTGAAATACTGAAAATAATTGAAAATTTTACTAAGTATAGAAAATTGAAAATGAATAAGTAAATAACTTAAGGTGTTTGAAAAACACTTAAATAAAATTGGACATACTAATAAACGTATCATTATAGAAACCTAAAAACGTTAATAATTAACAACACTTCAAATAACAAACGAACGTGTTATGTGATCATATGAAACCTACAATTCAAATAAAACGTTTGTGGCGAGACTAGGAGAGTCTAGTAACATGTGATATGTAAATATCAAATAAATAATGAATCTTGAGTAAGTTAAATAAAAGGTCGAGCTTGGGCCGGATATGAAAACGTCAATCGTGAGTGAAGTGGGGTTAAGATAGTCTTGTGGCGGTCGCCATTCTGTACAAGATAATGAATATGCCAACTCTTAGTGGAGTCAGCTTTAGGAAATAGTCGTTTTATCCAGAGTTAAGGTCTTTCTATGATTAGCATAGCCCATTCTTAAAGTGGATATTAGTGTATGCATACTAGACTAGGGTTTTATTCCCCTATTTCGCTAAAGTTACCAGGGCACCCGTGACCTTGTGGATTCAGGTCGATTATAGCGGTTCTGTCTCCTTGCCGTGTTTCGTTCTTAGCGGGCGCGACACTTGCATTCGTTCTTACCCTGCGTAAAGATTACTTGACGAGATTGTATCTGAAGTTCGAATCATTTCGAACACTAGAAGATGAGATGCAAGTACTATAGTATTCGGCGTGGTTTACGAGTCGAGTAAGCCGCTGCACTATGGTAGTGAGATGCAAGCGACTAGAATACAATGGCCTACTCAGTGGTCAGACTCGTAAGCAGTATGTGTTGTGTGTTGTTTGATTAAATGAGAACGAGTGTGTACCATTTTCGAAAATTAATGACCACAAGTTTCTGAAGTGAATCGAGTCTGCATGATGAGAATGATACAATGCGTATGTATGTTTGCGATCTGATATCGAATTGTAATCCTGTTGAATTATTGTGATACTATTGCTATGATATTATATGTTATTTGCCTTCATAATTGAATATCATGCTTATATGATTTATCGCTTTAAACCGCATGCTTATTATGACTGATATGTCTTTATTTGCTATTTGTAATAAGCATGTTTATGTTTTTATCATAATGTTATGTTTATAAAGCGATAATATTAAACCAAAGTAATTGAAATCGAGGGTAAGTATGAGCATAGCTAGTCACTGTCCGCTCAGCGGGCACCCCCCCATCAGTTTATTGTGCAGGATAACCGTGGACCAGGAGCTGGATTTTGGACGGGGCCACGAGATGTTTTTATGCCTTACTTTTAGTTGTTTTTGAGAGATTTGTAATATATAACACTATACTCTTTTAAATTCCGTATTTAGAGTTGTTTTATTCAACTCTTGAACGATGTTGTAACATTTTGGGTTTATGTATAATTAATGACGCTGGTTTAAGACTTAATTAATTTCCGCCTTAGTAATTAAAGTCGACTAAAAACCAGGTTGTTACAATAATTCTCTTCGTTAGTGTTTGTTTGTGAGAAACAAAGAGAATCAAATTCTCCCTCTTACCTCCAAACCCCTCTAATTCTTTTCCCCTCTTCCTCAAGGGATTGTAATTCCCTTTCATCTCCAACTCATTTTCTCACTCACAACTATCTCTAACCACCACAAACCTACGTGATTATGACCACTACCATAACTACCACTACGTTGCCACCCCGCCACCTCTTGGTGGTGGGTCGGGTCGGGTAAAATGGGTCGATATGTTGGTTTTGATATTCATATTGATAAAACAACCAAACAACAAACTAAATCTGGGCAATTTCATTCTTTTCCCACTCTTTCCTTTTCTTAGTTCCATTATCTTTCCCTTATACAAACCAAATGCCCCCTGCAACTATAGTAAATTAGCAGCAACTTGATTATATATAAATTTATTACGAGTAATATTTAAAAAGCTATATGATTGGGCCCTGATCCACCGCCGCTCCAAACTACCCTCAGAATCGGGCTTGTGTTTGATTCATATAAAGTTTATTTGAACTAATTTAGTGATTTATACGTCCACCATTCCATTTACTTGTATACATTTGATTTTTAGACAATATTCATAAGTGAGAAAATTTTTCAATATTATAATTACGAAATAATATATAATACTACGTATAAAATATGATCATGTGAGAATTTGCTTATATTTTCTTATCGGTTACATCATTAATAGTAATATTTTTATAATTTTTAGTTATATGTAACTAAAGATATGAATAAGAAACGTGCATTGATGCAAGTGAATAAAGCAATTGCATAAAATTAAATGGAATTGAAGAAATATTTATTTTAAATTATATTGGTTCAAGTACAACACAAAATTTATCAATATAGTACTCCCCCTATTTTAACTTTTTCATCCCAAATAAAAATGACACAAAAACTTACAGAGTATTAAACAAATAGTATTGAGTGTAAGTAAGACGGTACCCATAAAAAAGAAAGTGTTCCTCAAAAGTAATAGTGCAAATTTTACAAATGAGAGGAAAAAGCTTAAATTTACTTTTAAAACAAATGTAAGGAAAAATGTGTAATAAAAGTACAATTATATTACATCATCCACAAAATCTTAATTAAGACGATTACAAATAACTCATTTAAGTAATTTTGTAAAATAGATTTAATTACAATCCATTTTTAACTCACTTAAGTTAATTAACCTAATAGTAACCTCTCCTCTTCTAACAACTCTCTCCTGATATAATAACTTCAATTTTATTCCACAATCATATCATTCATCTATACTCTGTTTTTTACTCTCAGATATTTATTTGCAAATATCACCAACTTTACAATGGAATCTCCTTCTAGATTAGTGGCATCGTCTAAACTTCACACTTACCTTAGGTGTAATCATTTTGTAACCACCTTATAGCGTTTTTGTTACCTATATAAACCTATTTGTTACCATTCTAAGTCGATCAATTTAGATACGTAAGCATACTTTTTGTTGTCATATGTATATACGAAGTACATATTTTTTATATTAAAATTGTGCTTTTTGTTACCACGAATAAGCAACTTTGTTACCATTATAAGTTTTTAATAATAATTTTAAAACATACGACTACAATTTAAAAACTCATACTAAATACATTTCACAACCACAATATTTGTTGCCAGTTTAAGTTAGTCGGTTTAAATAGTAAAATACTGTTATTTTTTTTGTCATATGTATATTTTTTTTTACCATAATTATGCTTTTTGTTACCAGTTCAAGCAGTTTTTTATCACTGTAAATTACTATAGTAAACAAAACTTTTAAAGTCAAAATATATACTCCGTATATT
This sequence comes from Dianthus caryophyllus, assembly GCA_023091065.1. Taxonomy (NCBI): domain Eukaryota; kingdom Viridiplantae; phylum Streptophyta; class Magnoliopsida; order Caryophyllales; family Caryophyllaceae; genus Dianthus; species Dianthus caryophyllus. The sequence goes on from CM041519.1 coordinate 10,643,313, forward strand.
CTAATACCCAGTTATAAACACATTGCTACCTTCAAATATTTTTTGGGGAAGAATATTATGACCATCAAAATAAGAGACTAAGGAGAGATATTAGAGAATCTCCAATAGTCGACTACAATATGTTGTAGCTTAACATTCCAACTCACCTTTTCAAGCTACTTTGCTTTTCGGCTACAAATTAGTCCAATGGTAAACTACGTCGTTTGTAGCTTAAATGGACCCGATGTTAAATAAATATATATTTTTATAATTTATTTTAATAAAAAAAATTATTTTACATTTTCAAGCTTGTAGCTTGAGAAAGCAGGTGTTGCTTTCAAGCTACAAGTGTTTTTTCCTCTCCAATGGTTTTCAATGTAGCTTGATATTCTATTAAATTGCAAGCAGGTCCTAAAAATGAACCATTAAAGATGCTCTTAGGAAATTTAAACACACGCACGAAGTCATTTATATACAAAATGAACCTAAATTTATATACAAAAGGCTTAAACATAAACTAAATTTAGGCGCAATCCTTAACCCAAAGCCCAGAGCATCAATTACTCAAACCGAGTTCATGTTTAAACATGGTCTAACCTTAACCCTTAAGGCTTAACGCCTAACACCTAACACTTGACGCCTAATGTTTAACGGCTAATACTTAACGCTTCACGCTTAGTGATTAACGCTTACTAAACGGTAATATCTTATTATTTTTTAACTCAAATTGAGTTCACGTTTAAACAAGCAATGGTCTAACCTTAACCCTTAAGGCTTAACGCCTAACACCTAACACTTGACGCAAAATATTTGACGGCTAATGCTTAACGCTTCACGTTTAGTGATTAACGATTACTAAACGCTAACATCTTATTATTTTTATGCATTACGAGTTATTCGGAAAAATTTTCGTGTACATGAATAGTGTGAAAAAGTGTTTGGATGTAAATTGGAATTGAATGAAATAGGGCAAAGCGTAAATGATTATCGAGGAATATGATATATTTAATTACTAGCATAATACCCGTGCATAAATGCACAGGGTGTATAAAATAAGTTAATAGTTAATTGAAAAAATTGGTAATTGAATTAAATATTTAATTTAAATAAGAATAGTAATAATATAAACGCAAACTAAATAAATATGTATTTTCAAACCCAAAATACAACCGAACGTATTTTACCCGACCGCGCTTTTACTTAACATGTGACCCGCTTATATGACTTGTTTAACGACTGCTAAATTAACCTTTTAAATTTTAGACCAAAGTTCATTAAAGCTGTTAAGTATTATGAAAATATTTAAATCATTCGACCCGTAATTGTCTTTTATTTAACCCGTTTAATAGGTCTGAAAATGTCAATTTTGATTTTTCTTAATTAACTATGAAAATTTAGATGATAAAAATGTTGAAAATTGTAACAAAAAAAATTGAATAATGGAGCATTTAATTTAATTTTTTTTTTATACAAATATAGTTATAAATTTATTTTAAATATCATAATGTGGTAAAACCGATCAAAATATCACAATACTTTGTCTTAAAATTTATTATTTATAATAATAATATGGTAAAACGCGTTTAAAGTGTCATATTAAGAACACATTAATTAAAAATGGATAGTTTAACTAATAAAAAAGATAAAATATATAGTACATAGGAGATATTATGACATAACTTGAAAAAGGAAATAAAATAAAATAAAAAGGATAAATATATGTAAAAGTTGGAGGGAAAAATTGGAGGGAAAATTTGTGTAGGATGGTTTTTGTTATATATAATTAATATAGATACCAGAGATGAACCTCTAATCATTTGTTACTAAACTCATATCATTACCAACTGAACTCGGATGCTTTAATTTAAACATACTAATATACTCCCTCTATCTCAGTCATTTGTTTACACTACTCTTAAATTCCCCTCACAAAAAAGTTAAATTGTAAATAATTCACTGGAACAGAGGGAGTAGTTTCTAAATAAATTACTACTATACTCTAATCATTTGTTACTAAACTCATATCATTATCATTACCAACTGAACTCGGATGCTTTAATTTAAACATACTAATATACTCCTTCTGTCTCAGTCATTTGTTTACACTACTCTTAAATTCCCCTCACAAAAAAGTTAAACTGTAAACAATTCAGTGGAACAGAGGGAGTAGTTTATAAATAAATTACTATTATATGAGTTATATGAACATAAAAAATATCTTTAAACGGAGTATATATTATCTCATAAATCATTGTAGAAAATTTTTCGATTATGTAAGATTATACTCTAATGTTTGATGTGTGCATTTTATATAGGTTTTTATGCCCTCTTTTAGTCATATTTAGCTCGCATTTTGTCGAGTTTATATCGCATTGTGAGCTATTAGTTGTGAATTTTGGGACTGCTGCTTTTTGTTTACATTTTGTAGAATTTGGCGATCCTGAGCCAAATTAAGAATCGAGGAGAGCTAGCACGCGTACCGAGGCTTAAGGACCAAGCTCGAGTCGCTATGAGAGCTCGGGAAACGAGTGAAGACGTGGAGGATCCAAGCTACGGTAGTAAAAGCGAGATAATACACGTATTATGAGATGGCCTGGATAGGTGAAGAATCCGGCCGGATTTGTTCAGAATCCGATCGGTCTGGTTTTTTGTGCGGGCCGATTCATTTTTGGCCTAAATTGTGAAGTTATATAAATATGAGATTTCATGACTCGAAAGTTATCTTTTTTCCAATTTTAGAACGTACTTTTACTTTTCATTTTTATGGCTTGAGATTGAAGACTAATTTTCACTTCGCACCTTTGTTTTGGAACGAACTGTAACCGTCAGCACTCATTTCTATTGAATCAATTTCAGTTTCTACGGTAATTCATATTATTCATCATGTTTACATTTATATTTTCCCTTACTTCTGCCATTGTCATGATTAGCTAATACCCTCGCTAGGGTTGAGGGGGATTTGTGTCTTTAATCCGGAGTAATGGTTTACCTACTGCGATTGATTAATTTATGCATATGCAATGTCTTCCTGCGCGTTTGATTATCAATTAAATTTAAGGACGTCTTTATTGAACTGAGTTAGGCTAATACTGATATAAGAACGAAAGCCTAATTAGTATTAGACCACGTGTAATTGATGAGTCAATTTAGTACGTAACGAGAGTCCGCTAAATCTGCTTAAGGTAACATAGATTCGAGAGAACGTGTTTATTCCCTAATCGCCTTGCATACTTTGTTCGATCGCTATTTCTTTGAAATATGCTTCCCGGATTGTTGTCACAATGAACCCGAAACCCTGGTCTTCTCCTTACTACATTCTTTTACTCTTTTAGTTTTTTTTCTTGCCTTTGCTTAGTAGTCTATACACACCTTTTTAACTTGGTACTCTAGGAATAGCCTACCAACTAAGTGACCCGTGACCTTAACCGTTTATCTGTGGACTCGACCCCTTTCTTACCACTAGCTACTAATTAGTAGTTCCATAAGGTTATCTTTGATTTCAGTGATACGACTTAGCCGTGTCAACTATTGTTATATATTTAAATTTGTTAACAACTATAAGATCAAATTGAATTTATTTTTTTATCATTATTTCTCACATCCGACATTTTTTATTTGAATAACCGAAATGGGTTTATATTGTATTTAAAAGATCAATCGAAGCAACATTCGCAACATCCGACATTTCATATATGATAAAATTTACTTTGCATTATTCTATTTTTTCACAATACATATATATACATACGATACATCTAATACATTTAAATATAGTTATGAGACTAATTTAAATTAAAATTAAGCATTAGTATACGAGAACGTCGTAATTTCTCGAACTCATATAAAAAAATTGTTAGAAACGCCACATTTTATCAAACCTAACCAAAAACAATTTATCGGAGGAGAACGTCATTTTTTTGAACTCCATATAAAAAACAATCAACTCAGGAATTAGTTAAACCATTGTCCACTGATGACAAATAACGACTCAATTTTTTTTTGAGAGAATGAGAAATTGAGTTCAAAACTCTTTGACATGGGCAATTGGTGGGGTGTGATTTATGAGTACGTGATAAGATTTATGAGGGTGTTTTTCATAAAAAAACTCCATCCGATTTGAACGGGGAATAGAGTCTTTGTTGATATATATCATAATTTTGAAATATTATTATTATTATTATAATAATTTATAATAATAAAGTTGAACTAATCTTCATTATATTAAAATGACTAAATAATAATAATAAGTGGTCTCTTGAATGAAGAAATATTTATATTTGAAATTATTTTATTTGAATCAAATTCTTTGGAATATCAAAATTAGAAATCAACAAATGCAAAAATAAGTGGACCTGACGTATTGAATCAGGACTATATCCGCTATTCTGATATTAAAATGTGATCAGATTTATGAGTACGAATGATATTATTATTGAGTTGAGTTCCCATTTCACTAATGCAACATACAATATATAGAGTAATAGAGGAAAGTGAATAGTTAACTCGGGAATACTAACAAGCACGTAATTAATACTAATGCATTTACCAATAAACACTAATTAATACTCCATTCCTCCTAACACCCCCTCAAACCCATGAAAACAAGGAAAATTTTCATGGGTTTGCCCAAATAAGAGAACAACATATATTCAGAATTCATCAGTTTTCATCGGTCTTCTTCGGTCTTCTTAGCTTTCTTCAATCAAATCTTATCTCCGGAATGTGATAAAAGAAAAGATTCGTCAAACGTAATTGAACTAGAACGTTTGGACCACTAATCGATCCAAGGAAACGGCATGAACACTAATCGATCATGTAAAAGCGTTAGGAACACTAATCGAACCTGATAAAACGGCGGGAACACTAATCGATCCCGATAAAACGGCGGGAACACTAATCGATCCCGATAAAACTTTAATAAAACGACGGGACCACTAATCGATCCCGTAAAACGGAAAATTATCCGTCAAAATCTCTTCAAACATCGATCAACATTAAAGATTACGGAGTAATTGAAGAAGCTGAAGAATTTAATTGAAGAAATAAATAATTCGGAATTAGGGGCTTTTGTAGTGAAAGCTGGAGGCATAACTTCTATCAATTGGAGAAACAAATAATTTGGAATTGGCAACATAAAGGAAGCTGAGGATTAGAGGATGTGTATATGCGAACAAAGTGCACCACCTCTTTAATACCACAAAACAAACCAAATTACCCTTATCAAAAGAAAATCAATCTAAAATTTATTCACATATTCGTTGAGATTTTTTTTTTTTTTTTTTTTTTTTTTTTTTTTTTTTTTTTGTTTTTTTAACATGAATGTTTGGGAACGGATCTCACGGTGGCGTTCTTTCAAGAAAAGCAACAGATCGGTACATCGTGAACGGCGCCCGATACCATGATAAGATTTATGAGGAAATGTATTTTAGAGAAACATGAATGATATTATTATTGAGTTGAGTTCCCGTTTCACTAATGCAACATACAATATATGAGAATGGATTCTCTGTCCCATTTTCGTGTCTCATTTGGTGTTCCATTACTACAAATGGTAATAAATTTCATTGATTATCAAAGATTAGTGATAAAATAATTACATAAACTAAGGATTTATTACTATATGAAGTAATGGGACACCAAGTGAGACATAAAATGGGACAGAGGATCCGCTATCACAATATATAGAGTAATAGAGGAAAGTGAATAGTTAACTCGGGAATACTAACAAGCACGTAATTAATACTAATGTATTTACCAATAAACACTAATTAATACTCCATTCCTCCTAACAGTACGTGTGTTTTTGTGTATTTGCAAGTTGAGATTTCAAGTGCACATTAAACTGAATTTTTATTTTATTTTTCTTAAAAGAAATTTGAAAATTAGTAACAACGACTTGTCAGATTGATCAATGAAATCTCATGAAAGCTCAATCAAAAGCAAAGATATTGGCGATGAAATCCTGGCCGGTAGGCGTCGTCGATTAAAACCCACCGACGGGGCAGTGGAGTTGTTCTATTTACGTTGTATTGTAATCCTTAATTACAATATAATAAGTCAACTTATATACGGAGTAGTAAACAACCTAACATATAACTTATTACATACGGAGTAGTATTGTAATTAAATTATTCTCTATAAAATGCTCGATTATCTCACATACCATTAATAATCGATGTCGATATCTCAACTTATTCTATCATATCATCACCAAATAACTCTAGTAATACACTTTTTTTTTTCAATTTTTGTTTTTTTCTCATGCCTCTTTTTTACTCTCATAATATACAATTTTCTTTCTTTTATTTCTTTCAACTTTTTTTTAGTCAAACCTTAACAAACAACTCAGTCATTCAATTATGGGATTCAATTATGAGTTAAACTCATATACAAAAAACAATTACAAAAATGTTCTTTTTTGACTGAAATAGGCACAAAACCATTATAACAGAGGAGGAGACTTGAACCTGAGACCTACAACTCAAGATTCTTTTGTCCTATCAACTAGACCATAACATTTTCAATACGATTATTTTAGATAGGGTTTTTTGTCAGATAGTACCTTTTATTTAGGGTCATTTGTGAGATAGTACCTTTTATTTTATTTTTTGTTTTCTAGTACCTTTTATTTTTCAATTTTGTGAAAAAGTACCAAATTATGAATTCCGGTGAAAAAAGTCAATTTTCCGGGAAAAAAAAGTTAATTTTCCGGTGAGAATTCTTATTTGGCACTTAAACCTAATAAATTTTGCCTCTATTTGTTAAAACCTACATAATTCTAACTCTAATTTCCCCAAAACATAACCCACCTAAAATTATTCCCTCTAAATTCACTCTTCATCCCCAAATTAAATATTTTCCTTGAATTATTTTTACCCCAAAATTAAAGTTATCAAGTAAAAGTAGTCATTGAAAAAGTTTTAAATGAGAATGATGAGAAAAAGTTTAAGAAAGTAATGAAAGAGTTAATTAATGTTGACTAATTTGGAAGACTTTAATTGAAAGAGGTTAAATTAAAGAAGAAGAAGAAGAAGAAGAAGAAGAAGTAATGTCAAATTAGGTTAGTTTAATGATAATTATGGAATTGATGAAAAAATTTAATAAATTAAGTTTATGTTAACAAAATAAACTAATTGAAGGTATGCTTTAACAACTAAAAATAACAAAATGAAGAAAATTAAAGGTCAACAACTGGAAAGTTGACTTTACTTACCGAATTTCGTTATTTGGTACTTTTTAACAAAATCGAAAAATAAAAGTACTAGAAAACAAAAAATAAAATAAAAGGTACTATTTCACAAATGACCCTAAATAAAAGGTACTATCTGACAAATAAACCTTTTAAATATCATATTTTCTACTACATCATATAAAATTGCTTATTGTAAAATATAAAAACTCAAATAATTATAATAACAATTTTTTTATGATCGAATTCTCTCCTCTCGTATTAGTGTAAGTCTTGTGTGAAACGGGTAACCCGTTTCTTGTGAGAAACGGGTCAAATATTAAGCAAAAAGACAAAGGACAAGTGGGGAAGAACGTCTTTCTTCCCCACTTGTCCTTTGTCTTTTGCTTAATATTTGACCCGTTTCTCACAAGAAACGGGTTACCCGTTTCATATGAGAATTTGTGCTCGTATTAACAAGCACACTTAAATTAAAGTGGACAATTAGAGGGCCCCGTAATTAGCTTAATTTTAAATAAGTAGTTGATGTGATCAAGCTTAAAGTGAATTACCTCCCATGAATTACATTAAAATAAACCGAGTTTATATATAGTATTCTAAAGGTGGATAAGATGATTAAATAAAAAGAGTTGACTAATAAATGGCTTCTTTTATGTTTTTTATAATAAGACACCAACCATTCTTATTTCTCTTGCTACCGACTACCGAGTATTAATTTCATATCAACAAAAAATATTAAGAGTATAAAATCAATCTTAAATTTATTGTTATTGGTTTAAATGTTTGCTAAGTTAATTGATTTCTAATCTGATAGCAGTCGGTAGCACAACTTTAAGTCACAGGTTCTAACCTCGACCTACCAATTCTAAAATGGAATACCTAACATTAGGTATGCCGATGCTTGTCGTTGCCACTACATTTCAATTTCAACACAAACATGCATACATGCATAGATAATTATATGATTTCAAAATAATTATATAGTCAATTCTTTTGAAACAATGTGGATCACAAAAGTAGTGTTATCGATAATTAAAGGGTGAATTGTTTTAGGCCGACGTTGGATTGGTGTACAAAAAATATGCACGTCTTTGTGCTCGGACGGTACTCCCATTGAAATATATTATAGGCATGAACCAAAAAAAAAAAGGGCATAATGGTGGAAACAAATAGTTGAAAATGCATTATATGTATAATAATATATTATGCCTATAACTTTTAGGTGACTTGGTAGTGAAACTTAATGTTTTGGACATTTGTTGGTTAGTCCTCTCTATATAAGCAATCATCTTAAATTTCAATTTTGTTGAACACTAAACCTTCTTATATATACACCCTTTTATTTTTAATAACTATATAAATATAAATAACAATGGTTATGTTTAGATTTTGGTTGTATATGATTTTATTAGTAACTATGTTTTTAAGTTCGAATTCTCGTCCCCTAATACAATCCACATTATCGATAAAAGGTGACAGCAATCGTGAGTTAATCGAGCAAGCCAAGGAAATTATTAGGGCTAGGATGAAGGATGATGATGCATCGTCTAGAAGTTTATATACCGCGTCTGATCGATATAGCCCCGGCGGACCGGACCCTCACCATCATTAATTTGTTGAATAAATAAAAAGTTTCTTGCTTGAGTTACATTATCATTAGGATATTGTCCTAGTGACTAACATTCTCAATATTGTGTATATAGATGTGTAGTAATTCTCATTTATGAGTACTTAGTTATTGTTATTTTCGGTCTTATGTAGCGTCAGAAAGAGTTCAATGGTGACTATTTATATACTCCGTATGTATGTTAAGATTTGACAATAAAGTCAAAATATTCAATTAGTCTATAACACAAATTAAGTTACGTGTATTCAAGTATTTTATTTAACCGTTTAAATACATGTTATGACACTTTTACGTCAAATTCAAATCTTAAAAAGCACGGACTACATATACATAAAAGATACCAAAAGAACTAAAAATTCAAATCGCATAATTATTTTCATAGTGTACTGATTTTACGTCTCCTCTTATAACATAAATATATAACATTTTCACTTACCTTGTATTGTTTGTGATATATGCAAGTGTACTAGTTAATATATCATTAAGTAACTTAGAGTTGAGCAAACATACATGACCATTATAGACACATATGAGTATTTGAAATAAAATTAAGAGTGATCGTGGAAATACTTTGTAAAGGTGGGAATTACTTGAAAATGCCAGGCTATCCATGAACTAATTAACTTAGTTAATATATTAGTAAATTAATAAAAGTAATCAATGTTTGCATTACTATGTGTATGTGGATGTTCCATATTACCATATGTAGCTAATATATTCATTATGACATTTCTATTACAAGAACAAATTTGTCATATTATGAATATTTATAATTTTTGCAAGTCAAATCGTACAAATAAATGCGGTTTAAGGTCATTTGTAAGCCACTTAAGTTATTGCCACTTTGTAAGGAAGTGTTTCATAACCTCCTTTTTTTCTATATTAGACATGTGGCATCCCTTTTTTTCTCTACTTTTTTGTTAGTAACTTTTTTAATTTCACGAATTCTAGTGTAAGTCAAGCCTCACAATAATTTATTGTTAGTTAGCTTTATTTGTACTTGATTATATAGTTTTTATTTTATTTTAGTGATAATTATTATTAATTGTAACTAAATTTTTTAATACCCCTAAAAGTGACTTTAGTAGATTTGTAACATGTTTTTGTACTCTTTTAAATACAATTTGTACTCTGGTCTCGCATTAACTTAGTGTAAGGCTAGTCTCACAGGAGACTTACTGAATTTTCTATTTTAACATTATAAAATTTCCAACTTTGTTTAAGAAAAAAATGTATAAGGCTTTTTCATTATTATTAGATTGATCAAACTACTAAAACAAAAAAAAAATTATTATTAGGTTGATCATTAGCTATTAAGGCCTTTGTGAGATAGTATTATACCTCGACAATATTGTATATAGACTTGGCAAACGAGTCAATCGGGTCGGATTTGGATCAGGTCAACTCGAGTTGGGTCATTTCGGGTCTAATCAATGTAGCAGATCGAGTTGGGTCAGGTCATTTTGGGTTTCGGGTTTATATTGGGTCGGCTTTCATCGGGTCATTTCGGATTTGGGTCAATTTAGGTCGGGTCGAGTTGGCTCCCTTTCGGGTCAAAATTCAAAATTTTGGTTAAAAAAACGACTTTTTTTGTCGAAAGGTTCATTTTTAAGGTTTTTATGTATATACTTGGTGATAGTTGACATAATATCAAATAAGTTATTTTTAAGTCATTTGAAGTCATCAAGAGTACTTTGTATCGAAGCAATTCGGGTTTCAGGTCAATTTCGGGTCAAGCCATCACGGGTCGGGTCTGGGTTGGATCGGGTCATTTCGGGTTTTGGGTCAATTTCGGGTTGTGGTTATCGGGTCACTTACGGGTCTCATGTCAACCTTATCGGCTCGGCATTACAAAAACAGATAATAGTGACGGAAAAATCTGTCTGAAAATAACTTTTCTCGTCACAAAAAAGGCTTTTGTGACGGAAAACCCGTCACAAACGAGGTAAATGGTCACAAAAAACAAAAATGTGACGGATTGCTCGTCACAAAATACAGTTGTGACGGGGTTGTAACGCCTTGTCGGTCAAATAAAAAGTAGAGAAAAGTCAAGATTCGGTTATAAATTTTGGACGGCTTGTCCATCACAAATGAGTTTTTGTGACGGCTTGTCCCTCACAAATTTGACTGAATCTTGACTTTTTGGCTCAAAAATGGATCTCGCAAATATGTTATGTGATGGGTAATCCGTCACAAAATAAAAAAATTTTTACGATTTGTGACGGTTTACCCGGCTGTGGAACCCGGGATCGGACCCAACTCGGCGTCTTGCTTAAGGGCGGATTTTAAAGTTAAAAAAGATTAAGTTGGAAAAACCTTTAAGAACTGTTATGGAGTCGCCACCTATTTATCGCGGAAAATAGGAACCTGCTACCATGTTCTAAGTTAAAAACATGTCCTAGATTTTGGAGCACGCCGACACCCCTAGATCTAAGGCTTGTGAAACCAGATTGGATTCGGGGTGAGGGTACTTTAGAAAAAGAGTTAATTCAAATAATGATTTATGAAAACCTTTTAGAAAAGCCTATGTAAAAATAGCCTCTACTGACCTAGAACAATCCTTGTAAGATGATATTTGAGCTAATGTTATCGCTACGTACAAGTGCGATAAGTTTGTAAAAGAATGCAGATGCAAATACAAAAAGATTGATTAAAACCCTCAGTTTAGCATGTTTAACTTGTTAACGAATACGGTTCAGTTAAAGGTCGAATTCATTGTTTAAGTTGATTTTAATGCAAAATAAAAGGGTGCAAGATGCATGCAAATAAAATAAAGTTCAATTGTCCATTGGTTTATTTTATAAGGTCGGTTGCTTATGCGACTTTGGCGTGTCATCGGATATGGAGTGTACCCGAAGTAAATAGAACACTTGGAGTGCAAGCGTATTTGGGTGCCAAAGCCGGGGGGGCGCTAAAGTGTAGACCCCTTTGTTAGTCCATAGAAAATAAGAAAAAGCTTTGATCCAAGTGGATCGGTACCTACCTTGTCCTGACGCTTCAGATCTGGGCAGAGCTTCGCTTCTTGAACTTAAAAGGAGGATGAATTCAACACGGGATGGTGTGTTGAACTCAAGGATTTGAGTGCGTGAGGCTTTTGTGGATGTGAAAGTGTAAGATGAGAGAATTTGTGGTGTAAGAGATGTATTCTGGTTGTGAATTGTGTTTTCGAGGTCAAGGTATAGGGGTGTATATATACTAAAAACCTCGGAGAAATTAGGAAATCGGGGATAAAAACAAGCCTAGGAACCGCATAGCCTTATGCGGTTGCACAGAAACCGCATAAGCTTATGCGGTTCCCCTCAAACCGCATAAGGTTATGCGGTTTGGAGAAGGCTGGTTTTAGGTCTGCTTTCAAGTTTGATTGCATTGGATCTTTGAAAGATCACGAGATAATCTCGAACGTGTAGCTCAAGAAAAGTGCTGGGATATTTGTGAGATATTTTGTGATGCTTAGGGCTTTGGAGTGCGGGCCAATGGCTGGGTTTAGGCTTCGGTTTGGGCAGAGACCCGGAAAAATGAAAAGGGTGTATTTGCATAGTTTTTGTGAAATAAGGTAAGACGTGAAGTTGTATTTTGTGTAAGAGGGGACTAAAGGGAAGATTTAGCCACCGGGCCTAAATTTAGGAATTTAGGAATGCTGAATTAGACCTTGTTAATGTAAAAGGGCTAATTGTAGTGCAAATGCTGGCTCATGCCAAATGAAGCGGGACAAGGACCTAGCTAGACTCCAAATGGACAAAATGAACGTTATTTAAATGCGATGTGAGGTGACCTAAATCATTTTAACATTTCAAACGACTCAAAATGAATTCGACATTAGTTAGAACCGTTTAAGTCAACGTTAAAGCATGCGTAATAGAAGTCCGTGATACATCACAGGGTTTTGTTTGGGAGGGTACGGATATGGGTATCCACACCGGCATAAAAAAACCTGGAAATTTTAGCACAACTCGGCAGCTACTAGTTGTGCGACAATGCCAATGCACTATTTCGGATTTCATAGTACTTGCAAATTGATCACATTCATCGACCGCCAAGCGGGAAAAAACTTGAAGATCGACCTCAAAAGTGGGAATCAATCAACACAACAATACCAACTCATAACAACACTATGGCAATAATTTACGTACAAATATGTCAAGTACATAATACATACTCTATCACAAATTACATGCTTTAAAGCAGTGACGACATAGTTTTTAAAGTTTATTGACAATCTTAAACATAGCTAAGACAAAGAGGGGACCTGCTGAGTGCCAAATCGCTGACCATTATCTGCGAAGTCATCCCTAGGACCTAGGGGCGGTCCACTAAAGCATGTAGGGTCAGGGAACGTGAACCCATACTTCTCAGCCAAGAGCGCCGCCATCATGTCGCTCTTCCGCCTTTGTTCAGCAAGCGCTGCATCCATTCTACTCAATTTGTCGTTCAGTTGAGTATTTTGAATTGTCACCCGTGAAACCAAACTCAGTGAGTAAGAGGAAACCGAGTGGCGGGGGTTCCTATTAGTGGGTGGAGTGAACAACTCCGGTGCCACTGCTCCAGTGCCGAACAAGCGCATCTTTCGGTCAAATGCTCTAGCCTTAAAAATATTTGTAATACTTGTAAACAAAAAGTGTTAGTTAAAAATATAAAACAAAAAGTGTTAGTCAAAAACCCTCAAAAAAATGTTAGTTAAAAACCAACAATACTTGAAAAAGTGTGTAACACACTTTATTTTAGGGTCGCCTTCTAGTATATTTTATAATTTTATAACTATCAAAATGTAATTATTGTAAAATTCTTATTGAAATTAAATATTCAATTGTACGAAAGTGTGTTTGTTAAATTAGAACAAGTCTGTTTCAATATAGACTATTTTGACTTGTACAATTACATTTGTGTCTGTGTTATTTATAAATTTCAATTTGATAAAATTCTAAACTCATTTTATCTGAATGAAATATTTTAATATAAATATAAGGTATATAATAATTCAAAATATGGACCAAAATACAATTAGTCATCAAAACACCTTATGAAATTCAAGAGACACGTTATCACTAATTAACAATAGTCATCAAAACACCTTCTCCTCTTCTTCTGCTTCCATACCTAAACCAAAAACCAAAAAGAATCTATTTCAACTTACAAATTTGCACACTGATGTTTTGTTTTAACAATATAAGAAAATGTGTGACAAATAAAATATTATGCATAAAATGGAAGATTCAAATGATGGGAAAGTAAAAACTTACATATATAAAGATCCGGCAAACTTACGATAAAGAACCACTATTAATAATCAAGAACCATTACACAAACTTGTCAAATCCATTTGTGTGATTAACTTGTCAAATAATACTCACAGGGACGAAGCCAGGATCAAACTATAACCAGGGCTGAAATTTTTTTTCCTTTATCGTGAAGTACTGATTAGTAAACAAAAATCGATCAAAGTTAAACATAAAAGCCCAAATTTTATTTTTTTTTTATCAAATGTCTTATAATTCAACTAAAACATAAAAGCCCAAAAAAATGTTATTTTTTAAAAATAAAAAGCAAATAAATTAGATATTGGAAATTAAAATATTCAAAAAAAAAAAAAAAAAAAAACGTAGAAGGGAAAGAAAAAAGAAAGAGAATATGTAAATCCGATGCCGAAAGTCATCAACACTTGTTCTTTGGGTGTTCTTTTTCTCGTCTTGTTGCTCAGGCCATTTGGGCTTGGATGGGAATTAGGCACCAGGTACGTAGTCTGCATTATGAGGTACGTTTTGCGAAACATTTTGCTCGACGTAAGCATTGGCGCGGCAAATGGTATGCTTGCAATTTGGCTGCTGTGGTTTACTCTATTTGGAATGAAAGAAATCGGCGTATATTCCAAGATCGGTCTACTTCTGTTGAAGCACTCGTTTGGAAGGTGAAAACTATTGTTAGTGTTCGTCTTACTAATTGTATGACTGATGGTGAACAAACCGATGTATTAGCTGCCCTAAATGGGTACCTCTTCTTGTAATCTCCCCTGTTTGATTGAATGGAAATATGAGCTAATTCTTTCAAAAAAAAAAAAAAAAGAAAGAGAATAAAAAGGAAAACAAAAAAAGAAAGAGAATAAAAAGGAAACAAAAAAAAAATGAGCTAGTGGGGTCTCGAACCTGTACTCTCTCATACAAAAACCTTCAAAGTTACCAACTGAGCTACATGAGAAATATGTCTCTTCTACCCTAAACTTATACTTATTCCTAAATATCAACCCTGTAACAACCTGGTTTTTTTAGTTGACTTTAATTACTAAGGCGGAAATTAATTAAGTCTTAAACCAGCGTTATTAATTATACAAATAACCCAAAATATTACATCATCGTTCAAGAGTTGAATAAAACAACTCTAAATACGGAAACTTAAGAAGAGTAGCGTTGTATATATTACATCTCTCTCGAAAACAAACTAAGGTAAAACAATAAAAACGTAGCGTGGCCCCGTCCAAAATCCAGCTCTCGGTCCACGATCATCCTGCACAATAAACTGATGGGGGGTGCCCGCTGAGCGGATAGTGACTAGCTATGCTCATACTTACCCTCGATTTCAATTACTTTGTTTTATTACTATCACTTTATAATTATAACATTATGATAAAAACATAAACATGCTTAATACAAATAGCATATAAAGACATATAAATCATAATAAGCATGCGGTTTAAAGCGATAAATCATATAAGCATGATATTCAGTTATGAAGGCAAATAACATATAATATCATAACAATAGTATCACAATAATTCAACAGGATTACAACGCGATATCAGATCGCAAACAGACGTACATATAGTATCATTCACATCATGTAGACTCGATTCACTTCAGAAATTTGTGGTCTTTAGTTTTCAAAGATGGTACGCACTCATTCTCAATTAATCATACAACAGACAACACATACTGCTTACGAGCCTGACCACTGAGTAGGCCATTGTACTCTAGTCGCTTGCATCTCACTACCATAGTCACGGCGACTTACTCGACTCGTAAACCACGCCGAATACTATAGTACTTGCATCTCATCTTCTAGTGTTCGAAATGATTCGAACTTCAGATACAATCTCGTCAAGTGATCTGTACATGTGGTAAGAGCGAATGCAAGTGTCGCGCCCACTAAGAACGAAACACGGCAAGGAGACAGAACCGCGAGATGCGCTAAGCATATAATGTCACGGTGGCCCTGGTAACATTAGCGAATAGGGGAATAAAACCCTTGTCTAGTATGCATACACTAATATTCACTTTAAGAATGGGCTATGCTATTCATAGAGCACCTTAACTCTGAATAAAACGACTATTTCCTAATGCCTGACCCAAAAGAGTTGGCATATTCCTTATCTTGTACGGCTTAGGCGATACGACTTAAGGCGTAACGGCATGGGCAGGATGCTAAGCAATAAAGCTGCCGGCTTAAACCACACTATTCGATATGACCCAAGCCAGAGATTGAGATAGTGGTATCCGCACAAGACTATCTTAACCCCACTTCACTCACGATTGACGTTTTCATATCCGAGGCTCAAGCGTTTGACCTTTTATTTAACTTACTCAATATTCATTATTTATTTGATATTACATATCTCATGTTACTAGACTCTCCTAGTCTCATCGTCAAACGTTTAAGTATTTTATTTTCGGTTTCATATTATCACATAACACGTTCGTTTATTATTTGAAATGTTGTAAATTATTAACGTTTTTAAGCTTCTATATTGAAACGTTTATTAGTATGTCCAATTTTATTTAAGTGTTTTTCAAAACACTTTAAGTTATTTACTTATTCATTTTAAATTTTTCTATACTTAGTAAAATTTTCATTTATTTTCAATATTTCAAATTTTGAAAATTGAAATATCCTTAAATTTTGAGACGTAACTTGTTTTACAAGTTTCGTAAATTTTTCACTATTCATCAATCACTATTCACTTAGGTTACTATTCATCAATCACTATTCGCTTAGGTTACTATTCATCAATCACTATTCATCATATTTTATACGTATTTTTATACGTATTCGTATTTTTATACTCCGTATTTTTATACGTATTCGTATTTTTATACTTCGTATTTTATACGTATTTTTATACTTATACGTATTCTTATACTTCGTATTTCTACGTATTTTTATACTTATACGTATTCTTATACTTGTACGTATTTTTATATTTATACGTATTTTTATACTTAAGATATTTTAGGTGTACAACTAAACCTTTTTATTTACTAAGTGTTATTTTTCTAGTTTCGAAGTCGTTAAGTTCGTTTTGTATTTAGTGATTTGAAATATTATTTTAAAAGTAAAACTCGGTTAAGTTTAGTCATATACTTAACTAAAATTTTAACGGTTTCTATTTTGTTAGCGATGTTGTCGTAGTTCATTTAAATAGTCCATATGTCCAAATCCAACAGTCCAATATTTGCAAAGGCAGTAGCACACGATTCAGTTCATTTTTGTAACGATTAATCATTTTTATCGGTTTAATATATTTCATTTACAACTAAATCGATTTATACTCAAATTCAATTCTACTAACTATTAAACTTTAGTGACTTAGTGATAATTTCATTTTGATCAAATTTGGTCCATTTTATTTAAGAATGCCGAGTGGTTATGTATGTATAATATAATTCTTTTATTTCTTTTAATTTTCTTAATTCAACTTATTAACTACTAATTAAATTATTTTAACAATAAACTAAAAAGTGATAAAAACGATTTTTGACCCAAAATACATGGGAATGCCGTGAGGTTTCATGGTGGTGCTCTAATTTTCGTTTTTTTCGATTTTATCGGTTTTTAGTTTAAAGTCTTTATATTTTAACGTAATTGATTTTTCATATACGGATTTTACTCAAGTTATATACTTTTTGTCATTATTTTTCCCATCCTACCCTTTTTTACTCCAAGAATATACAAAATTCTCTCTTTTTAATTTTCTACCAAATCTTAAATCAATTTCATTCAAATTTCTAAATTTTCAATCATGAACTTCAATCATAAATTCAATGGAGTAATATTTGTAGTTTAATTTCAATTTTGTGTTTAAATTATTAAATTTTATTAAATTTTAATAAAATTAATTATAAGTTTAAATTAGGGTTTGTTGGGGTAGAAGGTGAGGGTTGGTGGGTGGGGCGCGGTGGTCCGGCGATGGCGTGGGAAGCGATGGCGGTGGCGAGGTGAGTGGGTGATAGCCGTGATACTACGGACTACCATACTACGTGATACTACTATACTCATTTTATTTTATTTTATTTTTTTTATATTTTTTTTTATTTTTTTATTCAATTTTTTTTTCTCCTTGAGTTGTTGTGCTATGTGATTGCGCCACAACTCCGGACCACCGCGCCACACCGCCGGACCACCGCGCCCCACCGCTTGCCCCACCTCTCACCCACCCTCACCTTCTACCCCAACAAACCCTAATTAAAACTTATAATTAGTTTTATTAAAATTTAATAAAATTTAACAATTTAAACACAAAATTAAAATTAAATGACAAATCTTATTTCATTGAATTTATGATTAGAATTCATGATTGAAAATTTAGAAATTTGAATGAAATTGATTTAAGATTTGATAGAAAATTAAAAAGAGAGAATTTTGTATATTCTTGGAGTAAAAAAGGGTAGAGTAGGAAAAATAATGACAAAAAGTATACAACTTGAGTAAAATCCGTATATGAAAAATTAATACCCTATTTTAATTATTCTAATTATACTAAAACGATTTGAATTAAAATGAAATCTTACTAAAAATTTCATTAGCCTAAAATTTGAGCTAAAATGTAAAGTGAAATTTTCTAAATGTTTTTCTAAATGTTTAAGTTGATTTATGTAATAACACTATCATAATATAAAACAATAACTAAACATAAACACAAATTATTAACAAACATAAAATAAAACAAAATTAAAATGAGTAACAATGATGAACACACATGAAGATCATATGAACACTCAAGAATACCAACAATAAACTCAAGAACACAATTTGCAATTTTAATAACTTATAATTTATTTTCCTAATTTAATTTTTTTCACATGATAACATCCATTTTATACTAACTTAACATAACATATTATTTACAAAAATTAAAAGTAAAAATTTAAGAAAATAAAAGGGTGATGCCGTGAGGAACAATACACACACACATATTTTTGTTTTCGATTTTTAATCACTTTAAACTCATTGTTAAAACTTAACATAATTTTTATATATAATTACAACCTAACTAAAACATAACTAAATATAAAAATCATAAGAACAATAATAAAAAATGCTCAAAACTAATTAAACTAAACATATGAACATATTACTACAACTTAACTATTTTCAATATTACTTATTTATTATCATTCTATTATACTCGACATAACATATAAGCACATATCAATGATGTTTAACATATTTAACATAAAAATCATACTCATAAAATCATAATGATAAAACAAATTAATTTACAAAAAGAGGTTGAAATGAGATATAACTAGGCACCTCGATTTGGCAAGTTAT
This sequence comes from Dianthus caryophyllus, assembly GCA_023091065.1. Lineage (NCBI taxonomy): Eukaryota > Viridiplantae > Streptophyta > Magnoliopsida > Caryophyllales > Caryophyllaceae > Dianthus > Dianthus caryophyllus. Next base: position 10,662,644 of record CM041519.1, read on the forward strand.
TGATTATCGGGATCGATTATATTATCAAGGTCAAGTTCTTCACCCGTATACCCGTCTTCACCTTCAAAAACCCGTAGTAAAGTGAGCTCCAAATACCCAAAGATAAGCTTAGAATACTAGTGAACTATTAGAGTAATATTAGTGTTTTTATTTAAGAGGTTTTTGTAATAAAATGGAAGAAAAACAAAGGGAGAAAAAGGGTTAAGGGGGCCGGCTATTTTGAGAGCAAAAATGGGTTGTTTTTGCACTTGTGAAATAATGAAACAAGTTGTAGAGAATTAGGTTAAGTTATTAGATGTTAAAGTTGATTTATTTAGTAAATAATGTTTTATTTAAATAAAATTAGGGAACACCTTATTTCTAATTGGTTAGAAAAGTCTTTGACACTATTTGGTGTTAGAAATGTTTATTATGTGTTTAAAAATGTTTTTCACGAAATTGGTCAGTTTTAAAAAGTCGGGCGTCAAAAGCGATAAAAGTTAAAGTGTGCGCGTTTGACGATTTTTCGAAATATTTCTACTTTTGAATTCTAAGACTAAAATATTTATATCATTATTCAAAAATTTTCAAAATTTTTAAAGAAGTCGATAAATTTTACAAAACGAAAGTTTTGCAAAAATAGAGATTTTGTAAGGTAAAAAGGTTAAGATTAGATTTAAGACTTGAAATTAGTATTCGGTGACTAATTATGGATTTAAATTAACACGGGGTGTTACAACCCGGCTCTAGCCTGTTCCGCCTACCTATAGCTCCACCCCTGAATACTCATATCATAGTATGAAATAAACAGAATCAACCGGTTACTAAGGGGTATGAAACAATTAAAAAAAATGAAACAAAAACATTCCATTTCAATATTTTACTCATCAATCTATATCTATATCTATATTATATATTAAAAAAGAATCCCCATAAGTGTTTTCATGGAAAACCCTAAAAAACATACACTTTTTTCCCTTATTCCGCCACGTCATATATTGGGGCCCACGTCCACATTGACTTTCCAAGTCAAATTCTCTACCTAATCGTCTTCCCATTGTTTTTTCAGTTTTCTTTTCCTTTCAAATTTTGAGTATACGAAAAGACCATAATTGAAGTCCATCATTCATTTGCTCGCATTCGATTGTCCGTGTTAAACAACATTCATCTCAACATGGCTGTTTTTTCTTCTCCGGCTTTCATTTTCACCGTTCACGTCGTACAACATTAGAGTGCCCGACAAACAAATTAAACCAAAAAATAGACTACTCAATTGGTATGTACTTACTAAAATAAAATGCGAAGTTGAAACAATACAATTAAAACTAAAAAATATTCATCAGGCAGATGTAATAACACAAAAAATTTATTAATTGTAAACACAGAATCAAACTTTTCAACTACGTCGTCTTTTATTTCTCATTACATTATTATTATTTTTTTTGAATTAATTATTTTGTGTCAACTAATTAATATAAAGAAAACCAAAAGACATAAGATATTACATTATAAAATCATGCATCAATTCTATTATTTTAAAAATTCCAAAACTTTCAAAGTCATGGTAAAATTATTTCAATAATTTTTATAAATTTATATTTAGACACATTTTACTTTGACTTTGTAGCTTTGATTTTAATATGTAATATAGATATAAGATATAAGATATAGATATGTAAATATTTACATATTTATTTATATTTTATAGTACAATGTTGACTATTTTTTATATTTGCAGGAATGAGTCGGAGAATAACAAAGCTCATAATGATTACAAGGTATAATCTATGTGTTGATTATTCTATTAATTAACCTTATTTTATTTTTTAGGAAAATTTTGATAATTATTTTTAATGAGGGGATAAATATAAGGTGGATCAAATTTATTATTTTATAGTTTTCAGAATATTAAAAGTCATGCATCAAATATTTTAATAATGTTTAAAATTTGTAAATTTAGATATATTTTGCTTTTAATTTTGTGACTTTGATTCTTTTTTCTTCTAATGTTATTATATAGTACAATGTTAACTAATTTTTATCTTTTCAGGAACAAATCGAATAAAAAAAATCCACAATTACCAAGGTATAATCGTTGTGTTGCTAATTTTTGGTTAATTATTTTTGAATGAAGGGATAAAGCCAATGCGGATTATTTGATATTTGTTTCAGTAATCTTTGACTTTATTTATTAACTTTAAATTTATCAAGAAAATGTTTAAGATGAGTATAAAAAAATTATTGTGATGTATTTTTTTTTTATCAAGGCTTAATAGTATGAAAGGAGATGAATAAGATAAATATATTCATTTAAATTGTTATTTCTACACAGTCAAAAACTATGAGAAATTATAATTTTTTAATGTGATTTTTATAATAATTGTTTTAAAATTATATATTTTACAGTACGTATCATAACCTTACACTGGAAACAAAAAAATATATTGTCATTATTTTTTATTTACTTAACTTTCTTATAACTAGAATGATTTTAAAGTCATCATCTAATAATAATTCATTTTTTCCCTTAATTTTCATTTTTTAAGATTTATTTTAACAAATTAATTAAAATAAAAGAACCAAAATACAAGAATCATTCATTCAAAAAATTACAAGAATCATTCACTGAGAAAATTACAAGAATCATTCATTCATAAAATTGATGCATTAATTTAGTTGGTGTGAGAATTAAAAAAATTTCAAAGGTCATGAAATAATAAAATCATTATTTCTCACCCATTTATGTTTAAATGCTTTTGCGTTCTTAATTTAATGTTTTTATTTTGTTTCGAGAATTTATATTTATTCTGATAGTAACTATTTATTTTATATGTGTTCAGGACTATTCTTAAAATTACAAAATTTGATGATGATTATTATGAAATAAGTTCTAAATTATATTTTATAAATTAATCTAAACATATTCGAAATATATGAAAAAAAAAAAATACAATAAGTAATCTAACATACCTACTTAATATAAATATCATATTAAGCTTGATGTGTAAAAATGAACATATACTTTTTTAAATGTGAAAACTGCTCGATGAATTTCTCAAAAACTATTGAAAACTTGTTTGGAATCATTTTAGTATTATATAAATAAGAAATGTATCCACCATTACACGTGACTATAAAAAATTGTATCTCCTATTCGAATGCACGCAATATGTTTGATCTTTATTCTTAATTATTATTGTAACAACCCAATTTTCGTGACCTAATTAAATTTAGGTGGAAATATTAATTACGTATTTTGTATTACAAAACCAGCTGCAATCGTCTTACAACTCAAAATACATAATCAGAGTTATAAATATCTGTTGGTAATTTAAGTGTAATTACCGGTTCATTTTTGCGGTTTTTGGGTTAAAGACAGACGAACTTATAAATAATAAAGCGAGTTCGGGAAGTACGGAGTGTACACTCGTTTATTTGTTTACGAGTTCGCAGTATAGTTGCCTTACGAACGACTATGCGGGGGTCTCGCTGACGGGCTAAATTCTGAAGAGTTATACCTCTTCAAGAATTCTGGCGGGCTAAATTCTGAAGAGTTATACCTCTTCAAGAATTCTGATTCCCTGTATTCCCTCCCCTTCTTTATCTATAAATAAAGAGGAATGAAATCAGAAAATACATTGAAAAACTGATTTACGTTATTTGTCATTGAACATAAAAACATTATACTCACAAATACTCTGAAATTATATCTCTGTTTTTTCGTGCACAAAACCGAGGAACACCGTCTTATCTCTGTAGAAAATTCGGTACAACCCGGGCACAAATATACGGGTCGAATTGTTCTATAAGGACAGCGTAGCGATTCGGTGTTGTTTTCACTGTTTTTATTTTCCGTTTACAGTACTTTGAATAACAATATCGATGGTTATTAATTTAGCATCTCTCAAAATGCAAAAGAAGAGTATCAATCCCCTGATGTTCATCGTCAATTAACCTCGGGCTACCTACGTATATCCCGTAAGATTCGATTCCATCCCGCACACTGCACGCTAAGCCATATAAACCCATAGCAAGTAAAATATACGGAGTAACATTATTATATACATGTGTAATTATAGCATAACACACATAAAGCATCTACATAACACATGATTATTAAGACTTAAAGCATTTCAAATTATATTTTAAGCATACCTCATTGCAGTTTCATATAACATAATAACATGATATATAAAACTTGATACATTCCGATCGATATATAATGCATTAATAATGATCAATTAAATAAACAAATTAACAGCAAATATAAATCCAGACAAGAAAGAACGACACAAGTGATGAAAGAAAGACACAGAAGAAACGACAAACAAAGCCCCACAAAGGAGACACAACAACAACTAAGTGAAAGAAACTCACAAATTATGAAAACAATAAAGAAAAACTACAAATTGAACGATTTGTAACTGGGAAAAACTCACAATAAAAAGGACACAGTAGTAACATTCCTCCACATTTTATGACACAATATTAGTTTATTCTCATTTAATAAAACATGTCTTCAATACATAAACAATTTCATAATTGTACTTAGGAGTAAAAGTCCATTAATTTTGAGCTCTAACTCTTAGGGTTATGATTTGCGCTCATCTTAGCAACAAAGGCGCAGTTGCACATTTGCGGAAAATTTATGATTTCATTAATTGTCCGATTGTGTAGTACATAGTATGTAACATGCAGTTGGCATAATATGTGACATTTTCGATGTTTAAAGCCTAGAATTCATATTATGTTTATCAATTTAAGATCGAGATTGTTTTGAAATTTTAGATGGAAATTAATAATTATTAGTGACTATAATATTTACATGCACAACCACAATTGACAACCCACAAGAAATACGTATTGAAATTTGAGCGACTCGATCATTGGATTCCACGGGGCACGCCACTAGTTTTAAAATAAAACAAAATACTATGCATCATTATATACATGACACATTGACACTAAATCTTGTGAAAACATACACAATCCGTAGTACGAGAAAAAAAATAAAACACTTTAATTTTTATTATAAAATAAATACAGATTATGCACATATTAAAGTTATATTCGAAACCAATAAAATCTAATACATATAAAATCTAAATCTTTGACTAAGCATTTGACTCCAAATTCCTCACCTCATTTCCTACTCTCTCTTTACATGCCACGTAGGACAAAGTCCTTCCTTTGTTTCCACGTCAGCCTTTTTAATTTATGTCTGAGGTAGACGAAGAGTCGGTTGTTTTGCTCCATTATTTGTCGCAATTATTAGGTTAATCATGGCATTTAAATGTTGGAGTTAGTGTCCTTCACAGTTAGTGCAATAACATAAATAAATCTCTAAAGGTACACAGGGTACATTTTGTATTTAATCAGTTGATTAACGTTTATCGATAACGGTTGGCTTACTAGATAAGTTTGACATTATTGTCATACAGATGGCGGTGATCAACTGGTCCCTAAGAGTCACACCTAAAGGATGTGTTTGAGAGATGTGATTATTTGAGAAAATGATCATATCGATGCCTTACTTAATGACTAAACGGTTAGTCAGTGTTGTTGACTAAAATGTTAGTCAGTATGATGATGTTACTGACTAAAATGTTAGTCAGTATAATGGTGATACGGCTATTTAATACAGATTAAATAATTTTAGCTGAGACGAATTAAATGTAATTCGTGAATTGAATATAAAATGTTATATTTAATTGTTGTGTATAATGCAAGCTAATTTAATATAAACCGTTATAATTAATTAGCAAATTATAAATATAATGATATTTATAATATATTATAGTCGGTCCATACAGATGACACTAGTAATATATTGCATTATATTATAAGCTAAAATGATCAAGAGAAAAGTGTTCAGATACATTCTGTCCCGATACACTCTTTTCTTGATCAATAAGTTATTGCATTTGAGGAGAATATATCTCCCCAAATAATAATATAGAGGCCGGCCTATTAAGAGGAAAGAAGAGGAGATTTTGTTCTATTCTAATCTCTAATTCTATTCCTAATTCATTCATCCTTTGAAAACACAAAACTTGAGAGAAAAGAAACGGTTCTCCTCTCTAATTCTTCTAGCAAATCTCAGAGGCATTTCTTGAAACATCTTGGGTGTGATAATTAGGAGATACCATACTTTTGGTATTGTTCATAGGCCGATTTACAAGGATTAAAGGTTAATTCTAAATCTTGATGTTTTATTATGCAATTTCTTTTTATGACTTGTAATCATATAAAAGTTTTCATTATAATCCTGTGAATTTAATGGACTATATACCGATATAATCCTACAAGTGGTATCAGAGACTTAGGGCATATGAAATTTTTATATGGTTTTCATAAAATCGATTTGTATAATCTTAAAAACTCAAACAAAAAAAAAAAAAAAAAAAAAAAACGTTTTTGATGATATATTTTCGGCCATAATTTTCTTCAGTTGGCCGTGAGTTTTGTGATTGATTTTGACTTGCTTTTGGTCTATTTGATTCATAATTATCGATGTTTTAAGATGTTAAAACTATCTCATATGAATTTGCATTAGTTTTGATTTAATACCGATTGAATTAAAACTTAAAAGGATCAATTCTTGAATGTTAATGAACATATTGTTTTGCTATTCATTATATCTATCAGTTCATGATGTTTAAATTAAAAGGTTAATTTGAATATCTTAAATCAATGTTTAATACGGATTAAAATTGAGTTTGTATCGATCTAATCATTAGCATAATCGAATTAAATCAGTTTAATTCATTAATATTGTGTTGGCCGAATTAATTAATTTTATTTTTCAATTTTTATTTTTTGAGGCCGTGTGTATTTTAAAAAAAAAAAAAAATCGGTTTTTTTTTTTAAATTGGCCGAAAGTTTTTTTAATTTTTGGAAATTATATCTTCTACAAGTTTTGATATTTTGTCATATTATAAAGATAATATATTTTGTGCTATTATGAAGAAGTTCATAATAATTGTGATACCTAATATTTTAAAGAAGTTTAAAATATTTTTGTGATCTAATTTATGTTATACAGATAATATAAATTATTTCTTTTGGATTATGTTTTGATTAAGATATTATGAACAATTAAGGAATTGTTGCATAATTATAATCATTTAAAAGAGGTGGTTTGGATTTAATCAATTCGTTTGCATTGGTTTTATTATGTTTAGTTGATGCTTTATATTTTGTGAATGAATGTATTGAATGGTTTATTTTTTACGCATTAATTATGTACAAAAGGTTGTAATTTACTAGTGTGGCCTTAGAAGATTGTGTTTTCGTAATGAAGGAAACATAATTTTGGTTGTATTTTTGAGATCTCGAATCTCCCATCTTGTAATATTTTTAATTTTTGGCATCTTTTGAATTAGAATGTAAATAGCTTTATTTTGTAATTCAATATGTAATTTTTGAGAAGATTCAAGATGAAGATTCAAGATGGACTCTCACTTAAAGCCCAAGATGAAGAATGAAGACAGCTTTAGGGTCCATGGATGGATTCCAAATTGTAATATGTCTTTATTTTCATAGGGATAGGCCACACTAGGTGTTTTTCATTTTTGCGTTTTCTTTACCGTTTTTCATTGCATTCACGTTAGATAGTTGCATCATATTCCGCCTAAACTAAACCAAACCACCTAATATGCATGAAAATGGATCGTATAGTTGCATCTTTTTCATTGACATACGGATGTCATTCGTTTAGGGCTATCACCTCAAATTAATCATTCTCGTAAATGCTAGATATTTGTTCACTTAAAATGAATTAAAATGAGATGATGGGACCTTCCTCTAATTTAAAATTGAGATTAGTCTTTATAGGAAGAACTGCTATGAGCCCCTTCTTCGTCGGTAGGCATGTAGGACATTACTCTCCACATGACCCCTTCTACATACGTTGGGTAAGTAGTACGTGTTGACCTATTTTACCTCAACATTATAGTTCGAGTAATATCTCGTAGTTATGATGGACTAATAGATAGGATTTACTGAAATCTATCGACCAAGAATTCTAACAGTAGAATTAGTCAAGAAGTTGGCTTATCAATTTAAAGAAATTGAGTCTTGGGATTGCTTATATAATTCTCGAGGGAGGTCGATTATATGAGTGCACGAGTCATTGCATTAAATCGTTATTGCTTACGACTTAAACCTTTAAAACGATGTTTTCTTATCTTCTCGCTTCTTCTCTCTTTTCACAGTATCGAATTCGTTATATACAGATATAACTACTATAACAAATGGTCATGCGTCTTGACGAACCAATGCCAAGTGCCACACTAACACGCGAATCATGGCTTAGAATTTTTATTGACAGCATGAATCAGTCCACTCGACTGAAGAGTGATGGGTCCATTTTTTCTGATTGGGAGGCCGCATTACGGAATGCCGCCATCGCTGATGGTAAGCTCAAGTACTTGACTGAGCCACTGCCGGCTGAACCAGCTCCCGAGGCAGGAGCAAATGAAGTCGTTGCTTATAGTGATTTCATGATGGAGGCGGGTGCGTTAAGGAACGTGCTCATCTATGCAATGGAATCCAATTTGCAAAGACGATTCATTACCCAAGGTGCAAACAAGATTTTCACCACCCAAACTAAAGAGTTCTCGAAAGCACCGAGAATCAAGAGTTACGAGTATACCACTCGCTTCTTTGAAGCAAAACTCCAGGAGGGCCAACCTGTTGGTCCACACCTTCTCGACATGATCGAGAATGTTGAGAAACTGGAGGAGCTTAGTTGCAAGATCGATGAGAAGATCATCATTGATCGAGTGCTCCACTCTCTTCATGATGGGTATGCCCTCTTTAGGGCAAACTATTACATGAATGACATGCAGAAAAGTCTGCATGAGCTTCACTCACTCCTCGTACAGACGGAGAGTGATCTGAAGTTAAGTGGGAGCATGAAACAAGATGTTCTCATGATAGGCAACAAGCACAAGGGCAAGGGTAAGGCTCCGGCTAACCTAACGATAGGAAAGCCAAAGTTTAAAAGGCCAGTGATTGCGAAGAGTGGGCCTGGTGAGTCTAGCGGTAGCTCACAAGGCAAGGCAAGGCAAAAGCAAAGCCGAGCATGGAGTGTCACCATTGCCACAAGTCTGGGCATTGGAGGCGGAACTGTCCCGTGTATGCTGAGGACATAAAAGCAGGCCACGTCATTCCTGTTGGTATGTCTTCTTTTATTCATATGATTGAGATTAACCATGCAAGTTTCGGAACTTGGGTACTTGATACTGGTTGTGGTTCTCATCTGTGCGATTGGGGAATAGAGCAAGGGTTGCTGCCGTTTCAGTAGGAACATATGTAATCCAACTCCCGAGTGGATTTGAGTTATTTCTGAATAACTGTTACTATGTACCTAGTTTATCCAAAAACATTATTTCTGTATCCGTTCTTGATAAAGAAGGATTTTCGTTTTTAATAAAGAATAATAGCTGTATTTTCTCTTTGAACGAAATAATTTATGGTAAAGCAGTTTCCATGAACGGAATTTATGTTTTAGATCAAACCACAGAATTTATGCATGCGAGTAACAAGAAAGCAAAGGTTGGTAACAAAGATCAAATCTATCTATGGCATTGCCGTATGGGACACATAAATGAGAAACGTGTGAAAAAGCTCATTGATAATGGGACAATCGCCCCATTTGACTATGAAACTTTTGGCACATGTGAATCATGTCTTATAGGCAAAATGTCTCGAATTTTCTTCAAAGGTGTTGGAATGCGCGCTGCTGACCTATTAAGACTCATACATACTGATGTGTGTGGCCCTATGTCAATCAACGCTAGAGATGGCTATAGGTATTTTATCACTTTCACGGACGATTTGAGTAGATATGGACATGTCTATTTAATGAAGCATAAAAGTGAGTCCTTTGACAAGTTCAAGGAATTCCAGAATAAGGTTGAGAACCAACTGGATAGAAAGATAAAAGCACTACGTTCGGATCGTGGTGGCGAATATCTTTCAACTGAGTTTGATCGACACCTGAAAGACCGCGGGATAGTCCTACAGTTAACTCCACCCGAAACACCGCGGGATAGTCCTACAGTTAACTCCACCCGGAACACCACAACTGAATGGTGTGTCCGACCGCAGGAATCGAACATTACTTGATATGGTTCGATCCATGATGAGTCACACGGTTGTACCTGACTCATTATGGGGCTATACTCTTTTGTCAGCTGCTCTTATACTTAACCGAAGTCCGTCTAAAGCTGTAGACAAGACTCCATACGAGTTATGGAAGGGAACGGTCACTAACTTGTCCTTTATTCGGGTTTGGGGGTGCGAAGCTTATGTCAAGTGGAGACACGAGGATAAGCTCGGCCCGCGATCGGTCAAGACATACTTTATTGGTTATCCAAAAGGAATGTTTGGTCATTACTTCTATTCGCCTACCGAACAACGAGTTTTTGTTGCGGCTAGTGCAAAATTCTTAGAGAAAGAGTTTCTCGAAGACAAGAGAAGTATTAGAACCTTCGATCTGTCGGAGATTCCTGAACCAACAACCGAGCAACCAATGGAAGAAACTGTTCCTTCTTTGTCTGCTGCGGTTAATATTCCCTTGGAACCCAGAAGGTCGGGTAGACTCTCCATTCCTCCAGATAGATACATCGGTATGATTGAGGAGAATGGGAGAGACGACGTTTTACTCCTTGAGAGTAACGAACCCGTAACCTATAAAGGTGCCATGACGTGTTCTGACTCAAAGCTATGGCAAGAAGCCATGCAGTCCGAGATGGACTCTGTACGAGAACGATGTATGGGATCTGGTTGACTTACCTGATAAGGCTCGGCCTCTTCAATGCAAATGGCTTTACAAGATAAAGCGATCTGTAGAAGGACAACCAGATATATACAAAGCTCGACTAGTGGCAAAGGGTTTCACTCAAGTGCAAGGGTTGCACTATGATGAGATCTTTGCACCCGTAGTCATGCTTCGTTCCATTCGGATTGTCTTAGCGATTGCCGCATTTCATGACTATGAAATTTGGCAAATGGATGTGAAAATCGCCTTCTTAAACGGTTATTTGGAGGAGGAGTTGTACATGGTACAACCCGAAGGTTACACTGATCCTGAAAATCCTAAGAAGGTTTGCAAGCTTAAGCGTTCCATCTATGGACTTAAGCAAGCTTCACGGAGTTGGAATCATCGCTTCGACCAAGTGATAAAGGAGAATGGATTCACTCGATCGGTCGAGGAACCATGTCTATATATCAAGTCGAGTGGGAGCAAGATTGTCTTCCTAATACTTTATGTCGATGATATACTTTTGATTGGGAATGATATACCTCTCTTAACTTCGGTAAAGGTTTGGTTACAGAACCATTTCTAGATGAAAGATCTGAGTGAGGCACAACGAATTTTGGAGATCCGTATCTATAGAGATAGATCACGACGGATGTTATCCCTTAGTCAGGAGTCTTATATAGATAAGATTCTTGAGAGATTCAGTATGACCAAGTCGTGTTCCTTATGCTTCGGCAGTAGGATCGATCATGTATGCCATAATATGCTCACGTGCAGACGTGGCATCTGAAATGGGTATTGACTTATGGAGGTGCTATAAGGCTATCTTGCTTGTCGATTCGCGTAGACGCTAACTTCCACACGAATCGAGATGACTCGATATCTCAGCTCGGATTCGTCTTTACTCTTTATGGCACTGCGGTCAGCTGCACAGTTCTAAAATATAATGTCATAGTAGATTCTACAACTGTGTCCGGGTACTATGCTATTTAGTTGCAGGGGAAGCTGTATGGATGCGTCAGTTCTTACAAGGACTAACTGTAGTTCCTAGTTCGAATGACACTATCACCATTTATTATGTTAATAGAGGTGCCATCTTCCAGGCTAAAGAGCCTAAAGTCCAGCAAGTAGTCTAGATATGTACGTCGATATATGATAAGCATGAAGGGCACGTTATCTTCATGAGAATTGAACGTGTCCCTGGTTATAATAGTACTTGACATGGATTGGATAAATGTATCTTTTTCATATACTATTTATAACATCATCGTTTTGTTTTATATACTGTTTTTCATGAGGGTTGTACAGACAACGTTGAACACCTCAAAGTGAACTGAATTGCTTTATATTGTGTTTTAGTCCGTGATCGCCTACATGAGCTGATAACTCTGGCAATCACTTTGTGACGTTGATTGATGGTGGGTTCAACGAGCCATAAGTCAACCTGTTGACTGATCGATCACAGATGCGGGTTTACTGAAATCGCGCAGGACAATTATTGTGACGACTACATGGAGTCCTAAATGTTTCAGAACATTAGGTGCCGGGTCGTGGATAGGACATCCATAGTGTTCCTAGAGTCGATTCTTTTGACTATCGACTGTCTCTTGAGATTAAGGCAGATTTTTGGTTGACTTTGGTTTCTTTCTCACGGTCGACCGTAACAGGAGGCCAAGTAGATTTTCACTGGGTCATTTCATGCTGCGCTTACATCTGCAGGATTCGAGTTGAGGAAAATATCAAACTTCCATCGAGTTATAATACTTTTTCTCAGGGCCACTCGAGGAGTTGTAACTGAAAATGCATGGCCATGCTCGAATATTGATTCGTTTATCAGTTAAGTTACTCTCTAGTCGGGGAAACCACTCTTGATTCTGATCACTTATGAACTACGACCTTTGAAAGTACGGACTTTGCAAATTGGTTTACATTGAGTGGGAGAAATTTATTATGGATATGAGAATCGGTTATCGCACATACACTTGTACGGACAAGTGGGAGATTGTTGGAGTTAGTGTCCTCCACAGTTAGTGCAATAACATAAATAAATCTCTAAAGGTACACAGAGTACATTTTGTATTTAATCAGTTAATTAACGTTTATCGATAACGGTTGGCTTGCTAGATAAGTTTGACGTTATTGTCATACAGATGGCGGTGATCAACTGGTCCCTAAGAGTCACACCTAAAGGATGTGTTTGAGAGATGTGATTATTTGAGAAAATGATCATATCGATGCCTTACTTAATGACTAAACGGTTAGTCAGTGTTGTTGACTAAAATGTTAGTCAGTATGATGATGTTACTGACTAAAATGTTAGTCAGTATAATGGTGATACGGCTATTTAATACAGATTAAATAATTTTAGCTGAGACGAATTAAATGTAATTCGTGAATTGAATATAAAATGTTATATTTAATTGTTGTGTATAATGCAAGCTAATTTAATATAAACCGTTATAATTAATTAGCAAATTATAAATATAATGATATTTATAATATATTATAGTCGGTCCATACAGATGACACTAGTAATATATTGCATTATATTATAAGCTAAAATGATCAAGAGAAAAGTGTTCAGATACATTCTGTCCCGATACACTCTTTTCTTGATCAATAAGTTATTGCATTTGAGGAGAATATATCTCCCCAAATAATAATATAGAGGCCGGCCTATTAAGAGGAAAGAAGAGGAGATTTTGTTCTATTCTAATCTCTAATTCTATTCCTAATTCATTCATCCTTTGAAAACACAAAACTTGAGAGAAAAGAAACGGTTCTCCTCTCTAATTCTTCTAGCAAATCTCAGAGGCATTTCTTGAAACATCTTGGTGTGGAACCCGGGAACCGCGTTCGGGGGACCCAATTCGGCGTCTTGCTTAAGGGCGGATTTTAAAGTTAAAAAAGATTAAGTTGGAAAAACCTTTAAGAACTGTTATGGAGTCGCCACCTATTTATCGCGGAAAATAGGAACCTGCTACCATGTTCTAAGTTAAAAACATGTCCTAGATTTTGGAGCACGCCGACACCCCTAGATCTAAGGCTTGTGAAACCAGATTGGATTAGGTGAGGTACTTTAGAAAAAGAGTTAATTCAAATAATGATTTATGAAAACCTTTTAGAAAAGCCTATGTAAAAATAGCCTCTACTGACCTAGAACAATCCTTGTAAGATGATATTTGAGCTAATGTTATCGCTACGTACAAGTGCGATAAGTTTGTAAAAGAATGCAGATCTGAGATGCAAAAAGATTGATTAAAACCCTCGGTTTAGCATGTTTAACTTGTTAACGAATACAGTTGATTAAAGGTCGAATTCATTGTTTAAGTTGATTTAATGCAAAATAAGAAGGTGCAAGATGCATGCAAATAAAATAAAGTTCAATTGTCCATTGGTTTATTTTATAAGGTCGATTCTTTATGCGACTTTGGCGTGTCATCGGATATGGAGTGTGCAGTAAATAGAACACTTGGATTGCAAGCGTATTTGGGTGCCAAAGCGGCGCTAAAGTGTAGACCCCTTTGTTAGTCCATAGAAAATAAGAAAAAGATTTGATCCAAGTGGATCGGTACCTACCTTGTCTGGCCGACGGGATCTGGCGAGCCGCTTCTTGAACTTGAAAGGAGGATGAATTCAACACGGGATGGTGTGTTGAACTCAAGGATTTGAATGCTTGAGGCTTTGTGAATGTGAAAGAGCGTAAGATGAGGATTTGGGGTGTAAAAGATGTATTACAGTTTGTGAATTGTTGTGTGAATTGTGTTTTTAAGTCGAGGGTATATGGGTGTATATATACTAAAAACTTCGGAGAAATTAGGAAATCGGGGATAAAAGCAGGCCTAGGAACCGCATAGCCTTATGCGGTTGCACTGGGCAAACCGCATAGGCTTATGCGGTTGCCTCCCAACCGCATAAGCTTATGCGGTTCGAGGAGTGTGGTTTTGTGTAGTTTCCTAGTTTGGTTGAATTGTATCTTTGAAAGATTTGAGATAATCTCAAACGTGAAGCTCAAGAAAACCCCTAGGATATTTTTGAGATATTTTGTGATGCTCGGGGCTTTGGAGTGCGGGCCAAAGGTGGGTTTGGGCTTCAGTTTGAACCGAGACCGAAAAAATGAAAAGGGTGTATTTGCATAGTTTTGTGAAATAAGGTAAGGCGTGAAGCCGTATTTTGTGTAAGAGGGCTAAATAGCGGTTTTAGCTACAGGGCCTAAATTTAGGAATTTAGGAATCTTTGAATTAGACCTTGTTAATGTAAAAGGGCTAATTGTAGTGCAAATCTGGCTTCATGCCAAATGAAGCGGGACAAGGACCTAGCTAGACTCAAATGGACAAAATGAGCGTTATTTAAGTGTGATGTAAAGCGACCTAAATCATTTTAACATTTAAAACGACTCAAAATGAATTCGACATTAGTTAGCACCGTTTAAGTCAACGTTAAACATGCGTAATAAAAGTCCCTGATACATCACTGGTTTTTTTTGGGAGAATGCGGATATGGGTATCCACAGAGCCCCCGCTTGGTCGAGCTCGGACTAGAGCGCTAGTCAAACTCCACGACCATATCAGGACCATTACGGTCTCGATACGGTCGGTGAGCGAAGCATGTGTCCATGGGTGAGACGAGGACTTGAGCGGGCTAAGCGGGGAGGCGTGCGCATTTAAGGACTTGGCGGTCCATGCATGCTATAAGAACTGCTTGCCTCTTTGGATGTCTTAAATCGTGCTTGTTGTACTGTCGTTGTTGGTGCCTTTGTATATGCTTGGTATCATCGGATGCCTGGTGCTGGTGCTTGTAATGTCTTCGTATTGCATGTGTACTTTGTAAGATGTTTGGGTATGCGTGAGGTGCATAATTGAGTAGGGGTGTTCATGTAGATGTAGGTGTAGATCTCGTGAAAGAGCGTCCGTGTAATGCTTGTGCTTGAACTCGCCGAGGAGTTAGGTGTATATTGCAGAGTGCTTGTGCTTGGGCTCGCCGAGGAGTGTCTATGTAGTCGTGGTTGCATATGATTGCCTTCCGTTGAGGAGAAAATGATGTAATGCTCGTAAAGAGCGTTCGTGCTTCGCTACATGCAGTACATTAAATGCTTAATATACGCGTATGGCGGACTTTAGGTGACGCCTTGACCCAAGCATGGGACGTACTTGGAGTTGCATTAGAGCTAGGATGAATTAGGAATCGAAAAGTAGGCGTAAAACGAGAAAAAACCGAGAAAAACCAAAGGCTGAAACCGCATAAGCTTATGCGGTTCAGGGGACAAACCGCATAAGCCTATGCGGTTTCCCCTGTTGGCTGTAGGGGCTATATAAAGCTCGAGTTGAGCCGTGAGCATGCTTCACTCGTCATTTTCGATTTTCATCTCATAAAAACGTCATTTTTCGATTTCTCAACCGTTTTTGCTCATTTTTCTTGCGTTGCCTTGCTATGGAACGAGGTATTGCTCCATTTTAACTTGCTTTTACGTTATTTGTTGTTGTAATTAGCTAGTTTTGCCTTGAAATGTTGAAAAGACGGGTTTTGAATGAAAACCCGAGTTTTGCTTGAAATTTGCCGTTTGAATGCTTGAAATTGACGTCATTGTGTTGCATTATGCCATGCGAACGTGTATGTGTGAATTGATTGTGATTTAGACCGTCTTTGTGTGAAAAACGTCCAAATTAGGTTTCGGGCCCGAAAACGAACCCGGATTTGCCGACCCGGAATTTCAATTAAACTTCGGTGTAGGATGCCCATAGCGAGTATAGCATGCCTATAGCGTTAGTTTTGCGAAAAAGTCGAGTTAAGGCTTTCAAATCGCCGTCTTAAGTCGTAATTATACGGAGTAATTAAGGCGAATTGGGGGTTTTTGATCGGAGTGACCAAAATGCAATTGCTTGTAATGGGTTATTGTTGGGGGCTATTATGGCGCGTAGAAACCATAAAGTTGTGATTTTGAAGTGTAGAGAACGGTTTTCGGCTTAATTGTGAATTAGGCCTAAAAATGCTCTGTGAAGTGTATGGCGTAATGTGTTTAAAGGATGTGTATGTATTATGTGTGTATTATTTGTGTATTTGTGTATGTGTATGCCAATTTGTATGCTTGCATGTATTATAGCTGTGTGTATTGGTTGTGTTTGGTTGCAGGGGAAGATTCTAGTCGTATTCTGGTCGAAATCCGTAGGAGTGCTAGCTCGAGGGCCAGAGGAGCCTCTGGTTCGAGTGGTTTGGCGTGCGTGGCGAGAGGAAGCCGACCGTGATTTGTCCACGAGGCGTGGGCGATCCACGAGGTAGGGTCGTGGGAGGCATGTCCACGTGCACGATCCTGAGGAGGAGGAGGCGGATCGTTTGCTCGGGAGCTTGTGGGCGGTGGAGGTGAGATGGATGTTCTTGAGGAGGTCGTGGAGGTTGCGCCTAGAGCGAGTAGCTCTAGGCGCGAAAATCACGTGCGAGCAGGCGTTCGCTAAGAGTGGGATGGCCATAACCTTCTACTTGCCGGAGAGACACGCTTCCTATCGGCGGCGATGGGTTGGCGAAAGGTCCGATGAGGACTTTCTCGGGCGTGTCGTCCGTAATGTGTGTTTGAGAAGAAGCTTATACGGGAAGCGCGAGCTTGGGTCTTCGCGTAGTGCTTTTGGCCCGTTAATTCGGCCATTGGAGGGAGATTGCGAGGAAGAAGCGGGCAGCGAACGATCTTGATCAAGGCCTTCTGCAGCGGTATTGGGACACCACGACGGCGTTCCATATGCGGCTTTGGCGGCATTACCTTGTCTGAGTATCTGCGGTCATAGCGAGTGCCGTTTGGGGACCGTGACATGAGCTTTGAGTTTCTTGCCGTCCGTTGTGGGCGAGGTTGTGGCCGATCACGATCGGCGGTGGTTTGGAGGTGATTTGTGAGGTGCACCACCTTATACTTTCAAGACGAGCTATATCTTGGAGTACTTTGAGGGAAGGCAAGTATGGCCCCTCGGAGTGGAGTGACGAGCAGAATGCTCGTATGTGGCTGTGGTGGTTCGTCAGTGCCGTGTACTTCGGCGATAAAGGCGAGCGGGCGTCGACATCGGTCCTTATGCATCTCCTGGATTGGAACGCAATTGGGACGTTCGACTGGGTGACGCCGTCTTTTGGTTTGTGCATTCGTTTTTGCATGGATGCCGTGAGACCGCGGGTCATGGATCGAGGGTCGAGACTGTCCTTAGTCTCGCCTGGATTCTTGATGGAGGTACGTGTTGATTTCTTTTGTCTCAGGTGCACTGTTGCTTTTTTGTCTTTGTGTCTTTGTAATGCGTTTTGTAATATGTTTTTGTTGTTTTTTTTTGTGTGTGCAGTCGTGGATTCTTAGCCATTTTCCTTTTCTGCTGCCGCCACATGCTCTGACGATTTCGCGGGTATATCCGTGGTGCGTGCCAGAACGCGTGTAAGCGTCTTTGCGTTAGCTGGTCGTATGACGAGGTTCGGGTGCATCTGAACCAGATGCAGTTTGATCAGGTTTGTGCTTGAACCATTTTAAATAGAATGTACTTAAAATGATTGTATTTATGAGTGTTTATCTTTGTTTTTGTTTGTAGTTCGTGCCGTTCCCGTGGGGCCAGTATGCGGGTATTCCTGAAGGCATCGGGGCGCGGTTTGCGATCACGAGAGACCAGCGCTGTACACAGCGGCAGCCGTGCGGGCGGTTTGGTATCTTGGGGAGCGCTTGGTCTTTCAGGCAGGGTGGCCAACTCCGGTGGTGCTGAGGGACCCGCCAGGTCCTATTTGGCGAGGGTTTCGCCGGGATCGGGTGGCGTTATGCGGGGAAGGAGAGTCGGTGAGTCTTCTGCGTCTGGGAAGACTACTGACCACTTTGCCAGTCTCGGCTTGCTTGTGGGCGATTGAGGTATGTTTGATCTTTGTTGAGGCGTAAGGTAATTTTGCGAATAATTTCCACGGCGTGTGCGTTTGAAATTGTTTTGTAGGAATTTGATCCGGAGATGGCGGAGCGACTGGTGACTTCCTACCACCGTTGAGTCTGACGACAGTCGGGTGTCGTCGTACCTTCACTTTGGCGTACTTCTGCGGTGACCAGCGACGCGGGTATGGGCAATTTGGGCCAGGCGAGGTGAAGAAGGTATGTATCTTTGTTGTATATGTGAGTGAGCCCCCAGTTTGATCGAGGTATGAAATATAGCGATGATCAAACTAGTGAGATGCGTGTTTTTGTGTTACCCCCTCGAGTTTGGCTTAATTTGAGTGAAATTAAGGCAAAGTGGGGATGAGTGCTGTTAATTTGAAATTCCCCCCCCAAGTTTGACTTGATTTGAGTGAAATTAAGGCAAAATGGAGAGAGATGTGAAGTGTTTTTGTGTTGTGTATCACAGGTGGCTAAGGAGGCGCATAAGAAGCTATGGCGGATAGCCAACAGGTGGAGGATGGCTTAGGCGAAGCGGTCGCTTTCGGTTGTGTCGAGCCGGTGAGGCAGCTCGGTCGGCGTGAGTTTGACGAGTATCGTCGTCGTCATCCCGAGTGAATTTGTGTAATAAAGATTGTATGAACCTTTATGTACATGACGTTGTAGCTTGAACTTTGAACTTGATGTAGCTTGAACTTGATTGTCGTCGATAAACCTGTTTGGTAGGCTTGTTTGAAAAATGATATGATTCCCGAGTGGGATGCATTTGATGTTTAGATTGTGAAAATGTTTTTGCAAAAAGTTCATTTTAAATGCGAAATGAGCCTGCATGAATGTCGAAGATGTTTGTGTTTTGACTCGTGGTATGAATCGTATATGCTAAAGTGAAGTGTAATACTGCGGTGTGGGGAACAACAAGAGGATGTCGTAGGGCGGTGTGGCTTGTGGTGTTTTAGGAAAGACGAAATTAGGAAACGTTGAGAAAAACCAGCCCCTGAAACCGCATAGGTTTATGCGGTTCGTGGGCTAAACCGCATAAGCTTATGCGGTTTGGGTTGCAAACCGCATAGAGCCATGCGGTTTTCTGGTCTGTCTGTAGCTATTTGTATTTCCATATTTCGGACATTGTTTTCCTATATAAGGAGAGGGGGTGCGTGCCATAATCTTCACTCACAAACACTTCTCTTCTTTTCTTTTGCTTTAGATTTTTGCTCTCATAAATATATTAGGTATATTTATAAAAGTTTTTTGTATTCAAGAAAATGGTGGAGCATTTTGATGCTCTTTTGAAGAGGTGGACTTCTTCACTAAGCTTGGCAATGAAGAAGGCGGTGTATGATGATGGTGCGGGTGTTTTTATTGGCTTTCGCCAAATGAAAGTCGATCTTGACTTCCTTGATGTGTGCTTAGATTATTGGGATCCTAGTTTGCACGTGTTTAGGTTTCCCGGGGGAGAAGTGTGTCCTTTAGTTGAGGAGTTCGCGGCCATTGCGGGGTGGTCGAAACGGACTACTCCTGTGGTTGTAAGGAGTGAGCTTTGTTACAACGGGATGTTGCGAAACTTCCTTGGGATGACGAATGCTTATCTTTGCGAGGTTTGTTTGAGGAGGCAAGGTAAACATGCTTCTTTTGTGTCGGCGATACATGAATAAAGGCGATACTAGTATTTCGGACCGTTCTGGCGGAGGGCCCTTACTTTTGTTTGGTTCATCGGTATGCTTTTCTTTGGGTCCATGCGGATGGAGTGTTCGGAAACGCGAGGTATGCTCGTGTTGTCGAAGAGATGGAAAGGGGATATGATCCTTCTGCGTTGATCTTAGCGGAGACCATACTGGGTTTAGACGACCGTTGTGCTAATCGTCTGAGCTCGTACAGGGGTTGCGCTAGGATTCTCAACGTTTGGCTCATGGAGAGGCTAAGTGTGTATAAAGCTCTTCCCCTTGGGAGTGTTTTCAAGGCTGCGGCCACGACGTCGCGAAAAATGGAGTGAGCTGACCTTCGGGAGCGTTCGCTAAACTACTACCGGGGGTTTGTGAAGGAGAGCACCATTCGTTGGTGAAGGTACCCGGATCGGACCTATCTCGACGCCTCGCGCGAGCCAGCTCGAATAGGAGCAGGGCGCTACGCGAGAAAATTTGCGTAAGTGCAAATGTATGCGTAAAGTGCTATGGGGGATATCATTGCTTGAAATACTTGAAAGTCGTTTTGAAATTGTATTCGGAGTCGCCACCAAATATTTAAAGGAACTTGGAACCTTTTAACGCGTCTTGAATTACAAGACACGAGTCTTAGAATTCAAGGCGCGTCGATACCTTTCCTTCTAAGGTTATTTGTGAAACCAGAGAGGATTCGGGACAAGGTTACTTTTCGAAAGTTTTATCAAAATGTTTAATGAAAAACTGAAATCAAAAAGCCTACGTAAAGTAGTCTTTACTAATTTGAAAACAAATATTTAATTTCGATGTTTGAGCTAAATAAAACGCTACGTACAAGTGCGAATAATGACTCGATAATAATGCAAAGTAATGAATGTGGATCGTCAAGTCATGACGTTTTGCTATAGGAAATATACGTAAAATAATTAATTCATTGATTTGAATTAATATAAAACGTTATTTTCCGACTTTTGTCTAATTCTAGTATTTTGAAAAACCCTCGGTTTTGCATGTTTAAAAGACTAGTTGAAACGGTACAAGTTTATGTCGAATCCGTGTTTAGTCAAAATTTAATGCATGAACGAGAATTTGCATAAATGTAAAATGTAACGTCGGTTTGCTTTAGTGACAGTGAGTCGTTTGTTTATGCGATATTGGCGGGGTTTAGACGGATTAGAATCCGATTACTACAACCGTATTAGGAATACGGGTTCGTTATGCCAATATCGGGTTGGGTTAATGTAACCCTTGTCCGAGTCTAATCCGAAGGTAAAGTGTTTACCTTAAAATGCAAAGACGACAATTCGAAAATGCATAAGAGTTAGAAGGAGAGTAGAGAGTTTGTTGTGTTTGTAAGTTGTTTATGAGGGGGTATATATAGAGAAAGGTTGAGTTACCTTGAGATTTGGCGAGCAAACAAGCAAAAGCACCTTTGTTGACAGCGGCTTCAAATCGGCCGCTGTTGTGGCGGTCTCAGTCAATGCTAGTCAACTGGCGGTGGTTTTAAATCGATTTTCGGCCGCTTTTCTTAGCTGACGGGTGTGATGTTTTTAGGTTGGTTTTAGGGGGGTTTTGTTTGTTAAAGGCCAAAAGCTTTTGGTCCTCTTTGAAATTTGAGATTGCTTTACGATTTCGAGCTTCGCGTCTCGGTTTTTGTCGTGTTTTTCGATTTTGGCTCGAAATAAAAATGTTTCGTGTTGTATTATTTGGTAACGTCGTAAAATTTGGTTTTACGAAAATGTGACTCGGGAGTCGTGTTGACTCGTTTTGAGCGCGTATTTTGTGACTTGCGGGTTGTTTTTGTGTAGTTGATTTTTGTAGGTAGTTCTTGTGGGCTGTTTTTGGGATCTTTTTTTGTGAGAGGAAAATCGTGTCGTGTTTTTTGGCTTGAAATATAATGATAAAATCAAGCGTTTATTTACGAGATATGCAAATTTAAATTAATACGTTAAAAAAAATGACTAAAATGTTTTAGACACTTTGTACCGCTTCGCCTATTTATAAAACATGCATAAAAGTCCTATTTCGTCATCGGGTTGCTTTTGGGGAATGCGGATCTGGTATCTACAGAGCCCCCAGTTTGACTGAGCTTGGACTAAAGCGCTAGTCAAACTTAAAGAGATAGTATCCGGACCACTACAGTCTCGATACTACCTGGCGGCACTAAGCATGTGTCTCGGGGAGAGACGAGGACTTAGTACCGGGAAATGCGGGGAGGGACAACATGTTTAGGGACATGACTGTCCTGCAAGTTTAGGGGCATGCCGGCCTGCTGGACTCGTGACAGAGGTTATAAAGAGTTTTTGCATGACTCGTAAAAGAGGTTTAAAATGTTTTTGTATGACTCGTAAAAGAGGTTTAGGTGCTTTGTATGACTCGTAAAAGAGGTTTAAAATGTTTTTGTATGACTCGTAAAAGAGGTTTAGGTGCTTTGCATGACTCGTGAAAGAGGTTTAAAATGTTTTTGTATGACTCGTAAAAGAGGTTTAGGTGCTTTGTATGACTCGTAAAAGAGGTTTAAAATGTTTTTGTATGACTCGTAAAAGAGGTTTAGGTGCTTTGTATGACTCGTAAAAGAGGTTTAAAATGTTTTTGTATGACTCGTAAAAGAGGTTTAGGTGCTTTGTATGACTCGTAAAAGAGGTTTAAAATGTTTTTGTATGACTCGTAAAAGAGGTTTAGGTGCTTTGTATAACTCGTAAAAGAGGTTTAAAATGTTTTTGTATGACTCGTAAAAGAGGTTTAGGTGTTTTTGTGTGACTCGTAAAAGAGGTTTACTTGTTTTTGTATGACTCGTAAAAGAGGTTTAGGTGTTTTTGTGTGACTCGTAAAAGAGGTTTACTTGTTTTTGTATGACTCGTAAAAGAGTGCAACATTTTGAGAGCGGGTTTGTAATGCAAAGTGAATCGTGATTATGAAATGAAAACGGGATGGGCTTGAAAGAAAAGAAAAAAAAAGTAAAAGCCCAAACCCAAATAAGGTAAAAACGAGAAAGAGGAAGGAAGTAGTACACTTCCAAAATTTGAAACACAAATTAAATAAAATCAACAAAAGCAGTGTAAGGAGAGGAGACCACCGAAAACAAGAAGGAGAGGAGCACGCCTCATTTCACTCGATTTTGGCGATTTTTAGCTCGAAATTTGTCGTTTCGCCTCCTACATTTCATCATGGATCAAGGTAAGCACCTAATCCCCTTGTTAATTTGCGTTTTGGAGCTGATTTGGGTGGTTTTTAACTCGAAACGTCGATTTCTAGGGTTTGTAGAAAACCGTCTTTGAATTTCGAATTTGAGCTTTGTTGTTGTTTGGAAATGATAGTGATGACTTGTACGATGCTTGTGTTGCTGTTGTTCATTGATTTTGGGTAAAACCGGGGCTGTTTGCCTCGGTTTTCGTGTACTTGATAGGAGCGTTTTGGTCGTTTTTGAATTTCGTCTCGAAACTTGCTCGAAATTTCCGGGTGTTTTGCTTTTGAGTAGTATGATGCTTGTGCATACTTGTCTTGTCGAAAAGTGCACAAGAATGGTGTGTTTCGGGTGAGAAACGTGTCGTATGCACACGTGGTCACTTTGGGCCGAGATTTTCAGCCTTTGAAATTGGCTGAAAATTGTAAATTTAAGTTGTGATGGCTAATGTAGGTGATGAATGGTCGTATTTCGTAAAGAGAATATCTTTTGAGGGCATTCTGAAGCATTTTTGTGGAGTTAAAAACGGAGTTGGTTTTGGTCATTTTTGTTGTTCTTGCTGTCGTCTGCCGTTATCTTGCTTTGCTCGCTTTGACACCTTACGTAGAGTCTTCAATGGAGTATGATGGATGACCAACTTGCTCGGATGACTTGGCGTGAAATGCGAGGCCGAAAAGGCAGATTTTCGTGTGAAAACAAATAGGGGCCGAAAAAAGTCAGAAATTTTTTGGTCCCGGAATCGATTAAAAACTTCTAACTTGAGCTGTTACGACTAGTGTAGTGCATTTTTAGCCTTGTTTTGCTGGGAATGTGGTATTTTGTGGTGTTTTGGGTGATTTTTGTGATTTTAAAGTGAGGCTTTTTGAGAATGGTGCTTCTGCTTTTCGTGGTCCGATACTTGAGTAGCGAGTTACAGGGGGAGCTTAGCTCGCTTAGCGGATGATTTTGTGGCGAGTCGAGGCCGTTTTGATCAGGAGAAAGCTGTTTTTGTGAGTTGTATGACAAGGCTTGTCCAAGGTTTTGCTTTTGTGGAAAATTTCTTCGTACGTGTTTATTATGATCCTTATAGTGTATTAGGATCATAATATGCGAATTTTTGGTGCCTTTGTGATGGTTTCAGGCTATCTGTTAAAATAGGCCTAAGATTGCTTTTCCTGCTGCTTTTGTTGCTTTTGTTGAATTGTCGTCACTTTTTGCTATTCTTTTGAGCTGCTGCTGCTTTCATTTGTCCTTGTTGAGCTGCTGTTGCTTTTATTTCTTAAACTAATTATGAATTAGCTTTTGGAAAATACGTTTTTGGTTGTGACCTGATTGTGGTTTTTGTTACTTTGAATACAGATGACATTCCACGTATACCGATGACTTCGAATACGCAGGAATGGTGTGATAGGCTCAGCTTTGGAGTCGGGACCGGGGATACGCCTACTCCCACGTCCGGGTTTTATCCGCAATTGGAGATCTCTGAGGACATTTCTCAGTCTGCTTTGTTCAGTGCTGCTTCCCCGTTCGAGTCTTCTGATCAGCAGGTGCACCTTTCAGACGTATAGCGTGTGGCCGATCGCCGCAATCCCAGGCCGAGCGTCGGTCAGAGCATGATGGTCGTGGGGGAGGCAGGTCTCGTAGTGGTGACGTGGTGGTGGCCGGTAGTGGCGCCAGTGGGGCTCCGGCGTTAGTGGTAGTCTTTGTCGCGTGGCGGCAGAGCCGATTCTGGTGGTGCTAGGGGTGCTCGTGGAGTCAGAGGCTCGGGTGGAGCCAGAGGCAGAGGTAGAGGTAGAGGTAGAGGCTCAGGTGCGGGTAGAGGTAGAGGCTCAGGGGGAGCTGGAGGCTCGGGGAGGCGGCGATCTTGAGGATGACGAGGAGGCGATGGTCTTGAGGAGGGCCTTGATTGAGGAGCTCCTGTAGATGCGGAGGCTGCCAGGCTAGCGGCTGTTAGGAAGGGTTGTTTTACGGGGATGGCGGAGGAGTTCGACATGAGGCGTTCTACCACATGGGCCAGCGCTTGTGGCGGGAATAGCGAGGCCAGGACGGTCGGCGCCTAGTCTGGAGGCCGCTGGAGCACTTATCGACACGGGTGCGGGTTGGATATAAGCTAGGGGAAATGAGGACCTTCTCGGGGTACCAGACGGCCTTTAAGGCCTTTAACTTGTACCTGCCTCCTGAGTCGCAGGAGATCATCTTTCGTTCGGCTTTTGGTCCACTTGTTAGGAAGTGGAAGGAGGTTAGCGACAAGCGGGTGGTTTCACATTTGTCTTTGGTGCGGGCGTTGATGGACCGTTACTGGGATACCACCAACACGTTCCACATGCCCGGTTATGAGGTTGGCATTACCTTTACCGACCTTGCTGTTGTCTCTGGTCTGCCGCATGGGGACACGCGTATCCCGTGGTATCTGGAGCGTCCTACCATGGCTAGTGAGATAGTCTTGGGTTTGGTAGGTGACGGTATCCCGTGTCCGGCGGACGAGGAGTATTCTTTCCAGCCTCATACTAAATGGTTTAATGAATTTTTCAAAGGCAACGGGAGGAAGCAGGTTAGTGAAGTCAGCCACGAGCAGAGCGCTCGCTTGTGGCTTTGGTGGTTCCTGTGCACTACGCATTTTGGGGACAAGGGTGCGCGGGCTTCGACGGCTGTGTTGCTGGCACTGGGTGACTTATCTCGGCTTGGGGAGTACGATTGGGTTACTCCTGCGCTGAGTGTGTTGACTAGGTTTTGCCGGGACGCTGTTCGTCCTGACAAGATCGATTCTGGGTCGCGTCCGTCCTTGGTGGGCCCTGGCTTGCTGATGGAGGTATGTTTTGTTCTGCTTGCATGATTCTGTGTTTTGTTATAGTTGTATTTCTGTGAGTTTTGTGACTAATTGTTGTCTTGTCTGCAGGCCTGGTGTTACGCGCATTTCCCTTCGCTTCTGCCGGCTAGTCGGAACGTGGTTCTGACGTATCCGGCGTTCCACTGTTATGCGATGATGGAGCGCCAGGGTACTGGCTGCCGCTACGAGACGGCCCGGAAGGCGTTCAATGCGATGATTTCTGACAAGGTAACGGAGCTGCTTTCTTTGTGTTTTTGGGCCTTGGCCTGGCGTATTTCGTATTTCTCACCGGTTTCTGGCTTCTGCAGTTTGTTGCGAAGCCCTGGGATGCTTTTGCGGATGTTCCTCCAACAATTGCAGCTCGTTTTGGAGTCTTGGACCGCCGGCGGCTATACATAGAGTCGCAGTTCGACTCTTACTGGTTTTTGGGAGAGCGGATGGCGGCGCAGACGAGTGATGACGGCAAATTTGTGGTGCCGGGTGACCCGCCGCAGGTTTTGTTCGTACAGACGCCAGATGCGGACGTTAAATCGAGATGCGCATCTGCGAGGGTGAGCCTGACTCATCAATTCTGGCCGGAGGAGGACTACGAGTCGTGGGCGTGCCGTTCGTTGGCTCCTGCTGTTGTCGAGGTATGTTGTGATTGCTTTTGCCTTTGGTTTTGATTGTATTCAAAAAGCAAAAATTGATCCTGATTTTTGTGACTTGCAGCCTCGTGATCCGGATATGGAGTTCCAGCCGCCGTCGTTTCCTGAGGTCTTGGAGTTTGAGCACAGCGGCTGCTACCATAAGTTTCCGCTGCCGGAGTGTAGCTCGTCGGCGGCAGATGGAGGGTTGCAGCAGTGGGGTTCGAAAGTGAAAAAGGTGATATTTGTGATTATGTAGTATGCGTATTATTATATGGTATAGCCCCCAGTTTGACTTAGGTTTTAATGTAAAACTTGAGTCAAACTAGCTGCATTTGTTTCTGATTTTAGCCCCCAGTTTGACCTAAGTTTTAATGTAAAACTTGAGTCAAACTAGTTGTATCTGTTTTTGATTTTAGCCCCCAGTTTGACCTAAGTTTTAGTGTAAAACTTGAGTCAAACTAGTTGTATCTGTTGATTTTAGCTTTGATTTGACCTAAGTTTTAGTGTAAAACTTGAGTCAAACTAGTTGTATCTGTTTTTGATTTTAGCCCCCAGTTTGATTGATATTTCGTTTGACAGGTGGCGGCTGCCGTCCATCGGAGGCTATGGCAAACGGCGGTTAGGTGGCGGACCGCGTTCAATGATCAAGCCGTTGAGCTGTGTACGAGTCGACGCGAGATTGAGCGGATGCAGGTTGACCGGATCTGGCGTGGCCAGGAGGCTGATCTGCGATCGTGAGATCGCTTCGATTCACGTGAGGAGTTACGTCGTAGAGACGAGCCGCAGGCGTAGGGAGTTGTGTATGGTTATGTATGTATTGTGCATGTGGTTGTGCGTAGATATGTATTGGAAGGAGTATGTTTGTATATGGTTGTATTTAGATATTTAGGAGTATTATTTTGTAATCGGCGTATTAGACGTATTATTGTGGTAGTGTATAATTAGGCGTAGGTACGGTATGGTATTGGACTTGGAGCCTCGTATGGCTTTGTATGCGAATGCTGCGCGTTTTTTGAATGAAAAGCAAGTGTTAGGGCTTCGAATGGCTTTATTTTCCGTTGTATGATGTGGTTTCGACGAGCTAGGGAAAGGTAATGCCTGCTATGAGCGTCCTTGAGCGCGTGTAACCTGCAATGTTTCGTTAGTGATGCGAAATCGCGAATCTCGATTGAGATTAGACGTAGTGCAACAGAAATGCATAAAAGATGTGACTAAAATATGTGCGAAACGTGTTCTGACGAACGCAAAATGCAGAGTTTGTAAAAAAAATTGTTTTGACGAAAAGCAGAAAAGAACTATTTTCGAAAGTTGCAGAAAGCGAGGAACGTGATTTATGTGACGTTTTGTGTTGAAAATAATCGCGTCGGAACAAAACTCCGTCGTAAAAAAAAATTTAGAAAAAAGGGAGGTAAAACGAGGTAATGGCTCGTAAAAATGTATCTTGTGTAAAAGGGTGAAAAGGTAGTAAAAACCGAAGAGTAAAACGAAGTAGCAGGAAGAAAGCGCCATTAACGAGCGGTGCGTTTCCACCGCTAGTATCTTGGCGAGTGCGTTTCCAACCGCTAGTATCTTGGCTCGATTCTGACCGCTAGTATACTTCGGTGTATTTCGCTTTTTTTTTTTTTTGTTTTTCGTTTTTGATGTTGGCTATAAAATGGTGCTACGTCCATGCTTCATTCTCACAACTTCAAACTCCACTACTTCACTTTCACTTGTTCCACTTCCACTTGTTTCGATTTTCGACAAATATTCACAATATTTTGTTGAACGCTTTCGAGCCATGGAACACTTTGATGGGAATTTAAGAAGTTGGTGCTCGTCTTTGTCTGGTATTGAAAAGAATGGGCTTGGCGACCTTGGAGTCGGTGTTTTCATTGGTCTGAGGCAAGTCCGGGAGGAACCCGACTTCCTCGATGCATGCTTGGACTACTGGGACCCTGTGTATCATGTTTTTCGCTTTCCAGGCGGCGAAATTTGTCCGTTAATCGAAGAATTTTCAGCACTTGGGGGATGGCTGCGTAGAGCCATGCCAGTGGTTGTCCGAGCGGAGTTGGGGTATCAGAGGAAAGTTCAGAACTTTCTTATGATGACCCGTGACCAGACTGCTGATCTATTCCTCGGAGGGAAACTGAATATTTATCGTCTCTGTCAGCGGTTCATGAACCGTAATAACCAGACGATTACTCCTGCGGCTAGGCAGAGGGCTCTTGCACTCTGCCTTGTGCATCGCTATATGTTCCCGGACTCGTTGTCCGGCGGGGTTTACGGGGAGGCCAGGCTTATCTGCGTGGTTGAGCAGATGGAGCTTGGCCACAACCCTGCCATGCTGATCCTGGCGGAGACCATCCTGGGTCTGGATGACCGTGCTGTCAACCGAGTGCATGCTTATCGGGGTTGTCCGAGGATACTCCAGGTATGGCTGATGGAACGGTTGAGCGTGCTGCCCCCTATAGGAGAGAATGGTGTGTTCAAGGCCGGAGGGGTGACCAACCGAGGGATGCGTTGGGATGGCCCGAATGGTCGGCATCCTGATTACTTCACCGACTTTGTGAGGATGTCGCCCATCCGTTGGGCGATATCGTGGTGGAAGCTGGTGTCCGTGACAGGGAGCTCGATAGCGAACGCTCCTACTGGTGTGATGCTCCTTGGCTTTGAGATGGGTACCTTTATCCATCCCCTGCGGGTCAGGCGCCCGGCTTCGATTCGCCGTAAGATACAGGAAGGATACGCTGGTTCAGGATATGTTTGTCCTAACCCCCCAGATGATCGACGACTGGCTGAGCGCATGGATGAGCCGTGTCACTTGGCCTGTGTTGGCGATGCCAGAGACGATACGAGTCTCCCGTGCGTACACCCGGTGGACGACGGAGGAAAGCGCTAGTCGGAGGGCTCACTATCGGGCCGTGGAGCTGAACGAACCTCCTCCGACAGCTGCTTATGACCCGGTCCGATTTGGGCGTAACCGCAGAGCTGGCGAGGGTTCGAGCTCGGATGGTGCGGCTTCGGTTTTTGACCGTGTAGGCGGACGCCTATCCGCGCGCGACAGGCTGGGAGAGTCAAGGTCTGATGCTCCGTATCGCGATCCAAGAGCCAGGGACCCACGGAGGCGTAGGGATTGAGTCATTGGACTGATGGAGGTGATGAAGGATGTGAGCTGGTTTTGTCTGTACTTGTTGTAATGCTGTTGTAGCGTATCGGTTATGCTGTCATTAGATTAGCAATGTAGTTTATGTACCTTTTATGCTCCCGAGAGAAAAATCCAAAAATGTAACGACTTTCATTTATGCTTAATAAAATGAGAGTTTCTGTTTAATGTTTGCCTTGTCGTTTGTATTTACATACGGAAGAACGGTTTGCGTTGACTGTGCCCTTGACTTTTTTAAGTTTCGGGCGTGTCATTTTTGTTTTGAATGTTGTCTGCACCGTATTGCAGACGTGAGTTTTGTGTCGACTATGTTCTCAGCCTTTTTAAGCGTTGAACGTGTCTTTTGTGTTGAATGCGGTCGCGCTTCTTGCAAAGCTGCCTACGTATCCACGCTAGTGGAATCAGACCAACGTAGTTCGGAGTTACATTTTGTGTTGAATGTGCACGTTTAGGGGCATGCCGGCCCATGGATTTGTTTTTGTTTTTTTTTTTGTACAGGGAGTGCACGTTTAAGGGCATGCCGGCCCATGTTGCGATGTTATTATTTCGAATACATGCTATATATAGATACGTTGCGTATTGTTTCAAGGGTAGTATTTCTTTAGCTGATCCATGTTGGTTGCCAGGTTGAATTCTTGACCGTCAAGGTCAGTTAACTTGACTGCTCCTCCTGAGTAAATTTCTTTAACCAGGTAGGGTCCGGCCCAGTTAGGTTTGAATTTTCCTCGTGGGTCGACTGGAAGGGGTGCTCGTACTGATTTCAAAACCAAGTCTCCCACTTTTATGTTTCGTGGCTTGACTCGCTTATTGAATGCTCGCCAGAATCGCGTTTGGTACATGCGTCTGCTGCTTAAAGAGTTCACCGACGTTCGCTCAGGAGCATGAAATTTGTTAAGTAGCGTTCTCGAGCCCATTCTGCCTCTGGAATGCCGCTTTCCATCAAAATGCGCAGTGATTTCAATTCTATTTCCACGGGTTATGCGGCTTCCATGCCGTAGGTGAGAAATAGGCGTCATGCGTGGGTGTGCGAATGGTGGTACGGTACCCCCACAATGCAAATGGTATCTTGTTGGGCCAGTCTCGGCAGCTGTCGATCATTTTCTCGAGGATGGTGACGACTGTTTTGTTTGCTGCTTCGACTGCGCCGTTAGTTTGAGGTCGATATGGCGAGGATTTGTGATGTTGGATATTGTATTTGACGAGTATTGCTTCTGCTTCGCCTTGGAAATGAGTGCCCTGGTCGCTGATAAACTCGTGAGGTATACCGTATCGACAGATGATATTCGTTTGAATGAATTTTGCGACTTCTTTGGAACCTAAGGTTCGGAAAGATGCTGCTTCAACCCATTTCGTGAAGTAGTCGATGGCAACTAGGACGAAGCAGTGACCACCTGCTCCGATAGGATGTACCTTGCCAATCACGTCTATGCCCCAAGTTGAGAAGGGCCATGGTGATGTGAGACTGTACAAAGGTGAGGGTGGTACGTGCTGTACATTGCTGAAAATTTGGCAGTTATGACAGTGCTTGACGTATTGGACGCAGTCTGATTCCATGGTTGTCCAGTACCATCCTAACCGTAAAATCTGTTTACAGAGTGCTCTAGCATTCATGTGGGGGCCACATTCGCCGTCATGGACTTGCGCGATGATTTCTTGCCCCTTTTTGAAGTCAACACACACGAGTAATGTACCCTGCGGCGTCTTTTTGAGCAGCTGTCCCATTTCCAGAACAAATTGGGCAGCCAAGAGTCTTATGGCTCGTTTGCCTCGTTTATCTGTATCAGGAGGATACATATCGTTGAGTTTGTAATTGAGGATGGCCTGATACCATGGCTCTGTTTGTTCAGCTTCGTCAATGTCGAGAGCGTGGATGTATCTTTGGTTAAATCGCGTCGTTCTACGACGATGGGTAATGTTTCGACGTCCGGAGGCATATTGAGCAGGGATGAGAGTTTAGACAGCGCGTCAGCGAACTGGTTTTCTTCTCTCGGTAGGTGGTAGAATTCTATGGAGTTGAATTCGACCAGGAGCTCTTGCACTTTGGTTTGGTATTTGGAGAGCGTTTCGTTCATGATTTTCCAAGCCCCCGTCACCTGGTTTATGATGAGGAATGAGTCGCCATGAACCCTTAGGTTTTTGATGTTAAGGGCTATGGCTGCTTGCAGACCGTAAATACATGCCTCGTATTCTGCTGCGTTGTTTGTGACGGTGAAATCGAGCTTTATTGAGATTGGCGTATGATCGCCGTCTGGCGAGATTAGGAGTATCCCGACGCCGTAGCCGCGGTAATTGGATGCCCCGTCAAAGTATAGCTGCCAGTATTCAGTTTCTATGCTGAAAATCCCGTCGTCCGGGAACGAAGTAGTGTCTACTGTAGACTGCTCAACGATTGCGTTTTCTGCGAGGAAATCTGAGACTGCTCTGCCTTTGATGACTTTCAGAGGGACACATTTCAGCTCGTATTCAGCTAAAAGCAAGGTCCATCTGGCCATTCGCCCATTCAAAACAGGTTTTTCGAACAGGTACTTGAGGGGATCCATGAGGGAGTAAACCTTTGTTGTATGTGCGAGGAGGTAGTGTCTGAGCTTTTTGGTGGCCCAGACCAGAGCGAGGCAACTTTTCTCGACTGGTTCGTATCGAGTTTCATAGTCCTGGAACTTTTTACTAATGTAGTAAATAGCACGTTCTTCGTTGTTGACTTCTTGAGCCAGCATAGCACCCATTGCGCTGGGTGTGGTTGTTAAGTACAGAGATAGGGGTAAATCCTTCTGCGGTGGCATTAAAACGGGTGGGTTTGTGAGCAAACTCTTGACTTTGTCGAATGCTTGTTGGCAGGCGTCGTCCCATTTTGTATGCTCCTCCTTTTTCAGCTTCTTGAAAATGGGTTCGCAAATCATTGTGAGTTTACTGATGAACCTAGAAATGTACTGTACTTGGCCCAGGAAACTTCTAATCTCGTCAATGTTGGTTGGTGCTTTCATGTCTGTTATGGCTTTGATTTTGACAGGGTCGATTTCAATGCCTCGCTGACTGACCACATGACCCAGGAGCTTCCCGGAGGTAACCCCAAAGGTGCATTTTTGCGGGTTAAGCCTCATCTTGTATTGCCTGATTCGAGTGAAGAATTTGCGCAGGTTGATGATATGGTCGTCTCTTTCTTTTGATTTGACAATCATATCGTCTACGTATACCTCCACTTCATTATGCATCATGTCGTGAAGTAATGTAGTTGCGGTGCGTTGGTACGTTGCGCCGGCGTTGATGAGCCCAAAAGGCATAACCGTGTAACAGTATGTGCCCCAAGGCGTAATGAACGTGGTCTTTGACATGTCTTCTTCCGCCATTTTTATCTGATTGTAGCCGGCGTAGCCGTCCATGAATGACAGTAGTGCGTGGTCGGCCGTGTTATCGACGAGGATATCTACATGCGGTAGCGGGAAGTCGTCCTTCGGACTTGCTTTGTTCAGGTCTCGGAAGTCTGCGCAGACTCGAATTTTGCCATTTTTCTTCAGTAATCCGTACCATGTTTGACACCCAATCGGAATATTCATTAACCTTTATGAAACCTGCTTGCAGTTGTTTCTCGATCTCCTCTTTGACCATGAGGGACCATTCGGGTTTGATGCGGCGAAGCTTTTGTTTAACAGGTTTGGCGTCTGGCTTGATAGGGATACGATGCTCTGCGATTTCGCGGTCGATGCCGG
Source organism: Dianthus caryophyllus (assembly GCA_023091065.1). Classification (NCBI taxonomy): domain Eukaryota; kingdom Viridiplantae; phylum Streptophyta; class Magnoliopsida; order Caryophyllales; family Caryophyllaceae; genus Dianthus; species Dianthus caryophyllus. Next base: position 10,696,387 of record CM041519.1, read on the forward strand.
GCATGTCTTTATATGACCAGGCGAAGACGTCTTTGAACTCTGTGAGTAGCGCTGTGAATGCGGCGTTTTCTTCTGTGTTTAAGGAAGCCCCCAACCGCAGTTCCCTGGGTTCCTCGAGTGTACCTACATTGATGATCGTCGTGCCTTCAATGATGGGATCCTGCTCGGGTTTAGAAACAATGTTCGCAACGTATTTATATAATGCAATGTCGTTTCGTTCAATGTTATCGCAAACGCTAGAAAATGCAGAATTTAAAGGAAAACAAGGCGAAGAGTAGCCAGAAACGTTCATGTTATTAATCTTGTTGAAATCGGTTACATTTGAAGATGGCTTCGCTGCGGAAGCTTTGGACACGCTAACTAACTCAAGTCCCTTAGCGAGATCTAAGATCTCGGGGGACACGACTACACTTGCAGACTGCTTCACTGCGGAAGCTTTGGACAGCCTAACTAGCTCTAGCTCTTTGGCGAGGTCTACATCCTCGGGAACATAGCCGCAGGGCTTAGTTGGCCTAGTAGACGCGACCTTATTACGAGGGAGCCTAAACTCTACGACAGACTCTTGACTGGAGTTATCATCTTCGCCGTTCTCTGAGTCAGAGTCTTCAAATGCGCAGCCTTGCCCCGTAGTGATCTTGTAGGTACGTCCCTGATCATCGGTCCAGCTCAGAGTCTTCGACCAGCCATCATGTGTTCCTTCTCCCCATGGGAGGATCAGAACAGTGGGATCGAAGTGATTATTGCGCATGATATTGGAGAGCAGCTCGATCCCTGCGGTAGTGAAAGTGGTGACGTCCTTGGGTAGCTTGACTGCACCCTCGTCGATGAAGTATTTATTGAGACGGAGATAGTAAGGGTCCATGCGGAAGTCTCTGCGGTTTTTGCGAGCGTCGAGTGCCCGCAGACCCCTAGTGACGTCGTGTGACCAGGGTATGAAACCTAGGCCCTGGGAGGGGTATTTTTGATCGTAGTTGCCTTTATAAAGCTTGGCTCGCTTTTCCTCTGCAGTTAAAGTACAGATCTCAAAGTCGAAACCGCATAGGTCATCTGCGGTGTCAGTTGTTATTCCTGCAGCATTTTTATCGGACCTCGGTTGTTTCAGAGACGCTTTGAAGTTCGAGGCCCCAATAGTGACGATCTCATCGCCCAGAGGAATCTTGACCTTCTGGTGGAGGGTCGAGGTAATAGCCTTGGTAGCATGTATCCAAGGCCTGCCGAGTAGCATGTTGTACGTCGGCGGGATATCGATAATTTGAAATTCCGTTTCCCTCACGACTGGTCCGGTCATGAGGGGGAAAGTTATGGTTCCTTTGATGGTTCGACGAGTGCCGTCGTATGCCCTGACGCCGTCGGCGCAAGGGATGAAATCATTCTCCTTGATTCCTAACTTCTCGGCTGTGGCGAGAGGCAGGACGTTGACAGCAGAACCGTTATCAATGAGGACCACAGGCAGTGTCATACCGTGGCACTCCGCGTTGATATACAGTGGCAGATTATGGGTGCCGCCAAACGGAGGTAGATCCCTGTCGGTAAATGTTATGGCCCCTTCCTGCCATTCTCGAGTGATATGGCTGATGAGTTTTGTCGGGGATAACTCTGTGGTAACAGGCGTGACCTGCAGCGCGTTGTACAGGGCCTCACGATGTCCAAGTGAGTCCTGTAGTAGCTGCCAGATCGAGATGTCAGCCTTCGTTTTGAGGAACTGCTTTTGAAGCGTGTCCTCAATGTTAGGCAGAGATGATGGAGTTGTGCTCGACGAGGGAACGTCAGTTGTTGGAGGAGCGGCGCTCGTCGAGGGAGTAGCGCTCGTTGACGGAGCCGTGTTTGTTGCTGATGTGGATATAACTGTCGGTTGAGGAGCAGTAGTGTTGTCAATGACAATATTCTTACCCTTATCCTTGCTCGAGGGTCGGTTAGGTTCCAGTAGTGATAATGGAGCCTGGTAGGGACGACCTGATCGAGTGAGGTAGGCCACCTCATCATCACTGTCCGACAGATGGATAGGGTATTGATGGGGCAGCGCGCCGTATATTGGTGGCGGGTTTCGGGGGTCATGGACCACCGGTCCCTCCGTTTCTGGTTCTTTGACCTCCGGGAAGCGGAGGTCTTCGTCGCTGCTGCTGTCGTCCTCATCTGTGCTGTCCCAAATACCATGGATTTCATGGTCGTTGTGTTCGATCAGGTGAGAACAATCGATGATAGGATGCGTGCCGACGAAAATTGCATGTGTATGCAATGGGTTATATTGATTTGAGGGCTTTGGGCCTGCGTTAGGTGCTTCGATAGTCTTGTTATCGAGCAGATCTTGAATTATGTTTTTTAGACGGAAGCAGTTTTCCGTGTCGTGGCCCTTGCCCCTGTGAAATTCACAGTAAGCATTTTGGTCCCAGGATTTCGGTTTCTTGTCTGGGGGCGGCTCGCTAGTAGGCCCCAGAAGTTGGATGACGTTCTTTTTCACAAGACGTTGCAAGGCTTTTGCATACGTCATGCCGATTGGGTCGAAGTTACGTCTCGGTTTGAACGAGGTAGAAGCTGATGCCTTGGGCGATGATGTAGCAAGCGTTACGGGTGTTGGGAACACCGGAGCCGGTGCTAGTTCGTCCAGAGCGTTAATAGAAGCTGTTGGTTCAGTCTTGGTAATGACTCGGGATGAAATTTGCCACGATATCCGCGGCCGGAGCCTTTGGATGACCTCTCCTTACGGAGATCGTCTTCGATCAGCTGACCTACGGTAGCGAGAGAGGGGAAACTGTCAAAGTTTCCATATCGCAGGTGCTGCTGATATGCCGGAGTGAGGTTGTTGATAAACTTGGTGATCAACTCAGAGTCCTTAGGACGGTTGGGGACCTGAGCACTGAGTTTCTTCCATCGAGTGAGATACTCAGTAAAACCCTCGTTTTCTTTTTGGGCCAGGACCTCCAGGGAGCGTACGGAGACCTGGGTATCGTTGTTGTCTCGGAACTGTTGATCAAATTGGATTGTAATATCCTCAAATGTGGGGATAAGGTGTGAATCCAAGGAGTAAAACCAGGCCCGCGGTAGCGCGTCGAGTGAGTGTGGGAAGAGCGCGGCCAGCCGATTTCGACCCCCATGATGGCCATTTTTGATTTGAAAGCCTTGATGTGTACCAACGGGCTCTCGTGTCCCTTGAAGATGGGAAGATCGCTGAGCGAGAGCCTGTTTGGCAGCTGGGATTTGATGCTCGTGGGGATATTCTCGTTTTCTTTGTGGATAGAATAACCCTTAGCATCCGTAAGGCGTTCTTCCATGGCGCGGAGTTTCTTGGTAATGCGTGCCATCTCGTCGACATGACGACGCTTAGCAATTTTTTCAGACTCGAATTTTTGCATGACAGCCATTTGTTCCATCATGGCCATCAGATTTGAAACTTTGTCATTGAGCAGTTGGACTTGCTCAGCAGTCACCGGCGGTGGCGGAGGTGGTTGTGGTACCTGATTCTCTTCTTCTTCGTAACCTTCCATAGTGCTAGTTTCTTTTGGCGGTGGAGTATTAAAGAGACCGTAAGTAGCGTAAGGACCGTAGTATGCTCGTTTCTTCGGAAGCGGAGTGGGGTTCAAGTGGCGATCTTTGGTAAGTCGTGTATCCAGGACCCTGTAACGAAATAACCTGCAAGATCTCAAACCTTAGTGACTCGAAAAAGAAAAGAAAAGACTCAAACTCGCATTCGCAACTAGAGTAAAAAAAACGAAAATGTGCAGGACTCGACTCGTGTGTTTTGGCTGAAAAGACACGGGAAGCTTTTGAGGTAGGAGTATGTCGGCATATTCCTGGTCTCGAAGTAATAAAACGTTTTGTATGATCACGTCTGATTAGTCTCGGTCAGCAGTGTGTCGCCTTGGACTGATCGTTAGGTCGTGATGCGAAAAAGGAGTCAAAACGAAATAGCGATAGGCTATCTGATTTGAAGATGTTAAAAAAAAAGCAAAAAGGCAGGTATTGTTTTGCTTTTTACGTGTGGTAAAGGAAATTAAACCAAGATGACGATAAGTCAGTTGGTTTAATAAAATGACAGGTTCGCGTCTGAACGATCCCGCGTTTTGCTTGAAAAGATGTCCGCTTTAGCCGAGATGACTAGTGAGTCATTCGGACTAGAAATGTGTAATGCAAGAGTGATTGTGTTGATTGAAATTCCGAGGTGGATTGTCATCTCGGGTTTTGCTTTGTGAAAAGATTTTCGATAAACGGACTATGACGATACGTCAGTCGTATAGCTCGTTTATGTTTTGTAAAAGTCAGGAAATATAGTGGTTATCTCCAAACGATGTAATAGTGTGTTATTCGTCTGGTTTATTTGACTACAGGTCAAAAAACTTGACGTTAATGTTTTTGAAAGCATGACTTTGAAAAACGTTTTAAAAGGAGATTTCGAAAAGACGTCTTTGAATGCATATGCTTTTGAAAAGAGATTTTGCATGGATTTGTTTGAAAAACGACCATAGTGAGGGTACTATAGCTTCGCATTTGTACGTATAAGACACGGGTTTTTGGCTTTCGGGTAAGGTTCCCTCCGGTCATTCCCGCAACGTTTGTGTAGGGTTATCCGCAAGATCGCACACATCCAAGTGTGAATTCAATACGGGTCCTAGAGCGTCCGAGTTTGACTGTTACGATCGTTTGTACGGATGCCGTACTTGTAATCGTGGAGAGGTGAGAATTCGGTTTGTCCGGAATAGTCTCGCTTATGAAGCGAACGCTATTGGGGGCCGATCCTCGAGGGGTGTGGCTTGAAAATCCCGAGGGATTTGACTCAACGTTAAATTGCTCAAACATCGAAAGCGTAGTTGTTCTCAAATTTTCAAGTTTTGCCTCTTTGTGTTTTTTTAAAATAAAAGAAAAAGTTTTTCTTAAAAATAAAAACAGCTAATTCCCCAGCGGAGTCGCCAACTGAAGGTACCCGGATCGGACCTATCTCGACGCCTCGCGCGAGCCAGCTCGAATAGGAGCAGGGCGCTACGCGAGAAAATTTGCGTAAGTGCAAATGTATGCGTAAAGTGCTATGGGGGATATCATTGCTTGAAATACTTGAAAGTCGTTTTGAAATTGTATTCGGAGTCGCCACCAAATATTTAAAGGAACTTGGAACCTTTTAACGCGTCTTGAATTACAAGACACGAGTCTTAGAATTCAAGGCGCGTCGATACCTTTCCTTCTAAGGTTATTTGTGAAACCAGAGAGGATTCGGGACAAGGTTACTTTTCGAAAGTTTTATCAAAATGTTTAATGAAAAACTGAAATCAAAAAGCCTACGTAAAGTAGTCTTTACTAATTTGAAAACAAATATTTAATTTCGATGTTTGAGCTAAATAAAACGCTACGTACAAGTGCGAATAATGACTCGATAATAATGCAAAGTAATGAATGTGGATCGTCAAGTCATGACGTTTTGCTATAGGAAATATACGTAAAATAATTAATTCATTGATTTGAATTAATATAAAACGTTATTTTCCGACTTTTGTCTAATTCTAGTATTTTGAAAAACCCTCGGTTTTGCATGTTTAAAAGACTAGTTGAAACGGTACAAGTTTATGTCGAATCCGTGTTTAGTCAAAATTTAATGCATGAACGAGAATTTGCATAAATGTAAAATGTAACGTCGGTTTGCTTTAGTGACAGTGAGTCGTTTGTTTATGCGATATTGGCGGGGTTTAGACGGATTAGGAATCCGAATTACTACAACCGTATTACGAATACGGGTTCGTTATGCCAATATCGGGTTGGGTTAATGTAACCCTTGTCCGAGTCTAATCCGAAGGTAAAGTGTTTACCTTAAAATGCAAAGACGACAATTCGAAAATGCATAAGAGTTAGAAGGAGAGTAGAGAGTTTGTTGTGTTTGTAAGTTGTTTATGAGGGGGTATATATAGAGAAAGGTTGAGTTGCAACGAGATTTGGCGAGCAAACAAGCAAAAACAGCCGCCTGTTGACAGGCGGCTTCAAATCCAGCCGCCTGTTGACAGGCGGTCTCAATTCCAGCCGCTAGTCAACTGGCGGCTGGTTTGGGTCTGATTTTCGGGCCGCTTTTCTTAGCTGACGGGTGTGATGTTTTTAGGTTGGTTTTAGGGGGGTTTTGTTTGTTAAAGGCCAAAAGTTTTTGGTCCTCTTTGGGCTGAAGTTGCTTTTTACGATTTCGAGCTTCGCGTCTCGGTTTTTGTCGTGTTTTTCGATTTTGGCTCGAAATAAAAATGTTTCGTGTTGTATTATTTGGTAACGTCGTAAAATTTGGTTTTACGAAAATGTGACTCGGGAGTCGTGTTGACTCGTTTTGAGCGCGTATTTTGTGACTTGCGGGTTGTTTTTGTGTAGTTGATTTTTGTAGGTAGTTCTTGTGGGCTGTTTTTGGGATCTTTTTTTGTGAGAGGAAAATCGTGTCGTGTTTTTTGGCTTGAAATATAATGATAAAATCAAGCGTTTATTTACGAGATATGCAAATTTAAATTAATACGTTAAAAAAAATGACTAAAATGTTTTAGACACTTTGTACCGCTTCGCCTATTTATAAAACATGCATAAAAGTCCTTTTTCGTCATCGGGTTGCTTTTGGGGGGGTACGGATACAGGTATCTACAGTTGGTATGTGTCTTGGTGGGGTATTACGGCGGTTACGGCGCCGTCTGTTGCGAATGCTTCTCGTGGGTTGATGTTGTGTGGGTTTGAACGAGGAGTGTGGATTCATCCTCTTCGCTTGAAGAGGCAAATCGGGCTTGCTCAGACCATACCCGAGCAGGATACTCAGGTTGGAGGGGTTGTTGTGCTAAACAACCAAATGATTGATGCTTGGATTCGAGGATGGTCGGACCGTGTTACTTGGGCTGTTCCGGAGCATATAGAGTCTAGTCGTGTTACCGACTTCTATACACGGTGGTATCGTTCCAATGATCCTCAGGAACGGGAGAATCAAAGGAGGAGGGAAAAGAATGGGCCAAGGCCCTCCTTGGCGTATGAGGTGGTGCGCGAAAGGAGGGACTATGGTGATCTTTGTACTGTTAGTGCAGGTGCTTCTACTTCGAGACCGGCGCGGGAAAGGCTTGGACCGAAAGTGACCGTTAAAGATCGTCTAGGGCCAAGGATCGAGGAGCCCCCAGTCGAGCAGGATGAGGATCCGATCGAGCCCTGTGTTTTGAGAGATCTCTCCTGTCTTTGAGTTCAAGATTGTATGAGCGGCCCTTGAAGATGAAGAGGCTAATTCGAAGCGTCAGAAGATGACTTGAGTAGTTTGCTTTGTTTTGTTTAGAAAATTTCCTTTATTTAAATACATTTTTTTTTTTTTTAGATTCAAATAAAGGGCTAAGGAGGCTTGTTCCTAGCTCATTTCTAAATTACGAAAAATTCTAAATAAAGTAATAAGATAGAATTAATCTGCTTTTGCCTTGTCTTGTTGCTTTCTTTTGTTTGTTTTTAAATGTTCTCGACCTTTTTAAGCTTTGAACATTCATACTTTGTCTTAAAATCCTCGACCTTTTTAAGCTTTGGATTTGTTTGTTTGACTTGTTCCGTCCTTAAGTCCTCGACCTTTTTAAGCTTTGGACTTGGATTTTTGTTTTGTTTTGTGTTGACTGTGCTCTCGACTTTTTTAAGCTTTGAGCGTGTCTTTTTGTGAGTGCAACGCCCTTGACCTTTTTAAGCTTTGGGCATGCGTGCTAAAAAGTTCGGTTGTGCTTTGATAAGTCGCCACGATTCGCTTTTAAATACTGAGAATCAAACCGGCGTAGTTCGTGTGATTCGGTTGAGCTCTTTGTAAAGTCGCCACGTATCCACGGTCGCGTGGAATCAAACCGAGCGTAGTTCACCCATGCGAGTGAGTTTTGTTTTTGAAATACATTGCAAAAGTGTTTGTGTTTTAGGGGTAGTATTTCTTGAGTTGATCAAGATTTGTTGGTAATCTAAGTCCCGACCGCCAAGGTCGCTTAGTTTCACGGCTCCTGGAAGGATTTCCTTGACCAAACGGTCCGCCCAATTGGGTTTGAATTTCCCTCTTGGGTCGACTGGTAATGGCGCTCGGACTGATTTGAGTACTAGGTCACCCACTTTGATGTTTCGTGGCTTGACCCGTTTGTTGTAGGCGCGTTGTAGGCGAGATTGATACATTCGGACTGTACTTAGTGATTGTAACCGTGTTTCGTCTAACAGGATGAGTTGTTCGTATCGTTCGCGTGCCCATTCGGCCTCAGGAATGTCTGCTTCCATGAGAATTCGAAGGGATTGCATTTCGATTTCTACAGGTTGAACGGCTTCCATCCCGTAGGTTAGGAAATAGGGTGTCATGCCTGTGGGTGTGCGGATGGTTGTGCGGTATCCCCATAATGCAAATGGGATTTTGTTGGGCCAGTCGTGGCAGGTGTCGATCATCTTTTTGAAGATTGATACGACGGTTTTATTTGCTGCCTCGACCGCGCCGTTGGTTTGTGGTCGGTAGGGTGATGACTTGTGTCGTTGTATCTTGTATTTGAGGAGGAGCGGTTCCACCTCTCCTTGGAAGTGTGTGCCTTGGTCACTTATGAGTTCGTGGGGTATGCCGTGGCGACAAATGATGTTGTTTTGTATGAATTTCGCAACTTCTTTTGTGCCTAGCGTACGGTATGATGCGGCTTCGACCCATTTGGTGAAATAGTCGATGGCCACAAGGACGGCAAAGGTCCTCCTCGCTTCCCACGCGGGTTGTACTTTGCCAATGACGTCAATCCCCCATGTGGAGAAAGGCCATGGCGAGGTTAAACTGTATAGTGGTGAAGGAGGGATGTGTTGTACGTTTGCAAAGATTTGGCAATTATGGCAATGTTTGACATATTTTGCGCAGTCGGCTTCCATGGTTATCCAGTACCATCCTAGCCTTATGATTTGTTTGCACATGGCTCGTGCGTTCACGTGTGGTCCGCACTCGCCATCGTGTACTTGGGACATGATCTCGTGTCCCTTTTTGTGATCGACGCACAAGAGTAGTGTGCCTTGGGGTGTCTTTTTGAGTAGTTTGCCCATTTCCATCACGAATTGTGATGATAACAGGCGTAGGGCGCGCTTGGCTCGTTTGTCAATGTTTGGTGGGCATTCACCGTTTGTTTTGTAGTTGATGATTGCTTGGTACCAAGGGTCGGTTTGTTCTTCCTCGGTTTCAATGTCACAGATGTAGGCGGGTTCATTCCGTCGTTCCACGACAATGGGGAGTGTTTCCATTCCCGGGGGTATGTTGATTAGTGACGCGAGTTTGGATAACGCGTCGGCGAATTGGTTTTCTTCGCGTGGGAGGTGTATGAATTCTACGTGATAGAATTCGTTTATGAGCTCTTGTATTTTGTTTTGGTATAGTGCTAGGTTTTCATTAAGTATCTTCCATGCTCCGGATACTTGGTTGATTATGAGGGAGGAGTCCCCATAGACTCTTATATCATGCAAGGCGTTGAGTACAAGCGCTGCTTGGAGACCGTGCAAGCATGCTTCGTATTCTGCGGCGTTGTTTGTTACGTCGAAATTTAGCTTGATTGATAAGGGTGTGTGTTCGCCATTTGGGGATATGAGAAGTATTCCTACCCCACATCCTCGATAGTTGGAGGAGCCATCCAGAATAATCTTGTCAGACGAGGTTATTCTCGGGTTCCCGTCAAGTAGTCCATGTGATGAGCTCAAGTGACCTAGTGCTTAAAAGGATTGTAAGTGCTACTCATATCAACAAGATGCATCTTCTTTTCTGGTGGCTCATCTTAAGAACTCTTCAGTTAAGCGTGCTTGCTGGAGAGTAGTCTTAGGATGGGTGACCTCCTGGGAAGTTCTCAGGATGCGCACGAGTGAGGACAAAGTGCGCTGGAAAGGGCCTGTGTTGGTCTGTGGGCTATGTACGCAGCCTGGCGAGCTACCGTGAGCGACATTCCGGCCTTCAGTTGGGGCCGGGGTGTTACACCATCGAAGTATAACTCCCATTGTTCTTGGTTGATGTTGTAAATCCCATCGTCTGGAAGGGATGTTGTGTCGATGATTGGTTGTTCGTTGATTGCATTTTCGCCAGAAATCGGAGACCGCCGTCCTTGATTGCTTTGAGGGGTACGTACTTAAGATCGAATTCGGCTAGGAGCAATGTCCATCTGGCCATTCGTCCGTTAAGCACAGGTTTCTCGAAAAGGTACTTTACGGGGTCCATTTTGGAATAGACCCTTGTGTGGTGTGCTAGCATATACTCGATGACTTGGATGAAACCGGCTTGTAGTTGTTTTTCGATTTCTTCCTTGACCATAAGTGACCATTCGGGACGTAGTCTTCTTAGCTTTTGTTTGATGGGTTTGTAACCGGGTTTAATGGGGATGCGGTGTTCGGCGATGCTTCGTTCGATTCCGGGCATGTCTTTGTATGACCAAGCGAATACGTCCTTGAATTCGCTCAGGAGTTGTGTGAAAAGGGTGCGTTCGTGTTCGTCTAGTGAGGCTCCCAGTTGTAGTTCCCTTGGTTCTTCGGGGGTTCCCACGTTTATGGTTATGGTTTCCTCGATGATAGGGTCTTGTGTCTTTGGGTGCACAATGTTTGCAATGTATTCGTTTAATGATTGATTTGTTTGTTCATTTTCGCATGAGTTAGTGTCTTTTGTATTTTGTGTGTTGTTTGTTGCTTGTTGATTTTTGTTTGTTTGTATTTTGTTATTTGTTTTAGCTTGAGACAAGGCGTAAGCAAATTTATTCATTTCATTATTTTGAAGAGAATTATTCGACAAATCAGAAAATTGCTTGGAGCTAGCCTCCGTAAAGAGAAAATCTAAACTAAAGCTAGAGTCTAGGATAGATGGGTCGACAGATGACCCGACACTAAGAGCATTAGAATCTAAAAGAACTTCTTCTTCTTCTTCATCGTCTTCTGTGCCGCTGGAGCTGCTTGAGCTGCTTGAGTTGCTTGAGTTGCGATGTAAATTGCGTCGTTGCTGGAGGAAGGTGTGGTTTTCCTCCGAGGTTTCTTGATCCTTCCTTGATCGATAAGATCTTGGATGGCATGTTTGAGTTTGAGACAACTCTCGGTGCTATGCCCCATGCCCCGGTGGTATGCACAGAAGGCGTTGGGATCCCATGATTTTGATTTCTTCTTCATGGGTGGCTCGTTAATAGGTCCGATGGGTCTGAGGTAGTCCTTTTCGATTAGTTTTTGTAATGCCACAGCGTAGGGCATATAGAGTTTGTCAAAGTTCCTTGCGGAGCCATGCGAGTTGTGTATTCTTTGCCCTTTAAGAGTGCGTCCTCGAAGGGTACTTCGGTAGGTGGGATCCTCATAGCTAGATGTGAGATCCTTTTCGATGCGAGTGCCAATTTCGATGAGATGTTCGAAGTTCTGAGCGTGGCAAAAGTGAAAGTAGTATCGCCAGGCAGGTCGTAAGCTGAAGAGGAAAGTGGATATGAGTTCATCTTCGTGTGGGTGATCCGGTACTCGGGAAAGTAATTTCCTCCATTGTGTAAGATGTTTGACGAAACCTTCGTTGTCTTTCTGACGAAAAGCTTCGAGGGTGTCGAGCGAGACTGGGTTGTTAAGTTCTTTTTGGACGCGACGTTCCAAACGTTCGACTGCGGTGCGATGTAGAGCTTTTAGGTGATCGATGTCTTTTGCAAGTTGATTGATGTGACTTATCACTTCTTCAGTGGGTAGCCAGTATTCGTCGTCTTCGTCATCAGACCAGTAGACTGTGTTAACTTGGTCGTCGGAGGGTGTGATTAGGTAGGAACAATCTAGTATAGGGATTGACCCTACGAAGATTGCATGGTTTCCAAGCGGGTTTTCGTTGTTTGAAGGCTTGGTGGGTTGAGATGGTTTGCTGAGCTTTCCTTGATCGATCAGATCTTGGATAGCGTTCTTGAGCCTAAAACAGTTCTCGGTGTCATGCCCCTTGCCTCGGTGGTATGCACAGAAGGCATTGGGGTTCCAAGTTTTAGGCTTCTTCTCTTCGGGCGGCTCGCTAGTAGGCCCGATCGGTTGTAGGTAGTTCTTCTCGACCAACCTTTGAAATGCCTTGGAGTAAGACATAAAGAGAGGGTCGAAGTTTCTCTTGGCCTTAGGAGGCGGCGAGAAGGTAGTTGCGAAAGCGTCGAGGGTGTCATCATCAAGGTTACCGACGGTACGATTTTCGTCGTTCTTGACCGCGCGGGAGGACTTAGAGGAGCTCCCCTGATATGCATGGCCGGTGTATTTAGCCATGGTGCTAAGGTCATCTTCGATTTGAGTGCCGACCTTAGTTAGTTCTTTGAAGTTCTGAATGTTCTTTGTACCTCATGTAAAATTGATACACGGGTCGCAGGTTATTTATGAACTTCGGTACGAGCTCGTCCTCGCGGGGACGGTTGGGGATTTGTGCGCTCAGCTTCTTCCAACGAGTAAGATAGTCGGTAAAGCCTTCATTGTCCTTTTGAGATAGGACTTCTAAGGTGCGAATTGAGACTTGAGTGTCTTCATTGTCTCGATACTGTCGGTCGAACTCGACTGTGAGTTCTTCAAAGGTGGGGACCCGTTATGGGTCGAGTGAGTAGAACCATGTCTTGGGCACTGCTGCTCGAGAGTGCGGGAAGAGAGTTAGCCAATGCTTAGCGTCGACCCCTTTGATGGCCATTTGGGACTTGAAAGCTCGGATGTGGATGATCGGGCTCTCATGTCCTTGGAAGACAGGAAGGTCACTAAGGGCGAGCTTGTTAGGGAGCTCGTCCTTGATGCTAGTAGACACGTTTTCATTCTCCTTGTGGATGGAGTAGGTGCTCGAGACGTAGAGCCTTTCCTCCATGGCTTGGAGTTTCTTGGCGTGCCTATCGGCCTCTTCCTTGATCTTGGTTTCCATGCGTTCCACTTCGGTGGTGTGGGTGGTCAAAAGTCTCTCAAGGTCGGTCGACTTTGTGACTTGGTCACGGTCGCGGTAACCGTCATTGCCGCCATTTTACGGGTGTAGGTTCGTTTCTTGTATGGGATTACTAGGCGGTTCTTAGTACGACGAGTATCCAGCTGAGGCCTGCATTTCACTTTGCATATTAGCGACACGACTCGACCCACTAGACTCACATTCATTCTAGGCATTCATTTTAGCTCATTTCGTTGTTTTGAAAGACCTTTTAAGCTTGAAAAAGGAGATTTTCGAAAAGGTTTTGCTAAGGGAAGCTTTTGAGGCGAGGATGCGTGCGCACATCTCGTCTCGATGTTAAAAGATTTTGTTTTGCATCCGTCGAACTGATATCGGTGATCTGCCGAGGTGAGCTCGAGTCGGATGTGTAAAAAGAGAAGGATTCGGCTCGCGCAAGTCGAGTCGAGGATGTTAAAACAGAGTCTAGGCCGTGTGACCTAGAGGATCGAAATCCACGAGCTCGGGTTTCATTCCTTACTCGGGTTTTTGCTTATTAGTGAAAAAAGAAATTTTGAAAAGGTTTATTTCAAAAATTCGCGAGAGTTTTGTTTGAAAAGTGTTAGTTTGTTAGATGTTAGGTTCGTTTATCTTTGAAAAGTTTAAGCGAGTTTTCGAAGATATGAATGCAAATGCTTGCTTTGAAAAAGACCATGGAGTGCATAGCCTCGAACTTGTACGTATGACTCAAAAAGGGTGAAAAATGAGTCAGTCGGGTACACCTCCAACTACCTCGAGTACGCTTTGGCAGATACTTAACCCCTTCATTTCCTTACGCCGGGGCGATAGGTTTTCTGAAGGGAGCACTGGGGCGGTCGAGATAGCCGCTTCTGAAAGTCGTGGAGGGGTGAGAGGAAAGTTAGTCCGGCATGTGCTTTATCGAGTGGACAAGCCTGCATGTGGGAACCACCTCTCGAGGGTGCAAAGGGTGCCTAGATTCCAAAAGGAATGGACTCTAAACGAATGTGCATAGCTCAAATATGTATACTTGGATTGTTCAAGGCTTTCAAGTTTCACCTCTTTATTTTTAAAAAGAAAAAAAGTTAGTTTTAAGTTTTAAAAATAAGATCTCCCCAGCGGAGTCGCCAAACCGCTGAACCCGGAACCGTTCGGGACCCAACTCTGCCTTGCTTAAGGGCGATTTTAAAGTTAAAAAGATTAAGTTGGAAAAACCTTTAAGAATCATATGGAGCCGCCAGCTATTTATCGCGGAAATTAGGAACCTGCTACCATGTTCTATGTTAAAAACATGTCCTAGATTTTGGAGCACGCCGACACCCCTAGATCTAATGCTTGTGAAACCAGTTGGATTCAAGTGAGGGTACTTTAGAAAAAGAGTTAATTCAAATAATGATTTATGAAAACCTTTTAGAAAAGTCTATGTAAAAATAGCCTCTCTTGACCTAGAACAATCCTTGTAAGATGATATTTGAGCTAATGTTATCAGCGTATAAGTGCGATAAGTTTGTAAAAGAATGCAGATGCAGATGCAAAAGATTGATTAAAACCCTCGCTTAGCATGTTTAACTTGTTAACGAATACGGTTCGATTAAAGGTCGAATTCATTGTTTAAGTTGATTTAATGCAAAATAAGAAGGTGCAAGATGCATGCAAATAAAATAAAGTTCAATTGTCCATTGGTTTAATTTATAAGGTGGGTTGCTTATACGGCTTTGGGGTGGCATCGGATATGGAGTGTGCCGAAGTAAATAGAACACTTGGATTGCAAGCGCGCTGGGTGCCAAAGCCGGCGCTAAAGTGTAGACCCCTTTGTTAGTCCATAGAAAATAAGAAAAAGATTTGATCCAAGTGGATCGGTACCTACCTTGTCCTGACGCTTCAGATCTGGGCAGAGCTTCGCTTCTTGAACTTGAAAGGAGGATGAATTCAACACGGGATGGTGTGTTGAACTCAAGGATTTGAATGCTTGAGGCTTTGTGAATGTGAAAGGGCGTAAGATGAGGATTTGGGGTGTAAAAGATGTATTCTGGTTGTGAATTGTTGTGTGAATTGTGTTTTCTGGTCGAGGGTATATGGGTGTATATATACTAAAAACTTCGGAGAAATTAGGAAATCGGGGATAAAAACAGGCCTAGGAACCGCATAGCCTTATGCGGTTGCCTGGGCAAACCGCATAGGCTTATGCGGTTGCCTCCCCAAACCGCATAAGCTTATGCGGTTCGAGGGTGTGGTTTTTGTGTAGTTTCCTAGTTTCGGTTGAATTGTATCTTTGAAAGATTTCGAGATAATCTCAAACGTGAAGCTCAAGAAAACCCCTAGGATATTTTTGAGATATTTTGTGATGCTCAGGGCTTTGGAGTGCGGGCCAAAGGCTGGGTTTGGGCTCGGTTTCGGGCCCGAGACCCGGAAAAATGAAAAGGGTGTATTTGCATAGTTTTTGTGAAATAAGGTAAGACGTGAAGCCGTATTTTGTGTAAGAGGGGGCTAAATAGCGGTTTTAGCTACCGGGCCTAAATTTAGGAATTTAGGAATGCTGAATTAGACCTTGTTAATGTAAAAGAGCTAATTGTAGTGCAAATGCGAAGCTCATGCCAAATGAAGCAGGACAAGGACCTAGCTAGACTCCAAATGGACAAAATGAACGTTATTTAAGTGTGATGTAAAGCGACCTAAATCATTTTAACATTTAAAACGACTCAAAATGAATTCGACATTAGTTAGAACCGTTTAAGTCAACGTTAAACATGCGTAATAAAAGTCCGTGATACATCACAGGGTTTTGTTTGGGAGGGTACGGATATGGGTATCCACACTTGGGTGTGATAATTAGGAGATACCGTACTTTTGGTATTGTTCATAGGCCGATTTACAAGGATTAAAGGTTAATTCTAAATCTTGATGTTTTATTATGCAATTTCTTTTTATGACTTGTAATCATATAAAAGTTTTCATTATAATCCTGTGAATTTAATGGACTATATACCGATATAATCGTACATTAAATCCGCTCTTACCCCGTTGCGTCCATCGTTTATGCCATCGTCATTGATTCTCCCGACCAGTATTATTGAAGGTCATTCACGTATTGTTCGTTTTGAACGATTTTAATAGTATTCAGGTATTGTTCGTTTTGATCGATTTTATGTCTAGTGTTTTGTAAGATGATAATTAGTTAGCAGGTTCGTACGTGTATATATAGCACCTTGTACACTGCACTGCTTGTCGTGGACGTAGACTAATACATTGCAATTGCTGAAATTATCCTAATAAAAGACTTAATTTTATTTGTATTTTATAATCTTCGTTTTAACGTTATTAGTCAAGATATTTGTGTGTTCGTATCCAAAAAATTGTTGACGAGTCCGAACTAGAATCACGTATATAGCTGTTTGTTTATTCTCGTAGACCCGTATTGTTTACTTTTGTTTAAACGTGTATGCGTTATTGACTGTAGTTGGAAGATTTCATAGATTGTTCACAATGTAAAGTTAAGAACACCATAAAATGATGATTGAAAAATTGTTTCTTTTGTGACATGTTTTCTCTGCATATTTTCTTTGTATGCGCTGAGGAAATCTTTGAGCATGCAAAAACCCACCAATCAGTATTAACATACCTCAAAATAGCTCAAGTTGTCTTTCTATAAATGAGTTCCAGAATTTAGAAAGTATGATGGTATTTACAAATGCACTAAACTTGATTTTTATTAGAGTGGTTTTTCTATCAGTGTTTTTGGTCGATCCTTTTTCATGAATCCTTCATGTGCTGTTTGGCAGGTATAATAATTGTGGTTTATCTGTTTATCTCAAACTTACCGAAAATGCAGGAAGACGTGAGATAACAGGTATACAAAATATTGCAAAACTGTGCCGGGAAAGAATTCAAATTCAAGATCAAGATAGGCTACAACATGTACACAAACGAAACGGAGCTGAAGGTACAAAAGCTAGACACTACCCCACAACAAACAAAAACAAAGACAAACACAAAGAAAGCTACCAAGAAAAGGTAAACAACGAAACTATTTACACTGTTTTGGTGAATTTTGAAGTGTTGATTACTGTGTTTGGATTGCGCTAGATTGTGAAATGCTTAATTATGAGATGCTTCATTGTTGAATTAATTAATTTTGTTTGTAGTGTAAAATAGTGAATAATAATTTGTTCACCAATCCATAATTTGAGCTTTGAAACAACAAGTGAAGGGAATCTGATTAACTGTAGTCCGGATACGGATTTGTTGTACGATAAAAAAAATTGAGCATTTGATATATGTTGCATCTTTATAGATCGACCATTTAGGTTAATTAGCTAAGAAGATCTAAAACAAGACTGTGTTGATGTTTGCTTTGTGAATTCAACCGTAATCGAGTTGTATGCAGTTTGATACTTTTCATAAATAATAAATAAAGGACAAACAAAAGCAGGAGCCGGAAGACAAAGGAGAAGAACAACACAACGACCGTGGAATGCCGCAAAAGCACCAGGGCAAGGAATGTACGACAACCAACATAGCCAAAAAACCAGAGTAAGCAAACTAAGCCAACAACAACCTAACTAAATCAAAAAGGCAAGAAATAACAACAATATGCCGCAGGATCGAAAAAAAAAAAACACCAATAAAGAAACGGAAAAGAAAAAGCGAAGACAAACGAAACGACAAACACCAGAACGAACAACAGCCGAATGAACAACCACAACAATAACACACTAAAGTGCTAGCACAAGCAGAGAAAAGGACGATAAGGTCATGAAGAGAACGAAAACTAAATTGGGAATTGTTGTATAACTTAGTAAACATAACATGGAATGAGGTTTAGTTGGGGATTCGTTTAAAGCCTAACATTTAATGTTTTACCAACGAAATAAGGATTTAATTTTGCACAATAACTTGATATTTTGTTATTTATAATAGTTCAACCAAAATACGAATTTTCAAGCTGCCCCGTGAAACCCCGGGTAACGTCACTAGTTACTCCTTATACCACAATCAAACCAGGAGTATTTAATGTGGAAAATTAGTTGTATACAACTTGACTTCACAAATGAAACAAAATACTGTAATGCAAATTGCAATCATTACAAAAAACAAAACTTTTGTGATTTTGTGGATACCCATATCCGTACCCTCCCAAACAAAACCCTGTGATGTATCACGGACTTTTATTACGCATGCTTTAACGTTGACTTATACGGTTCTAACTAATGTCGAATTCACTTTGAGTCGTTTTAAATGTTAAAATGATTTAGGTCACCTTACATCGCATTTAAATAACGTTCATTTTGTCCATTTGGAGTCTAGCTAGGTCCTTGTCCCGCTTCATTTGGCATGAGCTTCGCATTTGCACTACAATTAGTCCTTTTACATTAACAAGGTCTGATTCAGCATTCCTAAATTCCTAAATTTAGGCCCTAGCTAAAACCGCTATTTAGCCCTCTTACACAAAATACAACTTCACGCCTTACCTTATTTCACAAAAACTATGCAAATACACCCTTTTCATTTTTCTCTGGTCTCGGCCCAAACCGAAGCCTAAACTCCAGCCTTTGGCCCGCACTCCAAAGCCCTAAGCATCACAAAATATCTCACAAATATCCCAAAGACTTTTCTTGAGCTTCACGTTCGAGATTATCTCATGATCTTTCAAAGATTCAATGCAACCGAAACTTGGAAAGTAGACCTAGAACCAGCCCCCCAAACCGCATAACCTTATGCGGTTTGAGGGGAGAACCGCATAAGCTTATGCGGTTTCCCCAGGCAACCGCATAAGGCTATGCGGTTCCTAGGCTTGTTTTTATCCCCTTATTTCCTAATTTCTCCGAGGTTTTTAGTATATATACAGCCCTATACCTCGACATTCAAACACACTTTCAGATCACAATTTCACACACAATTCACAACACACAAATCCTCTTCCACAAAAGCCTCAAGCACTCAAATCCTTGAGTTCAACACACCATCCCGTGTTGAATTCATCCTCCTTTTAAGTTCAAGAAGCGAAGCTCTGCCCAGATCTGAAGCGTCAGGACAAGGTAGGTACCGATCTACTTGGATCAAAGCTTTTTCTTATTTTCTATGGACTAACAAAGGGGACTACACTTTAGCGCCCCCCCCGGCTTTGGCACCCGAGCGCGCTTGCCTTCCAAGTGTTCTTATTACTTCGGATACACTCCATATCCGATGACACGCCAAAGTCGCATAAGCAACCGACCTTATAAAATAAACCAATGGACAATTGAACTTTATTTTATTTGCATGCATCTTGCACCTTCTTATTTTGCATTAAATCAACTTAAACAATGAATTCGACCTTTAACTGAACCGTATTCGTTAACAAGTTAAACATGCTAAACTGAGGGTTTTAATCAATCTTTTTGCATCTGCATCTGCATTCTTTTACAAACTTATCGCACTTGTACGTAGCGATAACATTAGCTCAAATATCATCTTACATGGATTGTTCTAGGTCAGTAGAGGCTATTTTTACATAGGCTTTTCTAAAAGGTTTTCATAAATCATTAATTGAATTAACTCTTTTTCTAAAGTACCTCACCTTAGAATCCAACTGGTTTCACAAGCCTTAGATCTAGGGGTGTCGGCGTGCTCCAAAATCTAGGACATGTTTTTAACTTAGAACATGGTAGCAGGTTCCTATTTTCCGCGATAAATAGGTGGCGACTCCATAACAGTTCTTAAAGGTTTTTCCAACTTAATCTTTTTTAACTTTAAAATCCGCCCTTAAGCAAGACGCCGAGTTGGGTCCGATCCCGGGTTCCACAGTTTGGCGACCACACAAGAACATACCTTCTTCACCTTGCTCGTCCAGCTGTCCATGCCCGCATCAGTAGTCACCGGCAAGTACGTCGGCAGAACAAAGGTACGACGGACGCCCGAGTCATCATACTCGATGGTAGTAGGGAAGTCGTCAGGCTGCTCTGCCATCTCGGGATCAAACTCCTGCAAAACAAATACAAAACGCACACGTCAGGGAAATTTTTCGCAAAATTACCCTACGCACCCCCAAACACCGAAACACACATACCTCAATCGGCCCACAAGCAAGCCGAGACTGAGCAAAATGGGCATAATCTTCCCCAGGACAAAGGAGGCTCACTGACTCTCCCTCATCCTACAACGCCACGCGATCCTGGCGAAACCCCGCTCAAACAGACCCTCGGCGGATCTCAGCACTACCGAGTGGCCACCTGCACGAAAGACCAAACGCGCATCAAGGTACCAAGCGGATCCATACGGCGTCGCTATGTATAGGCGCTGGGTCTCTCGCACCGCAAACCTAGCCCCAATGCCCTCAGAATACCCCTGTCATCGCCCCACGGAACGGCCACGAACTACAAAGCAAACAGAACACGCTCACAAATACAAAATACAATCATTTTAAGTACACCCTATTTAAAATGGTTCAAGCACAAACCTCATCAAACCGCATCCGGTTCAGACGATCCCTAACATCATCATACGACCCGGTTGAGCACGCCGACGATTACATCGTACCCCAAGTACGTCTGGCGGTACTCCTCACGATCCTCACAAAGATGCGGGGAGCAAAAAAGGGAAGTGGCTAAGAATCCACGACTGCACATACAAAAACAAGAAACGAACACGTTACAAAGACAACAAAGACAAATAAACAACAATGCACCCGATACAAAAACAAAATCAATACATACCTCCTTCAAGAAGCCAGCGCGACCAAGGGCGATCGCGAACCTCCATCCATGACCGCGGTCTCACGGCATCCATGCAGGCGAATGCACAAGCCCGAAGGCGGCGTCGCGGTCAACGTCCCAATCGCATCCCAATCCAGGAGACGCATAAGAACCGATGTCGATGCCCGCTCACCCTTGTCGCCCCAGTACACGGCGCTCACGAACCACCACAACCACATACGAGCATTCTGCTCGCCGCTCCACTCCCCGGGGCCATACTCGGTCTTCCTCAAAATACTCCAAGATATAGCTCGTCTTGAAAGTATAGGCGCGACCTCACAAATCACCTCCAACCCACCGCCAGCCGCGTTGGTCACAACCTCGTCCACAACAGACGGCGCAAAGTCAAACTCCATGTCGCGGTCCCCAAACGGTAACCCCGTCATGACAGCATACCCAGACAAGGTAATGCCGGCCTCAAAGCCGGGCATTTGGAACGGCGTGGTGGTGTCCCAATACCGCCCAGAAGGCTCGATCAACATCGGGTTAGCCTGCCTGCTCCTTCCTCGCAATCTCCCTCCAATGGCCAACCAACGGGCCAAAAGCACTACGCAACACCCAAGCTTGCGCCCTCGGCGGAAGCTTCTCCTCAAAGGCACACATCGCGGACGAGACGCCCGAGAAAGTCCTCATTGGGCCCTTATCCCAACCCATCGTCGCTCGATAGGAAACATGTCTCTCCGGAGCAAGCAGAAGGTTGTGGCCATCCCAACCCTTCGCGAAAGCCCTGTTCACACGTGATTTCCGCGGCCTAGAGCTACTTGCCCTAGGTGCAACCTCCTCAACCTCCTCAGCCTGCGCCTCAGCAACATCCATCTCAGCCTCCAACTCGTCTACAAACGCCTGAGCAAACGCATCCGCCTCCTCCTCAGGATCACGCACAGGGACATTCCTCCCACGGCCTCTACCTCGTGACTGACCACGTCTCGTGGGCAGGTCCCGAGGATCAGCCTCCCTCTCGCTACGTGTACGCCTCAAGCTACTCGAGCTAGAGGCTCCCTCAGTCCTCGAGCTAGCACTCTTACGAGATCTCGATCTCAGAATACCACGTAACCCTCTCCTGCAACCAAATACAGCAAATACATACAACTATAATACACGCAAGTACACAACTTGGCGTACACAAGTACACACAAATAGTATACACACATAATACAAATACATTCCTTACACACATTGCACTATACCCCCTACAGAGCATTTTCAGGCCTAATTCACAATTAAGCCGAAAACCGTTCTCTACTTTTCAAAATTACAACTTTATGGTTTCTACGCGCCATAATAGTCCCCAACAACAACCCATTACAAGCAATTGCATTTTGGTCATCCCGATCAAAAACCCCCAATTCGCCTTAATTACTCCGTAAAACTACGACTTAAGACGGCGATTTGAAAGCCTTAACTCGACTTTTTCGCAAAACTAACGCTATAGGCATGCTATACTCGCTATGGGCATCCTACACCGAAGTTTAATTGAAATTCCGGGTCGGAAAATCCGGGTTCGTTTTCGGGCCCGAAACCTAATTTGGACGTTTTTCACACAAAGACGGTCTAAATCACAATCAATTCACACATACACGTTCACATGACATAATACGACACAATGACGTCAATTTCAAGCATTCAAACGGCAAATTTCGAGCAAAACTCGGGTTTTCATTCAAAACCCGTCTTTTCAACATTTCAAGGCAAAACTAGCTAATTACAACAACAAATAACGTAAAAGCAAGTTAAAATGGAGCAATACCTCGTTCCATAGCAAGGCAACGCAAGAAAAATGAGCAAAATCGGTTGAGAAATCGAAAAATGACGTTTTTAGAGTGAAGAAACCGTAAATGAGTAATGAAGCATACTCACGGCCTCACTCGTGCTATATAAGCCCCCTACAGCCAACTAGGGAAACCGCATAACCTTATGCGGTTTGCCCAACGAACCGCATAAGCTTATGCGGTTCACGCCCCTGGTTTTTCTCGGGTTTATCTCGTTTTACGCCTACTTTTCGATTCCTAATTCATTTTAGCCCCAATACAACTCCAAGTACGTCCCGTGCTTGGGTTAAGGCATCACCTACAGTCCGCCATACGCGTATATTAAGCATTTAATGTACGGTACAGAAGCAGAAGCCCAAACGCTCTTCACGAGCATTACATCATGTTCTACGGAAGACAACCATATGCAATTACAACTACATAGGCACTCCTCGACGAGCCCAAGCACATGCACTCTGCAACATACACCTAACTCCAAGCATCTCACTTCACACGGACGCTCCTCGGCGAGTTCAAGCGCAAGCATTACACAGACGCTCTTTCACGAGACCTACACCTACAACCACCCAAACATCCTACAAGCATATGCACCCTGCACTCCAGCCCCTTATACACATGCAATACGAAGACATTACAAGCACACGCAAAGGCACCAACAAACGACAACAAGCACGACGAAGACATCCGGCAGGCCGGCAGGCCCTTATAGCATGCACGGACCGCCAAGTCCTAAAAATGCGCACGTCCCTCCCCGCTTAGCCGGTTGAAGTCCTCGCCTCACCCATGGACACATGCTTCGTTCACCGACTATATCGAGGCGTAATGGTCCGGATATGGTCGTGGAGTTTGACTAGCGCTCTAGTCCGAGCTCAGTCAAACTGGGGGCTCTGTGGATACCCATATCCGTACCCTCCCAAACAAAACCCTGTGATGTATCACGGACTTTTATTACGCATGCTTTAACGTTGACTTATACGGTTCTAACTAATGTCGAATTCACTTTGAGTCGTTTTAAATGTTAAAATGATTTAGGTCACCTTACATCGCATTTAAATAACGTTCATTTTGTCCATTTGGAGTCTAGCTAGGTCCTTGTCCCGCTTCATTTGGCATGAGCTTCGCATTTGCACTACAATTAGTCCTTTTACATTAACAAGGTCTGATTCAGCATTCCTAAATTCCTAAATTTAGGCCCGGTAGCTAAAACCGCTATTTAGCCCCCTCTTACACAAAATACAACTTCACGTCTTACCTTATTTCACAAAAACTATGCAAATACACCCTTTTCATTTTTCCGGGTCTCGGGCCGAAACTGAAGCCTAAACCCACCTTTGGCCCGCACTCCAAAGCCCTAAGCATCACAAAATATCTCACAAATATCCCAGCACTTTTCTTGAGCTTCACGTTCGAGATTATCTCATGATCTTTCAAAGATTCAATGCAACCGAAACTTGGAAAGTAGACCTAGAACCAGCCCCCCAAACCACAAAACCCTATGCGGTATGAGGAGAGAACCGCATAAGCTTATGCGGTTTCTGTGCAACCGCATAAGGCTATGCGGTTCCTAGGCTTGTTTTTATCCCCTTATTTCCTAATTTCTCCGAGGTTTTTAGTATATATACAGCCCTATACCTCGACATTCAAACACACTTTCAGATCACAATTTCACACACAATTCACAACACACAAATCCTCTTCCACAAAAGCCTCAAGCACTCAAATCCTTGAGTTCAACACACCATCCCGTGTTGAATTCATCCTCCTTTTAAGTTCAAGAAGCGAGCTCGCCTGCATCTTTTAAGTTCAAGAAGCGAAGCTCGCCCGATCTTTTAAGTTCAAGCGAAGCTCGCCAGATCTGAGCGTCGAGGACAAGGTAGGTCCCGATCCCCTTGGACCAAAGCTTTTTCTTATTTTCTATGGACTAACAAAGGGGACTACACTTTGGCGCCCCCCCCCGGCTTTGGCACCCGAGCGCGCTTGCCTTCCAAGTGTTCTTATTACTTCGGATACACTCCATATCCGATGACACGCCAAAGTCGCACAAGCAACCGACCTTATAAAATAAACCAATGGACAATTCAACTTTATTTTATTTGCATGCATCTTGCACCTTCTTATTTTGCATTAAATCAACTTAAACAATGAATTCGACCTTTAATCGAACTGCTGTTAACAAGTTAAACATGCTAAACTGAGGGTTTTAATCAATCTTTTTGCATCTGCATCTGCGTTCTTTTACAAACTTATCGCACTTGTACGTAGCGATAACATTAGCTCAAATATCATCTTACAAGGATTGTTCTAGGTCAGTAGAGGCTATTTTTACATAGGCTTTTCTAAAAGGTTTTCATAAATCATTATTTGAATTAACTCTTTTTCTAAAGTACCCTCACCCCGAATCCAATCTAGTTTCACAAGCCTTAGATCTAGGGGTGTCGGCGTGCTCCAAAATCTAGGACATGTTTTTAACTTAGAACATGGTAGCAGGTTCCTATTTTCCGCGATAAATAGGTGGCGACTCCATAACAGTTCTTAAAGGTTTTTCCAACTTAATCTTTTTTAACTTTAAAATCCGCCCTTAAGCAAGACGCCGAGTTGGGTCCGATCCCGGGTTCCACAGTTTTCTGTGGATACCCATATCCGTACCCTCCCAAACAAAACCCTGTGATGTATCACGGACTTTTATTACGCATGCTTTAACGTTGACTTATACGGTTCTAACTAATGTCGAATTCACTTTGAGTCGTTTTAAATGTTAAAATGATTTAGGTCACCTTACATCGCATTTAAATAACGTTCATTTTGTCCATTTGGAGTCTAGCTAGGTCCTTGTCCCGCTTCATTTGGCATGAGCTTCGCATTTGCACTACAATTAGTCCTTTTACATTAACAAGGTCTGATTCAGCATTCCTAAATTCCTAAATTTAGGCCCGGTAGCTAAAACCGCTATTTAGCCCCCTCTTACACAAAATACAACTTCACGTCTTACCTTATTTCACAAAAACTATGCAAATACACCCTTTTCATTTTTCTCGGTCTCGGCCCAAACCGAAGCCTAAACCCAAACTTTGGCCCGCACTCCAAAGCCCTAAGCATCACAAAATATCTCACAAATATCCCAGCACTTTTCTTGAGCTTCACGCTCGAGATTATCTCATGATCTTTCAAAGATTCAATGCAACCAAACTTGGAAAGTAGACCTAGAACCAGCCCCCCAAACCGCATAACCTTATGCGGTTTGAGGGGAGAACCGCATAAGCTTATGCCGTTTCCCCCGGCAACCGCATAAGGCTATGCGGTTCCTAGGCTTGTTTTTATCCCCTTATTTCCTAATTTCTCCGAGGTTTTTAGTATATATACAGCCCTATACCTCGACATTCAAACACACTTTCAGATCACAATTTCACACACAATTCACAACACACAAATCCTCTTCCACAAAAGCCTCAAGCACTCAAATCCTTGAGTTCAACACACCATCCCGTGTTGAATTCATCCTCCTTTTAAGTTCAAGAAGCGAAGCTCTGCCCAGATCTGAAGCGTCAGGACAAGGTAGGTACCGATCCACTTGGATCAAAGCTTTTTCTTATTTTCTATGGACTAACAAAGGGGACTACACTTTAGCGCCCCCCCCCGGCTTTGGCACCCGAGCGCGCTTGCCTTCCAAGTGTTCTTATTACTTCGGATACACTCCATATCCGATGACACGCCAAAGTCGCATAAGCAACCGACCTTATAAAATAAACCAATGGACAATTGAACTTTATTTTATTTGCATGCATCTTGCACCTTCTTATTTTGCATTAAATCAACTTAAACAATGAATTCGACCTTTAACTGAACCGTTTTCGTTAACAAGTTAAACATGCTAAACTGAGGGTTTTAATCAATCTTTTTGCATCTGCATCTGCATTCTTTTACAAACTTATCGCACTTGTACGTAGCGATAACATTAGCTCAAATATCATCTTACAAGGATTGTTCTAGGTCAGTAGAGGCTATTTTTACATAGGCTTTTCTAAAAGGTTTTCATAAATCATTATTTGAATTAACTCTTTTTCTAAAGTACCCTCACCCCGAATCCAATCTGGTTACACAAGCCTTAGATCTAGGGGTGTCGGCGTGCTCCAAAATCTAGGACATGTTTTTAACTTAGAACATGGTAGCAAGTTCCTATTTTCCGCGATAAATAGGTGGCGACTCCATAACAGTTCTTAAAGGTTTTTCCAACTTAATCTTTTTTAACTTTAAAATCCGCCCTTAAGCAAGACGCCGAGTTGGGTCCGATCCCGGGTTCCACAGTTTGGCGACTCCGCTGGGGAAGTCTTATTTTTAAAATTAAAAACTAGCTTTTTCTTTTTAAAAAATAAAGAGGTGAAACTTGAAAGCCTTGAACAATCCAAGTATACATATTTGAGCTATGCACATTCGTTTAGAGTCCATTCCTTTTGGAATCTAGGCACCCTTTGCACCCTTGAGAGGTGATTCCAACACGCAGGCTTGTCCACTCGATAAAGCACGTGCAGGACTAACTTTCCTCTCTCCCCTCCACGGCTTGCCGTAAACGATTATCTCGACCGCCCCAGTGCTCCCTTCAGAAAACCTATCGCCCCGGCGTAAGGAAATGAAGGGGTTAAGTATCTGCCAAAGCGTACTCGAGGTAGTTGGAGGTGTACCCGACTGACTCATTTTTCACCCTTTTTGAGTCATACGTACAAGTTCGAGGCTATGCACCCCATGGTCTTTTTCGAAACGAGCATATGCATTCATATCTTCGAAAACTCGCTTAAACGTTTCAAAGATAAATGAATCTAACAAACTAACACTTTTCAAACAAAACTATCGCGAATTTTTGAAATAAACTTTTTCAAAATTTCCTTTTTCACTAACAAGCAAAAACCCGAGCAAGGAATAAAACCCGAGCTCGCGGATTTCAATCCTCTAGGTCACACGGCCTAGTCTCTACATTTAACATCCTCGACTCGACTTGCTAATCGCTCTCGAGCCGAATCCTTCTTCTTTTACACATCCGACTCGAGCTCACCTCGGAAAATCACCGATATCAGTTCAACGGGTGCAAAGCAAAACGTTTTAACATCGAGACGAGATGTGCGCACGCATCCTCGCCTCAAAAGCTTCCCTTAGCAAAAACCTTTTCGAAAACCTCCTTTTTCAAGCTTAAAAGGTCTTTCAAAACAATGAAATGAGCTAAAATGAATGCCTAAAATGAATATGAGTCTAGTGGGTCGAGTCGTGTCGCTAATGTACAAAGTGAAATGCAGGCCTCAGCTGACTACTCACCATGAATCGCATCATCACCCCTTCCTTCAAACGCTCCTCAAAGATGGCTAACCTCAACAAGCTGAAAACCCTCCGTCACCGCATTGATCAGCTCACCAAGAACATTGACAACTTGAAGGCCTTGCACCAATCCGAAGTTGCACGTTTGGAACAACGCTCCAAGGCCGACAAGCCTGTCTCCATCCACACTCTCATTACCCAACTCCAAAGGGACGAGGAAGATTTCACCCAATATCTCGTCCGTTGGAGAGGATTACTTGCTCGAGTTCCGAATCCTCCGCACGAAGACGAACTCATGTACACATTTCTCGGTAGTCTACGACCTGAGTGGCGAAAACATTTTGATTACGGCGACGCCGAGAATTTCGAAGAACTCATTGAAATTGCCCTCGGAGCCCAAAGCAACCCCACAATCTATGACAACCCAAGAACCTTCCTGACCAAAGACCCGTCATGGATTGCTTCCTACTTGGTCACACCCACCAACAACCAAATCCAAGGGGTCTGGTGCAGTGATGACGAAGACGAAGAATGGCCACCCACTAACAAAACGGTAGCTCAACTCTCGACTACTCTTTCCTCGAATAAAAACAAAAGCAACAAGAAGGGAAAGAAAAAGAAGGGCAAGCAGTCCGAAAGCAAAGATCAAAAAGAAAAGGGCGAGCAGTCCGAAAGTAAAAGTCAAGAAGAAAAGGGTAAGCAACCCGAAAAGGAAGACCAACACGAGGTTTCACATCTCACACGCTCCGGTCGTCCTTATCAAAATATTTTCACAGATGAACATGCCAGAAAAGCAACTGCGGCCGAGAAAGGCAAGGCCGTAGCCCAAGAGGATAACCCCTCTACAAGTACACCATCCACCTCTACAATAATTCCACCACCAAACACGAGTGAGGTGCTTCAAAAGCAACTCGCTCGCACAAAAGCCGATGTTTCCATCTGGGCCCTTTTACGAGACTCAGCTGAACATAGGAATGCATTTATTCGCGCTCTACAAATAGCATGTGCAGACGCAGAGATCTCCCCAGATCAAATGGTCAGCCATGTCACTAGGGATTGGTTACCGGGGGCTATCACCTTCTCAAATAATGATCTCCCCGCATTCGGATCAAACCACAACCTCGCCCTATACATCAGCGTTGAATGTATGAAGAAAACTTTGCCCGTGTCCCTTGTTGATAACGGCTCTGCAGTCAATGTTCTACCATTGGCCACCGCACATCGCCTCGGCCTATCCGATAAAGACTTCACCCCAAGCATGGGCTGAGTCAAGGCTTTCGATGGAACCCGACGTCACGTGAAAGGAACCATTTCTCTTCACATACGCAGCGGGTCCCATAGAAAGAAAAGTCGAAGTTTCAAGTCATCGACATGCCCCCATCCTATAACATACTCCTGGGACGACCATGGATTCACTCCACCAAGGCCGTAACCTCTACTCTACATCAAAAGGTTAAGATCCCTCTCAACGAGGAAATCATAACTTTGAATGCCTCAAACTTCCGAGCCCTTTTTGATACACCAAAAGAGCCCAATTCTGCCGAAATCGTGGCTGAACCCGCAGAAGACTTATGCGGTTTCGACTTGAAGTTAGGCGCCATCACGCGTACACCAATCAAAACCTACAAACCTTTCAGAACAAAGAACAATAACAGCCTTTGGCTCACCATGGGTCTAGGCTACAAGCCCAAAAGTGGCGACCACGAGAAGATGGTTAAGGAAATCCAAAGACGAAAGTCAACCCACAAGGTCACCATGCGACCTTACATCCTCGACTTGAACGCATATTTCACCCCCGGAGGAACGGTCGACGGGAATACCTCCCTTCGAGACATCATTCATTCACCTGAAGCTTGTTTCTCTAGTAAGGCCGAGCCCAATACACTCAAAGCCTCACCGAGCACCAAAAACGAAGAAATCGTCTCCACAATCATGCGAGACCGTCACTTCGATCCTAATTTACTCATAGCCGACGCCGCAGACAAAACCCTCAACGGATGGTATAAGACGCTGAAATGGACCGATGCACAAGGTCACCACTTCCAGCTTATCACCGGTGAAGGACCACTCTTCGACCACGTCACCAATCTCAAAGACAAGGACGAGAGTGATTCAAACTCAAGCACCTCAAGCAGCTTAAGCAGCTCAAGCATCTCCAACGACACGGAAGACGATGAAGAAGAAGAAACTCTTTTAGATTCTAATGCTCTTAGTGTCGGGTCACCTGTCGACCCATCTATCCTAGATTCTAGCTTTAGTTTAGACTTTCTTTTTACGGAGGCTAGCTCCAAGCAATTTTCTGAATTGTCGAATAATTCTTCTCAAAATAATGAAATGAATAAATTTGCTTACGCCTTGTCTCAAGTTAAAACAAACAACAAAGTACAAACAAATGACAATCAACAAACAACAAACAACACACAAAATACAAAAGATACTAACTCATGCGAAAGTGAATCGTTAAACAAATACATTGCAAACCTTGTACACCCAAAAACACAAGACCCTATCATCGAGGAAACCATAACCATAAACGTGGGAACCCCCGAAGAACCAAGAGAACTACAACTAGGAGCCTCACTAGACGAACACGAGCGCACCCAATTTACACGACTCCTAAGCGAATTCAAGGACGTATTCGCTTGGTCATACAAAGACATGCCCGGCATCGAACGAAGCATCGCCGAGCACCGCATCCCCATCAAACCCTAAGCATAAACCCGTCAAGCAAAAGCTAAGAAGACTACGTCCCGAATGGTCCCTTATGGTTAAGGAAGAAATCGAAAAACAACTACAGGCCGGTTTCATCCAAGTCATCGAGTATCCTGAATGGGTCTCAAACATGGTCCCAGTCCTGAAAAAGAATGGCAAAATTCGAGTATGCGTTGACTTTCGCGACTTGAACAAAGCTAGTCCCAAAGATGACTTTCCATTACCTCATGTGGATGTCCTAGTCGACAACATCACGACCACGCCTCCTATCCTTCATGGACTGGCTACGCAGTTACAATCAAATCAAAATGTCACCGAAGACATGGCAAAACGGCCTTCATTACACCGCTGGGGACATATCACTATACGCTTATGCCCTTCTACTTAATCAATGCCGGGCGCTACATACCAACGCACCGCTACAACCCTTTACACGACATGATGCACAAAGAAGTTGAAGTTTCCGCCGACGATATGATCGTAAAGTCGAAGGAGAGGAGTGGTCACATCACTAACCTCCGCAAGTTCTTCACTCGCCTACGACAATACAAAATGCGCCTCAACCCCCAAAAATGTACTTTTGGAGTTAAATCCGGTAAACTACTAGGACACGTAGTGAGCCAAAGAGGCATCGAGGTCGACCCCTCAAAAGTCAAAGCAATCCTAGAAATGCGACCCCCGGAGAACCTCGACGAAATTCGAAGTTTCTTGGGCCAAATCCAATACATCTCGCGCTTCATTAGCAAACTCACCATGATATGTGAACCAGTTTTCAAGAAACTCAGGAAAACCGACCACGTTGAATGGGACGACGAATGTCAAAAAGCATTTGACAAGGTCAAGGAATTGCTAACTAACCCACCAGTTCTACGACCACCCCAAGCGGATTTACCGCTATCCCTATACCTTACAACAACACCCACCGCCATGGGCGCCATGCTCGCTCAAGAAGTCAACGGCGAAGAACGCGCAATCTACTACATCAGTAAAAAGTTTCTCGATTACGAGACTCGATACTCACCCGTCGAGAAGAGTTGCCTAGCCTTAGTATGGTCATCCAAAAAACTCCGTCACTATATGCTAGCACATCAAACAAGGGTATATTCCACAATGGACCCCGTAAAGTACCTCTTCGAGAAACCTATACCTAACGGACGAATGGCCAGATGGACATTGCTCCTAGCCGAATTCGACCTTAAGTATGTACCCCTCAAAGCAATTAAGGGACGAGCAGTCTCCGATTTCCTAGCCGAAAATGCAATCGACGAAGAACCAATCATCGACACAACATCCCTTCCAGACGATGGGATCTACAACATCAACCAAGAACAATGGGAGTTATACTTCGATGGCTCCTCCAACTATCGAGGATGTGGAGTAGGAATACTTCTCATATCCCCGAACGGCGAACACACACCCTTATCCATTAAACTGGACTTCGACGTAACAAACAACGCTGCGGAATACGAAGCATGCTTGCACGGTCTCCAAGCAGCGCTTGTACTCGACGCCCGCAACATAAGAGTCTATGGGGACTCCTCCCTCATAATCAACCAAGTATCCGGAGCATGGAAGATACTTAATGAAAACCTGGCACTATATCAGAACAAAATACAAGAACTCATAAACGAATTCTACCACATAGAATTCATACACCTCCCACGCGAAGAAAACCAATTCGCCGACGCGCTATCCAAACTCGCGTCCCTAATCAACATACCCCCGGGGATGGAAACTCTACCCATTGTCGTGGAAAGACGAAACGAACCCGCATACATCTGTGACATCGAAACCGAGGAAGAACAAACCGACCCTTGGTACCAAGCAATCATCAACTACAAAACAAACGGTGAATACCCACCAAACATTGACAAACGAACCAAACGCGCCCTACGCCTGTTATCATCACAATTCGTGATGGAAATGGGCAAACTACTCAAAAAGACACCCCAAGGCACACTACTCTTGTGCGTCGACCACAAAAAGGGACACGAGATTATGTCCCAAGTACACGATGGCGAATGCGGACCACACATGAACGCACGAGCCATGTGCAAACAAATCATAAGGCTAGGATGGTACTGGACAACCATGGAAGCCGATCACAAGAAAATATGTCAAACATTGCCATAATTGTCAAATCTTTGCAAACGTACAACACATACCTCCTTCACCACTATACAGTTTAACCTCGCCATGGCCTTTCTCCACATGGGGGATCGACGTCATAGGCAAAGTTCAACCCGTAGGAGCAGGAGGACACTGCTTCATCCTCGTGGCCATCGACTATTTCACCAAATGGGTCGAAGCCGCATCATACCGTACGCTAGGCACAAAAGAAGTCATAAATTCATACAAAACAACATCATTTGTCGCTACGGCATACCCCACGAATTCATAAGCGACCAAGGCACACATTTCCAAGGAGAGGTCGAACCACTTCTCCTCAAATACAAGATACAACGACACAAATCATCACCCTACCGACCACAAACCAACGGCGCGGTCGAGGCAGCAAACAAAACCGTCGTATCAATCCTCAAAAAGATGATCGACACCTGCCACGACTGGCCCAACAAAATCCCATTTGCATTATGGGGATATCGCACCACAATCCGCACACCCACAGGCATGACACCCTATTTCCTAACCTACGGGATGGAAGCCGTTCAACCTGTAGAAATCGAGATGCAATCCCTTCGAATTCTCATGGAAGCAGACATTCCTGAGGCCGAATGGGCACGCGAACGATACGAACAACTCATCCTCTTAGACGAAAGACGGTTACATTCACTAAGTACAGTCCGAATGTATCAATCTCGCCTACAACGCGCCTACAACAAACGGGTCAAGCCACGAAACATCAAGGTGGGCGACCTAGTACTCAAATCAGTCCGAGCACCATTACCAGTCGACCCAAGAGGAAAATTCAAACCCAATCGGGCTGCACTGCATTTGGTCAAGGAAATCCTTCCCGGAGGAGCCGTGAAACTAACTGACCTTGACGGTCAAGACTTCCGATTACCAACAAATCTTGATCAACTCAAGAAATACTACCCCTAAAACACAAACGTTTCTGCAAATTTTCAAAACAAAACTCACTCCCGCATGAGTGAACTACGCTCGGTTTGATTCCACGCACTGTGGATACGTAGGCAGCTTTGCAAAGAGCTCAACCGAATCACACGAACTACGCCGGTTTGATTCTGTATTCAAAAGCAGATACGTAGGCAACTTGTCAAGAGTACAACCGAACCTCTTCTAGCACGCATGCCCAAAGCTTAAAAAGGTCAAGGGCGTTGCACTCACAAAAAGACACGCTCAAAGCTTAAAAAAGTCAAGAGCACAGTCAACACAAAAATAAAACACAAATCCAAGTCCGAAGCTTAAAAAGGTCGAGGATTTAAGTCAAAACAATTCAAAACGCACAAGTCCAAAGCTTAAAAAGGTCGAGGACTTAAAAACGGAACAAGTCAAACAAACGAATCCAAAGCTTAAAAAGGTCGAGGGTTTAAAGCAATCCAAAGCTTAAAAAGGTCGAGGATTTGGGACAAAATGCAAGTGTTCGAAGCTTAAAAAGGTCGCGAACATTTAAAAAAAAAAAAAAAAAAAAAAAAAAAAAAAAAAAAAACAAAAGAAGGCAACGAGACAAGGCAAAAGCAAATTAATTCTATTTTATTACTTCATTTAGAATTTTCCGCAACTTAGAAAGGAGCTAGGAACAAGCCTCCTTAGCCCTTTATTCGAATCTAAAACATATATTTAAATAAAGGAATCTTTCTAAACTAAGCAAAACAAACTACTCAAGTCCTTTTCTGACGCTTTGGGTTAACCTCTTCATCTCCAAGAGGCCGATCCGCCACAACTTTCGACCTAAGGACAGGAGTAGATCTCTCAAAACCTGGGGGCTCGACCGGATCCTCATCTTGCTCAATCAGGGCTCCTGGTCCTTGGCCCTAGCGATCTTTAATCTGGTCACCTTCGCCCAAGCCTTTCCTCACGGCCTCAAGTAGAAGCACTCGCATCAACAACACAGAGATCACCATAATCCCTCCCGCCACGCACTACTGCAGCAACAAGGAGGGCCTTCGCCCATTTTTCTCTCTCCTCCTCTGATTCTCCCGCTCACGAGAATCCTTGGGATGACACCAACGCGAATAGAAATCCGTGACACGAGTAGACTCTATATGCTCCGGCACAGCCCAAGTAACACGATCCGACCACCCTCGGATCCAAGCATCAATCATCCGTTGTTTAGACAACAACCCTCCAACCTGCGTGATCTCCGATCCGGAATGGTTTGAGCAAGCCCAATTTGCCTCTTCTGCCGAAGAGGATGAGTCCATACGCCTGCTCAAACCCAAGACAACATCAACCCGCTGAGCCGCTGCCGCCACCGACGGTGCCGCTACCTCCGTAATGCCCCACCACGAAACATACCAACGAATGCCGCTTCTCCTTCACAAACCACCTAGTAGTTTAGCGAACGCCTCCCGAGGGTTAGCCCAATCCATCTTCCGAGACGCCGTCCCCGCCGCCAAGACACCTCCGGCGGAAGAGCTCTATACACACTCACCTCTCCATGAGCCAAACGTTGAGAATCCTAGCGCAACCCCTGCATAAGCTCGCACGATCGGTAATCTGGCCGCCTAAGCCCGATATGGTCTCCGCTAGGATCAACGCAGTAAGGATCATGTCCTCGCTCCATCTCTTCGACAACACGAGCATACCTCGCGTTCGAACACTCCATCCGCATGGACCCCGCAAAGCATAACGATGAACCAAACAAAAAGCGAGGGCCCTCCGCCTAGAACGGTCCGAAATACTAGTATCGCCTTTATTCATATATCGCCGACACAAGAGAAGCATGTTTACCTTGCCTCCTCAAACAAACTCGCAGCATGAGCGTCCGTCATCCCAAGGAAATTTCGCAACATCCCGTTATAACAAAGCTCACTCTTCACGACCACAGAGTAGTCCGCTTTCGACCATCCGTAAGAATGGCCGAGAACTCCTCCATCAAAGGGCACACCTCTCCCTGAAACCTAAACACATGCAAGCTAGGATCCCAATAATCTAAGCACGAATCAAGGAAGTCTAGATCGACTTTCATTTGACGAAAGCCGATAAATACACCCGCACCATCATCATACACCGCCTTCTTCATCCCCGAACTCAAGGAAGACGTCCACCTCTTCAAAAGAGCATCAAAATGCTCCTCCATTTTCTTGGACAAAAAAAAAAAAAAAAAACTTTTATAAATATACCTAATATATTTGTGAAAGCAAAATCCTAAAGCAAAAGCACAAAGAAGAGAAGTGATTGTGAATGAAGATTAGGCACGCACCCCCTCTCCTTATATAGGAAAACAATATCCGAAATATGGAAATACAAATACACAAATACCCAACAAACCGCATGGCTCTATGCGGTTCGCACACCAAACCGCATAAGCCTATGCGGTTTTCCCTTGCAACCGCATAAGCCTATGCGGTTTCAAGGGATGGTTTTTCTTAAGATTTTCCTAATTTCGTTTTTCCTAGAACACTACAACCTACCTTGGGCTACGACACTCTTTCGTTGTTCCCCATACATCAACATTACACTTCACTTTAGCAACTCCGATTCTTACCACGAGTCAACACATAACATTTTTCGCATTCATACGAGCTCATTTCGCATTTAAAATGAACTTTTCACAAAACATTTTCACAATCTAAAATGAACATCAACGCATCCCACTCGGGAATCATATCATTTCTTCAAAACAAGCCAACCGAACAGGTTTATCGACGGCAATCAAATTCAAGCTACGAAGTCCAAGCTACAACAACAACGTTCACTAATCAAGCTACAACGACATGTACATAAAGGTTCATACAATCTTTAAGTACACAAATTCACTCGGGATGACGGCGCCGATACTCGTCAAACTCACGCCCGAATCGAGCTGCCTCACTCGGCTCGACACAACCGAAGCCGTCTGCTCGGCCCAAGCCATCCTCCACTGTTGGCTATACGCCATAGTTTCTTATCGCCTCCTTAGCCACCAAACACAACACGAACACAATTCACACTTTTTCTCCATTTTGCCTTAATTTCACTCAAATTAAGTCAAACTTAGGGAAATTTCAAAACAAACACAATAACCCCACTTTACCTTAATTTCACCCAGATTAAACCAAACTGGAGGGGGTAACACAAAAAACGACTCTCACAAGTTTGATCATCGATATACTTCATACCTCGATCAAACTGGGGGCTTATACACAACCACACAAGAACATACCTTCTTCACCTTGCTCGTCCAAATTGCCCATGCCCGTGATCAAGAGTCACCGGCAAGTACGCTTCACAGAACAAAGGTACGACGGACGCCCGAGTCATCATACTCGATGGTAGTAGGGAAGTCGCCAGCCGCTTCCGCCATCTCGGATCAAACTCCTGCAAAACAAATACAAACGCACACGCCAGGGAAATTTTTCGCAAAATTACCCTACGCACCCCAAACACCAAACACACATACCTCAATCGCCCACAAGCAAGCCGAGATCGAGCAAATGGGCATAATCTTCCCAGGACAAAGGAGGCTCACCGACTCTCCTCTCCATACAACGCCACGCGATCCTCGGCAGAACCCCCCGCCAAACAGACCCTCGGCGGATCTCAGCACTACCGAGTCGCCACCCCGCCTCGAAAGACCAAACGCTCTCCAAGGTACCAAACCGATCCATACGTCGCTATGTATAGGCGCTGGTCTCTCGTGACCGCAAGCCTAGACACAATGCCGTCAGGAATACCGCTGTACTGGCCCCACGGGAACGGCACGAACTACAAAGCAAACAGAACACGCTCACAAATACAAAATACAATCATTTTAAGTACACCCTATTTAAAATGGTTCAAGCACAAACCTCATCAAACCGCATCCGGTTCAGACGATCCCTAACATCATCATACGACCAGTTGAACGCCGCACGATTACATCGCACTCTGGCACGATCACGGGTACTCCTCACGATCCTCACAAAGACGCGGGGAGCAGAAAAGGGAAGTGGTTAAGAATCCACGACTGCACATACAAAAACAAGAAACGAACACGTTACAAAGACAACAAAGACAAATAAACAACAATGCACCTGATACAAAAACAAAATCAATACATACCTCCATCAAGAAGCCAGGCGCGACCAAGGACAGTCGCGAACCTCCATCCATGACCCGCGGCCTCACGGCATCCATGCAGAAGCGAATGCACAAGCCCAGAGACGGCGTCACCCAGTCAAACGTCCCAATCGCATCCCAATCCAGGAGATGCATAAGAACCGGCGTCGATGCCCGCCACCCTTGTCGCCAAGTACACGGCGCCACGAACCACCACAACCACATACGAGCATTCTCGCTTGCCGCCCACTCCGAGGGGCCATACTCGGTCTTCCCCTCAAAATACTCCAAGATATAGCACGTCTTGAAGGTATAAGGGGGCGCACCCTTACAAATCACCTCCAAACCACCGCCAACCGCTGGTCACAACCTCGCCCACAACGGACGGCGCAAAGTCAAAATCCATGTCGCGGTCCCCAAATCCAGAACCCCGCCATGACAAAGATACCCAGACAAGGTAATGCCGGCCTCAAAGCCGGGCATATGGAACGCCGTCGTGGTGTCCCAATACCGCCCAGAAGGCTCGATCAACATCGTTCGCCCTCCGCTCCTTCCTCGCATCTCCTCCAATGGCCAACCAACGGGCCAAAGCACTACGCAACACCCAAGCTTGCGCCCTCGGCGGCTTCTCCTCAAAGGCACACATCGCGGACGAGACGCCCGAGAAAGTCCTCATTGGGCCCTTATCCCAACCCATCGCCGCCGATAGGAAACATGTCTCTCCTGAGCAAGCAAAAGGTTCAGGCTATCCCAACCCTTCGCGAAAGCCCTGTTCACACGTGATTTCCGCGCCAGAGCTACTTGCCCTAGGTGCAACCTCCTCAACCTCCTCACCGCGCCTCAAAGAACATTCATCTCACCTCTCCAACTCGCCTACAAACGCCTGAGCAAACGCATCCGCCTCCTCCTCAGGATCACGCACAGGGACATTCCTCCCACGGCCTCTACCTCGTGACTGACCACGTCTCGAGGGCAGGTCCCGAGGATCAGCCTCCCTCTCGCTACGTGTACGCCTCAAGCTACTCGAGCTGAGGCTCCTCGATCCTCGAGCTAGCACTCTTACGAGATCTCGATCTCGTAACACCACCGTAACCTCTCCCCGCAACCAAATACAAAGAAATACATACAACTATAATACACGCAAGTACACAACTTGGCGTACACAAGTACACACAAATAGTATACACACATAATACATATACATTCCTTACACACATTGCACTATACGCCCTACAGAGCATTTTCAGGCCTAATTCACAATTAAGCCGAAAACCGTTTTCTACTTTTCAAAATTACAACTTTATGGTTTCTATGCGCCATAATAGTCCCCAACAACAACCCATTACAAGCAATTGCATTTTGGTCATCCCGATCAAAAACCCCCAATTCGCCTTAATTACTCCGTAAAACTACGACTTAAGACGGCGATTTGAAAGCCTTAACTCGACTTTTTCGCAAAACTAACGCTATAGGCATGCTATACTCGCTATGGGCATCCTACAATCGGTTTAATTGAAATTCGGTCGGAAAATCCGGTTCGTTTCGCCCGAAACCTAATTTGGACGTTTTTCACACAAAGACGGTCTAAATCACAATCAATTCACACATACACGTTCACATGACATAATGCAACACAACGACGTCAATTTCAAGCATTCAAACGGCAAATTTCGAGCAAAACTCGGGTTTTCATTCAAAACCCGTCTTTTCAACATTTCAAGGCAAAACTAGCTAATTACAACAACAAATAACTCAAAAGCAAGTTAAAATGGAGCAATACCTCGTTCCATAGCAAGGCAACGCAAGAAAAACGAGTAAAAACGGTTGAGAAATCGAAAAATGACGTTTTTATGAGTTGGAAACCGTAAGTGATGAGTGAAGCATAGCCACGGCTCAACTCGTGCCTTTATAACCCCCTACAAATTAACAGGAAACCGCGATAGGCTTATGCGGTTTATCCCCTGAACCGCATAAGCTTATGCGGTTCACGCCTGTGGTTTTTCTCGGGTTTATCTCGTTTTACGCCTACTTTTCGATTCCTAATTCATTTTAGCCCCAATACAACTCCAAGTACGTCCCGTGCTTGGGTTAAGGCATCACCTACAGTCCGCCATACGCGTATATTAAGCATTTAATGTACGGTACAGAAGCAGAAGCCCAAACGCTCTTCACGAGCACTACATCATGTTCTACGGAAGACAACCATATGCAATTACAACTACATAGGCACTCCTCGGCGAGCCCAAGCACATGCACTCTGCAACATACACCTAACTCCAAGCATCTCACTTCACACCTGACGCCTCCTACGAGTTCAAGCGCAAGCATCACACGGACGCTCTTTCACGAGACCTACACCAACATGAACAACCCTACTCGATTATACACCTCACGCATACCCAAACATCCTACAAGCATATGCACCCTGCACTCCAGCCCCTTATACACATGCAATACGAAGACATTACAAGCACACGCAAAGGCACCAACAAACGACAACAAGCACGACGAAGACATCCGGCAGGCCGGCAGGCCCTTATAGCATGCACGGACCGCCAAGTCCTAAAAATGCGCACGTCCCTCCCCGTTTAGCCCGGTTCGAAGTCCTCGTCTCACCCATGGACACATGCTTCGTTCCGCTGACTATATCGAGACTGTAATGGTCCGGATATGGTCGTGGAGTTTGACTAGCGCTCTAGTCCGAGCTCAGTCAAACTGGGGGCTCTGTGGATACCCATATCCGTACCCTCCCAAACAAAACCCTGTGATGTATCACGGACTTTTATTACGCATGCTTTAACGTTGACTTATACGGTTCTAACTAATGTCGAATTCACTTTGAGTCGTTTTAAATGTTAAAATGATTTAGGTCACCTTACATCGCATTTAAATAACGTTCATTTTGTCCATTCGAGTCTAGCTAGGTCCTTGTCCCGCTTCATTTGGCATGAGCTTCAGATTTGCACTACAATTAGTCCTTTTACATTAACAAGGTCTGATTCAAAGATTCCTAAATTCCTAAATTTAGGCCCTGTGAGCTAAAACCGCTATTTAGCCCTCTTACACAAAATACAACTTCACGCCTTACCTTATTTCACAAAAACTATGCAAATACACCCTTTTCATTTTTCCGGTCTCGTTCAAACCGAAGCCTAAACCCACCTTTGGCCCGCACTCCAAAGCCCTAAGCATCACAAAATATCTCACAAATATCCCAAAGACTTTTCTTGAGCTTCACGCTCGAGATTATCTCATGATCTTTCAAAGATTCAATGCAACCGAAACTTGGAAAGTAGACTAGACCAGCTTCAAACCGCATAACCTTATGCGGTTTGAGGGGAGAACCGCATAAGCTTATGCGGTTTCCCCAGGCAACCGCATAAGGCTATGCGGTTCCTAGGCTTGTTTTTATCCCCTTATTTCCTAATTTCTCCGAGGTTTTTAGTATATATACAGCCCTATACCTCGACATTCAAACACACTTTCAGATCACAATTTCACACACAATTCACAACACACAAATCCTCTTCCACAAAAGCCTCAAGCACTCAAATCCTTGAGTTCAACACACCATCCCGTGTTGAATTCATCCTCCTTTTAAGTTCAAGAAGCGAAGCTCTGCCCAGATCTGAAGCGCCAGGACAAGGTAGGTACCGATCCACTTGGATCAAAGCTTTTTCTTATTTTCTATGGACTAACAAAGGGGACTACACTTTAGCGCCCCCCCCCGGCTTTGGCACCCGAGCGCGCTTGCCTTCCAAGTGTTCTTATTACTTCGGATACACTCCATATCCGATGACACGCCAAAGTCGCATAAGCAACCGACCTTATAAAATAAACCAATGGACAATTGAACTTTATTTTATTTGCATGCATCTTGCACCTTCTTATTTTGCATTAAATCAACTTAAACAATGAATTCGTCCTTTAATCGAACTGTATTCAAGTTAACAAGTTAAACATGCTAAACCGAGGGTTTTAATCAATCTTTGCATCTGCATCTCTGCATTCTTTTACAAACTTATCGCACTTGTACGTAGCGATAACATTAGCTCAAATATCATCTTACATGGATTGTTCTAGGTCAGTAGAGGCTATTTTTACATAGGCTTTTCTAAAAGGTTTTCATAAATCATTATTTGAATTAACTCTTTTTCTAAAGTACCTCACCCCGAATCCAACTGGGTTTCACAAGCCTTAGATCTAGGGGTGTCAAGTGCTCCAAAATCTAGGACATGTTTTTAACTTAGAACATGGTAGCAGGTTCCTATTTTCCGCGATAAATAGGTGGCGACTCCATAACAGTTCTTAAAGGTTTTTCCAACTTAATCTTTTTTAACTTTAAAATCCGCCCTTAAGCAAGACGCCGAGTTGGGTCCGATCCCGGGTTCCACAGATTTCTAGATCAAATATGGAGTATGTATCAAGTATGATTACAACCATGAATATGAAAAATAAAAAAAATGATATAACGTAACATATCTCATCAAATAGTCGATCCATGCGCAGAATCATGAATTTAATGAAAAATAGTTACTTACATATGTGAAACGGCAGTTTTTGATCGAATGTGTAACAATAATATGCGATGATTCTTTTGCAATCAAAACCATGATGATTTTTCGTCAACAATTATCGGCGTTCCGTAGAAAATCGTACTGAAAACGTGTTAAGAATAAATGCATCGAGAACATCGAGAACAAGTATGGGGAGAATGATATATAGAAATGTATTGATATTCGAGTGTATGTATTACAGTACATCGACATATATTTATAGTACAAATACGAGATAATCGTAACCTTTCGTGAAGAGATACAATAACCGATAATGGGTCATCCACATTTCACAACATTATTAACATTATTATTATTATTATTATTATTATTATTATTATTATTATTATTATTATTATTATTATTATTATTATTATTATTATTATTATTATTATTATTATTATTATTATTTGTAACTCCCCGTGTTTTAGTAACACATTATTATAAAAGAATTTAATTCCTTAAATTAAATTCATCCTTTTTCCTTATAATAAAAATGCGTCTGAATTTTTTTTCGCCAAATAATACTAAATTTCATAAGTCCAAATTTAAAATTTTTGAAAAAAAATAAAATATGTTGTATTATCTTTAGAATTCAAAAAGAAACACAATTCAAAATTTTATAAAAATCAACACAAAACTAATATCGCCTTTCAAATTTCAAAAAGGTTAAGTTAAGTTACTATTCATAAAAATAAAAGTAAAACATTTTATTCATAAAATTTAATTTCGGACATTTTGATTTTCGAATAAAAACAGACCCTTATATTTTTCCCGCCTTTGAAATTCGAGTCAACAATTTCAAACACGCGAATCAAAGTCAAGCCACATTATCCTCTTCCATTTTTTATTCTTAAATTTTGCAAAGCAAACTTAACATCAAATATATAATCATTTTGATTATTATTTATAAATCTTATTATATTAATATCTAATTACTATTCCAATTCTATTAAACTAACATTTTCACAAAACATCGAAATTATAAGTTATAACTAATTTAAATCGATAAACTTTTTGACGGTTGATTATAATTATTTAAATCGTTAACATTCAATGAAAAAAATAAGTATTTCGACCTAATAAATTTTTATTCAAAGTTTCGAGGATTTTAAACCCAATTTTTGTTTTAGTCCCCTTTCGATGTTTATTTTCATTTTTATTTTCGATCTTATTTCGAATCACTATTTTAAGATCATATCTTTTATTTCGAGACTTTTCGCGTGCGCGCAAATCGAAAATTTCAAAAACGAAGATCGAGGCCTTGTCTTTTCATGGTGGCCGAAATTCTTGACCACTTTGGTCCAACTTATCCTCTTCCATTTGCTTTCTCTTACACAAGTCTAAGACTTACACATCCTACTAATTCATC
Organism: Dianthus caryophyllus; assembly: GCA_023091065.1. Lineage (NCBI taxonomy): Eukaryota > Viridiplantae > Streptophyta > Magnoliopsida > Caryophyllales > Caryophyllaceae > Dianthus > Dianthus caryophyllus. Next base: position 10,739,811 of record CM041519.1, read on the forward strand.
ATCACTTGTATTATAGCTTAATTAAATTAAAAGGTTATACATAACAAATACTAAATACAATACTAATACACAACATACTACTACATTCATTATTACACACAAACACAAAACAAACTCACAAAACCTCTCTAAAAACAAAACTCTTTTATTTGCTAAGTAGAAAACTCATGTAAGAACACTAGTTCTTAAGTGTTCTTCATGTCCATGAAGATCTTCATCTTCCTTTTCTTATTTATTTTAATTTCCTAAATTCATTTCACTTTAGTTTATTTTATAAATTACTCCACTTAATTCACTACTTAGTTTAGATCATTTCTATATAAATTATATTACTACAACAACAATCGTTAAATGAGATTTAGAAAATTAAAGTAGTGTTCTAAAATAAATAACTCAAGATCTTCATCTTCTTCAAATGATTTTTCCACTTAAATTTTCACTATTCACAAAAATGAAAATTCTTCATAAGTTGTTTTATTTCACTTCCTCTTTTTCCTACTAAATATTAATGAACATAAATCACAAAATAAATTAAAACTATACTTCACCTAAAATAAATCTAATACATATTAAAACACAATCATTGACTAAATCTTTGACTACTCTCATCTAAAATACTCAAAACAAAGCATTCTCATGATGACACCTCATCAAAAAAAATAGAATTTTAATGGCTCTTTGATTTCCCAATTTTCACTTTTAAATTTTTCTTTTAAATGATTTTAGTTACTCGTATATTTTTGTAAAACAAAAAATTAGATAGATTAGATTATTGTTTATAATTTAACATGCTCGTTAAATAGAGATCACTGATGATATACTTTTAAAATTCATTTTACTTTTAACTATTTCATCACTAGATACAAATCGTTATAGGCGTGTTAATAAAGTTAGCTAAATATTCAAAATATAAACAATTATATTCATAAATTTGAAAAAAATAACATAATCTATAACGAAAACAAATTGACATAAACACATACTTAGTAACATATTCATTACATAAAGTATATATATTAACTAAATATAACTTATATATTCAAATATTTAGGTCATTTGTGGAAAAACTATAGGCTCACTCGTGGAAGGAAAAATTACTACCACGAGTGAGCCTGTAGTTCCTTCCAAAAATCAGTGATTAAATAGTGGGTGTGTAAAAGAGGTCAATATCAAGTATTGCAGTATATTTTTTGTTTTATTGAGTACTTACTTTGTTTTATTCGTTTAGATTTGTGTACGTTGATTTCTAACGTTTATTGTGCATGTCATATGACTTTAAAAAAAATGAATTTTTCCGTTTAAAAAATATATGGAACAATATTATATGTAAACCCTAAAATGTAATATGGATCGATGTTTGCCAGTCCCTTAGCAAGTGTGCTTAGATTTGTGTTTTAGCTTAAAACATTCTTGCAAAGATAGACATTCCCATAATTGTCGCATCGTGTTAATGTACTCTAAGGGTCACTAGGGAAAAAAAAAATCTATAGGTCACTAAAGGGAATTTGTTGCGAAAATTATCCGATTTTGTCGACGAATACTACTACGTAATTTATAGTTCATTTGATTAGGGGTTCAGACTTTTTTTAATAACATCAACAAAAATTGATGGATTTTTACCAATATTTGTGTTCTTAGTTATGCTATACATGAACAACACCACATTACAAATTTGAGTATAAACAGGATTTTAAAACATCTCGTGAATTTCACGAGTCACACAACTAGTTAATTATGAAAACTTTAGCCTAGTATTATTTTAGTAGAAGCTTGTACTAACTTAGTTAACTTTCTTGTATGTACTTTTTAAACCTAAAGACGAAGAGCCAAGTAACGGGGTGGAATTAAGCATTTTCGACAATATAGTGGACCCGGATAATTGCTAGAAAAATCATACCGAGCTAAATTAAGGTGCCCCCGCACACTAGTTTAAATTTTGTAAATCGCATGCTATAAATGTTATGTGTTATATTTATTGTGTTTATGATCACCTAGCATCATGTGTTAAATTAGGAGTCAAAAATCGAAAAAATAAAATTGTGTGCTCACTAAAATTCCACACGGCATTCTCCCTTATTTTTGGCTAATTTTTCGTTTTAATTTTTGTTAATTATATGTTAAAAAGACTATGTTAAAGGAGTACTAAAAATGTTGTTCATATGTTGATGTTCATTCCCTTATATTTTATTTGGTTGTTAAATGTTATGTATTTGAAATGATTTACTTTTGTTTGTTAATGTTTTATTATGAATTTCACTTATGTTAAATACATGTAAATTTATAAAGGATAAAAGATGTAGAATTGGTTGTATAAAAATCAAAGAATAAAATTGTGAAAATTGAATTAGGGGCCACGGTTTTCTTTCATAAATTGGACCAATTTTTAGTTTTAATTTTTGTAAATAACATATTATGAATAGTCTAGGTTAATTAGACTTACTAGTAAAATTTGAGAAAATAAAACGATAATATGAAAATTTGAGATTTAGGTATTCATTAGAAAAACATAAGTGTTCTTCATTTTTAAACTAGTTTGATTCATAATTGATGAGGCTAAATCGTCACGCCTAATCAAAATAACCTAACAAACAACTAACAGAAGCTAGTGGTAAGCAGGGTCGAATCCACAAGGAGACAGATGAAGTCAAGAGGATGCTTAGCTAGGAAAGGTCAGTCTCAAGGTATGAAAGGTGATTAGGTTTGAACCGTAAACTAAGGGTATACTAGAATCAAAGGCTTAAAAGATGAATAGGGGGAAATCTAGGGTCGCAGGTTCACGATGATTTCAACTCGGGTTGTCACAGAAAAAGGTTACTAATGGTGGTTCGTGCTAATGGATTAGGACAAGTCCTCTCGGATCAAAGTCAATCCTAAAGCTCTACTAACGGGCTCTCGCTACGTATTAGTTTCGCTTCACTAATTCTCACACAAGGCTCACCTTAACCCGGCTTTCGATCTTAGGTTTAGGCTTCCTAGGTCAACACAATCGATCGTGGCCTTTGATCAATTGAATGAGGAATTAGGGCATGGAATTAGATTAACAACAAACAACCAAAGATAACCAATTTAGGAAATAAACCAAAGAATCAATCATCGATCCCCCTAGAACCCTAGGATGAGATTAGCTATGCATAATTGGGGATAAATTCAAATCAATACAATAATAAGATGAAAACATAATGAATGAAAAGCAATTGAAATCAAACCTTGAATTAATCTTGAATTACAATGTAAAAGATCGGAACTTGCAAGAGAATTCAATCTAAAACTAAAGGGTTTTGAGTTTAAAAGGAGAGAAGAACTATTTCTAAAACCTAGGCTGAGTTATAATGTAAAAACGTAACTGAAACCCTAAGTCTCGAAGTGTATTTATAGGCCAACGAAATACGGAGAAAATAAGCAACAAAACCGAGCTGTCGGCCAAACCGACGGTTCAGGGGCCAAACCGATCGGTTCGGCTGAACCGAGCGGTTCTTAGGTCATCTTCACTTGGCAAAGAACTTCAAGCCCTGCTTCGTGTACCTGAACCTATAGGTTTGCTCAACCTATAGGTTTAACTTCACAAATCATCGTGATGACCTCCATATCGACTCTCGAGCCTCGTCTTGACTCCACGATACTGTGAACGCCCAATAACCTCAGGTTTTAGCTCAGGACCGCCAAAACCTGCAAAATACACACGAGGAACGACAGTATCGCAATATAAAGCAAATAGCTACTAAATCAACCATGAAATCGAGTAAGTACGAGCTAAATGCAAGTGTATCGGGGGCATAAATGCTATATAAATGACATGTATCAAACTCCCCCAAACCAAACCTTTGCTTGTCCTCAAGCAAAAAACGTCGGAGAAAATCAAAGCATAGCTAGTTAATCACGTTAGCATCTCGAAGTGGACGACCTATGCACATAAACCTACGACCATAGTCTATTTCGCCGAAAATAGAGCACAAGTCTCAACCATTCACAACACATTATAATGCTAGCCTCTAACGCTTTCGCAAAAATTAAACTAACGACAATTGGATTCGAGCAAGGCCAACCAAGCATACCACTTTCCATCATACCATTTTTTTCCTCTTTTCTTTTCTTTTCTCTTTTTTTTTTCTTTTCGCGCAATGTGGAGCATCCCTCGTATGTAGTACCGTTTAGCTTGACGTTCACTCGGTAAAAATCGCGCTCGGGTTCACATATTTCCTTAAGGGTTACATTATTGCTCATACTCTCGGTCGCAGCCAAATTCATGGCCACTGTGGTTACTCAAATCAATGAGTCCCCTCCGAGAGCATCGAAGCATTGCTCCATCATTAAATGACCGGTCCAAACAAACCACATTCCAACATTCCAAACTTTCCACAAGCCAATTGCCTCGCAAGAATACCAAATATCGAAAGTAAAAGGAACGAAAAGCGATAAGAATTAAGCAAATACAAGTGGGCTAGTGTTTGAGACTCGCAATCTATGAACAGGAAACAAACATATAGTGCAAGCTACGACGATAGAAAGTCGACTTGGGGATACTAAAGATCAAAACAGCACACTAATCAATTCTCCAAACTTGACAATTCAAAGCGAAAAAGGTTTGGAAACGCGAAAATTTGTAAAATAAGCACACAAAATGAAAAAGGTTTGGAAACGCGAAAATTTGTAAAATAAGCACACAAAATGAAAATGCAAAACAATAAGCGCGAAAGAGCTTTCCTCCCCCAAACCAGAATCACACATTGCCCTCAATGTGGAAAACAGCATAACCACAAACAGCAGGAAGGGACAAGATAAGACGGGGGTAGGAAAAGTAAAGCGAGGAAACGAGGGAAAAAGGAGTAAAGAAAGCTCACATGCTCGTGAAGGAGCTCCCCCAAACCAAAGCGAAGCATGGAGTGCGGCTTATGATCCACGAATATGCGTCCAATTCAGTCCAGCTATGTAGAGTACTTCGGAGTAGCATGCGAGAACCAGTAAGGCCGAACAGCAGAAGAGGGCCGAGGAAGGCCCTCTGAGGCCTGTTCTCTAGAATACTAAGGACAAGAGTCCTTGAATACCTGCATGCTAAAACAGATAATAATCCCTCATCCTCACGCGCGCAACAAAAAGTCTAAAAGCAATAAAGTCAAAGTCAAAAACAAACCAAACCAAAACAAAGTACAACTAATTACAACGTCATCGGGTTGCCTCCCGGAAAGCGCTGGTTTATAATGGTCCCGCACGACCGTCTTGAAAACTCATCATCAAGTCAAATTGGGCCAAGGACGTTGGCCACTAGCAACAGCTTCATTAGGCGAAATAGCATCTGTTCGCCACAAAACACGATCTCCCCGCGGGAGAGCAGCATAATCCATAACGCAAGGTATTCCGTCGCGAAATGGCTCTCCAAAACAGCTCCGTGCGCCACGCACTGCAGACCGTGCATCTCCACCACCATCACCGGGATCATAGACATCCTCCTTGGTGACCTTCCGTCCCCCCAAACCAGGATGACAGCCACCCTGCATAAGACCTGCACATGAAACAGCAGAAGAAACAACCTCCGAAGAGTCTCCAATAGAGTGAGACGGAGGGGCAAGGTCAATGGCAAAAGCAGACTCGGGCTGCATAGGGGCACGAGGGATACTAGACTTCGTATAGGTGAGCTTTTCCCCTCCCACCGAGAACGTGAGTGTCTTGTTCCCCACATCGATGACTGCACCAGCAGTGTGCAGAAAAGGTCTCCCTAAAATGATCGGGACGTGGGAGTCCTCGGGGATGTCTAGGACAATAAAGTCAACGGGGATGTAAAACTTCCCTACCTTAACCGGGACGTCCTCTAATATACCTAAAGGTCTCTGTGTAGTCCGGTCAGCCATTTGTAAGGTCATAGAGGTAACTCCTAACTTAGTCATATTAAGTTTCTTGCAAATGGAGTAGGGAATGACACTCACACTAGCCCCCAAGTCACATAAAGCGTTCTGGACCACGTATTTCCCTATAGCACAAGGGATAGAAAAGGTCCCGGGGTCACTCAGTTTTGGGGGTGAACTACCCTGCAATAAAGCACTACCCTCCGCCACAAAGGACACAGCCTCAACTCCGCCTATCAACGCTTCCTGCAGATGACCTCCTTAAGAAACTTGGCATACGCAGGAATTTGCTTAACTAATTCAATAAAAGGAAGGTTTACCTGCAAAGTTTTGAGGATCTCAAAGAACCTGTCGAGCTTGGGGTCCACCGTAGCCGGACGCATACCTAACCTAAAAGGTAGCCTGATCTGACCTGGGGCGAGAAGCGGAAGAAGAGAGCATCACACGGCTTGGCCTTGTTGTCGGCCTCACTCTTCTCCTCGTCTTCCGGATGCTTCGGGGCATCGTAAACTGTACCACTACGCAAAGTAATAGCACATGCAGTATCATGAGGAGGATTAGGAGGATTACCTTGGGGTGGCAGGGTACCCGGTTGACGCGAGGCTTGCGAAGCGGCGAGCTGCGCCACTTGATTCTCTAGCAATTTGATCGCGGCGTCCTTAGCTTGCCCGTCCTTTTGCATCTGCTGCAGCATCATTTCCTGCGACTTCTGCACGGACATTGTCACCTGCGACAGCTGCATCATCATGGCCTTCATCTCGGCCATAGGATCGGGTCCCTGTGTAGGAGGAGGTGGTGGTGTGTAGGGTGGTTTTTGGTAGTTGGGTGGAGGTGGTTGGTAGTTTTTGTGGGGGGGTATGTAGGGTTGGTTTTGTGTAGGTGGGGGAGTCGGGTTTAACACATTTTGGTTACGATAAGATAGGAGCGATCGGTCGTAACCAGGTTGGTTTTGATAGGGCAAGTTCTGTGAGTAGGATTGGTAAGCATGAACTTGCTCGTGGGGTGCAGCATACCCCGAAGAATAACCCATATCGTGCCCTGTGACAGCATTCACATGAGCACTAGAAGAACCAACACCATGCAACTGGTCAATTTTCGCAGTCAGCGCAGCAAGCTGACTATGGACCGCACTCATACCCTCCTTATCACGGTCTTGATGCGCGGACCGTGAATTTCCCCGTGGCTTACCAAATTGAGATGAATGCATGGCCATCTCCTCGATCAAACCCCACGCCTTGTCGTCGTCGACGTTATTAGCGAAACGTTCCTCTGCAGCTGAGTCAAGTATAGCCCGGCTCTCGGCATACAACCCATTGTAGAATGTCATGATCACCAACCACTCGTTTAACCCGTGGTGAGGACAATCTCGGATGAGCTTCTTATATCGCTCCCAAGCTTCAGCCAACGACTCGTCGAATGTCTGCTTGAAGCCCTGAATTTGACTTCTCATTTGATTAGTGCGTTCAGGAGGATAGAACTTAGAGTAAAACGCAAGAGCAAGACCATTCCAATCAGTGATCCCCGCAGTTTCCTTGTCGAGGTCCGTGATCCATTCACTGCTCGATCCTTCAATGAAAAAGGAACAAAGATTTCCCTTATCTGGGTTTGGGTGATCCCGGCCTGCTTGATCGTTGAGCAGTAGTCCGTAAACACTTGCATATGCCGACCCGGATCTTCAGTGGAATAACCACCAAACTGATTACGCTCCACCAAGTTTAAAAAGGCGGGGCGAATCTCAAAGTTGCCCTGCAACGTAGCGGGCATCGTGAATCCATTAGGAATGGATTAGGCGTGAGGCACCGAGTGACTAGAAAGTTTAGGCATAGTCACTGGCGGTGGAGATAATGGAGTAAATGGAGGTGTGTCCTCTTCGTAGGACGATTGCGTAGCACTAGACGACGCTTCCTCGGTATTAAGATCAACGATTTGAATTGCTTGCTTGCGTAGCCTATGTAACGCTGCTCGTTAAACCAGTTCAAATGGGACAAGAGTCCGGGGTGACCTGTGCATAAACAAAACTACAAGCAAATGATAAGAAACGGTCTCAAGGAACTAGGTTCCTTGAGACAAGAGAGAAAAACCTAAGCAAAAACTAAGCAAACACTAACTAGCTAACCGTCTCCCCGGCAACGGCGCCAAAATTGATGAGGCTAAATCGTCACGCCTAATCAAAATAACCTAACAAACAACTAACAGAAGCTAGTGGTAAGCAGGGTCGAATCCACAAGGAGACAGATGAAGTCAAGAGGATGCTTAGCTAGGAAAGGTCAGTCTCAAGGTATGAAAGGTGATTAGGTTTGAACCGTAAACTAAGGGTATACTAGAATCAAAGGCTTAAAAGATGAATAGGGGGAAATCTAGGGTCGCAGGTTCACGATGATTTCAACTCGGGTTGTCACAGAAAAAGGTTACTAATGGTGGTTCGTGCTAATGGATTAGGACAAGTCCTCTCGGATCAAAGTCAATCCTAAAGCTCTACTAACGGGCTCTCGCTACGTATTAGTTTCGCTTCACTAATTCTCACACAAGGCTCACCTTAACCCGGCTTTCGATCTTAGGTTTAGGCTTCCTAGGTCAACACAATCGATCGTGGCCTTTGATCAATTGAATGAGGAATTAGGGCATGGAATTAGATTAACAACAAACAACCAAAGATAACCAATTTAGGAAATAAACCAAAGAATCAATCATCGATCCCCCTAGAACCCTAGGATGAGATTAGCTATGCATAATTGGGGATAAATTCAAATCAATACAATAATAAGATGAAAACATAATGAATGAAAAGCAATTGAAATCAAACCTTGAATTAATCTTGAATTACAATGTAAAAGATCGGAACTTGCAAGAGAATTCAATCTAAAACTAAAGGGTTTTGAGTTTAAAAGGAGAGAAGAACTATTTCTAAAACCTAGGCTGAGTTATAATGTAAAAACGTAACTGAAACCCTAAGTCTCGAAGTGTATTTATAGGCCAACGAAATACGGAGAAAATAAGCAACAAAACCGAGCGGTTCGGGGCCAAACCGATCGGTTCAGGGGGCCAAACCGATCGGTTCAGCCTGAACCGAGCGGTTCTTAGGTCATCTTCACTTGGCAAAGAACTTCAAGCCCTGTTTCAGTACCTAACCTATAGGTTTGCTCTGAACCTATAGGTTTAACTTCACAAATCATCGTATGACCTCCATATCGACTCTCGAGCCTCGTCTTGACTCCACGATACTCGTAAACGCTCCAATAACCTCAGGTTTTAGCTCAGGACCGCCCAAACCTGCAAAATACACACGAGGAACGACAGTATCGCAATATAAAGCAAATAGCTACTAAATCAACCATGAAATCGAGTAAGTACGAGCTAAATGCAAGTGTATCGGGGGCATAAATGCAAAATACACACGAGGAACGACAGTATCGCGTTGGATGTTAGGTAGTTATCACGTACGCTACTTAGTGTTTGATCTGATGTACGAGTCTGAGTAACTAGTGCACTTTGATAGGGAATCATATGGGTGATTTACTATGAGAGTACACAAGCCGCTCTGTAGTCAAGACTCGCGAGTTTATGTTACTATATGAATATAATTGAAAAGGGTCGACTACCCCGAATATGAATGAATTGATAAAGTTTGTCCTCCATGTTATGAATTAAGATGATTGGATGATTAATTGCTATGTTATGTGAATTAATTTACGTTACGTCTTATGAACTGCATTGTTGTATGTTTATTTGCGTTGATTTAATTACATTCGTGCATGTTAATTGTTATGTGTTTACCGCTATGGGTATTATTTGGCTTAGCGTGTGCGGGTTGAAATCGAGTCTGACGGAGATATGCCGTAGGTACCCCGAGGCTTATTGACGATTTACACCAGGGGATTGAAGGCCTTCTTTTGCTTTTGAGAGATTGTAATCGAATAACTCTGCTTTATCTATAACTCTTATTATGTATAATGAGTTGTAAGACGATGACAGCTGGTTTTGTAATATATGAACTTAATTAATATTTCCGCCTTAGTTTAATTAAGTCACGAAAAACCAGGTTGTTACATTATTATTTTAGAAAAAAAAATCGAAAGTATGCCTATACCAAGGCCCAGGCGTGGAGGGGGCTGGGGTGGGCCTAAGCTTAGGCGTGAAGAAAGTTGGGGTGGGTTGGGCTTCTTTGTTTTCTTTTTATTTATTTGTTACTCCCTCCATTCATATTTACATTGCAAATATACTATTTTGATCCATTCAAATTCACATTACACATTTTCTTATTTGATTGTACTTCTATTATTATTATTATTATTATTATTATTATTATTTTTTTTTTTTTTTTTTTTTTTTTTTTTTTTTTTTTTTAAATCGCAATTATTATTGATATATAAACACAGTTTACATGAAATTGGTGGGGAGCCGAGAAACAATCTGGGCCCCCACCCCCTTCGCAACAGCAAAGCCAAGTCTAACAAAAATGTAAGCGGACATCCGAGCCCCTGCTTCATGGGAGGCAGAGAAGGTCTGAATCCGCTTGAGCAAAGCTACGGCCTCCGAATCCAGCTCCCCCAACGTAGAGGCGAGAATCCAGAGGAAACCATACCGCCGCCGCACACGAGTCCTCAGATTTAGCACACTTACGCCGAGCCGCATCAGCGACAACCCGTCCGGACACGAACTCAGCTAACCCAGTCTGAGTCAAAGGCGAAGATCCCGTCAGGTCCACACACACGTCCCGCCCCCTGTCCCAGGAGTAAAGGAGCAAATCCGCAGGACGAAGAGAGTCGCCGTGGTCATCAACAAGACCAATGTCAACCTCCTTCCCAGCCGAGATGCCAGACCTGTAGCAGATGTCCAATAAGGTGTCACGAACAAGGTTATGCCGATGCTTAACGCCCACAGTACCAGTACATGAGACCGCATGGTCCCCATAAACGTCCTCAGCGAACACCCGAGAGCAGGCAGAACAGGGCCACTTTTTCAATACAAATAACTCATAATACTAATCTATTCCACCCACTAGTTGTACTTTTTAATGATATAATATAACATAATTTTCTTAATATCTGTGCATAAAGCATATTTACCATGTAGATATGAATGGAGGGAGTATTATTGTTGTTTGTTGTTGTTTATTATTCTTATTATTATTAGAAATTTTTATTGATATAAATATAAATTAACAAAAAATTAATATTATAATAATAATAATTAATATTATAACCGCTTGTCTCCCGACTTAAAATTTACTCGTAATTTACTTTTATAATTGAAAAAAAAAGTATTGCAATATTAAAAAAAAAAAAAAACTAATTAAAATTATTAAGCATAATTAGAAAAAAGTAAACATTTACGTAAATGTAATCACAAGTTTAAAATTGACTGTTTTCGTAAAAAACACAAAAAAGTGAAAATTATTATTCAAAAGTCAAAACTCTAAAATTCATATTAATAACATAAAAAATCAATTAGTTATTAAAATCGATAAGTATAATTAGTAAAAATAAATATCGACTGCAAAAAGCAAAGGGCTATATTTTCCTTAAAGGTGTAGTCATAGTTTGAATTTACTCCTCTTGATCTTCGATATTCATTCTTCAACCTGAATAACTTGCAGGGGTTTCATTAAAACCACCAGAATCATATCATTTTCACACCTTCACATCAAACAATGGTAACGATTATCCATTTATTTCAATTAATTTGTTATTTTTTTTATGTATGATTCAACAACCCTTTTGTTATTTATATACTTGAATTCACCCAATTAAATTACTAATTAATATGTAAAACCTAACAATCTTTTTAAGCCAAAATTCATCAACCCTTTTATTATTTGTAGATTTGTAGTTGAATATTCAACGATTGATTCACTAATTATTAATATTTGAATTTGAATTAATACAGGCATGTTTGTTCTGCTTGATTCCGCTATTTTTGATCCCAATTGTGAATCTCCTCCCTCTTTTGTTCGATTTGCTCATGGTAATCATCTCTTTTTGGTTTTAATTTTTCTGGGTTCTAATTGTTTTTCTATGATTGTGATTCATTTGTTGGTGATCTTCATATGTTTAATTCAACACAAAACCTAATTTGAGACGGAAAACGGATTAAACACTTATATTTCTTTTGCGAGTAGGGTCTGATAATTGACCCGTTTCATGCTTAAGACGGATAGTTAACGAGTTATTATGTGGGGTTTTGTTAGGCAAGAGTGTATAGGTTACTTGGGTGGGAGTACAGGAAACCTGAGAGAGCACCTCCTGCATGCCCCTACAAGCCTGCTGCACCCGCCAAAAACGATACTCTCGATGTAAGTTTGCAGCTTATTTTATTACTGTAATTGCTGTTGCCGTTGCTGTTGCCATTGCTGTTGTCACTGTTGTTGTTGTTGCTGCGTTGTTAACGTTACTCCGACACTTAACTCAGCTGTTGTGTCGACACGACACTTCATTTTAGACAAAAAAAAGTTGAAATTTTCGTACAAAATAGCTGTGTATGGTACGTGTTAAGCATGACATCGGTGGCGGTTGTTGTAATTGTTGTTGTGGTGGTAATTGTTGTTTTTCACTGTTATAGTGAGGAATGATTGTAGTTATTTTGGAAGAAAAGTGTTTGATTTAACAAATTAGCATTTACTTGGTGATGTGAATGTGCGGTTCTTTATCAACGGAGTCTGTTTAGGCTCTAAAATTACCCGGTTTTCCTTCAGTGGTGAATTCAATGAAATTGCCTCATTCTAGATTCGACAATTTTCAGATTGAAAGCGTCTGTTTTACCCTTCTATTTAAATTAAAATAGCGTATATGGAATATTTTACGCTCCCTATTCGTGTGACCTTATGTGTGCTTTGTGCATAATGCGCACCCAAAGCGGAGCTAGCAAAGCACGCTACAATAGACGTTCCATCATATTTCTTCATGTTTTATTATCGTGCAATTCTCTTTGCCACATTATCTGTAGTTTTTACGTCTTTACATGTTAGCCCTTTTGAACTCAAAATGTGCAGTTGTTTCCCGAAGTTAAAAGTCCAGTTTTTTGTACATGGGGTGCTTGCATTTGTCGTGTTCCTTGTCGTCATAGTCCCTCGGCAATGCGCCTCTCCTTTCGAAACTAATGTTGCCTGACATGATTGAAGCTACGACTCTTTTTTTGTTTTCTTGTTTCTGTTTCTGATTCAAAATCTGGGAAACTATCGCCGTCCACTAGCCCTCATCGGTAGTCTACGAGGTATATGAAAATGATTGACGATTAACACACATACTGTGTACAACATCCCGTGGATGATACATATATGCTTTGCTTCACAATCGTGTTTTTAAGTTGAAAGTGGTACATTTCTTACTTCATTTCCCTGTTATTAGATTCAGAATCTTCTAACACTATTTCGATTTACAGGTGAATGGAACGGCTTCCGAGCCATTGGTTACGAATGTCGGCGCAAAATCAAATGAAACCGATAATATAAAGAGTGACTGACATTGTTTAACAGGTTATAGTATGTGTGTATGTAAGCTACTTTTTGTTTTCTGACAACTTTCTTACCTTTCGTCGGTTAAACAATACTTAAAAACACTTGACGATATACATTTTATATTTCATCCCTTCCCGTGCTTGACAAAGTAAATCAATGTAAAGTACTCCGTATACGTGATTTCAGTTGTGTATGTTGTGATTGCGATTATAAAATTCGCTTCACAGGTACTTGTACACCTATATTTTTGCAAAATTACGTCACGTCATTGGCATTAATACGCTATTTAAGGGAGTCCACAAACAGTATGATAACGACGTATTAGATATCTAGACTTACACAACGTACTATTCAACAGAAAATTACTATTTCCTGATGTCTCGAATAGGCTATTGAATTGCGAATTCCATCATGTCTCGGATGGATGTGCAGTTAAAAATTGTCCCTTAACAATTTTGCAACATAAACAGTTTCCTCTAAGGCCTCTATATAAATAGATTAAAAGAACGATTTCCAAAGCGTTTTGCTCGAACAAATTTAACTGTTAACATATCAAGAGAACCATGAGCTACATTTCCTACTAATTGTCATTCTATATACTTCGATAAAATGCAACTGTTTTTCATCCGAAAGTTCTGTGAGAAAATGCAACTTAATGTGAAGCTCGAAACAACTGAAGTTGTTCAATGGCAAAATGGCGAAGATCAAGGATGCGAAGTCAGTGATCACATATTTCATCGCAGGGCAACGCCACAACTGAGAAAACTTTTCACAACGCTGGCTTCAGAACAGAACAACACAACACAGCAAGCAGAATTGTTCCTTGTTACAGTTGCTGACATTCTTTCAAAATTCGCATCCTGAAAAACGATTGCATTCAAAACTACTGCTTTGAACATATTCAAACACACTACGTAAAATATAAACAAACATCATTTTGTTTCCATCAACTAAGAAAATATAAAGATTTATAATGTTTAACAATCTTGTAGCTCGCTCATTGCATTTGCATCCTCTTCAAGAAAATCGCAGCAGATCACATCAAAGGAAATCGGAGATGTAAACAGAGGAAGTAATGCAAAAAATAGGCACTGACCTTATGAAAGTATCGAGACTGGCTCCAATGCCGTATTCTTCTGTAATGTATTGATGCTAGGTTGTCTCGCCTCTAAACTATCGTTTCTTACCCAGGACAGAATATCAGCACAATTTTCACGTGTAACGAAATACCTGATTTTTCAACAGTTACGTGAGATCCAGGGCGTCCTGGAGAAAAACATCACTTTCAAAAAAAAATTAAGTTTTCTTATTCCGTACCTATTTCTCGTCTGATAGGCCTTGAGTGCGGCAGTTTCTCGACGGTTGGAAACGTCTTTATTCATCTTCAGCCACTCCGGGACCACCACACTTTGATTTTGATCGTGGTATGTATCATATACAAAGTTCAGAACTTTATCCTGCAGCAAGTAACAACATACTGTGCTGAAAAATCAATGAACACAGTGGAATCTCTAATCGAAAAACGTGATCAAGAAACGAATGACATACCATGGATTTTGAAGCATCAAGCCAATGGTAGATAGGGTCATTACGAAACCATGTCAATTGCCTTTTTGCAAAATTCCTGTGTGATTTAACATTATTGTTTGGTTAAAAACAAAGCCTCTGTTGCAAGCACAGGTGCAATTGTGCAAACAGAAACGTTTTCGATTGATGGCGAATTAAATACAACTAAAATGTGCTGTGCCCATAAACCAACCTGGATGCTTTCTGAAAGTCGGATAGAAATGAAAATAACTCTCTTGCAGAGCTCTCGCCACTTTGTTCCCTGCATCGTAATAGATACTCCATGCCCTGAATTGATTTTTATGGAAGACGATGAGTCTCCAACCTCTAATCGCCAAAAACTGAAAGTATCATACTTCATACTGCTACCACCAGGAAATAACCACGGTAATTTGTTCATTTTGTACCGATACTGCCACCATTCCTTCACATCTTTGGCCTATTTAATATTTAGCAATTGATGGAAACTATATTTTTCACATTTTGAAATTTTTTATTATACAACTAACATTCATGTTAGCCGACCCCAAACAATATTGGGACCAAG
Source organism: Dianthus caryophyllus (assembly GCA_023091065.1). Lineage (NCBI taxonomy): Eukaryota > Viridiplantae > Streptophyta > Magnoliopsida > Caryophyllales > Caryophyllaceae > Dianthus > Dianthus caryophyllus. Next base: position 10,755,214 of record CM041519.1, read on the forward strand.
GCTTTGTTGTTGTTGTTGTATACTTTTACCAATTGACGGAAAAACTGCAAACGCTATTATGGCAACACCTAGGTCACTAGGTCAGCACAAGTCATCATCAGATACCACCTAATATTGTATATGTCGGTTAATGAACACGGCCCTGTCCCCAGCTACTGTCATTGATTGAAATGTTTTTTGAAGACCCAAAGTGGTAGACAACGAGTAGTTCGAAAGCTAACCACAGTTTTATGGAGTATACCTGCCTGTAGCCAATTGCTCGAGTGGCAGAATTTGAATTGGGAAGGAGACCTATATCTAATAGCCATTTGGCTTCGGACAAAATTCCACCATCACTACCTGCAAAAGCATGGCAAATATTCAAGAGATAAATTATCAAGCACATCATTAGAAAACAGGTCTACATAAAGGTCGAGATTGAACACTTCACTCTGCATGAAAATTAAAAAAAATTCTAATTTGATACCCTGTCCAATAAGAAAGGACAGTAATTGATCAGCATAGAGAAACGTCTTAACCAATGATATGAATATAAATGAGAGTCGAGTCCTACGCCGATGCACAGTGTCAAGAGTCAAGACCTATTCAACAAAATTATACATGAGACTTGTGTAGAAAATCCTAAAATTACTCCAACAGAAGTTATTTAGAGCAAAACAATTGCAAAGTTGGAAAGTTACACTCAGGGCTAAGTTACTCATAGCTGGCTACAAGTGTCGGACATGACATGGTGTCACGATGTTGGACATAACCATTTGAAGAAGTTCTATACATGGTAAGCATTTTCATGCCATGCAAGTATTTGGACTTAAATCTACAGTCGCACAAATTGATGGCCCCTAACCACACATACCTGACAGCATATCTTCGCATCGGAGATCAAGTGATTTATACAAGTCCAGTCTTGGGCTTGAGAGGAAGAAGCACATGAAGTCATACTCCAAGTCTTGTGAGTGTTGCTCTTGCATTTCATCTCTGTTACATTCATTTGGAGCAGGTACATCCAATTGCTCTTTGAAGGAATCATATGGCAATTGGAAAGCCGAAGGAGGTCTTCCACTCGACTGCCAAGTTAAAAGAAATTCACAAGGTTAAAGAATTTTAATGGGTTTTCACTTTTCAGGGAGGTATCTTCTCATGAAAAGATATCCATATTTCAAATTATGCAAAACAGTTCAATATATTCATCTTATCGTGATAGGAAACATGTACTGATTGCGTTGACGCAGCAGGTTGTTAGACAGTCTGTAACATGATGATGTGAGTGAATCTTATGTCCAGAGTGAAATCTGTAGCTAGCTATCTATTTCACTTTGCAGCAAATGCTAACAAGCACCAGAGAAGAGGCAGACACATCTGTGACCGTGACTCAAAGATAAAGAGGTAAGAGAGCTAAAGTAAAACCTTGACAATCTCAAGGCTACGTCGTAGACGATACCAGTTGTTTGTTGGAAATGACTTGGCCATTGGGTCTCCTGCTGCGACCACAAAGTCAACTGCTGCATCCCAATCGTCTAGTCTTTGGAAATTGTCAAGCTCTGCATAGACTTGTGAAGCAATCTCCGGAGAAGCTCTTGGTACATCAGGCTTTCCGTATATGAACCTACCATGTAAAAGCAACTCATCAACTTTCGAAGCACCTACAGTCAAACAGTAAAATCACTTGGCCAGCTTCATGGATTCTACTAAAACTAAATTTAGCACAAATTTGTTGCTTTACTATCATAGAATTCAGACACTTGCAGAAAACAAGTTTATGAAGTCAAGGCTTCAAACATGTACTCATTTTTTCCATAGTAGCCCCTATGGTACCCCGCTTCCTCTCCCTAAAAGCAGACTTATGCGGTAACAATTTAAAACTACTGAACAAGTTCTATCTTTGGATACCAACTATTTTAGGACATACCACAAAAATGAAAGTTCATGTTAAGGACAGATGCAACACGGTAGAACATACCAACGCAGATACAAGCCAGTTCCTCCAGTAATTATAGGAACACGTCCCCTGTCAAGAACATCTTTTGTTGCTTGCCTAGCATCCTCATAAAATTGACCAACTGAATAATCTATAAATGAATGAAGATTAAAAAAAGAACTGTTATAGGAATACGTAAAACATGAATAGGCTTCAACATTCATAATCAGAAGGATCATAGACTCTGAAATATACTTGAGAATTTAGTATGTATTGATGAGAATCATAGTTTTTGGAATATACATCTATAGGCATGTCTTGATTGACTAACAATCAGAATACATTTTACATAGTACTCCGTATTAGGCAGAGAGACGCCACCTCTCCTCCCAAGTCCCACCCTCCTCTAAAAACCAAGGCTTGGTCATATGCCCCAGAATCTACATCAGAACCAATATCTAGATGGCCGTCGAAACTGCTTTTCGTTATAACTGAAGTACTGAATTCAGCTAAAATAATAAAGTTTCCAAGAACAGAACTTCAATTTTTACCTTCAGATGGATGTAATATGTCCAATAAGTGATGAGGAACCTCCTGAAAATAAGAACAACCACAAAATGACTACACAGTGAAGGCTGTGACGATCCCTAACTCGCAAAACTAACTAAATACAATTGAGGGTTGAAAAACTCAATATCCTGCCAAAAGAAAAATAAAAAATAAAAAACAAAGAGAAGATATGAGGATGTACAATAACACAATCACCAATTAGTTATTTTAGATCAAACTTTAAAAAGGCACAGCACCTTTCTTTCACTTGTTGATGGCTTAGCAGATCCGATATCAAGACCTTGGTATACCTGCACCAAAGCGGAAAGCGTCTTGTTACATCAGTAGTGAAATGTCAGTAGAAGTTAACAACATGAAGTCAGAGACTCGCCAGTCTTTGGCTTTGGAACATAATGAAGCAAATCAAAAAATAATCATAACTCCCTATGTTGTGAAGTAGCTATCAATCGATGGTTTCTCATAACACAATTCATAGTGTTAAGACACATCGTGAGTAAAGTTGCTTACATTCGACCCTCTTTATCTCGTTTGTCGCTATTAGAAGGGAAGGGAAAGGAAGGTGAGAAAAAAGGCATAATGTGAAAAAAGAAAAATGGAGCAACAGTATATTCCTTCCAATCTTGACAATGGAAGCATTCTTATCCCTCCATGTCCTCTCATCAATTACCGAAGGACCTCAACCCCACTTGCTATCTGAATACGAGGAATTGTCACTTCCCTTTCCCTCCGAATCCTTCAAAAAGGATAAAGTGTCCACAGCCCCTCCAAATTCCATAAGCTAAACACTTGATTTCTACTTTATGTTTAGCTATCCTAAACCACTCATGTATAATTGCACTCTCCTCGTAATCAAAAAAATATAATCGTCCATCCATTAGCGTTTTTTTTTTCCTATATTGATTTGTTCATTAGTGCTCATCCTACGACATAAATTTCTTTTTTTGGTAAAAGGTAAGTTATATTAATCAAAGCGCAACATTACAAAGTGTTATCAATACAAGCAATTCAAGGAGGTGAGATATCAAGGAGGTGAGATATGTCTACATATCAAATCCTTAAAAATTTCCTTCATATGTATTTTTATTTATACAATCCTAAATTGCAATGTCCCAGATCTGTTTTCGGCATTTATATAAATATTCAATAAACAAAAGGGGAAAAATTGAAAAAGTTTAATGTATAAATTGGCAATCACCAAAGAATGATAAATTCAAATATATCCAAATATACTATCATCAATTGTAAGATTTGTAACACACAATAAACTCACTTTCCACCTCGGGCAGCAAAAGTCTATAAAGCGGCAACCACCCAAAAAATACGACTATTTTTTTGGTTTTGGCCACCCAAAAAGGACAACAAACAAGTTATGTGAGCTTAAAAAGATTTATCAAAGGTAGTATCGTGCAAAAGAAAGTTAAAAGCGAGCATTACTCAAAACTACAAGATTAAAAGTTCATGTTTTGCAATCGACTTACGCAAAATAAACATATGCTGAGTGTTCTTCCTTTGAAATTTATTATTTTTCTTAAATATACTCCTAGCTTCCAAACTCTTACCCTATTAACATTTCGACGACATCAGCCCTACTCAGTTCCGAGTATATAGTGATACTCCTGAGTTCTGCCGTTCTTACATAAACCACATTTTCATCCAGAAACTCTATAGTAGTTCAAACAATTCAAAAATAATCACCAGAATAATTTAAATTAATGACAAAATCATCGAAACATAAAGAAATTCATCAATGTATACGCAATTCAAAGTAAGCAATTCACGATATAATTTATTCAAAATACTCACAAAGTCATCGAAACATTAGAAATTCACACAAAATATATGCAACTCAAAATAAGCAATTTACAATGTAGTTACACGAATAATTCAAATTACTCGCAAAATTCTCGAAACATTAGAAAAATTTATCGAAATGTAGTAACACGAGTAACTCAAATTAATCGCGAAATCATCGAAAACGTTAACAATTCATCGAACATAATAACAAACAAAAGTATACAACTACAACTTCAATTAAATGAATAAATTGCAGGAAAAAAAAAATTAATTGAAAAAATCAACCTGAACAGAATCAGCGCTGATGATTTCGCCATTAAGCCGCTTAGCGAGCTCGAGAGCGAGGCGAGTTTTACCGGCGCCGGTGGGGCCGGAAATCACGACCACCTTATTCTTCCGGCTGATGCAGCGCGTGGTGTACATGCGCCGCCGCGTGCATGGGAGGTTTGCGCGCGTGAACCACGCGCGTTGGCTTACACAAGTGCTCATCTCTTCAACACTCTGCTGCTTGTGTTTTCTTTTCTTTTGCTCAAGATAAATTGATGAACCGGCAAAATGTTGACCCGACTCGAAAATACACTATCGAAAAATACGGTATGAAATAAACGGGTTGGGTTAAATTTGATATTTGTTGATAGACTTGATACATGAGTTTTTTTTTTTTTTTTTCAATTGGATATGGTACAAGCGACTATCATAAATTAAAGAACAATAATAACCTGTTCTTTCGAATTTATTTTAAGCTCATTTCAGTTCAGTTCAGCTCACTTCAGTTCAGTTCAGTTCAGTTTAGTTCAATATATATTAAATTCAGCTCACATCATTATTATTATTATTATTATTATTATTATTATTATTAGTACTATTATTAATTTATTATTATTTGTTGTTGTTGTTGTTGTTGTTGTTGTTATTATTATTACGGAGTATTATTGTTGTTGTTATTATTGTTATTGTTATCGTTATTATTATTGTTGTTGTTGTTGTTGCTGCTGTTGTTGTTGTTGACTTGTTGTTGTTGTTGTTGTTATTGTTGTTATTATTATTAGTAGTAGTAATAATAATAATAATAATAATAATAATAATAATAATAATAATAATAATAATAATAATAATAATAATAATAATAATAATAATAATAATAATAAATATAATAATAATAATAAAATATAATAATAATAATAATAAAATATAATAATAATAATAATAATAATAATAATAATAATAATAATAATAAATTAATAATAATAATAATATCTTGATTTTTGTTCATTTGATTCGATTCGATTCAGCCTGCATTCGATTCAGATTATTTCGATTGATTCGATTCGATTCACTCATTTGATTTGATTGATTCAGTTCAGCTCTAAAAAGTTCGAAAGAACAGGTTCTTAAGTCTCTCTTAAGACGGGTTATCCGTCTTAAGCTTAAAACGGGTCAAGTACTCATCCACTTGCACACATAAGACAAAACACTTTACTTTTTCCTACACTTTTTATTTTTGTCTTATTCTAACTATTTGACCCGTCTTAAGCTTAAGACGGGTTACCCTTTTTATATGAGAATTTGTGATTAAAGAATGAATTGACAAAAATAATTTGAACTAGTCTTATGTCATAAATAATTTGAATTCGAATTAATTCACGAATAATTTCAACTATTGAAGAGTCATTCCAATAATGTATTATGACCAATTTCAATCGACTCTAACACGTAAAAAAATATGGTAATACCGACTCTAACTTTACATCACTCTTATGTTAAGTAAAATTCAAACCGGTTTCATCTTCTTTTTTTTTTAATTAAAGCAGGTTAAAATTAGTACATTATTAGAATGATTTTTCAATAGTTGGGATTATTCCTGCATTAATTCGAGTTCGGATTATTTTTGAAATAAGATGATCAGTTTGGATTATTTTTGACAAATAATCCTAAATTAAATGATAAATGGGCTCGGGTTTAAGTGGTAAGTTTTGTTAATTGCTACATTCCCACGAGTAAGTCTAATGAACGAGCATCTTCCACTAAGAAAGTGAAAGACCATATCTAGATGCATAAAAAGTGATCATATTTAAACTGTTAATAATTATTTTTAACTAAATAGTGTCAAGTGACACTTTTATACCCCTTGAATCCTTGATAGTGGTCACGATATATTCAATAGTGATCATTATTAGCCTAAATGTGGACACTTTTTATGCATTAAGGTCAAAGGAAACTGGTTTTCCACTTTCATAGTGAAAGACGGTTATTTTAAGACTTTGAGACGATTAGGTGATCAATTTTACGTAAGAGCTTAAATGTGGCTTTTTAGTCCTCATGTTTGCGAAGCGGTACTTCTAAACATTACTCGTAGTTAATACTCCGTAATCTTTTTCCCAAAAGCTGTAAATAGGGGATTTTAGATCTAACCGTACGACAGATCAAAACATATTTAAACACTACTACGAAAGCGTAAACATAAAACATGAGAAAATTAGAGGTAGATCCTAAACTAACTTTAAGCTCCATAATTGAACTTTTAACCTGATAAATTTTATCAGATTTTACTCAAAACATATCTACCTCTTCAAGAATGATATTGATAAATGAAGCCTATATAAAGCTATGACTTCTACCAGACAACAAATTTCTTGCCATTAATTAATTAAAGTCAAAACCCAGAAGAACTTTTGACCATGAAATATTCTAAATTTAGTATTATTTGAGGAGTATTTTTATAGCTATGACTTAACTTACACTTAAGGTATACCAGAGGGTTGGTTTTCAGCAACATTTATACATTTGGTTGCACCATTAGATACCCTCTCTTTTGCTACAACAGGTACTACACCATATCGACAACAATCGTCTGATAACTTCAGTGCTCCTTCCAACGGTTCCAGGTCCCCGACACATTTGTCCCAGTATTCCCAGATATTCATCCCTTGCGCAGGTTCCCCACCTTCCTTTTTTGCATCTGTTTTCAATGACACACATTTTGTCGTCTTACTTGTATCGTCTTTTTCTCTGCCTTGAGCATCTGCATTTTTACCCGTCAGTAAACTGACCACATCATTATTAGACTTCCCCTCTTCGTACGGAATTCTTACATCGCTCATATTCATACCTTCCGCAGTTTCCGTGGCTTCCTTTTTTGTACCTGTGTTCGATGTCACATTTTCTGCCATCTTACTTATATTCTCTTCTTCAGTGCCTTGAGCATCTGCGTCTGCACCGTTACTGACTGAATTATTACTAGTCATCTCCTCTTCGTACGGAACTCTTTCATAGCTGATATTCATCCGTTGCAGAAGATCCGCGGCTTCCTTTTTTATACCTGTGTTTGATGTCACATTTTCCGCCAGTTTACTTGCATTCTCTTCATCTCTGCATTGAGTATCTGCGTCTGCGCCCGTCAGTACACTGACCAAATAATTATTAGCAGTCTCCTCTTCGTAAGGAGTTCTTTTGTCACCGATTTTCATCCCTTGCACAGGTTCTGCGGCTTCCTTTTTTGCATCTGTGTTCGATGTCACATTTTCAACCATCTTAACTGCATTCTCTTCTTCTGTACCTTGAACATCTGTGTCTGCACCCGTCAGTAAACCGGCCGACTTATCATTAGTCGTCTCCCCTGCAATTGTAATTCTTCCATTGCTGATATTCTCAAAAGTTTCACGTTGACAGTCATCTGAAGCTCCATTCATTCGGCCAGCAAATCCATCTGAACTATTTTCCACAAGATGATTCGAAGTGCAGGGTTCATGCATGCATTCCAAGACGACTTCTGATGGCTTCACTGTTGAATCTTCCATCATAGTTTCATCTCTGCTAATACTAGCGTCCTGTACAATTTCAGTGCTCTGAGACATTTTAACGTCTTGCGCTTCAGTATTCAGACTGTGACTATGGTCTTCACTGAGTTTGACCTCGGAACCTACATTGGGCGACAGCATAGTTACTCGGTCATCACTCTTTCTCGAATCTAGTGCCAAAGAAATTCTTTCAGTAGCTGGGATTGTTTCATTCTCTGACCCAACTAGCGATTCAGAGTGCTCGGGAGTTTCCTTTTCTTGTCTTGAACCTTCCAAATCGGGTTTTACATCCTCAGATTTATTATTTGGAAGCCCAGGCTCCATCTCAGTATCTTCAGCACGCTTTTGTGTTTCATCTGCATTTCTGTCAAGGGAACAAGTTGGTTTAACTTCAAGTTCTCCGCTTACTTCATTTACCACATAATCTTCACAGTTTCCAACGAGAACTTCTCTTTCAACGATTTGTTTACTGCAAATCCCCATCTCAAATGACTCGTCTGTTTTCAAACACAAATCACGGTTTCGGTCATGATCAGTTTTACACATGGTAGTATTTAAAAATAGATCGAATAATTATTGTTATCGAATCCCATACCTTTCTGTGTAGTTGGATTCACAAAAAGCGTCTTTTTCAGCATAACAGTCCCTGGGAAAACCATCAAGTTGAGTTTGTTTAAGCTTCGTTTTTCTTCCTCTTCCATAGGTATGAATCCAAAACCAACGGTCCAAGTCTCGACTAAATCAGGAATTGCAGCAATCACGAGCTTCTCAACTTTAAGAGACGTGAGCATCTGCATCCGCAAAAGGTAAAAAATACGTATAAAAACTTCCATGCAGATACATTTGCTGTTTAATATGATAAATAAAGCAGATTATAGATATCTTGTTTCCCTCATCTTATTTTTCACAACTTATCAAGCAAGTCGGATAACACTTTAAATAACTTCAAAATACTAAAAGGTTTCAGACAACTTGAGACGGAAAAAAAAAAACATTTCCCAAGTGTCTTTATGCAAAGTAATAATACCTCCTCGATTGAAGTTAGCAAGCGTCGACACATTCCTTGGCGACGATATTTGCTACAAGTTGCAATGAGTGGCATCTCTGCAACAGCTACTCCATGCACCCTGCAGTATCCAGGTTAGCTTCTCATATGAGTCACTTACAGCAAGAGCAGGCAAAAGTTGAAACCATCACACAGTATATATAGTCCTGCATCCCTTTAGTAATATCCCTATTCGACTGCAGTCGTCAAACTACTAAGGTGATCGATATTATATCACGATATACAACCTCTAAGATATGATCACATGATTGCAACTAACAGATTGAATCTTCTGCATAACCTCTAAGAGGTTGCTTACTTATGAACTACATAGCGACGTAACTCATACGCAAGTGTTATGTAGGCAGTCAAACGCAGTAGAACAGTGCAAGGAATCAAATTGATTGGAGAAAAAGCAGCAAAAATTCTTAAACCACGCCGCAAAAGAATACTCGAAACATATGATGAACTTCCAGAGTACACTTTTTAGCTGATAAATAACTGTCTCAATGAATCAGCAAAAATATAAGGAATGAAGACAGTACATCCTCATCACGAATTATAAACCGTTCCAGTTACATTCCAAAGATATGATTTTAAGGAATCTACAGAAACACAGGCTGGTTTGCCCGTAAAGAGCCTTAGCAACTGATTATCCCCTATAAGGAAATATATAGAACAAGAAAATCTACAGAAGTGACATAAACCAAATGACGGCCATAACAATACAACGGCAAATAACTTTCTTCTCGTTCGAAAAATTGAAAGAATTCAGGCATGCCAAAACCAGATTTCTAGGAGTATTTAAATGCAACCATAAAACAAGGAAGAAATAAACTCAATAGGAGACAATACGTAGACAAATGGAACTTGCATGGCGTACAGAATAAGATATCAGAAGATTTCACACCTTATAGATGCAATTGCTATCAGTATATCATTCTTCTCCAGAACAGCCGTATAAAAGCCGTGATAATCTAGTCTAGCAAATTCAGACCTGTCACAGTTAAACACTTAAAATAAGTAAATCAGAATGAGAAAATAAAAAGGAGAAATCAAGACATGCCCACATAGCAAATACTATTTTAGAAATTAAAGATTTCACGCACCCGTGATATTTCAAAAGAGTATTGGAGAAATAAATCCATCGACTGGCCACAAAGATTTTACGCAAATGTGATAGTTCACGCGAACACTATTTTAGCAAGCAGAGAACTACTAGTTCCTTCAAATCCAAGTGCACTGATGTTTGTAACGATGTTTTATATTTTAGACCTACTAAGTGATTACTATCACTACGAAGTAGGAACAAGGAGAATCTGAAAAGCTGACTCCGAGAAGTTGATAATATTGGATGACACTATGAGTGTATGACAACACTTGAAGTGTATGACAACACTTGAATGCCTCGTCTCACACAAATGAGCCACGCATCTGTAGAAGCAATGGCCCTTCTTCGGAGACAATTTTGTAATATGAAATGAACATCTCGAGGCTCACGGCTAACAAAGCTATATGCGTTGTTTTTTATATAATACTAAAACAAGAATTAACAGCATTAAATGTAGCTACTTATTTCATGAAGATTATTTTGTAGCCACATCAGCAGAACACTTATATCATTATTACCAACGAATCCAGTGTACTAACAATTGCTAGAAAAGGGAAGGGTCAGATCATCTATAATTCTAACTACTACAGAGTATGGAGCACCTTTTTAAACAACAGAAAAAATGCTGTATTTTTTTGCCAGGAAAAGCGAACAGATAGCATAAAAATCACATCCTTAACCACAGAGCTTTAGAGGAAAAGCCATTTTTGTTATTACTTGCTGAGTCCCAAGGACTATCACTGTAGAATTTATTTGGAGAAATAAGAAATTCCATTCTAAAGAGAGATTTCTTTTTTACATCTCGATTAAAAAGATGGCAGTACAAGAATAAACACAAGAAAAAAGCATGAGCGGCAGTTCCAAATGGAGATTCGTACCCCCAATTATACACCACTTGAGGTATCATATCAATGCCTGTTCTGGGATCGACCATTGAGAGAAAACACTCTTCCATAATGGTGGCCGCAACAGCTAACTTAGAATTGCATTCGGCTTTCAGGGCAATTCGCTGAGCTGAAGAAACCTTTTGGTCGTCATGGATGCATCTAAGAAGTGCCCAAGAATGACCATCGCCAATTTGGTTAGACAAACCAACACGGGATTGTAGACCAACAAACACCTGCAACATGATGCGCAAAGGCTTTAGAGAATGTAAATTAAAGTATTAAACCATTAGATGTCAGCCACTGAATGACACAAGAATCACGTCAAAACAGCCAGAAGATTTGCGTATTTGGCCATCCGACGGATCACAATCTACCTCGTCTCTCATGCTTAAATAGATGTATTACGATCGATATTTAAATTTTCATTAGCAAATAAGTTTATAAACCTGATACCTCTTCACAACCGGCACCACAGAACCACGGAGCGCCTCCGTCTCTATCAGTAAACTTCTCAGTCAGGCACGCTTGATGATCTATTCAGAAAATTGAATGGTTCACAATTACATTCAATGCATGAATGCGTTACAGAAAAACAGGAATCCGAACCAACCTACTACAGCAGGTCGCCCACCATCACAAGCCACACACCAAAAAGACGATGACAACTAGCCGTGACTCGTGAGGTGTATTAGTTTGCCTTATTTGTTAAGAGTTTATTGCAGACAATTGAACAATGACATCACAGTCGGGAAATAGCCAAATGTTTAATTCATAGCTTGAAAGTTAGATACAGGTGTCAAATGGACTTTATTCGACTGAGATTGATGCACGAAGATAGGCTTTAGACTCCCTCGAGTCAGCGAATAGGAAATCAAAACCGCTATAAATAGACAAGAACTCACCAATAGGATCAAACGATCAAAGTGTATTTTCAAAATAGTAAAAAAGTAAAGATTTAAGTTCCTTTTTTAATGCATTGGGTCCTATATGCCAACTATGGTCCCCCCAGTAGAAAAAGTATGACCAAACGATAAATATTTTTCAGTCGTATCGCAGTTCTCAGATAGCAGTATGCGTATGGTTGTTGCTAATCTTAAACACAATATCCCACATAACAGCAGAATTCATACATTTTTTCTCGCATTGTGAACACCTCAGAGCTGCACAAGAACTCGAGCTTTCAACGTCACTGGCTAGCTGTCCACAGACCTGACATGTGCAGTTTGGGCAATACCAACTTCCTTCAGGAATTTCCTGTAATAGATACACTTAAATTAGAATAACTCAGTGCTAGCAAGCAAGACATTAATGCACAGTTAAACCCTCTTAACTTTGCGTGCGTCATGCAGCACAATTGCATATATGAAACTACACCGAGTGCATGCTGCATGTCCACTAATTAACAGATTGTGTGTTCTCTCAGTTCGTTACATCAGGGCTCCAACACACATAACACATGATATGTCTCCTACACCTCTGAGGTCCGACAAACAAACACACTAGATGCCAGTATACTCAAAAGAAAGACAAGAGGTTTGAGTCTGCCGGTAGATTATTACTGTATGTCTTGTATTATAAAATAGCAACTTAAAATATCCGACGAGAAGAAAACACAAAGACAGGAGTGAGGTTTCTAGTTTTAGGCTTCATACCTTAAAGGCTTAAAAGGACTGGGGTGGATAATAAAAAATACCCTCTGCGAATGAGGATACGCTAATAAGTGCAACAAATCTCAATTAACGATTTAACCGTCATTGCTTTTAATGCACGTTAAAACTACTCCCATATACAGATCTTCAGTTGTTAACAGAAAGGGAAACAGAAACCATGTCATCAACAAGTTCGACTTGTGTCGATAGGTTGATAACACTTAGCAATTTCTCTCTCCTATCTACCCCATTCATGTCTGCTTTTTTTGGCGAGAGTGAATTTGAACAAACTTTAATAATTGGATGAAGTGGAGTCACTTTTTTGTGTACTTCCTATAATCACTACTTGGTACCAGAAGGGACCTAAAAGTCGAAGCTAGTGGTGATGTGGATCAGGGAAACAGAGGTTAATAGATACGCCACACTACGGATTTTACTTTCGAACGTCACTGCCAGGTTGCTACTCTCTTGTTAGCCTGAAATATCATTACCCAATTTGATCAACGCTTCTCGTGTAATATACAAACCATCATCCTTGAAAACTAATGAGACTTTTGCTTCACATATGTCCTCTACAATAATTTTTTCAAGTCTAGTACACATGGAACATCCACTTGTGATATGACTTCACAACTGTGTCCTATCATGTTTTGTTGTGAAGAAGCAAAATTAGAGAAAAAGAGAAAATAAATGTGACAATTCAACTCATGAACTACACTGCTTTAAGAGTGCACGGTCTAATGGCATTAGTTTTATACACCAATTCTGCTTAACTGTTATTTTGTGGAGTATTTAGTTTTTATACGTTGGAGATCAAAATTTACAAGATTAGATCCAATGATTGTACAATGTAGCAGAAATGGAGGTAAGTCACAATATGAGAAGAGTTGAAATAGGGGCAAATAAAGAGACAAAAGGCAGCAAACAAAAAGAACGATTCTGGAAAAAAAATTCCATATCCAAACAAATCCTAGATAATCTCGCCCGTATCTTGCGGTAAATTCCCCGTACTTACATCTCCTACGTCGGCAGACAGCAGTAACAACAAACCAATGTTCGCTAAAACAAAAGCAACATATGGCATTTCTATAACTTCAAGATATTCTGCGTTAGTGGAACCAGCATATGAAAACAGAAACAAAAACTTGCTGAATTTTTTAGAAGGAAAACACACAGAAAACATAGATCTAGAAAATTCAACAGAAACTACAATACAGACCTCTGCCACCAAGCAAGACTGATGAAAGGTAGAAGGGCAATTATCACAGCACAGCAATTCTCCAACATCGCCACAAATTCCACAAGAATCATCGTTTTTGTCAGATTCATCGATGGGTACACTTGGAGCGCTGCTTTTCCGAACTTTGTATTCAGCCGACCAAGCTTGAAGCTGTGACACTGTATATGGCCTACCAGAACCCATAAATAGATTCAAACAAGGACGATTATGATTAAAGCCTGCATGGATTTTGAACTCAGAGACAGAAAATACTTCATTGCAACATGTACACACTATCCCCTCCCTAGAAATCAAACCCTCCTTAACCACAGCGTCATCTTTTGGTTCACGATATTGGATTACTTCATTTACAGAAACAACATCAGAACTAATCAACCAAGATAAAATAGTCCGTTCACTTGTTTGCGTCCATTTCTCCGTGAGTTGTGTGCTACTTTTCCCAAGGCCTCGAAGACGCAACCTGCAACCGCCCTTCTTCTGGCTTTTGCGCTTACTCCGTGTTTTTGACTTAAATTTCTTAGGCTTTGGACCAACCTTATTCTTACTAGATGGACCGCTTCTTTTTTTTATGATTGCAGAAATCAACAAATCGCTATCTTCAAGCTGGCAGCCCTTAGATCTATTCTTGATGCCTCTGCGCTTTTTTGGTCTCACGCCTTCCTTACAACCATCAGCATTGGTATCAGACATTTTCTTTGATTTTTTCTTTGTTTTTTTCTTATTTTTAATGTGCTCTGATAACCAATACTGGGTTGCAGCGTCTGTTTGGCCGCACCAATCCACATCCCCAGCTTCTGCTATGCATAATTCACAAAGTTCAACTGCTGGAAAATCGTCAGATGTATTGTCAGTTTTCTTGACGTTAATTTCGGAATCAGCCTTTGTCCTCTGAAGAATCTCAGCTCTCTCGTCTTTGGCATTTCCGTGACTGAGTTCTAAATTACTTTTATCGCAGCTAGGAGAACTCTCGCTGCTATCTTCCTGCGGTGAAACAGTTTTAGACTGCCCACACATCATGTTATCTGCATTTCCTATCGGAGCGTCACATAGACTGCCTGAATAGTGCAGGCATGCGTAGCCTGAAACATCAACTGATGGCTCATTGGATGGTATTTTCATATTCTCATCGGTACAAGCTCCTGAGTACTGATTTCCGTCTTCATCGACTGTCTTCACGAGACGCATACTATTCCCTTCAGAGACGTAGATCGATTTGGTCTTATGGGTTTCTGCAGTACCAACAATAACTGAAGAATCGCAAATCATTTTCTCATCATGCTCGTTTATGTTCCTGTTCACCTCACAATTGTCAGAACTCTGTTCACACTTGGCATTAATGTTACAGTCTAAGTTAGCTTTACTGCTTTGGTTAACTTTGACTAGATTACCAGTTCTGAGAGCAATAATCTTACGGCTGACGAGTATGACATTAACAAAGGGATCCAAGACCCTCCACAAACAAATCAGTCCACATCTTGATTTCCAATCATCCTTTTTACGTTCTATGTACGTTAACGCGTTACGTAGATCAGAACCAAACTTATTGATGTCAGTCCATTGCTTATCATCTACCATGATTTTGCTGTTTTTATGAGCAAACAACGTATTACCAATAAAGTTCCATACTCTAGCAAAGGTTCGGAAAAGCTTTCCATCAGGTGACCGATACATATACCTATTCCTTCCGTCGTTCCTTACTTGATTCTCAGGAGACCATCCCATAATTTTAAGCAATTGATTCACCTTCGAACGAAGAAGGGCCGAAAGATGTTTCACACCACCCCCTGTTAATCGAGCCTTGTCAACTTCACAACGAGAAGTAGCAATTTTGGACTTTTTGGATTTTTTCTTTGCAAAATGAGGTGATCCAGGCGTGCTGACGGCAGCAGTCGACACGTTAGAAATCAAAAGTTTAGTAGCAGAACTTTCCTGGGAAATAGGTGACGCTATCGATTTGCAAGCGCCAACTTGCTTCACTTCGCTTCCATCTGAACCCGATAAACCACTGCTAGGGCCCACGCCTTCTTGGTGTGATTCGAGACCTTGATTCAAAAGGTAACAGCTAGACGTTAAACCGTTGTTGGACGATTCAACAACATGACACATAAGAATATGGCCGGGCGGGCACTGTGCAGGCCGGTACGACCCGTAAACAACTTTCTTTAGAGGGACGGATGAAGCCACGGCGTTATCAAGATAAGGTTTGAAGCTACATAGCTCATTTACCGACAATTTAATTCGCTTTGGAGGTACATCATGGTCAATTCTTTCATTCCCGAACGACAATCCCATGGAGCTTCTGTCTCGAGGACCCTTCTGACATAGATCTTCTGGGGAAGCCTGATTCGTTACAGCCGAGTTTGCACTGTTAGAACAAGGCAAAATATTGTCTGCCTTACATGGTTCGCTCATAGAGGTCGTAACTCCAGCAGCGGCATTGTTTTTACTAACATCATTAACTTTATTTCCATAGAAAACCTCCTGAGCAATGAGGAGTTCCTCATTTGACCCATCAAAGGCATCATCTTGGAGTTCCGTTATATCTAGGCCGGACATCTTTAATACTAGGCTGCTATCATTTTTTCATAAAGCAGCTTTTTTCAGCTTGCTATATTGACATGCTCATACACTCCAGCATCAGAACATCAGTACCTACAGAGATACAGATATATAAACAGACTAATTTAAGATAAAAAATTACCAACTTTTTTTTTTCTATTTTAGCACAGGAAGTAACATCCACGTCTTTTCTTAGCATCGTTCTTTACAGATAGCTCACGCACATGACTCTGAATTTTGTAAGGCACGCATGTAACAGATCCTAATAAAGAATTATATTTGCTTTCACAATATTTATAGGATATAACATAACGAGATTACAACTGTCTATATCCACCGACCACCGTTATATCTTATGTTTACAACTGTACAAAGCTCAACAACAACCAGCAATTTTTCTGTACAAGGGGACAAAAATATAAACAAAATAACTTAAGTTCAGCAACTAACGAAGCATAGGATGTAGCATCATTTTCTTTTTTAGCACCGTCATTTACTGATAGCTCACGAACACAACTACTTGAATTTTGTAAGGCACGTGTGTAATATATCCTAATAAAGTATTATAATTGATTTCACAATATTCAACTCACATATCTCAACGAGATAACAACCATCTATATCCACCGCTATGTCTAATGAGTACAACTATCCAACGCTCACTTAAATTTGCCTAGCACAAACTAATTGCCTGAAGTTCAACACTCGTAGCACTCAATGATATACTGTTCTAAATATTCCCGGCATCTATTTTGTTTATTAAATTCACAGTCCTATCATGTCAAATGTACACCACCGAAAACTAGCACAACGACATATCATATTGTTTGGTATAAGAATATTTATTTGGCCTGAGGGCTCTATTTCCTTTGAGGTTATGTTCGCTACATGGCCTCAAATGATAAACTTTGCTGCGCTATAGTGAATTGCGTATGAAAAATCTTAATCCTTCATACTTCTAGCTCTCCTTTATCCTTACCACAAAAAAAGAAAATAGTCATAAACTGACACTTTTTTTAACTTCATTATTATTTAAAACCTAGCACACACATTGGTGAATTAATAATAAAGAAAAGGCAATCATCTTCATCTTAACCGAAATTTCCATCCAGAAAAATTGGAATCCTTGCAGATAAGAACATAATCTCACATGAAACACAACTTCATACGAACATGGAAGTATCATTTCTGACACTGAAGTATTCAACCACATAACCAAAGTTATTAAGCGTTGGCCTCACCACATATAAACGTCACACACTCGATTCATAAGCAAAGGGGATTACTCTTTCTTATTTTTTGTCAATTTTGTTCTAGTTAAAAATCGCCTTTGGGCTAATGAAAGGGACTACCAACTACCCCACCACCTTGTGGTTGTCGCTCACTACAGTTTCCGTAAATTTGACAAAAATCAATTAACTCCTCGATCTTTCCATGTATAAACCACTTCGTAACTCACTCAAAAAATAATGTTTTAGATATTTTTCCGGTTGATTGTTAACTGTAGATGGCTAAATTTACATCAGCTCTATACCCACCGCATTTTTTGATCATTTTTTTTACCAGGAACTCGAAAATATTCACAATGAAATTAACACTAAACACAAGAATAACACTAAACAGTACTTCTTAGCAAAATAAGTAAACATTTCAAAAACAAATATCCTCAATTTTCTGAAAAAAATGAAGATTATAGAACCCAAAAAAAAAAAAAAAAAAAATCATTCTACAATCAAATTCATACACCATTAGAAGAACAAATAAAAATGAATGAGCATTAAAAAAAAAAAAAACACACATTTTTCTGAAACAATCAACAATGTATAGCACCAAAACATATCAATAAATAAAGCATAGTAAAAAAAAATGTAAATTTATACATGAGCAGAAGATCCCAGATTAAAACGAAGAACACAAAATAATCTGAAAAATAAAAATTAACTTCAACAAACAATAATCTAATGACAGATGATAAGATCTAATTACCTCATGCGAGAAGCCCTGAAAAAAACAAAAACCAAATGGGCTGAGAAAATGGGCAAAATTAGGGTTTTAAAACTAGGAAATTGATTTGGGGATTTTTACTGGGATCAAAATTAGCTAGAAAAATCCTACAAATTTGAGTACCCTTTTGGCGGAATTAACAAACCCATAGTGTGAAATGCATGAAAAACTTCTTCAGTTGTCCGAATTCTGCGTAAATTTTCACAAATGGCGCAAAAAGTTGGTATTTATTTTTCTCTCTAATTAAATTAAAATTGATTAATGTTTTTGGATTTTTTTTTTTTTTTTTTGGTGTTGTAAGTAGTGAGTGTTGAATTGAATGCAAGTACGGAGTATGCAACTTATCTATTTCATTTTCTTCAATCAATTTTTCACTGTTTTTATTTCGAATAAAATATTTATATTTATATTAAGAGTTTATTGTCAGACACCACCTTTAAAAAAATTATTTTGTCGAACACCACCTTTAAAAAAAGTTTATCAATTACCACCTTTTAAAAAAATATTTTGTCGATTATGACCTTTTGGCTTGAGTTGACTAAATTCCGACGTTGCCTTATCGAAAATTGTGTTTTCTCTTCACTTTTTTCTTCTTAGTACTCTCAAATTCGAATTTCATCCCTCAAACTCAATAACACGCCCCCTCAAACCAAAAGTTCTACCCTAAAAACCTATAAATTCATCCTAAAATTATGTGCTCCGGTGACAAAAAATCGGAATTTAGTTGACTTAAGTCAAACTCAGGCCAAAAGGTGGTGTTTAACAAAACAAATTTTTTAAAGGTGGTAATTGACAAAACTTTTTTTTAAAGGTGGTGTTTGACAAAATAAATTTTTTAAAGGTGGTGTTTGACTGTTTGGCAATAAACCCTTATATTAATATTATTTGGACACTTTTTTTTTTTTTTTTGCTTTTGGACAATTTAAATTCATTTGACACTTTCTATTTTAATCTATTTCATTTATTATATTATAATCTTTACTTAATTGCTAATATTTGAACTACTTATCACTTATGTATTTTAATAGTTTTCCTGATTGGTGGGATTACTTATTAGTGTGTCGGTGTGTGTTTTTATTTTTCACATAAACCTTCATAAAATGGAGGTTCAGGAATAGTGAGTGTACTTCATGTGAAAATTTCAATGTTTAGTCATCATTTATGTAGTTTTTTTTTTTTTTTTTTATTATTATTTTTAGTGATAATTGTAATATTATATCATCGTAACTATTTTATACTATTTATATACCGAGTATGTTTTATTGATAATTGTAATTAAACTTTTTACTAAAATGTTTAATATTTTTGTTTTTGTGTTTGTACGCCTTAAATATAATTTGTACTATTATATTTATATTAATTTAGCTTAAAAATGTCTCACATGAAACTTATTCAAGTAACTTTAGTTTAATGATTGACATCATAATTTAATTACACTTGAGTGTGTATTATTATTATTATTATTATTATTATTATTATTATTATTATTATTTATTTGTTTTGTATGTCTCGTAGTCTTCTGTGGTTCTAAGAATAATAATATTTCCTTTATCTTTGTTGATACTTTTCTATCTTTATTTTTTATTGTATCAATACTTAATTTATTTCCGAATTCGAGAAGTTTTTGACATAATGATAGAAAAAGAAAGGAATGCGTACAATTAAATCAAATAATATAAAAGTTTTTTTTTTAATTTTATAATCTATCTCATGACTTCGACTTCTGTCAAAAGCAAAATACTTATTTGCTTTTTGAGCACTATTTGATAAATTTCAATACAACTCTTAATATGGAGTATATAACATCAAAGATAGTGATGTAAGATTGTGCGATCTTGTTAAAATTTTCTTAACAAGTGCATTATGAATATCAATTTTTTATAGGAGTAATTTTTAGTAATATATCACTAAAGACATAAACAAAAATCGAGCATTAATGTAAATAAATAAAGCAAATGTATTAAATTCAATGTAATAGAGGAAATACTTAATAACTATTGATTAAAACAGAAAGTAACTTCATATTTATTTACTCCCATTTATTTTATGAGGTATTTCACACTGAGATAATTAATGACGGAATAAAGATAGTATATACTCCCTCCATTCAACTCCAAATGGTATATTTTTATTTTGTACACTATTCACATTTCGATCTTCAATTTCAATTATCTCTCGATATATAAGTGTAAATATATTCATGTGTGATCTTGTTTGATTCGTCTTTATGAATACATAATTAAAATCCAATTTTCATATTTTTTGCAAAAACGTAGCTAAAGATATTTACTCCGCAAAAACCGCGTTGGCAAACGTGAAAAAAGAAAGTGGTAGTTTGGAGTTGAATGAATGGAGTATAATATTGAGTTAGATGAAATATTTATTGATACGGGTTTGATCATTTTCATCATTTGATCGAGAATTGCGCTACGATTTGAGTATTTGTATAATATTAATTTTAACATAATAATATATACTAGAAATTAAGATAACATACCTCAAGATTATTACTAGTAGTTACTTTTATGGTTTAATGGTACAAACACTTTAATCTTGTGAATTAATACTAGTTGTGGTTTGATTCACATTAGAATTAGATTCATTTAGGAAGTTATAACACATATGATTCCACATGAAATTCATGGGAAATTGCCTAATTTTGTTTGGGATTATCTTCAAAGTTGCAATTCACATGATTTAATTTATCGCATATTATTTGGTCGTCATGTAGAAATTCAAATGATTTTATGTAAAATTACTAGTATACCCTTCATTTTCATAATTATATTTCAACAGTAAATTTGTACAGAGTATAACTTTCATTTTTAGACTATATATGGTACTATTACTTGAATCTGAATAAATTAATCCATATGTCTTAGACATGTTCAAATTATTAGTGTTCATATGTATATTCACCCCGTATCTCTTGTGATTGTATATAGGAAACTAGTGTATACATTGTACCAATACACTATACTCTTGTAATAAGATATATACGGAATAGATTGGATGACCCTAATATGGTATCAGATAGCTTAGGCTATCCTATTAACCCTCTTAATTAGGAAACTAGTGTATACATTGTACCAATACACTATACTCTTGTAATAAGATATATATGGAATAGATTGGATGACCCTAATATGGTATAAGATAGCATAGGCTATCCTATTAACCTTCTTAATTAAAATTATTGCCTTCCTATTTCAGCATTTAACCTGTTTCGATGGATGACAAAACCGACTAACTCCACTGGTAAAAACCTTCATTCATTCGAGTTTTACAGTCTCCAACATACAATATAAAGTTTGTATTCTCAACGGAACACAGGTTACATACGTGTCATGGATTTGCGTGTTCACACTTCATGTCAAAGGATACAAAGCGTCGTCTCCTGTTTCGGACGCTAACAATTATGCTGAGTGTTGTGAGATCGATACCCATGTCCTTTAGTTGACTTATGGGGCACTCATCGAGTCATCGATACCTTCATTTTAGAATTCTTGAGAGTAATTCACAGCCTATCAGGCTTGAAAAGGCGTTAATCTTATACTTGCTTATATGCCCTCTCTTGATGCATATTATCAACGTTTACGAGACCTTGTTGGTCAAAATTAAAGTTGTCGAGTTTGTCGTGGATGATTAGTGTCTCATTTTACATAAGTTTGCGGTTTGCTTCATTTTTACCAAATCACGTCATTTATCAATCAGACTTTGCCAAATTTTGATACGCATTGGAGCATGCTTGAGTTGTAATTGCATCTGCAATCTACGCATGATGAGTTTTCGAAAGCTTTGGTTACTGTTTTTCTTCCCTCTGTTGATTAGTTAGGATGGGACCAAAACCTAGGTTGTCTCAAAACCAATTTTTTACTTCAACTTATTGCGGTAATACTTCTAATTCGAACTTGAATTATAACAATTTCGGTCATCGTCGAGATCATCATGACAATAATAATAATAATAATAATAATAATAATAATAATAATAATAATAATAATAATAATAATAATAAACAGTAGTACTAGTCGTCGTCGTAATAATAATAATAATAACAATAATAATAATAATAATAATTTGAAAAGGGGCGATTGAAAAGGGGCGATTGAATGGGCGATCAAAATGGGGCCGTTATACCCTAGCCCACAGCGTTTCTCCGGCCGCTCAACGGCCTTGCTCCGGCCATCACCGGTAAGATCTCTATCGCCTGTACGATCTCCATCATCCACCATCACCGTGTTTTTCTTTTTCGTCTTTCTTTTTTACGCCATCACTGCCATCATCGATCGCCGTCTTTGATCACCATCTTCAGCGCCATCGTTTCTTGATCACCGTCATCTTCATCCTCTTTGCTCGCCATCATCTTCATCCTCTTCGATCGTCATCATCACTGCTCTGTTTTTGGGCTGTCGGTTCACCATCTTCACGCTTGCTCTGTTTTTGGGGCTGGCGGTCTTTACGCTTGCTCTGTTTTTGGGGTTGCGGTTTCGAGGGTGTGGGACTGGTGGTCTTGGCGGTTTCGAGGGTGTGTGTGGGTGGTCTTGCCAGGTGGGGTGCGGGTGTCGAGGGTGTTTTTGGCGTTTTGGGCAGCTTTTCGGGTCGGTGTGTGGGTCTGTTTTTGGCGTTTCTTCTGCTGTTTTGTTTGGTCGTGTTAGGTTGGTTGTTTGTTCTTCTTTTCATCAGCTGTATCATGTCCGAGTTGGTCCGTTTTCATTGTCCGTTCTCGGGTATACATGGGTGCCACGATGGTGGCGGGCGTGGTCTTGTTAGGGCTTCGTGGCAGCGACATTTTAAGGAAAGGCATTGTACTCCTGCAGCTTTGGAGCTTACGCGTCATACTCTTTCTCATAGTTTGACGGTTTTCTCCGATACCGAAGTTGTTTTGAGGCAGATGGGTCTGTGGTTGTGTGGGGTGTGTTTTAAAACACGTACCTTCCGCTCTAGATGTCGGCATGGTCAGGACGATGTCGTGGCGCCACCGGACTCAGGGGATGGCCTTGTTGCCTTTGTTATTCATGATATCCAGAGACCTGCAGCTCTATCTCCATCGGTTTCTACGTCTGGTGCTGAGGTTGAGCAGTTACAGTGGTCTATATCGTCACTTGATCGCTTGCTATCTTTGGGGTTACGCACTGTGAAGTCCATTCCTCCCAAGTGTCGTCTTGGGTTTGCTCGGGCTCTGAAAGGGGCTCTGGATGAGGTGGCCGGGTCACCTGGTGACCCAGGCTGTTGGGTTCGATTGGTTGCGTTACCTATTTGTCTCCTTCAGACTTTTGCTCCACGGAGTAATCTAGAGTGTCGTGCGGCTGCTGGCCAAGCAGGAGGAGAGTATTTCCAGGGCTATTCTTGCTTGGGGAGCGCCGGGTGGTAGTTTGCAGCTTCTGCAGGACCGTTTGAGCGGTGTGGCTCCTTCTTTTGGGGAGGAGGGTCTTGGCTCGGGTGACCTTGGCCGTCAGTGTCGGCGGAAGGTCTGTGATGGGCACTACACCGCTGCTGTTCGGGTTCTTTCGTCCTCTGGGGTTGCACCGTACTCTACTGACACTCTTGCGGCCTTGCGGGAGAAGCATCTTGCAGCCCCGTCTCCTTCTTTGCCGTCTTTGCCCGGGGATCACCCTTCGCTTGTTGCTTCTTCGGCGGTAGTTTTGGATATGATTCGGAGTTTCCCGCGAGGCACGTCCTGTGGGAGAGATGGGCTTCGCGCGCAGCACCTTTTAGATTGTTTAAGTGGGGCTGCGGTAGCTGTCTCTGATGAGTTGCTCGCTTCTTTCACTAGGGTGGTTAACCTTTTCCTTGAGGGGCGTTGTCCGCAGTCCCTTGGGGAGTACATTGCTAGTGCCCCCCTCACCCCGCTGGTGAAGCCTGGAGGGGGTATTCGTCCGATAGCCGTCGGCACTGTTTGGAGACGTTTGGTCTCTAAGGTTGGTGCTTGTTTGGTTGGTCCTTCTTTGGCGGGCTATTTTGCGGGGCTTCAGTTTGGGGTTGGTGTGTCCGGTGGAGGAGAGGCTATCTTGCATGCCTTGAACCGGCTTGTTGAGGCTCGTGGTGGTGAGGTGGGGCTATCTATGTTGCTTGTTGACTTCCAGAATGCTTTTAATCTGGTTGATCGTACGACCATGTTGCTTGAGGTTCGGCGTCGTTGCCCTGTCCTTTCCCGATGGGTGGAGTTTTGTTACTCGAGCCCCGCCCGTCTTTTTTATGGGGAGCATAGCTTGTTTTCGTGTCAGGGTGTTCAGCAGGGTGACCCCCTTGGTCCTTTGCTGTTTGCCTTGGTTTTACATCCGCTGGTGTGCAAGATTCGGGACTCGTATGATCTCTGTCTACATGCGTGGTACTTGGATGATGGCACTATAGTGGGAGACACTTTGGTGGTAGGGGAGGTCCTCGACTTGATCATGGCCGAGGGCCCGGGTTTTGGCCTCCATCTTAATGTCGATAAGACGGAGGTTTTTTGGCCTACGGAGAATCCTCGGAGTCGGCGTCCTGGTGTCTTTCCTTCTTCTATTGCACGGCCTGTGCGCGGTGTCTCTGTTTTAGGAGGCCCGGTCAGCACTTGCCCTTCTTTTTGCAGCGAACTTGTGGCGAAGAGAGTGACTAAGACCATCGCTCTTATGGATTTAGTTGCGAGGATCGAGGACCCACAGTGTGAGTTGCTTTTACTTCGTGCTTGTACAGGTGTGTCGAAACTTTATTTTACCCTCCGCACTTGTTCTCCGCGTGTCTTCGGGGAGGCCCACCTTGTGTTTGATGCGCTACGTTCTAGCTTGGAACGTATTGTCATGGCGGGCGGGCCTGGGTTTGGGGACTGGCAGTGGCGCCTTGCCACGCTCCCTTTTCGCCTCGGTGGGCTTGGGGTCTATGCGGCGGGGGACGTTATCCATTATGCATTTCTGGCTTCCCGTTTGCAGACTGCAGAGTTGCAGGCTACGCTACTACGGTCTTCCAGAGTCGGGGCTTCTGGCCCTGCTTTTGACGTCGCTTTACAGGGGTTTACCGAGACTACGGGTTTTGCTTTCCCACGTGACCCAAGTGAAGTCGCTGCCACTAGACATATGAAGAAATTGGCAGATATATACTTCACGAAGGTTGCTGTTTCTGCGGACCGCTTTCTCCTCTCCCGCTGACAGATCGCCTTATGGAGGTCTCGGCAGGTGCCCATTCATCTGATCGTCATACGGTGCCTATTTCCTGTTAGGCGTACTATGAATGGGAGGACTTACCGTAGTGTGCTTAGTTACCGGCTTGGTGTTCCGTTATTTACGGTGTCTAGGCCCTGTTCTGCCTGTTCTCGGGTGTACGCTGGTGATGTGTACGGAGATCATGCGGTCTCGTGTACTGGGGCTGTTGGGGTTAAGCATCGGCATAACCTTGTCCGCGACACCTTACTGGATATCTGCTACAGGGCCGGTATCTCGGCGGGGAAGGAGGTCGACATTGGTCTGGTTGATGGGCATGGCGGATCCCTTCGTCCTGCGGATTTGCTTTTATACTCTTGGGACAGGGGGCGGGATGTTTGTGTGGACCTCACGGGTTCCTCCCCCTTAACTCAGACTGGGTTGGCCGATTTCGAGTCTGGCAGGGTTGTTGCTGATGCGGCTCAGCGCAAATGTGCTAAGTACATGGATTCCTGTGCCGCGGCTGACTATGGTTTCCTTCCGTTCTCCTTCTCTACGTTGGGGGAGCTGGATTAAGCGGCCATAACTTTACTCAAGCGGATTCAGAACTTCTCTGCCTCCCATGATGCAGGGGCTCGGGTGTCCGCTTATATTTTTATTCGTCTTGGCTTTGCGATTGCAAAGAGGGTGGGGGCCCAGATTGTATCTCGGCTCCCCACCAATTTTGTGTAAATGATGTAAAATTTTTCTTTCATAATAATGACAACGGCTGCGGTTAAAAAAAAAAAAAAAAAAAAAAAAAAAAAAAAAAAAAAATAATAATAATAATAATTGAAGGTACCAGGACCAGGATCTTCCTCGATGTCTCGCGCGGGCCCGCCCGAATAAAGTGGACGCTACGCAAGAAAAGCAAGCACAAGTGAAATGCGCTAGATGCTAAGAGGGAGATGTCATCGCTTAAATTTGCTTAAGACCTTTTAAAGAAGTATCGAAAATCTCTTAAAAGTTGTTTTTGGAGTCACCACCAAATTATGAGGTAATTTGGAAACCGTTAAACACGTCGTGGACTCGAAGACGCGAATCTTAGAGTTCAAGGCGTGTCGATACCTATCGTTCTAAGGCAATTGTGAAACCAGAGCGGATTCAGAGTGATTTCAATTTCCGAATGTTTATCAAAATGCGTTATGAAAAACCGTGACTAGGAAAGCCTACGTAAAAGTAGTCTTTACTAATTTTAAAAAAAATGTTTAATTTTGATGTTTGAGCTAATGAAATGAAATGCTATTTACAGGTGCGAATATGACTCGATAAGTATGCGTAAAATAAATGTAAATCGTCTAAGCTATGACGTATCGCTATAGGAAATATACGTAAATAATAATTCATAGTTTTGAATTATTATGTAAACGTTATTCCGACTCGTATTCGATTCTAATATTTTGTAAAATCCTAAGTTTTGCATGTTTAAAAAGACTAGTTGAAACGGTACAACTTATGTCGAATTGGTGTTTAGTCAAATTTAATGCATGAATGAGAGTTTGCGTAATGCAAAGTGGTATCCATTTGTTTGTTTTTATTTAGGTCGTTTGTTTATGCGATATTGGCGGGGTAAGATGAATTATGAACTCGAATTGCTAAAACCATATTACGAATACGGGTTCGCGATGCCAATATCTAGTCCGGTTAATGTAACCCGTTTTGTCCAAGTCTAAGTCAAAGTCCAATACAAAAGGTAAAATTTTTTACCTTTAAAATGCAAAGACGATTTGTAGAAAGAAAAGTAGATGTATTAATTGTTTGTGAACTGAGGTGGTTAGAAGGGGTATTTATAGTGGTTTGTTCGAATGTGTGTAATACTAAGAAGGTAATCACCCGTTAACTAGCGATTAAGTATGTTAATTGCAGGTTACTTTAAAACAGACAAGTTAAACGCCGCCACCCAGACCAAATCGCTACGATTCACCACCAAAGAATAATCGCCAGATGGGTGGCAATTACTTTTGTAATCGCCAATTCACTGGAGATTTGTATGCTAGTGTGTTGTACTGTATAGTGTCGAAGAAAGAGGAGAACTCCGTCATATCAAAACGATCCACGACAGTGTAAATAAGAGGTATGTAGGGGGCGCTCTCTGTAGGTTGCGAACTCGAGAGCTGTGAGCTCGAAGGCTGTGAAGTCAATCGCTGTGAAGTCGAGCGCGTTAGAGGTAGACGTGAAACCCATAAACCACTAAGAACACTCCGAACTCATCCTCGTTCAATACCGCCGCGCCCTCGCTAAGGGACAGGTAGCTGCAGAGTACCGACCACCAAATAGGAAGGGAGAGGCTTATTAGGGCCATCTTGTAATGGCTCTATCGGTGGTTACTCGGTACCTAAGAATGGAAGAGACGCGGTCGGATAAACTACCCAGTTTAGAGCACCGTGGGCGTCTCGAGTAACCCAATTGTGCGTCCTGACCATATAATCTGCATCAATAATAGACATGTCTTCGGGGTCGAGCGGTGCACGATCGAGTGTGATCTCTTCGGCGTCGAAGCACTACTTGGCGATAAAAGTAACCAAACCCCGATATGTATTGAGTTAAGCTTAAGGGTTCATTTTGCGACCTTTCGAATATAAGTAACGAGAATCTTTGGAAGGTCGAGGACGAACCGTGGCAAACCCTGCACATTAAGATAGAAACTAGTATCTCCAACTCGGTTCGCGTGATCGAGGCTAGCTCCTTATGCGCAAACATTGTTCCCGCAATGACACGTTGCCAAATACGAATAATAGGGTGCTATATTTGGCTAGCCTTACACTTGCTATAAGTGCTAGCATGTTGACCCGTAATAGTATATCAAACATCAAGGGGATCAAAAGTTTGAGGTGGAATGAGATTATCAATATTTAACATTTCAAACATAGCACCAAATTCAGCGAAAAACATTTCTTTCTCCGTATTAAGTAGGCAAAAAGAAACAGAGTAGTCATGATAAACCTCAAAATTACTAAAAAACTCCAGAGTCATGTCAACATAAGTATACTCGAACATACGATAAAAAGAAATAAGACATATCCCTTAAAAGAGGCGGCGGAAAGCAGCGTGGATACCTGTGTCGCAAACAAAGTTGCTCGCCAAGAACTGGGTTGTGACGACATGTATAGGGCAGCGAACTGGTGACGATACAAAGCGTCGCGAAAAACGATGTGTGTAAATCCCATAATTGGTCCATCGCCCACCGAGCTCAAAATTTGACCTCTTTCACCAAGCCTACACTTGCGTGGAGGAGCTCCGTCCGACATCTTCTCAAAATCCTAGAAAACCGACCCTAAAAGATGAAATTCGGATTTTGAGTTGAGGTGACCCGAAAAATCGAATTTATTGGTTTTTTGGGTAAAAGGATGGAAGGAAAGTGGTTTGGATGGTTATTAGGGTGAGGGGTGGTGGTTTTGGGTAAAAGATGGTGGTTTTGGGGTGGTTTTAGGTGGTTGAAGGTGGGATTTTTATAGTGTTAATGCGGGGTATGAGTTAAAGATGAATTGAATGGATGAGGGTGATAACGTTTATGAAGGGAGAAGGTTTAGAAAACATGAGGATATGGTCGAATTACTGGGTTGGCTGGAAATATACCTGGGTTACATTCATTAAGAATCCGGCCGGATTCATTGAAAACCCGGTCCAGGTCTGTTGCTCGGTTTCTTATTTTTCTGTTCTTTTTTTTGTTTTTTTTGTTTCGTTTTGGCTCGTGCATTTTCGTGCTAAGGCTTCTCCTGTATTTATCACAACTCAAGTAAAATTATTAGCACCCCTCCCTCACACACTCTCAAAAACAAAACCAAACTAAAACTAATTCATTAAGTGAACGCAAATACATGAATTATACACTAACTCACGGGTTGCCTCCTGGAAGGGCTGGTTTTTACAGTCCCGCACGACCGAGTTACCTCATCAGCAACAGGCCTCAAGTGGGTTGAGGTGTAGCACTTCAACCGCTCCAACAATAAATCCATCGTAGTATAACTTAAGTCGATGACCATTCGCCTGAAATCGCTCGCCCGTAGCATTTTCAAGCTCAAAGTACCTGTACTTACTTGCTTTAGTAACAGTGAACGGTCCCCACCCTCGGGATTTCAGCTTCCCAGGAAATAAGCGGAGTCGAGAATTATAAAGAAGCACTTTATCACCCACATTGAAATCACGAGGTAGGATACGCTGATCATGTCATCTCTTCGTGCGCTCTTTATAAACCTGCGAGCTCTCATAACTCATGCGAACTCAATCGAAATTTGTCGAGCTCGTTAAGCTGCAATAACCGCTTCTCCCCACACAGAGTCTAGTCAAAATTAAGCTCCTTGATTTCTCAGAAAGCTTTATATTCCAACTCGACGGGGAGGTGACACACTTTCCCGTACATTAACTTGTAAGGAAGAGTTATAATCGACATTTTATATGCCATCCTGTAAGCCTATTGGGTGTCGTCGAGTTTCGCACTCCAATCTTTTCGTGACTTTGCAACGACCTTATCAAAGATAGACTTGAGCTCCCTATTAGAAACCTCAACCTGCCCACTCGTCTACGGGTGATAAGCAAGAGCAGCACGGTGCTGAATGCTTTTTTTCGTAGTAAAACGTTGAGCTGCTTCTCATGAAAATGAGTTCCCCTTCACTTATGATCGCTCGGGGTACACCAAATCGTGGAAATATAGTCTTACAGAAGAGATTGATCACCACCTTTGAATCATTAGTAGGCGAGGCAACGGCTTCAACCCACTTAGACACATAGTTGACAGCAGCAAGTATAAATCGATTTACGTGAGAGGATGAAAACGGGCCTTGGTAGTCAATTCCCCATACATCAAATAGTTCGACCTCGAGTATACCTGTTTGAGGCATTTCGTGCCTCCGTGAGATGTTTCGGTTCGTTGGCATGCATCACAACCTAAGACATAAGCTTTCGCGTCTTTCAATAGAGTAGGCCAATAGAACCTGAATTGCAAAACTTTCGCCATGGTCTTGGTGAGACCGTGATGCCCACCGTAAGGAGAGGATTGTCATCCCTCTAAACCTTCGCCGATCTCCCAATCAGGTACACATCTACGAAAAATCCCGTCATTGCATTCCTGAAATAAATAAGGATCATCCCAGAAAAACCTTTTCACGTCGTGGTGAAACTTTTTCCTTTGCTGATAAATGTCATTCTCGGGTAATGTGCTCGCAACCAAATATTTAGCAAAATCTGCATACCACGGCTCGACTGAATTAACGATGATTAGCGAATCATCCAAGAAAGAGTCATCTATTGGGGCAACGACTCCACCCTCATCAAAACGTAGTCGGGATAAGTGATCAACAACAACGTTCTCAGCTTTTTTCTTGTCACGTATCTGTAGGTCGAATTCCTAGAGTAGCAAAATCCAGCAAATCAACCGAGACTTTGCTTCTTTCTTCACGAGGAGATACTTCAGCGCCACATGGTCCATATAAACAATCACCTTGGACCCAATAAGATAAAATCGAAACTTGTTTAACGCATAGACAATGGCTAGAACCTCCTTCTCCGTCGTCACATAATTAACCTGCGCCTCATCCAAAGTCTTACTCACATAGTAGATAACATGCAAGACTTTGTCGCGCCTTTGACCCAACACCGCGCCTATCGCATAATCACTAGCATCGCACATAATCTTGAACGGCAAGTTCCAATCTGGGGACTGGATAATCGGTGCAGTAATTAGTGTCTGTTTTATCATGCAAAAGGCCTCAACGCACTCATCAATAAACACAAAGGGGGACATCCTTAAGGAGGAGCCGGGTGAGTGGTTTAGCAATTTTTGAGAAGTCCTTGATAAATCGGCGAGAAAATCCCGCATGACCAAGGAAACTTTGAATACCTTTCACATCTACGGGAAGAGGAAATTGCTCAATCACTTCAATTTTAGCGCGGTCGACCCAGAAATAATATGACCGAGAACGACCCCTTCCTTAACCATAAAATGACATTTCTCCCAATTTAACACTAAATCGACTTTCTCGCAATGCTTTAGGACTTTAGACAAGTTATTCAGACAAGACTCAAAATCAGTCTCGTACACACTAAAATCATCCATAAAGACTTACATGACAGACTCCATAAACTCGGAGAAAATACTAATCATACAACGTTGAAAAGTAGCAGCCGTCTTACATAGACTAAACGACATTCTACGATAAGCAAATGTCCCGTAAGGACATGTAAATGTGGTCTTTTCCTGATCCTTAGGATGAATGGGGATATAGAAAAAACCTGAATAGCCGTCTAAATAACAAAAATTCCAGTGACATGCTAGTCTTTCCAACATCTAATCGATAAACGAAAGTGGGTAATGACCGTTCTTCGTGGCGGCAATCAATCTTCTGTAGTCGATGCACATCCGCCACCCAGTCACGAATGTCGTGGGAATCATTTCGTTCTTCTCATTCTTGACCACCGTAGTCATGCCCTTCTTAGAAACAACTTGCACATGACTAACCCATCTAAAGTCTGAAATCGCATAGATAATACCAGCATCAAGGAGCTTCATCACCTCTTTCTTTACGACTTCTTGCATGTTCGCGTTCAACCGCCGTTAACCCTGAATAACTTGCTTGTGATCATCCTCAAGGTGGATTCTGTGCATGCAGAAATCGGGACTTATCCCCCTCGAATCAATAAGATTGTACCCAAAGCTTTCACGTGCGTTCGTAAAACCTCCCGTACATCAGTCAACTGAGATTTCGTGAGTTCGTTGCTGACAATTACTGGATTCATCTTATCCTCGTCCAAGAACGCATACTTCAAGTGAGTGGGCAACGGCTTAAGCTCTGGTTTTTGTATCTCAGCAGCATATGAGATCTCAACCGACTCAATCGACTCCGTGGTGTCAATGTCTCTCCTTTCATCAATATATAAAAGAGCTTCCAATTTGGCAACTTTCGCGCTCCACGGACCTGTTTCACCTGCGCACTCAACGCACATCACAACCTCCAAAGAATTCTTGATCAAGGATCCCTCGGATACAAGGTCGACGGACTTGTCGATAATATCAATGACATCCAAAAAGTATCAAGACTCTTCTAACATAGGGCTCTTAAGGGCTTGGTTAAGGTTAAAAGTGACCTTATCCCCCTAACTTGCAAAGTCAACCTACCATTTTTCACATCAATAACTCTCCCGGCTATATGTAAAAATGGTTGTCCTAGGATAATAGGTATCAGGAAATCCTCAGCTATATCTAAAATAATAATAAAATCAAATGGGAAAAAGAACTTCCCAACTTTCACGGGGACATCCTCTAAGACACCTAAAGGCCGCTTAACTGAACGATCGACCATCTACAGAATGACACTCGTACACTTCAACCCTCCCATGTTAAGCATCTCACAAACTGAATAGGCATAACGCTGACACTAGCTCCCAAATCACAAAGGGAATTATCGATAACATAGGTGCCTATGGTATAAGGAATGGAGAAACTGTCTGGATTCTTAAGCTTAAATGGTGCGTTATTTTGTAAAAGGGCATATACTCACCGGTAAAAGCTATAATTTCTTCCTAGTTAAAAGAGCGTTTTTTTAGTGAGAATGTCTTTCTTGAACTTAGCATATGAAGGTACTTGAGTAATAAGTTCAGTGAATGAAACGGTTACCTGCAAATTCTTTACGACCTCCATAAACTTATCGAACTGCGTCTCGGCTTTAGCATTGCGTTGTCGTCCTGGAAGTGGGAGTTGCATCTTAACCAGTGGCGTTGGAGGAGCTATCGTAGAATCCTTATTAGAAGCATTAACTTTATCCAAATCAAGTGCCAAAGGGTTTTCATCGCGGGAAGCAGCAGAAGGGCCCGTAGTAATAACAGGTGTACTGGGCCGGGTTGGTGATGAATCCGGCCAGATTCACTCAAAATCCTGCCCACCGGTTTCAGTCGTATTTGTTTTTCCCTCCTCAGTTTCAAGCTCGTTCGGGTGCTTCGGGCCATCCTAATGCGTACCACTTCGTAGCGTGATCGCATTCACAGTATCGTGAGATGGGTTCCCTTGCGGCGGTAGTGCGCCTGGTTGTCTCGTAGCTTGCGAAGTCGCTAGTTGCGCGACTTGGTTCTTCAATATCTTTATCGCCGCATCCTTCGCTTGACTATCTTTTTGCATTTGCGTCATCATAGCCTGCCGTGACTTTTGCATAGCTAGTACTTTGTTGTATTTTCAACATCATAATCTTCATTTCGACCATAACATTGTTAGCCAACGGAGCAGGGGGTTGATAGCTTTGTTGCGTAGCATTGTACGGCGGCCTCTGATAATTTGATTGATAATTCTTGTGAGGAGGAACATATGTCGATGTGTGTTGCTGCGGTGGCTGCGGAGTAAGATTAAGAATGTTCTGACTCTGGTATGAAACCAACGAACGATCATAACCAGGCTGATTCTGATACGGCAAGTTAGGACGATAAGCTTTAAATGCATTAACTTGCTCATGAGACCCCACACATTCATGCGCAAAGTGACCTGTGACCCCGCAATTAGCACATCATGTGTCGTGTTCCGTAAAGGCGTTAACATGGTGCAAGCTGGACGATCCCGACCCTTGCAGTTTATCCACCTTCATCGTTAGAG
The DNA here is from genome assembly GCA_023091065.1 of Dianthus caryophyllus. Lineage (NCBI taxonomy): Eukaryota > Viridiplantae > Streptophyta > Magnoliopsida > Caryophyllales > Caryophyllaceae > Dianthus > Dianthus caryophyllus. The sequence goes on from CM041519.1 coordinate 10,789,511, forward strand.
CCGATAACTGGCTCGCGATAGCACTCAAGGACTCTTTCTCGCGATCATTGTTAGCTAAGCGAGAATTACCCCGTGGTTTATCGTACTACGCGTAATGAATCGCCATGTCTTATATTAACTGCCATGCCTTATCATCATTGACATTGTTGGCAAACCTACCATCATCAGCTGTAATACCCCGTATTTTCGTAGTCGGTATTTTTGAGTCGTTTATATTATTTTGGATTGGTAATATTATTTTTGGGCTTTTAGCGAGTTTTTAATATTAAATCCGGAGGTATAACATGTGTATGCTCGTTGGATTCGTAAAAATGGTGAGATTCGGAAAAATTAGTTGTTTAAGCTTGGCGAGGTCTGGTTTGGTCGTGAGTTGAGCTATTGTCGAGTCCAAGTGTGTTGACTCGAGTTTGACCTTCATTTTCTAGACTAAAATGAGCTATTTAAGGGTTTTTCTTCATCAAACCTCCCTTACTACTCATAAAAACCCTACACAACTCTCCCTCACATTATAATTCCTCTCTTCTCTCTTCTACCCTTAAAATTGAAAGAAAAAAAATTCAGGTCAAGTACCCCTAGGCAGCGGGTGAATCTCAAGCACCACAAACCCAACTGGGTTTTCTTCGTTTCTCGCTCAAATTCGATGATTTTTGTTGCTACGCGTTCCTCTTTTTATTCTCCATCTTCTCATACTAATTTCCCTTCAAGGTGAGTTGTTTTACTACCCCAAGTTAGTGACTTTAATAACTAGGGTTTTACTAATTTTGAGTTTTTGTTACATAATGTTGATTCTTGGTGTTTTGGGAGTCGAATGAGGATGTTTATGATGTTTTAAACTTGTAGAGGAAGAATTTGTTGAGGAGCTATTGTAGAACCAAGTCATGTGCATTCTTGAGTCGATATTGTGGTGATTCTCCCTCAAGGTAAGGGCTACTCCCTTACTTAGTCTATATTTGGTGTTCATATGTGTGTTAGTATGTTTGTGTGTGATGAATATAGCTTATAATGCTTTGGTTGTAATGAATGCAAATTGTAAGTTTGTATGATGTGAATGAATGCCTTGTGTTTCCTTTGATTGTGTTGGGAATGATTAAAGTATGTAAGATATGATGAGTATGTATAAATGTATCCTTGGAGTTTGAGTGAGATTGATGGTGGCCGTAGGGCCGTGGGTTGTTGATGAGGCCTTTGGGCCGTGTGATGGTTGGAGGCCGTGTGGTTTGGGTGCTCGGAGTCATGAGTTCATGACCGAGCACCATGTTGTTGTTGTTTTTATGAATCGTGTTTTGTTGTTATTGTATGGACTTGTGTGAGTGTGTGTGTGGGTTGTAATGTTGTGATCGTTGTAATTGTTGTAAATGTTGAAATGTTGATAAGAGTTGTAATAGTGGCATTGTTAAAGTAAATGGATGGCTTGTGCAGTGGTTGAGACTATAATTGGGTACTTGAGAAGTAGTGGATTGTGTATGTATGTATGAATCCCGTGGCTTGTTATGGGCGCGATGACCTTGTTTCATGATCGAATGTATGAGCTTGGAATGTTGAATTGACTTACCTTGTATGGTATACTCGTGTTGTTCTCTTGCCATGACGTATAGTACTATGTGATTGAGGTCTGTGTGACCATGTGAATGAGGTCTACGTGACCATGTGATGGAGGTATGTGTGACCATGTGATTGAGGTCTGTGTGACCATGTGACTGAGGTCTGTGTGACCATATGATCGAGGTCTGTGTGACCATGTGATGAGGTCTTTGTGACCATGAGATTACGGTCTGTGTGACCATGAGATGGAGGTCTGTGTGACCACGAGATTGAGGAGGAGATATGACTGAAGGAGGTGTGAGGTGTTGACGTTACGGTAAGTCCCATGTGTGGAGATACACAGCGGGGTTCTTGGCTATGCTTGATTTGGTTTAAGAATGGTTGATACACGTCTGAGCTAGTACACTCTTGGCATATGTCTAAATCGTTGTATATAAAGATTTAATATGTTTTCTTCTCATGCTATAAGTTTCCTTAAGCGCTTTACCTTTCTATTGCGCCCCTTTTTATAAGTTGATGTGAAGGCTAACTAGGTTTTTGTTGTTTTCTTTTGTATGCTATGTTTCCCCACCCCGTAGGTACTCGGACGTGCTCGTGCTGATGTGGGGATGCTTGGAGGGATTCGCTTGATGTCAGTTTTTGAGTCTAGACATCACTATTAGACTTCTCGTTACTTTTTCTTTCGCTGCGTTCACAGTTTCGACCTACGTGCCTTGTCTCTGACTTGGATGTCAGTTGTAGTTTTGAGTTTTGATATTTTATCGTTCTTTCAGTTCTATATACATATGCGCAGGGGTAGTTGTGTCCTTGAGATTTACAGGTGTTAGCTAATGGACCCGTTCTGTCGGGTCCCGTAACGGCATCATTTAGGTGGGGTCCGCCCGACCTAAATGGGGGTGTTACATCAGCGGAGTCTAAAGTAGCACGAGTCTCAGCGTACAACCCATCGTAGAATATCATAATAACGAGTCAATCATTAAGCCCCTGATGTGGGCACTCCCGTATAAACTTCTTATAACGTTCCCAAGCTTTAGCAAGTGACTCGTCGTATGTCTGTTTAAAGCTCGTAATTTGGCTACGGAGATGGTTAGTCCGCTCTGGAGGATAGTATTTCCTGTAAAAGGCAATAGGAAGACTATTTTAGTCAGTTATCCATGCAGCCGCTCTGTCCAAGCCATTTATCCATTCTCGAGCTCGATCACGCAGCAAAAATGAGACGAGCATCTCCCGTATCTGATCTTGGGTGATCCTGGTCTACTTAATAGTAGAGCAGTAATCTGTGAACACCTGCATGTGCCTACCGAGATCCTTAGTTGGGTTACCACCGAATTGATTACGTTCCACCAAGTTTAGGAAGGCGGGATGAATCTCAAAATTAACGTGGACCGTGTCTGGAAGTTTGAATCCGCTAGGAATAGACTCAGTCTTGGGCATTCAATGAGTATATAGCTTCGGCACCGCGTCCGCTGGATTTTCAAAAGTAACTATAGCGAGTAGATTGTCCTCTTCGTAGGACGTCTCAATTGCACGAAATTCTTCGTACAGACTTTTCACAGTTTGCTCGTCAGCTGCTTCTACAATTTCCTTGAAGAAGTTCCTTCCACTACGTAAAGTTTGCTCAGGTTCAGGATCGTATGAAATATAATCTGAACTACGAGATGATTTGGGCATAAACAAGAAACTACAAGGAAAACAGTGAGAAGAGGTCTCAAATAACTAGAGTTCCCTGAGACGATAGAAATAACCTACTAAGTAAACGCGAATAATAAAACCGTTTCCCCGGCAACGACGCCAAAATTTGATGAGGCTAAGTTGTATCGCTGATATAAAAAAAAAAACCCCTACGAACTACTGACGATAGCTAGCAGTAAGAAGGGATCGAACCACAGAGAAACGTATACTCGCAAGACACTTTGACACTAGGCTATTCTTAAAGAAAAAAACTTTAGTGGGAAAACTATAAAACTAAACTACCAAAGACAAGGAAAATGTTAAGGCAATGAGAAAAAAATAGGGTCTCGAGTTCATTGTCACAATAGTCCAGAGGAATACATCATAAGAAATAACAATCGATTAGATTATGCAAAACGATTAGGGCATAAATACGTTCCCTCGAATCAATGTTTCCTTAAGCAGATTTAGCGGGCTCTCGCTACGTACTAAACTGTCTTATCAATTACACGTGGTCTAATACTGATTAGGCTCTCGTTCTTGAATCAATATTACCCTAAATTCAATTCAGTTAAGGCGTCCCTAAATTCAATTGATAATCAAACGCGCAGAAAGAAATCGCATATACAGAAACTAATTAATCACAACAGTTAAATCATGATTTCGAACTAATGGCACAATTTTCCGTCAACCCTAGTGAGAAGTTTAGCTACTCATAATTAGGGCATCCGCCAAACTAAATGAGGAATTAAACATAACAAATTGAGTAAACATTGGTTATCGTAGAATAAAAACGCTTGAAATCGATTAATAGTGCTGACGGTTACAAGAACGCTATCCCAAAATCCAAAGAGAAAGAGTAAAGCTTGAAGTTTTAGGTTTCCGTAGTAAGTAGTAAAAAGTAGGTTCTAAAATTCTAAGGATGAAAGTAAAAGGATGCGTTTTCGAGACACTAAGTCTCTTATTTATATAAGATTCGAAAATTAGGCCCAAAACAACCGGCCCACTCGTCTTACAAGCTGGGCCGGATTCTAGGAGAATCCGGCCGGATTGTTTACAAATCAGGGTGACCACTTTCAACTTGTATTGGCTTGTGTCCTCGCTCGTAGCTTGGATTCTCTACGTCATCACTCATATCCCGAGCTCCCTTGTCGGCTCGAGCTTGGTCTTTCGGCCTCGATTTGTACGCTGCTCTCCTCGACTTTAAATTTGGCTCAGGACCGCCAAATTTTGCAAAATGCAAACAAAGAGCAGTAGTACCAACATTCACAACAAATAGCTCATGAAATATATATAAACTCGATCAAATGCAAGTTAAATGTGACCAAACGGGGGCATATAAATCCATATAAAACGCACACATCAGATATTAATGCGTTAAATGACTAAAATGTTTTAGAAACATTGTACCGTTTTGTCAATAATAATAATAATAATAATAATAATAATAATAATAATAATAATAATAATAATAATAATAATAATAATAATAATAATAATAATAATAATAATAATAATAAATAATAATAATAATAATAATAATAATAATAATAATAATAATAATAATAATAATAATAATAATAATAATAATAATAATAATAATAATAATAATAATAATAATAATAATAATAATAATAATAATATTTTTTCTAGACTTAGCTTCGCTATTGCTAAGGAATCCCAGATTGTATCCTCAAATTTACCAATTTTATGTAAACGTTGTTTATAATTCTTTAATAATATTGAATTTTTATTAAATAATAATAATAATAATAATAATAATAATAATAATAATAATAATAATAATAATAATAATAATAATAATAATAATAATAATAATAATAATAATAATAAAATAAATAATAATAATAATAATAATAATAATAATAATAATAATAATAATAATAATAATAATAATAATAATAATAATAATAATAACAATAATAATAATAATAATAATAATAATAATAATAATAATAATAATAATAATAATAATAATAATAATAATAATAAAAATAATAATAATAATAATAATAATAAATATAATAATAATAATAATAATAATAATAATAATAATAATAATAATAATAATAATAATAATAATAATAATAATAATAATAATAATAATAATAATAATAATAATAATAATAATAATAATAATAATAATAATAATAATAATAATAATAATAATAATAATAATAATAATAATAATAATAATAATAATAATAATAATAATAATAATAATAATAATAATAATAATAATAATAATAATAATAATAATAATAATAATAATAATAATAATAATAATAATAAGAGTTTTTTGTCAATAATTACCTTAACGTTACGCCATTTGTCATACGACTATTTAACATTTTAAAATTTAATCATAACTACCTAAACTTTTGCACGTTTTGTCATACAACTACCAAATGCAAAATTCTGATGGTCTGAGTCAAACTTCGATATTGACTCGCTCCTTGGCATGTGACAACTTCAGCTTGTGTTTTAAACCCTCCATTCCCCACCTACTTCTCATTTAATTTATCCTTTTTCATCAAAAAACCCTCTTTAAAAAAAACCCCTATTTTTACCCTAATTTATAAAATTTAACCAAAACTCCCCACTTTTAAACGTAAATTGAAATCAATTAATCAACATATTTTTCAATGTCTAGTAGCTTTGTCGTCGAACAATTCGAGTGCGGCTACGATTGGACAGAAAAAGTAAACAAAACGAAAATTGACGTGTAAAATTAAACCAAACTAAAAATCAGTAAATTCACCTTCTATGATATGAATTCTGGATTACTGAGCAATCAAAAATGCATGGATTGATTTTACCTTTATGGAGAAATTTTTGGTTGATTTCAAGAGGAGTAATTTTGGGATAAAATGAGGCGATTTATAAAGGAATTAGAGGGTTTATTTAGGATTTAGAAGGGGTAATTAAGGTTTTTTATTGTGTGAGGGAGGAGTTTAAAACAAAGTTATCAGTTGTCACGTGCCAATAAGTAAGTCAACACCAAAGTTTGACACAAACCATTGGAAATTTGCATTTGATAGTTGTATGACAAAACGTGCAAACGATTAGGTAGTTATGATTAAATTTTAAAATGTTAGGTAATCATATGATAACGAGGCTTAGTCGTATCGCCCCAATCAAAGATAAACCTACAAACAACTAACTAGGTAGCTAGTGACAAGAAGGGTCGAAATCCACAGAGAAACGGTGAGACTTACTTAGCTGAACTTAGGTTGGTTTTAAGGTGAGCAAAAAGTGGGTAAAAAGAGGACTAAACTAAAGACTACAAGTAAAAGCGAGGGTAAAACGATATAGGGAGAAGACTAGGGCCTCGAGTTCATCGTGACTACAATTCGGGAACTCAAGTTTATAAGAATAAAGACCAAATAGAATCGTGCAAAGTCGATTAGGGCACAAATACGCTATTTCGAGTCAATATTAACCTTAAGTTGATTTAGCGTGCTCTCGCTACGTACTAAACTTAACTTATCAAATACGCGTGAGTCTTGTTTCGATTAGGCTTTCGATCTTAAACCAAAACTACCAAGATTCAATTCAATTAAGGCGTCCCTAAATCTAATTGATAATAAAAACGGGTAGGAAGACATCGATAAAGCACGAATCATTCAATCAAAAAATTAAAGCATGTTTCTGGGATCAAAATCACAAATCACCCTTATGCCCTAGTTAGGAGATTAGCTAATCATGGGAAAGGGAAAAACAAAGCATGAAATAAGGATGAACATGTTATAAAAACAAGAACGATTGAGATTAAATAAAACCTAAATTAAAATTGTAAACTCCGAGTAAAGATTTGATCCTGAAGAATAATAAAAGCTAAACCTAATTTTAGAGTTGTATGAAAAGCAGTAGAAACTAAAACTAAAACTGAGTAAAAAGTATGTAACAAACTCTCCTTGAAAACACTAAGTTTTTGGTTTTCCAACCGATATCCGAACCCATTTGGGCCGACTAATTCGGTTTCGGAGCGTGTCCCGGGGTTAAGGTTTTAAACTCCTCCCAACGGACATGCGGGGGATCGAACCTCAGTTCTCCCTACCAAGTCTAGCCCCTGGCACCACTAGACCAAGACCTCGTTGGTTCCTTGAAAAACACTAAGTACAAGTATATATAAGTCTCGAAATTGGGCCCAAAACAAACGATCCAAATAGTCGGCATAGGTGGGCCGGATTTGTACAAATTTGACCCAGGTATGTTGGCGCGAGTTACTTCGTTTCTTCGCTTGTTTGCTTTGTTCGTCACTTGTAGCTCGGATCCTCCACGTATTCACTCGTATTCCGAACTCCCGCGATGGCTCGAGCTTGGTCTCGGTGCTCGTGCTTATTTCACTTGACTCGGTATTTGGCTTAGGACTGCCAAAACCTGCAAAATATAACCAGATAGAAGCAATCCACAATACATAGCAAATAGCTCGTAATAACATAAGAAATACAACTAAACGTGAGCTAAAATTAATGCGACTAATAACCGGGGGAATAAAAGTTATATAAAATGAACATATCATATGACAAATGGCGTAAAGCTTTGGTAGTTATTGACAAAAAAAACCCTAATAATAATAATAATAATAATAATAATAATAATAATAATAATAAGGGAGCCCATGAATGGAAGTCTCAGCAGGGAGCCCATACGACAGATTGGTTGCGTGTGGTTCCTATCTCTGGGTTGGGTCAGACCATGAATGGGAGGACGTACCGTAGTGTCCTTGGCTATCGGTTAGGCGTTCCATTATTCAGGGTCTCCAGGCCCCCGCCCCGCTCGCTTCGTTTTTGCCGATGACGCCTATGGAGATCATCTTTGTCTTGTCTTTGTTTGTGGGTGTTAAGCATCGGCATAATCTTGTACGGGACACCTTGTTCGACATCTGTTTTCGAGCTGGCATTTCGGCAGGGAAGGAGGTTGCTATAGGTTTGGTTGATGGGCACGACAGATCCCTTCGTCTCCTGGATTCTTTGCTCTATTCTTGGGACAGGGGGCGGGATGTTTGTGTTGACCTGACAGGGTCTTCCCCCTTAACTCAGTCTGCTATGGCTGATTTTGCGCTCGGACAGGTTGTTATCGACGCTGCGCGGCGTAAGTACGCTAAGTACAAGGATTTGTGCGTCGCGGCTGACTATGGTTTCCTACCTTTCTCCTTCTCTTCTCTTGGGGAGCTTGATTCGGATGTTGTAACTCTACTGAAGCGGATCCAGACTTTCGCTGCATCCCATAATGCAGGGATTCATATGCCCGCTTATATTTTTGCTAGGCTTCGCTTCGCTATTGCTAAGGGGGTGGGGGCCCAGATTGTTTCTCGGCTGCCCACCAATTTTGTGTAAACCTTGTTTATAATTCTTTAATAAAATTGCGGATTAAAAAAAAAAATAAAAAATAAAAAATAATAATAATAATAATAATAATAATAATAATAATAATAATAATAATAATAATAATAATAATAATAATAATAATAATAATACGGCAAATTTACTAAAAACTACCTTATAAAACCACTTTTTCGCAAATAACTACCTTATATAATTTTTTTTGCAAATAACTACCTTTTAATGTCATTTCTATTCAAACAACTACCTTAATGTGACAAATTTTAATCAATACCAAGTCATCGGAAACTGTCAAAAAATTCAAATTTTCCGACCAATTTATATTTTTTCTTTTCTTAAATTTAAAAATTACACTTGAAATACTCACTTTACCCTTATTTAACATATTTTCTTTTATTTCACATCTCTTTTTCCTTAATCATGTTTAGCTTATTTTTTCCTCCATTAATGGTGTTTTCATTTTCATCTCTTTTCTTTGATTTTTTTTTTCTACCCCATCTTCAATTTTTCCTAATTGTTAGTCATTTTCCCCAATTTTTTTTTTCTCATTTTCTTTATCCTCACTTCCTCCCTAATTCTAAGTCATTTCCCCCACTTTTTTTTCGCCTTCTTCATCCCAATGATATTTAATATTTCCTATTATTGTTTTTTATTTATTTACCCCATTTATCTTCACTTCCTCCCTACAAGAAAACCCAACAGATTCAACTCAACCAAAACTTCATAAATCATTAATCTCAAAATTTTTTTTATAACAAAAAATTAAAGTCAGAATCTTTCACAAATTTGAACACTTTCATACCAAATTCAACACAACTAAATACAAACAATAATCTAAAAAAAGGCAAAAAATCGTACCCAGAAAACCCCAATTTTGTAATTTAGAGTTTTCGAAACATCATTTTATATTCAATTAAAGTAAACAAAATAAAAAAAAAAAAAAAAAATTATAGTACCCAATATAAGACGAAATTCAAACCTTAAAGATAAGGATTTATTAAACTGAAGTAAAAAGGAAAAAACATATATATTTGGCTGAAATTTTAAAGTTTTTGTTGGGGATGATTTTCATAAGGTGTAGAATAATTTGAGAAAACAAATGAAATCAGAAAAGGGAAAATAAAAAGGGTTGGTAAAGGTTAATTTGAAAGGCAAAACAGTCAATAAGTAAAAATTTTGGGTTAATTGAGATTTCCGGTCAAATGGTAGCATTTTGAACACAAAATGACGTTAAAAGGTAGTTATTTGCAAAAAAAAAAAAAAAAAAAGGTTTTATAAGGTAGTTATTTGCAAAAAAAGTGGATATATGTGTGGCAGCTGGCTATGGTTTCTTACCCTTCTCCTTCTCTTCTCTCGGGGAGCTTGATTCGGATGTTGTAACTTTACTGAAGCGGATCCAGACTTTCTCCGCAACCCATGATGCAGGGGTTCGTATGTCCGCATATATTTTTCCTAGGTTTAGCTTTGCTATTGCTAAGGGGGAGGGGTCCAGATTGTATCTCGGCTGCCCACCAATTTTGTGTAAACGTTGTTTCTAATTCTTTAATAATAATAATAATAATAATAATAATAATAATAATAATAATAATAATAATAATAATAATAATAATAATAATAATAATAATAATAATAATAATAATAATAATAATAATAATAATAATGATAATAATAATAATAATAATAATAATTACAAACTTATGATTAAAGGTCCAAGATTGGATGGTGAGATTCGAATGTGTGATCTTTAGTCACAAACCTTTGATACCATGCTAGGAACCAGCTAGCAAAAGGTTTAAGCTGATGGTTGGAGTCCAAAGATCGGTTTAATTCCCTCTAACATCCTTGTTTGCCTTTTGCATCCTTCAGGTCTCTCTTCCACTTGTATTTTCCACACTTATTTTTGTTTTAATCGTCATCTTATATCTGCCCTCTTCTCTTATAATCATCTCCCCTTTCTCTCTTGTTTTCCCCTATTTCTCCTGCTTTTGGCATTTTCCTATATACCTTATCTTGCCTTACACTTCTATAAATCCATTTTATTTCATAACAATATAAGGTGTACACTATATTCGTTTTTTTATTTTTTTTTTAAAAAAAATAAAAATCATGTCAGTTAATTTGGGTAACCTCATTATTTTCCTAATATCCCACTGCCTCTTCCTCTATCTCTTCCTAATAACCCGCCGCCTCTTCTCTCAACGTCCGAACCTGGGGTGTCTATCCCATAAAGTAGATTATATTGATGAATTAATAAATTAGTTAAAAAAACAACCAAACAACAAACTAAATTTGGGTAACCTCATTATTTTCCTAATATCACACTGCCTCTTCCTCTTTCTCTTCCTAATAACCCGCCGCCTCTTCTCCCAACGTCTGAACCTGGGGTATCTATCCCATAAAGTAGATTATGTTGATGAATTAATAAATTAGTTAAAAAAACAACCAAACAACAAACTAAATTTGGGTAACCTCATTATTTTCCTAATATCACACTGCCTCTTCCTCTTTCTCTTCCTAATAACCCGCCGCCTCTTCTCCCAATGTCTGAACCTGGGGTGTCTATCCCATAAAGTAGATTGTGTTAATGAATTAATAAATTAGATAAAAAAAACAACCAAACAACAAACTAAATTTGGGTAATCTCATTATTTTCCTAATATTCCACTGCCTTTTCCTCTCTCTCTTCCTAATAACCCGCCGCCTCTTTTCCCAACGTCCGAACCTGGGGTGTCTATCCCATAAAGTAGATTGTGCTGATGAATTAATAAATTAGTTAAAAAAACAACCAAACAACAAACTAAATTTGGGTAACACCATTATTTTCCTAATATCCCACTGCCTCTTCCTCTCTCTCTTCCTAATAACCCGTCGCCTCTTCTCCCAACGTCCGAACCTGAGGTGTCTATCCCATGAAGTAGATTGTGCTGATGAATTAATAAATTAGTTAAAAAAAACCAAACAACAAACTAAATTTGGGTAACCTCATTATTTTCCTAATATCCCACTGCCTCTTCCTCTCTCTCTTCCTAATAACCCGCCGCCTCTTCTCCCAACGTCCGAACCTGGGGTGTCTATCCCATAAAGTAGATTGTGCTGATGAATTAATAAATTAGATAAAAAAACAACCAAACAACAAACTAAATTTGGGTAACCTCATTATTTTCCTAATATTCCACTGCAACTTTCTCTCTTTCTTCCTAATAACCCGCCGCCTCTTCTCTCAACGTTCGAACCTGGGGTGTCTATCCCATAAAGTAGATTGTGCTGATGAATTAATAAATTAGTTAAAAAAATAACCAAACAACAAACTAAATTTGGGTAACCTCATTATTTTCCTAATATCCCACTGCCTCTTCCTCTCTCTCTTCCTAATAACCTGTCGCCTCTTCTCCCAACGTCCGAACCTGGGGTGTCTATCCCATGAAGTAGATTGTGCTGATGAATTAATAAATTAGTTAAAAAAACAACCAAACAACAAACTAAATTTGGGTAACCTCATTATTTTCCTAATATCCCACTACCTCTTCCTCTCTCTCTTCCTAATAACCCGCCGCCTCTTCTCCCAATGTCCGAACTTGGGGTGTCTATCCCATAAAGTAGATTGTGCTGATGAATTAATAAATTAGTTAAAAAAACAACCAAACAACAAACTAAATTTGGGTAACCTCATTATTTTCCTAATATCTCACTGCCTCTTCCTCTCTCTCTTCCTAATAACCCGCCGCCTCTTCTCCCAACGTCCGAACCTGGGGTGTCTATCCCATAAAGTAGATTGTGTTGATGAATTAATAAATTAGTTAAAAAAACAACCAAACAACAAACTAAATTTGGGTAACCTCATTATTTTCCTAATATCCCACTGCCTCTTCTTCTCTCTCTTCCTAATAACCCGCCGCCTCTTCCCCCATCGTCCGAACCTGGGGTGTCTATCCCATTAAGTAGATTGTGCTGATGAATTAATAAATTAGTTAAAAAATTAACATAAATGAGATTTTTTTAAAAAACAAAAATTGAAATTTTCTAATAAATCTAATATGAAAATTAATATGCATAGAAAACATAATTGCAACTCGTTTGGTGTAAGAATTAAGATACGTAAAATAGTTAAATTTGAAGATTTTCAATCATGTACACCAATAACACCATAGTGTCTGATACAGGTAAAGAATGGAATTTTTTTTTTCATAAAAATATATGAGACTATAATTCGTATAGAAAACTACGAAAATGTAACATACTAAGTAGTCTATAAAATCGTATGAATCGCCTATTATGGCATACAAAAGTTTACCGCATGCAAGTGCTCAAACAAAAAAAAAAAAAAAAAAGGCAATCAAATAAATGATGCTTATTACAACATAAGGCCCAAATCAAATGTGATTGATATGGATTTACAATTACACTGGGTACAACATCGGTAGATAAAACCTCACATCAATACAATCAAATGGGTTGAAGCATTCAAATTTCGTCGACTGAAAAAAATGTCGCAATGCTCCAAATGCACGTAAATATCAACGGCTACAAACTGGCCTTTAACCAGGATTATCTGACTTGCATAAGAGCTTACCTGTTACGAAAGCACATATTCATCAACATAAGTTCATCAACGGCATTTCACTACTCAACAGAATGTTTCATAAATTTCCAGAAATACTACAGATGTACAATGACAAGTTAAACCTTCTAAATTTTTGTTTTGTACTCTCATATTGTCCTTATTTTTTTTATCCTCATTATATTTTTATTTACTTTTTCTCCTCATAATAGTCATCCCCTTATTACATCTCGTCTTCTTCTACTTTCTCCTATTATTACTCCTTCGTTATACACAGCGCAAGTTTTTTCTTGGGGATATTTAATATGTTGATGTTGTTTGTATTTTCTTTTTGTCTGTGATCATTAGTTCAATACATTGTTAACGAAGTATTTAAACACGATGGATCATGTTTAAAATTTTGTTTTTGGTCGTGCAATATATAGCTAGTTCATGCTAGGGACAAATATTTTAAGAGCTGAAATTATAAGAGTTGAAGTGTAAATTAAAATTTAATAGGACTTATAAGAGTTGAGTTTATAGAATTTGAGCAGAACTTATAAAAAAGTGAACGGAATTTTAAGAGCTGAAATTAAGTTGAAAAGAATAGGGCCTAATACTTCCTTCGACCCATTTAATTTTAACATTGACTATTAAATTAGTTTATATAAGTGGATTATCTTGAGAAAAAGTGAAATATAAAATATTACATGGATCGTCTCGAAATAGAACCTATTAAGAATTTAATTTTATTTGTAAGAATATAACTTGTGATGAACCCAATTAGTGGAGGAATAGATGGTATGTGGTAAGTTGGTAACCAAAGCCTAAGCATTATTGTAGTTGTAGACAGTAGACGTACAATTTTTTGCATGATTGATATTTGCATTCATAGATATACATATACTCTGTATATAATACGGAGTAATACATAGAAAATGTATAATATTCACGTAACTTTGCATTTTGGAGATTCCATATATTTCATTCTAATGCAATATGTAATGCTTTAGCTCAAAATGTGAGAATTTTCTATTGTTAAATTCTTAGCAAAATGTTAATAATGAGTACAAGATTCATGAGCTATTGATTAAATAAACTACAATATATTTACCTTGTTATGTCTCTCGTTACGTATCTCTTTACGTACAAATGTACAATGAAGGTATAAATTTCCTTTTTGGGTGATAAAAATTTACGTTGGAAAAGCTTCTCTCTATTTATCATAAACCAACTAAACCAAAAGTTTGATGGTTGGAGACCCAAGATCAATTACACTATTCTTTGAAAGTGCTAAATTAGTTTAGATACTCAGACACGTCTTCTTTTAAAACGTGAGTCAATTATAAAGAATATGGTGTGGTGTATGGTTTGTAGCTTATCATTTTCTCCGCATCACTAAACCGATGAAGGCTATGGCGCGACAAATCACGCCATATATGACATGAATCATGATGTCGAATATCCAATGTTGTAGATTATAGAGGAATGTCTGTAGAGTGCTACATCGATTTATCAGTCAAACACCGTAGTACCTGAAATTAAAACCTCGGTTTCTAATTTTTATCATTAGTGCCCACGACAGTTTTTGTACGACAATCAGTCGACGGTATATACCTTTTTGCATTTGGGATCACAAGCGCTTCCAAAGGCCACCTAGAGTAGCATAGATCGGCTACAAATTTAAGTCCGTCTCTGTGAGGGTTAAGTAGACAGGTGTGAGCACGAAGCACTGCGTCCCTGGGTTCAGGAACGTGGCGAAGGCGTATCAATGTCCGTCACACAGTAAATAAGACACGTCATTACAATGTAATTGCCGACGAAGGTGGATCTCAGGTTTCTTATAACACAGAGATACACGAGAGGCTCGTTCACGGAACTAAAATGGTCCACTGTATCCTTCGCTAGGAAATGCGCTAATCTTTTGATCCCAGATGCGCTTTCTGTCAAATACTATAACTTGTCGACAGAAAACGTTCGAAGTGCAGCGATTTGACACAGCAGAGCTAAAACAAAGGACATCACGACGACAATTGTTAACAGTCTGAAACTTTGGATGTATCATTGAAATAATGGTAAATTGGGGTGATAAATGAAGGGTTTTAAGAGAATGGCTTCTGAACTTACATACAACAAGGATTGTATGTGAATATTCAATCACTCCAAAAAATCTGTCGATGCTTTTGGTTATATAACCTAAGCAATCTCCAACAATTAGTAAGATGAGATAACCTATCGCCTGTGACTTCGCTTCACGTAAACGCTGCTTCGCATTTCTGGAATATATCTCAAATTTGTTAACCCCTCATTAAAACAACGCTTAAATGTACAAAAAGAAAGGTAACTTGTCGACAAAAAAATTTAGGAATGAGTTAAAATTGTTTTTAAAAAAGTAATACGGAGTAACAACCTAGAATCATATACTCCGTACTATAATCACCTACGTCAAGAATTGTAATCAGCAGACAAAAATTATACTATAGAATACTACCTCCGTACGTATGATCTTGAAAATGATAGTTTGTGAATCATATCCACATAAACATGATATCAGAGTTTATAGATACTTAAATGATTAAGATTTTAGCACCCAAAAAATGATTAAGATTCAATCATATAAAATCCAACCAAGACAATGCCTTAAAATTACACAGCAAAACGCCGATACATAAGCTACACTTAGTTTTAAATAGGGAGTATATCATATGACTATGGAATGGAGTGGAGTAACATTTTTAGAGGATTGATTTAATTTGTTTATGACTTAAAATACGAAAGCAATATAAAAGAAGCATTTGAGCTTTATGAATTAAGGTGGTTTTTATGACTCCCTAAAATCAAAGCAACCAAAAAAAAAAAAAACCTAAATCAAAAACCCAAAAATTGATTTCACAATCACCGAAAATGATGAATGATGAACAAAAAAACAACAATAATAATTAAAAGCAACCCAAAAAACCAATCATAAAACCCAAAAAATTCAACACAACTTCACAATCACCAACAAATCATAAACAAAAACCACAATAATTCAAATCGAAAATTAAGAAAAAAAAAAAAAAAGCATACCATTTGCTGTTCATTTGTAGAATCACCTCCACCGATATGAAAACTAATATTTAATTTCACAGAAAATATTTGATCGAAAAGATAAGTTGATTGTTGTTGAAGGTGTTTGACGTTGTTGATGTTGCGAAGGAAAAAGCCAGGTATTCATTCTCCTTAACTCCATGGCCTGCTTAAACACCAAATATTTGAAGCAAACAAAATGAAGTGAGAAAGCAGAAATGATAAAACGAAAGAGGAAAAACAGAAATGATAAAACGAAAACAGTAGAAATAATATAGAAAGTGAGAGAGTTATTGAATATATGAGAGTTTGTAATTGTAAAATTAATTAAAATTGAATATAAATGGAGGAAGAGGTTAAATGAGAGAAGAAGAATAAAAAGAACGGTTGAGAGTAATTTGAGGAGGAAATGATGGAAGGGAATTAGGATAGTTAGAATCAAGTTAGAAGGGGGAAATTTAGTTGGGGGAAGAAGACAGAGTTAGAACTTAGAAGGGGGAATTTAGTTGGGGGAAGAAGACAGAAAACAAAATAAGGTGTCAATGTTACTGTAATAGTAACCATTCCTTTGCATTTTTTTTTTTTGAAAGGTAACTGTTACTGCAATAGTAAGTGTTCCTTTGCTTTTATAGAGTTAGGATTTTTTGACAAACATTTTTTTTTTCGTTTTATATGTTAAACACTTCCAAGTTATACGTTACGGTCCAAAAAATCAGCCATTGAGTGAGTGTCTCACGAAACAAACAAAAAGAGGAATTAGGGAAATCCGTTAGTTTTGTTGAAAGCAAACTTGAAGATGAAAATCTCATCCCGAGATTTACTCCACCGTCCTCCGCAAAGTCTACATTTACCACAGTAATTGTAGCAAAAGTCTTTACCACATTAAATGTACGCACAATGTATTTTCTTGTATAAATAATATCGCTATCGATGAATGTGAAGATACACAACAATTTACGCTTCGAAACTTTCACTCAATCTTAATCTTTAACACGTTATCAACATCAACTCACTCCGAATTCGTAAGTTGTAATTTTCAAATACTCATAATTATATAAGTTCTTAATTTTTACTTTTTTTGAATTAGTTACATTACTAAATAATAATTTTAACATAGATCAACCATGTTATGAGATCAATACTATTTTAAGTTACATCTCAAATTCTAACATATATTTCATTAGCGAACCTACTAATCACTTACCTATAAACACGCCAATTATCCACATAGCCCGCTCGGAGCCACTATCGCATCCCCAACCGAGTGAACCATCAGTTGCCGCCTTTCTTGTAAAAAACCGCAAGTTTCCAAACCCGTTTCGGGTCAACCTCAATAATCAAGTAGAGAGGCAAACCAATAAGTGTCGTATTACTCACCAATTGTTTCCCACAAATAAAGTTGAACTGTCTCACTTAAAAAGGGCTAGAGAGGAACAAGAGTCAACTGAATCAGCCGAATCCACTAACAACGACAAACGCCGCAATATTGGTGTTATTAAGTCGATTACCGATACCGACAAGACATCACGGCCGACAACATTAGGCGAAAAATTTGCCTTGAATAATGTTCTAGACGGCCAACCCCTTAAATCGCAAGCTCAAAATTTTTCAATAAACAACAAAAAAAATCAAAAAAAAAAGGAAACAAATTAGATATTATTGATAATGAAAAAATAAAAAAAAAAGGAAAAATTTTAAGAAGGAAAATTATGGTAATGGTATGAATATATTTTGAAGAGGAGTACGTAAAAAAAAAAAAAAAAAAAATACTAATAAATGAAAATAGTTAATGTTGTTGGATGATAAGTTTGCCATAAATTTTATTTTTGGTCTGTTTTTATTTACGAGTACTAATAATTTGTAGGCTAAGTTGCAAGTTAATCTATATAATAATAATAATAATAATAATAATAATAATAATAATAATAATAATAATAATAATAATAATAATAATAATAATAATAATAATAATAATAATAATAATAATAATAATAATAATAATAATAATAATAATAATAATAATAATAATAATAATAATAATAATAATAATAATAATAATAATAATAATAATAATAATAATAATAAAACGCAATAAGTTAAGAAACTTATATTTAACTTCGCTAGCTTGATATACTAATTTATTTTTAAGTACTTTAAATTCAAGAGAAAAATGGCACAAATGAATGACCCACATTGCCAGAAGAGAATTCGATAATCCTGAGCCATCTGGGAAAAAATTCTTGTTATGGAAATATGATATAATATCCCATTTAGGAGCTATGGGCCTCGAGCATACTGTTGAGATGGGTAATTTTGGTACCCACCAAGAAAAAACAAAAGGCTCATATATTTAATCGCCATCATATGAATGAAGGTCTAAAAAATGAGTATTTACAAATCAGAGACTCGTCTGAATTATGGGCACACCTTGAGGAAAGATTTGGAAATCAACAATATGTCTTACTGCCAAATCTTTGACATGAACGGGAAAATTTACGTTTCAAAGATTATACTTCTGTGCACGAATATAATTCTGCTCTATTTCGTATTGCTTCACAATTGGAATATTGTGGACAACATGTTAGTGATTTCACAAAAATTGAGAAACCATTCTTAACCATGGGAAAATGTAATATTGATTTCCAAAGAAATGTAAAACAGAGCAAAATCGAAAAATTCACTGACCTTATTGCATTACTGTTAGTTGTTGAGCAAAATGATAATGTTTTGATGAGAAATGCCAATTTGGGGCCAAGTGGATCTATGGCAATACCAAAGACAAATTTTGTCGCTGACAGTACTCATGGACGCTGGACAAATAAACGAGGTCGTGGTGGAGGCCGCGGTAGAGGTCATGGTTATGGCCCAAATAGAGGTCGAAATATGTTTAAAAAACAATATCATGGAAAACAAAATGCTTATCATGATAATTTGAAAAACCTAGATCCACTTGTAATAAATGTGGTCTAGGAGGACACTAGGCTCGCACATGTCGCACGCCAAAGCACTTTGTCGACCTCTACCAGGCATCCATAAGGCAGAAGAATAAAAGGGTTGAGACACATTCTGTTACTGATGCAATACCTTTGACTTCGAGTATGCCCAAATCAAACATGGTTAAAACTGATATGCTTGAATCATAAATGATTGAAACGGCAAACTATTTTCTCGATGATGGCACCGGGAGTAGTGAATTCAACATGAATTCGACTACGTAATGAACATGTTACCTTTACCAAAAATCTATGATGTTTGTTTTTCATGCTTTAACTTATATACGCGAATAATGTAATATACTAGTTTTCTTTCGTGTTTTACCTGAAATAAATAAACTGTTTCTAATTAATAAATTTGTTTTGATGTTTTAGAAATAACAAATTATGCAAAAACATGCTTAATAGACAGTGGTACAACTCATACTATATTGAGATAAAAGAAATATTTCACAAAACTATTGCCACTGAAAGCATATGTGAACACTATATGTGGGAACACTGAAATAATTGAAGGCTGTGGAATAGCTATAATCATACTCCCAATGGGAACGAATATAATAATACATAAAACATTATACTCGAGGAAATCGCAAAGAAACCTAATCAGTTTCAAAGATATGCGAGAAAATGGTTATTATATTGAAACCATGATTGAAAAGTTTAAAGAATACTTATGCTTAACGATGATAAAAACAGGAAAGAAAAGTATAATTGAGAAGATGTCATCGTACTCTTCTGGTTTATATTATACTCATATTAAACCCACTATACTATTATGATGTCATCTACAAAAATAAATGACAAAACCACATTTACTCTACGGCATGATAGGTTAGGTCATCTAGGACCTAACATGATGACAAAAATTGTGAAAACTTCGTTCGGACATCCTTTAGAGAATGTCAGGGTCATAAAGTCTAGTGATTTTCCTTGCATTGCTTATTCACTCGGAAAACTAATTAAAAGACCCTTGATAAGTGTAATTAAGAATGAATCACCTGAATTCCTTGAAAGAATTCAAGGGGATATATGTGGTCCAATTAACCCACAATGTGGACCATTCAGATATTTTATGATACTAATTGACGCATCTATGAGATGGTCATATGTAACTCTCCTGTCAACAAGGAATTTTGCATTCGCAAAATTACTTGCTCAAATAATAAAACTCAGAGCACAATTTTCAGATCAGAATATTAAGAAAATTCGACTTGATAATGCATGAGAGTTTACCTCTCAAGTTTTTAATGAGTATTGTATGTCAATTGGCATTGATGTTGAACATCCAGTAGCACGTGTCCATACACAGGGTCATGCTATTCTACATGTAGAAACCTTAACTCGATTAAGACCTACTGCTTATCATAAATATTCATAAATATTCTCCTTTACAATTGATAACTGGTAGCCACCAAATATATCACACTTAAGAACATTTGGTTGTTCTGTATTTGTTTCTATTGCTCCACCCAAAAGACTAAAATGGGTCTACAGCGAAGATTGGGTATATATGTAGGATTTATTTATCCAAGTATAATAAAATATCTTGAACCTATGACTAAAGCTTATTTACGGCTCGGTTTACAGATTGCCATTTTGATGAATATACATTCCTAGTCTTAGGGGGGAAAAGGAAATTAGACTAATGACCAAAAGAAATTACTTGGAATGGAGATTCATTATTATATCCTGATATAATAAATGGTACTTGTAATCAAGAAGTGCAAAAGATAATTCATCTACAAAGTGTTGCTAATCAATTACCAGATGCATTCACAAACTCCAAGGGAATTACAAAGTCTCATATTTCTGCACTAAATGCACCTGTCAGAATCGAGATTCTAGAAGAGAACTCTCACAATCCAACTGCGGGACAATCTATGGCACGTAGTAAACGTGGAAGACCACCTGGCTCAAAGGATAATTTGAAACCAAGAAAATCCAAAAAGTCTAAAGAAACATTTTGTGATAGAGTTTCTGGAGAAGAAGTATTGATAGAGATACCCAGAGAACAAACTCTAGAAGATGAAAATAATGACAATCTGGAGATCTCGATGGATAATGTTCAAACGAGAATTGAATATAACCGAGCAGAAGTTAATATCAATGAAATATTTGTGTAATAGTAGCAACAGAAATCATGACAAATAAAGATGATATTGAACCAAAATCTGTCAAGGAGTGTCGTCAAAGACACGACTGGCCAAAATGGGAGGAAGCAATGAGAGCAGAACTAAAGTCATTCGAAAAAAGAGATGTTTTTGGCCTTATAATTCAAATGCCAAAGAATGTAAAACTTGTAGGGCATAAATGGGTTTTTGTTATAAAACGGAATGAGAAAAATGAAATTGTAAGGTATAAAGCAATACTTGTTGCACAAGGTTTATCCCAAATGCCAGGAGTTGATTATGATGAAACATGTTCCCCTGTAGTTGATGCAGCAACACTAAGATTTATAACTGGTCTTACAGTATCAAAAGGGTTACATATGCGCCTCATGGATGTCGTGACTGCATATCTCTATGGGTCACTTGACACTGATATATACATGGAAATACTAGAAGGAGTGAAAATGCCCAAATATTACAACTCCAAGTTACCTCAAGAGATGTTTTGTATTAAACTACAAAAGTCCTTATACGGATTAAAACAGTCAGGACAAATGTGGTATAATCGCCTGAAATGATACCTTGTGAAATAATGTTATAAAAACAATCCAATTAGCCCATGTGTTTTTATTAGAAAACAAGTAATGGGTTCACAATCATTGCAGTGTATGTCGATGATTTAAATATCATTGGAACTCCATCTGAGTTTGAAGTCACTGCAAAATATATAATGAAAGAATTTGAGATGAAAGATCTTGGACGAACAAAGTTCTGCCTTGGATTAAAAATCGAGCATCTAAAGGATGAAGTTCTTATTCATCAAAAAAAAAACTACACTCAAAGAGTCATACAAAGATTTAGAATGGCTAAATCACATCCACTTAGCTCTCCAATAGTAGTTCGCACTCTTAGTGTGAAAAAAAATGAATCCCGATCAAAAGAGGATAACGAGGATACCCTAAGACATGAGGTGTCATATCTTAGCGCCATAGGCACATTAATGTATTTGGCAAACAACACTCGACCAGACAT
The DNA here is from genome assembly GCA_023091065.1 of Dianthus caryophyllus. NCBI lineage: Eukaryota > Viridiplantae > Streptophyta > Magnoliopsida > Caryophyllales > Caryophyllaceae > Dianthus > Dianthus caryophyllus. The sequence goes on from CM041519.1 coordinate 10,811,835, forward strand.
ATCATTTTCTGTTAACTTACTAGCTAAGGTTTACTGCATCTGCAACCAAAAGACATTGGAATGGAACTAAACACTTGTTAAGATACCTTCAAGGAACACAAGACTTAGGATTATTTTAGCCTAGAAAGAAAGATGCTACGTTGATTGGATACATAGATGCTAGATACTTATCAGACCCACAAAAGGCAAAATCTCGGACATGATACATATTTACATATGGTGGTACACTCATATCTTGGACGTCAACAAAACAAACTTTGACCGCAACATCATCAAATCATGCAGAGTTAATTGCACTTTATGAAGCTTCTTGAGAATGTGTACGGTTGAGATCCATGATATAACATATTGAAAAAGAATGCGATATCAAGACAAGTGATCAGCCGACAATAATATATGAAGATAATAATGCGTGTATTGCTCAAGTAAAGGAAGACTACATTAAAGAAGATAGGACTAAACATATAGCCCCAAAATTCTTCTTCATACATGATCTACAAAAGCAAAAGACAATTGATGTCCAGCAGGTCAGATCACGCGAAAACTTAGCATACTTGTTCACAAAGTCATTTCCATCAAAGCAATTCTAAGAACTAGTTTGCAAGATTGGCATGCGACGACGATTGAAGGACATATGTTGAATTCAGTAGGAGTATTATGTGCACTACACTATTTTTCCCTTAGTCAGCTTTTATCCCATTGAGTTTTTTTTACAAGGTCTTTAATAAGGTAGTATCATTCATATCATAAGACCATCCCCATCCAAAAAAACCCAATAACTAAGTCACCATTCACTTTTACTCTTAATCTCATTTTGATTAGTATGATTCACTTACTTTCTCCCATCCAAAAGATCACCACCTAGTTCATCAATCCAATCATTTCTATCTTTTTATCATTTTCAATCATTTCTCTTTACAACATTATATATCCCACCAAAACTTCTCACTTACTTTTTCAATTTTAGCAACTTAATTTCATTTTCATTTTCATTTTTTTGTTTATATTATTTATAAATTTAAAGTTATCATTTAATGAATACTCCCTCTATTCAAAATTATAAGTCGTTTTCATTTTTCAATGTAAGCTTTTATTTTTTATTTTTAAAAAAAATTACTTGTTGAAAAATTATAATATTAATTCATCACGAAAAATATTTTCATATGAGTAACATTTTCATTATGTTATCTTTTATATTTCGAGAGATAACGAAGAGGGAAGTTGTCGCCTCGAAAAGTGAGAACGACTGATATTTTACAACAGAGGGAGTATATATTTTTCTTTTTATTTTTTGAAACTAAATATATAAAAATAGAAAAAAAATATATACTTAAAAACAGAAAAAATAAAAAAATAAAAAAAATAAAAAATAAAAAATAAATTAAAATTAGTACAATAAAATTTTAGACTAGATAAACAATCTTACAAAAATATAAAGTTTAAACGTGAATACCCTGAAGTCAAAATAACATGAAATCAAGTTTTACAATACATAATAGTACTCAATAAAAATGAATTTCAACTTTTTTACCCACAAAAGTATGAGTATAAATCCCCTGCTGTTGTAACATAACTGCATATTAGGCAGTTTACTTTATTAGGAAAATATTTCTTTGATGGGCTTATATTTAGTTTTATCTTCAGGCCCAAACATGCTATATTCAGTCCAACTTGATGAGGTGGCACAACTGCATCACTGAAGTAACTGCTGCAGATCGACACCCCAAAAGTATTGCCAAATATGCTCGATGAGGTCATTATTCAGGACGATATGAGTTTATATAAGTTATTTTTGATAAAAAAATATTTTAGTAAGTTAAAAAAATCTGACATAATAAAAAATCAAAAATCTGACAACTCTCTATAATTGAGTTTATATAGATTAAGTAAAAAAAAAAAATGACGTTGAATGATGTTACCGGTTTTTTTTTTTGTTTTTTGTTTTGTTTTGTTTTTGTTTTTTTACCGTTGTACTTACATATGGAGTATTGAACAATTTTTATTTTAAGCTTCATAGATGTGTAAACTAACCAAAGGACACAAGTGTCAGGGAAATGACAAGTTGCAGGAGAAAAGACAGTGAATACGACAAGTTGGAGGGGCTTTTTTTATGTATTGTAGTAGCTCCATGTCCCTTTTTTTTTTCTTTTGATTCAGTTTGGAAAAGGTCACCAGATGACTTCCTCCAAAGTGAATCACCTTAATTTAATGTGTTTTTTTGTCAGACAGTACCTTATATTTAGCCCAAATTGTGAGGAACTACCTTACATTTTTTTTTTTTGTGAAGAACTACCTTTCTTTTCTCAAAATTTGTTGAACACTACCCAGACCCAATTTCCGTCCATACTTAACGCTTGAACAAGTTTGACTTAACATAGCTTTGGTAAACCTAACTAACCATTTATTTCTTACCTTTTCATTTCTACCATTCACTTCTTACCTTTCATTTCTACTTCCCCCATTTTTTTTCCCCAAATTTCCTCTACATATTGTAAACATGCAATCACTGATTTCTCTTTTTTCTTTAGTCATATGTCAACAATCCATCTTCAATCAATTATTTAAGGCTTATTAAGTTTGGAATTGAAGCTATTATGCCATTATTACATTAACTTTTTCCTTCTTCAAATTCTCCAAATTCTCCAATTCGTTATTCAAATTTTTCAACTCCTTCTCAGCATCATCAATACTCATTTTGCTATTTACTTCTTCACCTTATTCAAGCTCTATTGGTTTCTTCAACTCATTTTTCAAAGACCTATTTTCATTAACTAATTGATTAATCAAGTGTCTTTGCCAATCGGTTGACTCTTCGTCAATCCACTTGAAGAACTTGCACCCACGCCTATTTGTCTTGGGATTGTAGAACTTGCACGCAACAAATCTTCTTCCCGGATTTTGGAACGTCCAAGAAGTTTTATACGCCGCTGTGATTCCACAACAGACATTTCTGCATCTCTACAAAGATAAAAAAAAAATTATAAGGTGAGAAAATGGAAAACAGGTAAGAAGAAGTAAGAAGAAAATGAGAGATTAAATAGAGAATATAGATGGATAGTAAAAAAAAAAAGGGAGGGAATAATAAGGTCAAAATGGAGGGAAATAAATGTAGCAGTTGGAGGGAAAGTACTCTAAGTTTGGAGGGAAATTGGGATAAAAGGGAGAGAGAAAAAACTTCGTTAGGTCAAACATGGTCAAGCGTTAAGTATGGAAGGAAATTGGGTCTGGGTAGTGTTCAACAAATTTTGAGAAAAGAAAGTAGTTCTTCAAAAAAAAATTGTAAGGTAGTTACTCACAAGTTGGGCTAAATGTAAGGTAGTATCTGACAAAAAAACCCTAATTTAATAGCTAATTGGTCATTAACTTGATTCACTTTGTCTAAAAAGTAGATCACCACCCTTGGATGAAGGTGGTCTAAGCATATAGTATAATCAAATGATTAGAAAGGTGAAATTTCCAAGGGGGAGTGTTGAAAGCAAACTTGAATGAAAATCTCACCCCGAAATTTACTCCACCGTCCTTCGCAAAGTCTACATTTACCACAGTAAATGTAGCAAAAGTTTTTACCACATTAAATGTACGCACAGTCATTTTTTTATATAAATACCACTATCGATAAATGTGAAGATACACGACAATTTACGCTACAAAACTTTCACTCAATCTTAATCTTTAACAAGTTTTTTTTGGTTGAGAAGATCTGTTAAATGGAATTTGCAGTAACAATGAAAAGGAAGGAAAATACGTAGAATTGTTTCGCAGTGACGAGGTAGAGAAGCCTCTGCCTTGAAAACTATTTCGGCTCGACCAGGGTGGCGATCAGCTAGTACTGGTAGTTCCCCAAGGTTTGACACTGCAGCACTCAAACTCGCCCACTCAAGTACAGGAGCTATGGAACGACAGAAAAGCTTTTACCCAGAATTTCCATTGAGAATTATATGAGAGAAAGTGTAATGTAATGTGTATTTGTGCTGCTAAGAGATGCTGTATAAATAGCAAAAAATAAGGCAGTTACTAGAGCCAAAACAGCCTCCTGAAAGATAGGCACGACCGAGTTAGTGGGAGTGAGACTCTCTCCCATTCAACGAACAAAACACTTAGTACTCGGCCCAAAAAGATAGGCCAAGCCCGCCGCAGGCGATTGCCAAATCCCAAATCCCAAATCCCGAATCCGGATCCGGAGGCTCGAGACAGCTGGCGTGTCTGGTGGACTAAGCACCTCGCAAGCTCATATAAAAAGCTCCCACCAACCACTAGTGATAGATGAAGGAATGTGTGGGTATATAAACCCACACAACTCACTTTCCCTCATCAATGTGGGACAATTGGAAAAAAGAGCTACACTCAAAATGAGCCCCTATATCCAACAATCCCCCACTAGGGGCAATAGAGCAGATAGAGGAGTTCCTGGGTAAAAGGAAGGATTGGATACTTAGGTATCAATATCTTTCGATTTGAATTGACACTTTAGTGAAGTGAGGAAACAACTTACTTACAGCACGAGAATATCTTGCGATTTGAATTCTTAACTGAGCTTCGGTTGATACCCTCCACAACACATATCATACCTTCAAGATGATATCGTTCCGCGATTTCAGAGTGCAACGCACCTCATCGTAGTCATGCTTACCTCTGCATGCATGCATGTGTTCACAGGACTTCTCATAGTCTTGTGATCACCACACCTACATAGGTGGCTCAAGTGCTTCTCAATAGCACTCCTCACACGAGCCATTAAGGACATAAGTCCAACCTGGTGTGTAACTCAGCAAGTGCGTCTCAAAAGCACCACCATTAAAGGCTATGAGTCAAAACAACGCCATAGGAATAAAAGCCTTAGTCCTAGTCAGGTTTCACATACTCCTCTGACTTACGGACTTTAGCCCCATTCCCCTCGACGTATCAGCAACTAGTCTCCTAGTCAACCCCTTAGTAAAGGGATCAGCAAGAGTAAGTGCAATTTAATAATTTCTATAATGAAATTAACCCCAAAGATCGATTTAGACTGAATAAATTTAACCCTAAAGAACAATAATTAAAACAATAAGAAACATACCTTGATCCATGATTAAATTCAATGATGATAATAATGAAAAACCAATAATTATTATCCTCCTTAACCATTCTTTGATTAATTCTATAAGATGGAGTAGAATTCTGTAGAATAACCCTTTAATCTTTTCTTTGCTTTTGTTCCTGTGTGTTTTTGTTTTTACTGACTTTTTTGCATATATGAATCATTGTCAGTAACAATAACGTTATTCATATATACAGCCATTTAGTAGTTAATCTACCAAAGGTTGTATCCCTTCACAAAACAAACAGTACAAATATTTGGGTCGACTTATTTGCTCGGGTAAGGTAGGAGGGATTATATTATCCCGAATTCTAATTCATTTATCGAGACCAACCCATCACAGTATCGTCTATTATATTAGAATCTTACAATATTTAATATGATCTCAATTATTAATTAAACCCGGAACACATAGGCCACTCGAATATTATTAAATATTCTAACATTCTCCCACTTGGCCTTTGTGTTAACTTGATGGTTTAATAACTATAATGTGCACATTTATATTGAGCTCAAAAACTTTAATATATGTAATCGAATTAGAACTAATCGGATCAAGGCGGTCACACGTCATTAAGCGACATGATCCCTTCCATGTATCACAAATTAATTCCAAGTCTAGTGACAACTTTAAGTTGAGAAATACATGATTCTCTTATTTAATCACATGTATTCTAATAACAATAATTGTATACATATACTTTTATGACAACATGTTCACTACATTAGAAACAAATTACAAGTGAGTTCAATGTCATAAGATAGTAAAACCATAATATTTACATTAGCAAGGCTCTATCAATAACACCCATACGTTCTACATGGCCAATGAACGCTTTAGGTGGTAATCCCTTAGTTAACGGATCCGTTATATCCGTTCTTATATGCTCAAATGATACTCTTTGTTTCTGCACCTCTTCTTTGACCGACAAAATTTTTAATTCCATGTGTTTAGCACCCTTAGAGTATTTGTCGTTTTTAGAGAAGAAAACGGCTGCAGAATTATCTTAATAAATTCTCAGCGTCTTAGATATAGTGTCGACAACTCTAAGTCCAGAGATAAAGTTCCGCAACCACAATGCATGAATAGTGGCCTCAAAGCAAGCCACAAATTCGGCTTCCATAGTAGAAGTAGCAATGACAGACTGTTTTCCACTTTTCCACGATACTGCTCCATCAGCTAAGAGAAACACGTAGCCAAAAGTCGATTTTCTGCTGTCAATGCATCCAGCATAATCTGAATCTGAATAACCAATCACCTCAAGGTGATCGGATCTCCTGTACGTAAGCATGAGCTCCTTGGTGCCTTGCAAGTACCTGACCACTTTCTTTGCGGCTTTCCAGTGGTCAATCCCGAGATTACTTTGATATCGACCTAGCATTCCAACAGCAAAGCTGATGTCCGGTCGAGTACATGTTTGAACATAATTTAAACTCCCAACCACAGATGCATAAGGAATTCGCTCCATTTCTTTTCGTTCCAGTTCATTACGGGGACATTGCATTTTACTGAACTTATCCCCTTTCTGTATAGGAACTATTCCTGCAGAGCATTTATCCATCTGATATCTCTCCAAAACTTTGTTCATGTAAGCCTTTTGAGACAATCCTAACAATCCTTCTGATCTGTCTCGAAATATTTCTATTCCGATCACATAGGATGCCTCACCCATATCTTTCATCTCAAAATTTTTAGAGAGATATTTCTTTACGTCATGTATGTAGCATGTTCATGTCATTTGCAGCAAGCAAAATATCATCAACATATAAGACTAAAATAACAAACTTACTCCCACTTATTTTAATGTAAATACACCGATCAACGGTGATCTCTACAAAACCGTATGACGTGATGGTATTATTAAATTTCAAGTACCATTGTCGGGAAGCTTGTTTCAGTCCATATATCGACTTTCTCAACTTACACACCTTATCCTCATTACCTGGAGATAAGAATCCCTCAGGTTGGTCCATATACACTTCTTCCTCAAGCTCACCATTTAGAAAGGCAGTTTTAACGTCCATCTGGTGAAGCTCAAGATCATAATGAGCTACCAGAGCCAAAACAATTCTCAAAGAGTTTTTCTTTGACACTGGAGAAAAAGTCTCTTTGTAGTCAATGTCGTCTTTTTGGGTGAAACCTTTAGCAACTAGTCGGGCTTTATACCTTGCAATGTTGCCTTTAGAGTCCCGTTTGGTCTTATAGACCCATTTCGACCCAACGGTCTTGGAACCTGCAGGTAACACTACTAAGTCCCAAACTTTGTTGTCATCCATCGATTTCATCTCTTCTTTCATAGCATTCAACCACTTTTCAGAATTGTCACTTTCAATGACTTTATTGAACGAGACGGGATCCTCATTTATGCTCAAGTCACATTCACTTTCAACAGAATATACATAATCAGGGTTAGCAGTTGATCTTCTTTCTCTTATAGATCGCCTTAATTGCTCTGTATTATTCTGAGGTATGTCATTCTCCCCTTGAATTGTGACTTGTTCATCATTTGCTTGGTCAGTTTGTGGTTGTTCAACATCATTATGTTGTTCAATTGTGTTATTTAACCGTGATGACACAATTAGAACAACTAGTTCAGCTGCAGCTTCAGGTGGAGAAATCTCGACCTGGAGCTCTTTAATGTCCATATTTCGTGGTTCATTACTCCCACTATTTTGACCATGTTCAATAAATCTAGCATTTTCAGTCTCTACTATTCTCGTACTGTGATTAGGACAGTAAAAAGTGTACCCCTTCGACTTTTCAGGATAGCCAATGAAAAAACCACTGACGGTCCTTGGATCTAGCTTCTTTTCATTTGGATTATACAACCTTACTTCAGCTAGGCAACCCCAGACTCTCAAATGTCTTAAACTCGATTTTCTTCCAGTCCATAGCTCATAAGGAGTTTTTGGAACTGCTTTGCTAGGAACCCGATTCAAAACGTAGGTTGCAGTCTTTAATGCATACATCCATAAAGAAAGAGGTAAAGAACAATTACTTAACATGCTCCTAACCATCTCCATTAAAGTACGATTCCGCCTTTCAGTAACACCGTTCTGTTGAGGTGTACCGGGCGTTGTATACTGTGCACAAAAACCCCTACTTTCTAGTAACTTTGCAAATGGACCAGAACATTGGCCATTTTCAGTGAATCTCCCATAATATTCACCACCTGTATCGGATCTCACAATTTTAACTTTCTTTTCTAACTGTCTTTCAACCTCATTTATGAATATCTCAAGGACATTCACAGATTGAGACTTATCATGCAGCAGATAAATAAATCCATAACGTGAGAAATCGTCTATAAAGGTGATAAAATACTTTTCACCACTCCAAGACGGAGCGTCAAACGGTCCACAAATGTCCGTGTGTATAATCTCTAATTGCTGAGAGCTTCTTGTAGCTGATTTCTTTGCTGTATACTTAGTCTGCTTACCTTTACTGCAGTCTATACATACATCTAAGTCACTAAAATCCAATTGAGGAAGTATTTCTTCCTTTACCAACCTCTTTAGCCTTTCTTTGGATATGTGACTTAGTCTTTGATGCCACAAGTCAGCTGAATTTTCATTTAATGCACTACGTTTAATACCTTGATTTTCAACATAAAACAGAGAATCAGAAAATTTAACATCAAGATTGAACCTATAAAGTAAATCAATCAAAGTACCACTACCATAAAAGTATCCATTACGGTACATAGAAAAACTACAATCTATCTAATATATATATATATATATATATATATATATATATATATATATATATCAGAGAGGATCACATGAATCCCTTATATATGGTGCATCCTTCGTACCATCTTAGAGCCCTTGGATCTAAATAAATCAAGGGTTAAGATTAAGAGATAAGATTAGGTCAAGAAAATTAAATAGGGGTCAAAAAATTCCTTTCCACTTACGTCCTTAAAAAAAAAAGCCCACCAACACTCTTTCTCTCTCTAAACAAATTATTTCTGCAAAACATCAGAAAATCAAAACTCATCATCAAAACCCCTAAAATTACATCATTCAATCTTATTAAAATCATCAAAATAATTAACATCAACAATTTAATCATCAATCGTACGCATAATCATCGATTAATCATCAAAGTCGTGCTAAATTCGTCAACTATAATAATCAAATAATCACTTATTACTGCGAAATCAACCGTTGATCGTAATAATCGGCAGTTGATTATCGAATTCGTGCAAATTGATCGAAATCGTCATCAATAATCATTAATCTCGACAAAATTGACAGGTAAATTGCGTTAATAATGATGAATTGCGTTAATCATCATTCGATTTAAGAACAACGTTTATTTTATTGAAATTCGAGTTTAATATTTGTTAAACATAAAGTTTAATTGAATTTGTACACTAAATATATTTGTTGAATCTGGAGGACCAACAACATCACTATTCAACATCAAAGCAATGAAGAAATTGTTATCAAATTGTTAATATTAAACGATTCATGACGAAACTAGTTGCATGTATAATATGCGAAATATAAATATATATAATTGCATCTTAAAGTGATTTTCGTTGAAGATGAATTCAAATTTAAGTTAGTACGAGTAATATTTATTAACACGAACTAAAATTTGTTAGAGTAACAGTCAGATTTAACTAAGGTAACAACAATTACACGTTAAAGTAACAACAAATTATAGTGTATTGTATTGGTTCGTTATGAAATTAGCTATCATGTATTGATATAGTTGTCGACAAAAATTTGTTAAAGTAACCGTCAAATTGTACTAACATATCAGTAATTTAACGTTGAAGTAACATAGAATTGTAGTATGCGACATTTGTATAATAAGGATTTTATTTCGTCATCAACATCTATAACTATTAACTAATATTTGTTAAAATAATAGTGAAATTGAATTAATGTAACAGACATTTAACGTTACAGTAACATATGATTATATTTTGTCATACATTGGCATCAACGTCTATAACTAACAACACATAGTTGTTAAAGTAACAATGAAATTGAGTTAATGTTACAAATATTTTACGTTAAAGTAACAGAAAATATACATTAAAGTAACAACTCAAATACTAAAGTATCAAAACTTGAAAAGCAAATTGTACTTCGTATTACAAAGTAATGTGACTAACATTTCAGCAATATTCATCATTAGAGTACAATGAAATTAATGTAACATAAAACATTAGGTTAAATTTTTATTGTACTTGTATGTTAAAATTACCAATGTAAATACTAATGTAACAGACTCTAAATTAAAGTAACACTAAATATATATTAGAGTAACAGAAAACATATATTAAAGTAACAATAGTCAAATACTAAAGTTTTAACTTTCAAAACTTGAATACTAAATTTTGGTTTCGTATTACAAAGTAATGTGGTTAACTTTACAACAATAATCATTATCAGAGAACAATTACGCTTTTGCTTCTGCTAAGTTTGATACTATTTTAAATAAGACTACAAATTAAAGTAACACTGAACATATATTACAGTAACAAAAAACATAAATTAGTGTAACAAAACTCAAATACTAAATTTTTTTTTACTTCTACTAAGTATAATACAATAGGCTTATTCATCTTTTTCGAGCTAAATTTGGTACATTAGCTTCATTGGTCTTCTCCACTGAATTTCTAATTTAAAACAAAGAAGAGATTTGACGACGAGTGTTAGGTGTTGTCTTCGCTTGGAATCACGTTTATCAACGGAGCTTTTAACTTTTTTCTGTGAATTAACCATGTGTTTATGCTGCAAAAAAAAAAAAAAAAATCAAATATCAAATATATTAGAAAACACAACATCAGAGATTACAACTTTTGATTAAAAATTTGAAATGCAAATAAAACAACAATCTAAATGAGATTTGCACTGAAAATGACACAATTTCATAAGAAAACAACAGATTAAATTTATGAATACATAAGAAAACTCAGATCTAGGAAAATCAAACCCTAAGTTTTCAAACAAAATTAAAATCGTGATTTATAATAATGAAATCATCATTCAATTGATAATAAGAAAACGCAGATCTAGAAAACATGTTTAGAAACAAAATTTATCAAAATATAAATGTCGCAAACTCACCATTGAAGTCGAACAACAAAATAAAAACGTCGAAGTGCGAACGAGAACTCGCAAAACACCGTCGATAGCAAAATAAATCGGGAAAAAAACGATAAATAAACGCCGGACTTAGATGAGATCACCGGAAAATTGAATAAAATATGGTTGATAAAAAAAATATGGAGAGAGAGAGAGAGATGAAAAAGAGGGGAAGAAATTGAAAAAGAAGGTGCAGAGAAACAAGAGAATTGAAAGAGAAAGAGGAAAATAGATAGAGAAAGTAGTTTGGCCAAATGAAATGATTACTCCGTAGTTGGGTTAGGGGGTGGGAGGGGCGCCGTGTCAAGATCTTAGCCCTCAAATATAATTAGATCCGACGGCTATTATTAGGATGCAGGACTCATGAAAATTGGAGGGATTCATAGGATCCTATTTATATATATATATATATATATATATATATATATATATATATATATATATATATATATATATATATATATATATATATATATATATATATATATATATATATATATATATATATATATATAGTGGAGAGTCCTCATGAGAAATACCCCTTATATGAGAAATATGAGAAATCATCATAACCATTCATTATTTTAATCTAAGGGTTGAGATTTATAGTTTTTTGGTGAGGGAAGATTTATATTTTTTATTTTTATTTTTTTTTTTTTTAATGTGAGGGGAGATTTATTTATTTATTTATTTTTTTATGAGGGTGGATTTATTTTTTTTATTTTTTTTTTGTTTCTTTCTGAGGGGGGATTTTTTTTTTTTTTTTTTTTTTTTTTTTTTTTTTGTTTTTTTCCTTTCATATTTTTTCTTTCATTTTTTTTTTCAATTTTTTTTTCAATTTATTTTTTTTTAATTTTTTTTTTCAATTTTTTTTTTCAATTTATTTATTTATTTTTTTTTTTTTCAATTTTTTTTTTCAATATTTTTTTTTTCAATTATTTTTTTGTTTCTTTGTTTTGAAATGAACCTCGTATGTAAATGAAATGAACCTCGTATTTGAATGAAATGAATCTCGTATGTAAATGAAATGAACCTCGTATGTAAATGTAATGAACCTCGTTTGTAAATGTAATAAACCTCGTACGTAACTGAAATGAACCTCATTTGTTACTGAAATGAATCTCGTATGTAAATGAAATGAACCTCGTATTTGAATGAAATGAATCTCGTATGTAAATGAAATGAATCTCGTATGTAAATGTAATGAACCTCGTTTGTAAATGTAATGAACCTCATATGTTACTGAAATGAACCTCGTATGTAAATGAAATGAATCTCGTATGTAAATGTAATGAACCTCGTTTGTAAATGAAATGAACCTCGTATTTGAATGAAATGAATCTCGTATGTAAATGAAATGAATCTCGAATGTAAATGTAATGAACCTCGTTTGTAAATGTAATGAACCTCGTATGTAACTAAAATGAACCTCATTTGTTCTTTGCAATGAACCTCGTATTTATCACAAATGGACCTCGTATGTAAATGAAATGAACCTCATTTGTTACTGAAATGAACCTCGTATGTAAATGAAATGAATCTCGTATGTAAATGAAATGAATCTCGTATGTAAACGTAATGAACCTCGTTTGTAAATGAAATGAACCTCGTATTTGAATGAAATGAATCTCGTATGTAAATGAAATAAATCTCGTATGTAAATGTAATGAACCACGTTTGTAAATGTAATGAATCTCGTATGTAACTGAAATGAACGTCATTTATTCTTGAAATGAACCTCGTATGTATCTGAAATAAACCACGTATGTAAATGAAATGAATCTCGTATGTAAATATAATGAACCTCGCTTGTAAATGAAATGAACCTCGTATTTGAATGAAATGAATCTCGTATGTAAATGAAATGAATCTCGTATGTAAATGTAATGAACCTCATTTGTAAATGTAATGAACCTCAGATGTAATCGAAATGAACCTCATTTGTTCTTGAAATGAACCTCGTATGTAATCAAATGAACTTCATTTGTTCTTGAAATGAATCTCGTATGTAAATGAAATGAACCTCGTATGTAAATGAAATGAACCTCGTATATAAATGTAATGAACCTCGTTTTAAAATGTAATGAACCTCGTTTGTACATGTAATGACCCTCGAATTAAAAATCAAAAGAAAAAATTTAAAAAAAAAACAAAAAAAAATAGAAAAACAAAAAAATGAAATTAAAAAAAAAATAATTTGAAAAAAAAAAAAGAAAAAGAAAAAAAACAAATCACCCCTCAAAAAAAAAAAAAAAAAAAAAAAAAAAAAGCTTTCCTCAAGAAAAAAAAAAAAAGAAAAGAAAAAAAAAAAAAAAAAAACAAATCTCCCATCACAAAAAAAAAGGAAAACATGATGTAAGTACTAGAGTAAAGAGCTTGGTACAAAATTTGAAATACAATGATAGGGTGTGGCTGGATACTGTTGTATAGGGAAGTATTAGATGAGATGCTAAGATCTGTTAAAGTGTAAATGGCTCTGTTTTGGTTTTAATGAAATTTACAATTTTACCAAAAAAAAAAAAAAAAAGGAAAAAAAAAAAAAATATCCCCTCACAAAAAAAAAAAAAAAAAAAAAAAAAAATCTCCCATCACAAAAAAAAAAAAGAAAAAAAAAAAAAAAAAAAAAAAAACAAAACACCCAAAAAAAAAAAAAAAAAAAAAAAAAAAAAAAAAAAAAAAATCTCCCATCAAAAAAAAAAAAGAAAAAAAAAAAGAAAAACAATGTATATCAACCCTTAGATTAAAACAATCAATGGTTATGATTATTTCTCATATTTCTCACCTAAGCCCTATTTCTCATATGAACCTAAATCTATATATATATATATATATATATATATATAGATATATAAATATATATATATATATATATTTATATATTTATATATAAAAAACTATGGTCTGGTATTTATTTGTCACAATATAATTGGTCTAAAAAATTAATATTAGTATTATTTATAATTCTATTATTGTTAGGATTTTAGATGAAAAAATATTAACATATGTAACTTAAAATATAAAACTAAATCTACAATTGAAATCTTTACTATATTAGAACTTTCCAAAAAAAATAAAATTAATTGAAGATGTTTTTAATTAAGAAGAAAAACAATAATTTCAAAATAAACAATTATATGACACATAATTACCTTATTTAATTTTTAGGTAAGTCCTCATCCCTTTTTGTATATATATACATCAAAAACTTTAGCTAGATATTTTTAGGTACGTACTATGTTAAATAGTTTTACTTTATTATGTTTTAATTATGATTACAATTTGTGATTTATTTTTTACGGTGTATTTGATAAGAGTGTTTAAAATTTGAATATTTTTATTTCTTAATTACTATGTTTGATACTTAAACATAGCTTGATTAAATTACCTTTGTATGTTGTAGATTTATATTTTACGTTCAAGATTTGAAGTTTTTTATTGAACAAACTTGATTATAACCCAATAGAAAAACTAATGAATATGTAACATGAAAGGTAAGAATATGTAACATGAAAGGTAAAAGTGATGTACAATATGTATCGATTATCTTATTTTTAAATCAAGTTATTAGATATGGTTGTATAATAATATTTGTAATGCTTAATGCGTAATCTTTTAGTTAGTTTAATAGTATTAAGTTTTGATTTGATTGTTAATCTCAATTTTGTATAAGAACATCTGCTAATTATGAAAAAAAAAAAACATGTTTAGTATAGTGATAGGGTAAAGTTTGATTTAATGACAAAATTTTAATTTCTTTATTACCCCATTTTAACGTAACAAAAATAAAATATATGTAATTAATAAAAAAAGAAAAAAAAAAGAAAAAAAAAAGAAGTAGATGGTGTAGTATAATTAACATATGTAATCTAAAATATAATACTCTAAATTTACAATTGGAATCCTTAAAATTGTAGGATAACAAAATTAAAGAATACATATTTTGCCTTAAATATATTGGATTAAATATTCAAGTTAAGGGAAAAAATATAAGTAAGTTATATTTTAAAATATTAAAAAAAAATGAAAGAGCAAAAGAAATATGGTAATTCATAGAATTTTAAAAAGTCAAATAATATTTGATTTAATAAATAACTTAAAGGGAAAAAAAATAGTATTAGGTAAGTATTATAAAACATAATTAGCAAATAAACGAAAAACAAATATGATAAATCATAGATTTTAGAAAATTATCATATTAAGTACGATAAAAGCCGAAAAGATCATGGCCTTAGTATTTACTATATTTTAGAAATTTTGTCATATTAAATATCATAGAAAATTATATCATAATTGGTAAATATAAACTAGAAAAAATATATAAAAATGACATTTTATACTTATTTTTAAATCTTAATAATAATGATAGATAGCCCGGACGGGGACGGGCACGCCAACTAGTGTCCAAACTTAAAGTTAAAACCTAAAATGTCCAATCTACTAATAGATACAAGATTTCTAGCACAATCAGGTACATAGACACAATCTATAAGATCTATATGACATCCAGTGTCTAAGATTAATCTGTAAGTCCCAATGCCCTCGATCTGTGCCTTCATCCTGTTTCCCATTGACAGATACCTTTCAGCTCCTCTTATGGGCTGGATCGAACTAAATCCCTTTCTTTTCGAACCACGCCTTTCGCTTGGGACAATCCTTCTTGAAGTGTCCTATTTTCTTACAAAAGAAACACTTCTTTTGTTTCTGGATTTTGCTTTCAGGTCCCTTGAAAAAAGGTTTACCCTTCTTTTTACCTTTCACACTTGGCTTAGTCTTGCTGCTGCTGGCACCATCATGACCTATAAGATGAACAGCTTGGTCCTTCATTTTCTTTAATCTCCCCTCCTCCTGAACTAACATGGCCTTTAATTCCTGAAAGTTCCATTTATCTTTAATGCTGTTATAATTCACCTGAAACTGGCCAAATTCAAAAGGAAGTGAGTTTATAATAAATTGGACCAAGAATGTCTCACTTGCGTCCATCCCTAGGTTCTTCAACTTTGTTGCCAGGTTAGACATGTCAGTTACATGATCATAAATCGGCTGAGACCAGTCAAACCTCTTCGTAGTCAGCTGGCTCATAAGGCTGCCTACAATCGACTTGTCAGCCAAATCGGACTGTGAATACTCCTTTACTTTCTGCATGAATTCCCTTGCTTTCTCTGTCTTGGGCATAGACGGCTTAATGTTGTCAGCCATTGTCATCCTCATAAGGTTCAAGCTCAGTCTGTTGGATCGCTCCCAAGCCTCGTAACGAGTCTTTTCGGCTTCGGAGCTATCCTCCTTTAGGGTTCCTCATCTGTCAGGATGACAATGTCTAACGCCATTATACCGAGTGTGAACCGGATCTTTTCTGCCCACTCGTCATAGTTAAGCCCATTAAATTTTATGAAAGAGTCGGCACATGCGAATAAATTTGGAGAAGCTGCAAATATTAATACATATTTACCAATTAGTGCTTTGAAAAATCATCATACAAATTCAAATAATATAATATAAACTTTCACACATGTATTTAAATGACCTTTGGGCAACACTTAAACACAAGCAACCATTATCGACGTTAAAATAAAATACTACTTTAATATTAATCACATATACAAAATCAAATAAATAAGCATGCTATCTTTGGATATACACACTATTTATAGTTCTAGTATCAATGATTAACCTATTAATGTTATTGTTTATATTTAATGATCCACCTTTCGGTGATCTCCAAAAACATAGACAATAACGAAATTAATTGATCAAACTTTATCATCTTTTATAACGTCACTTTTAAATTATGATCAATCAAACAAACTTTAATTTTCAAAACGTATAAATTGCATTATAATAAGGCCACTTTGGTGACTAACATATTATACACAACATAACTACATTTGTACCATACATGAGTAAAATTTACATTAATGTGTTAACATTACAAAACACAACATTTACTCAATTAGGAATGTCATATACTCCGTATATTTCATGAAACAACAAATCTCAAAAAAAAAAAATAGAAAAAAAAACTTTACAATCTATTTTACAGGGGATTGTTTTCATGAAAGCCACATGTAACCATAAATAGGAAATAAAGAACCTTCATAAACATATACAGAGTATAGATATGTGATGTGAAACTTATCGCCAATGCATCTAAAGAATTAAATTCATAAACAATATATGGATATTGACATCAAATCAACATGGCATATGCCCCATAAGTCGAAATCATAAACAGTGTATATGTAATGTCATCATACACTAAAGCACTCTTAAAGCATGTGCACAGGACACTATATAATAATCACATCACCATATTTATTTAATCATCACCAAAAATTAAATAAATATATATAGAGAGTATAATACAAAGATGATACAGATGGTTGTATACATGTTTGACATATACTGAATCAAGTGATAATAAACAAATGTACATGTACAAGTGCAATAGCATTAATCATAAGGCTTGCAGACGTCATTGCGCACACACTTTTATACTTGCTCTAATTAGGCGTAACCATAAATAAATGCTTATGTGAAAGAATAACGTAACACCACACGGAAACTTATTCATGAAAAACTTTCACACAAATATTCAACGAAAGATTACGTATACAAATTAAATAGTGACATATGAACGGAATTACAATGCACTACAAATTCTTTAATGGTAATTTGATCAAGTCTAAAACCGTTCTGATACCAACTGTAGGTGCAATTTAATAATTTCTATAATGAAATTAACCCCAAAGATCGATTTAGACTGAATCAATTTAACCCTAAAGAACAATAATGAAAACAATAAGAAACATACCTTGATCCATGATTAAATTCAATAATGATAATAATGAAAAACCAATAATTATTATCCTCCTTAACCCTTCTTTAATTAATTCTATAAGATGGAGAAGAATTCTGTAGAATAATCCTTTAATCTTTTCTTTGCTTTTGTTTCTGTGTGTTTTTGCTTTTACTGACTTTTTTGCATATATGAATCATTGTCAGTAACAATAACGTTATTCATATACACAGCCTTTTGGTAGTTAATCTACCAAAGGTTGTATCCCTTCACAAAACAAGCAGTACAAATATTTGGGTCGACTTATTTGTTCGGGTAAGGTAGGAGGGATTATATTATCCCGAATTCTAATTCATTTATCGAGACCGACCCATCACAGTATCGTCTATTATATCAGAATCTTACAATATTTAATATGATCTCAATTATTAATTAAACCCGGAACACATAGGCCACTCGAATATTATCTTAATTATACTAAAAGAAAGACCACCCTCAAAAAATTTCCCGCTCAAGTAGTGCATCATGGGCTTCGCACTAATTACAACAAGTGCTTCACACTTCAATATTATTGGCCCAACACATTGCAAAATAATTGGCCCAAACTTATTTACTAAATAAATCTCCAACTTTCCTCGACATCATTACCAATTAGTAACCAACGTCATATTTTATCAAATTATTACCATATTATTCTCTTTCTAATTAATTGACACCAAATTATTCTTCACCATTTCTTGGAAACTAAAAAAAATTGCCAATTTTACAACTTTTGGCATAGTCTTCTCAAATTACTCACCTAATTATTGTCCAAAAATTTAGGAAGTTTTATAAAAGATTGATAAAATAGTATTTCCCATATTACGTCATATTTTTTCAAATTAATCGCCTATATTCTCCGCATATTTAACAACGTACAGAAAAAAATATTTGAACTCACACAATTCACCTATCTTAATTATTCTGCTATATTAAAATTTAAAACGATAAGAAGAAAGTAGAATGAATGGAGTACTAAATAATAGAGAGTTAGAGACTAAAATAATACTCCTTCCATACTTTTTAATTAGATGCATGTACTTTTATAGAAATTTTGTCAAATTAGGCTAAATTTTTATTTTTAGTAATATTTTCTCTCACGTAACCTACCTTTTATGACATATAATTGCCTTTTTTTTTTTACTCACATCCAATTTTTTATAATTAAACTATTTAACATTTTTGCTTCGCCTTACCCAGTGAAGAGGCTAAATGGAAAAACTAGAAGGAGTATTTTACAATGCAAAAAGTAATATCATCATTTAAAATATTCTCTATTTACAATATTTTTTATTTTCTTAATTTCACTTTATTTTTCTTATAACCAAATCTAAATATTTTAGCTAGAACAATATTAGTTCTATCGAAAATATGCTCCTATACTTTTGATATTCTAATAATACAAATGAATATACATACATTAGACTACCGTACCTACAATGATGATAAAACTTTTCAAATTACCATATTGTTAAGATAAAGTATAATGCACGAAGTACTTGTCTTTTTTTTTTTTTTTTTTTTTTTTTTTTTTTTTTTTAAAACAAAAAAAACAACTTAATCGATTATTAAATAATTGCCCCTGAAAGATCAGTTATATATATATATATATATATATATATATATATATATATATATATATATATATATATATATATATATATATAAATATATATATATATATTATTTTTTTTTGGTTAAAGGGAAGACGTCAAGCTATTACAAAGAGTGATAAGGATTCAAACTTAAGACTTATTGCTTAGGTTTCTCAGTCATAACCACTACGCATGATATCATCGGGAAAGTACTGTTATATGTGAACAATAAGTTTTTCACTCTCATCGAAAAGACACCGTCTATTAAGTAAGTTTTAGTAATTTTGGTTTTATTTCAAATTAATCTCTCTTCATCTCATGTAGAAACTTAATACATTGAGATGAAAAACATACCAAATTATGTGTATATAAAACTTACTCGAAAACTAATTTATAAACATTCATATTCTATCACAATCACATATAAACAGTTATTAAATGTATTATACTTATAATTACATTATGAATAAAATATGTGGTAATATAACCAATAATTACCTTAGATTCTAATAATTAGTAGCATATATTTATATTGTATTTTTGTACTATTAAATATGGAAAACTATAAAAAACCGTGCATTGCACGGGAACTACACTAGTTAAATATTCTAACAATCACTCCATTCTGAAGGAGTTGTTTGACTGCAGCATGCCTTATTCGAATATGTCTCTTTTTCGCATTATAGACACTATTCTTAGCAACGCCTATTGCAGCCTGTGAGTCACAGTGTAGGGAGACCGGTGTAAGCCGTCCTTCCCACACTGGTACATCAGCTAGTAGGTTTTTCAACCATTCAGCCTCTTGTCCTGCTAACTCAAGAGCTATGAACTCCGATTTCATAGTAGAGCGTGCAATACAAGTCTGTTTCGAAGACTTCCACGATATAGCTCCTCCACCCATGGTGAAAACATAACCACTAGTAGAACAGATCTCATCATTGCCTGACACCCAATTTGCATCACAATATCCTTCTAACACAGCAGGAAATTTGCTATAATGCAAACATAGATCAACAGTTCCTTTTAGGTATTTTAACAAGCGACGAAGAGCATTCCAATGCTCGTTGCTAGGGTTATGAGTATAACGACTCAGTCTACTAACTGCATAAGCAATATCTGGTCGGGTAAAGTTCATAAGAAACATCACACTTCCTAGGATTTTAGCATACTCTTCTTGGGAGACACTATTTCCCAAGTTTTTGCACAACGATATACTAGGATCATAGGGTGTTCTAGCAGGAACAGCATCAAAGCAGTCAAATTTTTTCAACACCTTTTCAACATAATGAGATTGGCTTAAGCAGATTCCATTGGAGTTTCGGATAACCTTAACTCCTAGGATAACATCAGCTTCTCCTAAGTCCTTCATCTCAAAACGTGACGACAAGAAATCTTTGGTTTTAGATACCACACTTAAGTTAGTACCAAAAATTAGCATGTCATCGACATATAGGCAAATGATTACACAATCAGATCCCACAAGTTTGGAATAAACACGCGAATCAGAATTGTTAACCATATAGCCATCACTTATCAAGGTGTTGTTAAATTTCTCATACCACTGCTTAGGTGCTTGTTTCAGACCATACAAAGACTTGTTAAGCTTGCACACCTTATTCTCTTGGCCCTTAATCACAAAACCCTCAGGTTGCGACATATAGATTTCTTCCCTTAGTTCACCATTTAGAAATGCAGTCTTAACATCCATCTGATGTATAACTAGGTTATGAATGACAGCTAAAGCGACAAGAGTTCTTATAGTCGAGATTTTGGTCACAGGAGAATAAGTATCAAAATAATCAATATCTTTCTTTTGTGTGAAGCCTCTCACTACAAGTCTAGCTTTGAACCTCTCTATTGTACCATCGGGTCTTTTTAAAGATCCATTTACTAGAAATGGGTTTACTACCTTTAGGTAAGTCAGTCAACTCCCAAGTCTGGTTAGACACGATGGAATCTAGTTCACTTTTAATAGTATCTTTCCAAAAATTAGCATCGATAGACCTCATAGCCTCACTATACGTTTTTGGATCATCTTCTATTAAAAAGGCTGAAACAAACTCTTCACTAGCACAAAGAGTGTATCCGTGTTAAGAAAGAAAGGTCGTGACAAAGTCATTCCCAAAGTTCTTTGCACATCTAGGCCTCTTACTCCTTCTAGGCTCACCTATATCATCAAGAGAGGAGCTACTACTAGCACGAGAGGGGAAAACACTAGGTGCAACAGGTAAACTAGGAAGAGACACGACATCTTTCCTTAACGGGAAAACATGCTCAAAAAACTCAGCGTCCCTAGCCTCAGATATCGAACGATCACTCAAAGACATGAACCTGTAGGCAGAACTATTTTGAGCATACCCAATAAACACACAATAATAGGTTTTAGGTCCAACTGTAGGTCTCCTAAACTCAGGCAAACCTACCTTAGCTAAACACCCCCACACTCTAAGAAAACTCAAGTTAGGAGGATAACCTTTTCCAAATCTCGTAGGGCGTCTTATCGATTTTCTTATGAGGAACTCGGTTAAGAATATGACAAGCTGACAGAATCGCTTCCCCCCACATATCATCAGAAAGGCCAGAACTAAGAAGCATTGCATTCATCATTTCCTTCAAGGTTCTATTTTTTCGTTCAGCTACTCCATTAGACTGAGGTAAGTAAGGTGGATTATACTCGTGGACTAGACCATTTTTCTCACAAAACTCGACCAAAGAGTTAGACCCATACTCGCCTCCTCTATTAGACCTTACCCGTTTGATTTTCCTATCGAGCTGATTCTCAACCTCTGTTTTGTATTTTATAAACGTGAGTTCCGCCTCATCCTTAGACCTAAGGAGATATACCCTCGTGTATCTAGAACAATCGTCTATAAAGGTAATATAATAATTTTTATCGCCTCTACTCGTGGTACTCTTAAAGTCAGCTAGGTCGGTGTGAATTAACTCAAGAAGACTCGTGCTCCTAGTTTCTACATGTTTACTAGGTTTCTTACAAAACTTAGCCTCAACATAGCTAACACACTTAGAAAACTCTGTACTCGTCAAACTAGGAATAAGACTCAACGATCTAAGCTTCTTAATAGACTGAACATTCACATGATCTAGTCTACCATGCCAAACATCAAGAGACTCAGCGATATAAGCAGAAGAAGAAATATTATTATTAGAACCAGAAACAGAAACAGAAACAGAATCAGTGTTCAAAATAAAAAGACCCCCAGACAAATAACCCTTGCCCACAAATTCCCCATTACGCGACATTACTACCTTGTCAGCCTCAAAGACAAGCTTCAAAACAGCTTTGTTCAATAGGGCACCAGACACGAGGTTTCGACGTAACGAGGGTACAAAGAGAACATTGTTGAGGGCAATGGTCTTTCCTGCGGTGAGTTTGAGAAAGATCTTGCCTTTGCCTTTGATCATTGCAGATGAAGAATTACCCATGTAGACGCATTCCCCATCATCAGCTTCCTCGAACTCAGCAAAGAACCCCTTATCAACACACAAATGCCTCGATGCACCAGTATCGAGGACCACTCAGCAGCATTGCCCACCAGATTGGCTTCGACAACCACAGCAGCAATAATGTCATCATTCTCAGCAACAGCAACATTAGCTTCAGTGATTCTCTTTTGAGGGCATTGATAAGCTTTGTGACCAGATTGACCACAAACATAGCATACAAGAGTACCAGTAGCCTTTTTAATTTTTGGCTTAGGCTTGGTACGGTTTGCAGGAGCAGTCTTAACCGGGCCCTTGTTTTTCACCTGATCAACCTTGGCCTTACCCTTACCCTTGTACTTATCAGCAGCATGGGACGGACCCCTAGACTCAACCATATTAGCCTTAACAGCAACAACAGGAGCATTCACGGATTGAATAATAAGCTTATCTTTGAGGCGGTTAGCCTCCTCGGTCCTCATGTGTCCCACAAGATCTTGGAGGGTTAGGTCCTTTTTTCTTGTGTTTAAGATGGTTTCTGTAGTCAGACCAGGAGGGAGGAAATTTTTCTAGCAACACATTAGCGAGAAAAACATCACATAATTTCATCCCTTCATTTGTAACATCAGCAGAAAGATTTTCATATTCATGAACTTGATCCATAATGGACTTCCCATCAACCATCTGAAACTGTAGCCATTTACCCACAACATACTTCTTTTTCCCTGCATCATCGGCCCCATATTTCGTCTCTAAAGCCTCCCATATAACTTTGGCAGATTTATTAGGAGCAAACAAATCGAACAGGGTGTTTGTCATATTGTTAAGTAAGTGACATCTAGCCGTTTTATTGTCCTTTTCAAATTTCTTAATGAGCTCTTCATTAGCTTGGACAGTTTTAGCAACAGGAGGGGTGTACTCAGTATCAGTAACAACGACAGGTTTAGGAGGGTCACTAAACAGAACATAGTCGACACCCAATTGCTCAAAAAAATCAATAATTTTTGAGACCACCTTTTATAATTATTGCGTCTAACTGTTCTAGCTTAGACAAATCCGGGACAATTTTCGACATGACAGACATTGTTACAGCAACAAAAAATAGTTTTCAAATTGTTAAATGGAATTTGCAGTAACAATGAAAAGGAAGGAAAATACGCAGAATTGTTTCGCAGTGACGAGGTAGAGAAGCCTCTGCCTTGAAAACTATTTCGGCTTGACCGGGGTGGCGATCAGCTAGTGCCGGTAGTTCCCCAAGGTTTGACACTGCAGCACCCAAACTCGCCCACTCGAGTACAGGAGCTATGGAACGACAGAAAAGCTTTTACCCAGAATTTCCATTGAGAATTATATGAGAGAAAGTGTAATGTAATGTGTATTTGTGCTGCTAAGTGATGCTGTATAAATAGCAAAAAATAGAGCAATTACAAGAGCCAAAACAGCCTCCTGAAAGATAGGCACGACCGAGTTAGTGGGAGTGAGACTCTCTCCCAGTAACTGCTTCTGTTTTGACTGTAGCAAACGTCCACATTCAACGAACAAAACACTTAGTACTCGGCCCAAAAAGATAGGCCAAGCCCGCCGCAGGCGATTGCCAAATCACAAATCCCGATCCGGTAGGGCTCGAACGGCAGCGTGTCTTGGTGGATTAACCACCTCATGAGCTCATATAAAAAGCTCCCACCAACCACTAGTAATACTCCCTCTATTTCACCACCATTAATTTCACTTTCCTTTTTCTAATTTCACTCATTTAAATTTCATTACTATTTAGGACAACTTTATACAATCAAAATAACACTTTTACCCCTATTAATATATTCATTTTACCAAAATACCACACACTTTATCCTTTAAAATGGACCCCACTCAACCAAACTACCAATATTACCCTTAACTTTTTATTTTCCTTAAAATTTGTGAAAAAGCCCATGAGACTTTTTCAATGAAATAGAGGGAGTAGATGAATGAATGTGTGGGTATATAAACCCACACAGCTCACTTTCCCTCATCAATATGGGACAATTGGAAAAAAGAGCTACACTCAAAATGAGCCCCTATATCCAACAAGATCCGTTAGCGTTCGTGCCACCAAAACAAAAAACAAATAAAGATGAAGTCATCCATGGCTCGACACTCTATCACTACATTTCCTACCTTTTTATCAACCCTACCCACGTCCCACGGTCACTTTCTACCGATTTCCTTCACTTCTATTACCCGAAAACCCACCCTTTCAACCCGTTTACATTTCCCCCCTAAACAAACTTTCTCCACTAATTTCTGCACTTCTTCTTCTTCTTCTTCTTCTTCTTCTTCACCTTCATCATCCATGGGTTCAATTGCTAAAAAGGTATGATTGTTCGTCATAAATTCCATATAATTTCTTGTGGGTTGTTTTGATTTTCACTTGAATGCTAAAAAAGGTATGAAGTTTCTCAAAAATTCCATATTGTTTGATGTGGGTTGTTTGTTTTTTTCACTTTATAAACTAGAAAGGTATGATCTTTGTCATGGATTCTATGTTATTTGATGTGGGTTGCTTTGTTTTTTCACTTATGATTGCATATTATGCCTTAAATTGGTTGATTTGATCAAATTGTATCGATTATGTTATCGAAAGTAGTTCTCCGTATAAATTTCATTTTATTTGATGTGGGTTGTTTTGATTTTCACTTAGAAGCTAAAAAAGTACCGAGTATGATCTTTGCCATGAATTCCATGTTATGTGATTTTGGTTGCGTTGTAAGTTAGTTATGATTGCATATTATGCCTTCATATTAGAGATTTGATTGAAATATAGGTGATGTTATTTGACAAAGATTCAATCTTACTCATTAATTTAGTTTTATGTGGGTTGTGATTTTCACTTAGAAGCTGTGAAGTTATAATCTTTGTCATAAATTCCATGGAAAAAATATGAAAATTCGATATTAATGTTGTATTTATCAAGACAAATCAAACAAGATCACACATGACTATATTGTTATTAGTACATCGAAAGTAATTCTGACATTTTTTCACCTCCATGATAAGTGTCAAAAGGGGTTGGATGTCATTGGATTTGAATAGAGGGAGTATATGATGTGGGTTGTTTTGAGTATTTCACTTAGATATGTCTTTGTAGTACGAGAATTTATGTACTAGAATTATGGAGGGTTTAATATTTTACTAAACTCATTAGTATGAGGAGGCCTCTCGGCTTTTCTCCTTGTATTATCTAAACTCGTATAACATTTTCGATCATTATCAATAGGTTCTATAGCTAAAAAGGTGTAATCTTTCTCATGAATTTCATATTACATAGGTTGCTTTGTGTGCCACTTATAGTTGAAGTGTTGAATGAATATTATGCCATTATTTTGGTGACTGAATTTAAGCATATCAGTGATGTTATTGAAACATCCTTGTCTTGTACTCTTGTTCATACGACCTCTTAAATCATCATCACCATGTTATATTGCTTAAGAAAAGTAAAGTCTTTCTCATAAATTCTGTAACATTTTCTCCATTTGGTCCGATTCTATGATGTAAGAAGGTACTTTATTCATGATGGTGATTATAAACAAATGGAACTCTGATCTGTTTATGAATTCACCGACAAATAAATGTTGGTACCATCGTAATTATTTTTTCGTTTTTTTTTGGTTTACCTCTAGGTGCTCGTTCCAGTTGCAAATGGCACGGAGCCTATGGAGGCTGTAATTACCATCGATATCTTAAGGAGAGCTGGTGCTGAAGTGACCGTGGCATCTGTTGAGAAGGAGCTTGTTGTTGATGCTTGTCATGGTGTGAAGATTGTCGCCGACTTGTTGATAGATGACTGTACTCAGACCCAATATGATCTCATTTCTCTTCCGGTATTATATATTTTTTGCACCTCTCCTTCGACACACATGTACTTTGTAGTAGCCTATGCTAGTAGCACTATTGTTTGTGTTTTGTGAGCAGCATTTTGGGATAGACTTGCTGTACACATATACTTTTTACATTGTAGTTGTTGACGTCGGTATAGCTAAGCCATATATTGTTTCCATGCATTTCATTTTACGTGTCTGTGTCTATTTGAACAGCATTTTCTCCATTAGCCTTCCGCTTAAATTTCCATCTGATTAGTAACTTTTTTTTATTGGCGTCTAGGGTGGGATGCCAGGTGCGGTAACTTTGAAAGACTGTCAGACATTGAAAAGCATGGTGGAGAAGCAAGCTGCTGATGGACGCCTTCACGCAGCAATTTGTGCTGCACCAGCAGTTGCTTTTGGCTCATGGGGCTTGTTGAAAGGATTAAAAGTAACCGTCCATTAATATACATTATTCAGTACTTTTATCTATGTTCATATGTTATTCTAGTTAAATGGATTTTTCTCGGTGGGTCTGACAGGCTACTTGTTATCCCGCATTTATGGACCAATTGTCTTCATCAGCGACTGCAGTCGAGTCCAGGGTTCAGCAGGATGGTAACGTCGTGACAAGTCGTGGACCGGGTACATCTATGGAATATGGTGTGGCGTTAGTTGAACAGTTGTATGGAAAACAGAAGGCTGATGAAGTAGAAGGACCACTGGTATGCTCTCTTAGTTGAATCCATTGAAACATAGGAAAATATGGACTGTGCTGCATTATAACTCCTTATATTTACTGAGAATTTAGATTGAACTTTAGCTCTAGTTTTCCTTAGATTGATATGATGACGTGAGTTTTTCTTTTGTTGGTCGGAAACGAATCATGTGAATGCTGATATAATTTTTGAGCGGGGCTAATTACAGTCCTTTTGTTTTGTTTGGCTTTGTGGGTTGAAACGTGTAATATTTCTGCTATTATTCGATTCGAAAACCAGTCTGGTTTCTTCAAATCTGTCCTAAAAATCTTTTAGTTCGTCTGAGCTAGGTGTGCGATACGTACCTTCTCGGTTGTTTCATATGACAGCTAATTCTAATCTCATGCAACAATTAGCTTCATTTTTTTGTAGCTAAATGTATTAGTGATCGACTGATATATCTTGTTTTCATCCCCCTCTTTTCTTTATATACATCGTCTCTTCAAATCAAAATGTGTATGGACTTTCACTACTGTGAGAAGACGACCGACCTTATATTGCTTGTGTTTACTTGTACCTACTCTTTTTCTCTTACGGTTGATTTCTTGTAAGACTACCTGTTCTTGGTTCTGATTCTCACATCGTTTGTCTAACCAGGTCATGCGGCCCAACCACGGGGATGAATTTCTGTTTAAAGAGTTGAATTTTATGCAGTGGACGTCTAACGGTACTCCTGAGGTGTGTCCTTGTGACCTCATACCTTAACTTTTAAATTCTCGTCTTTTCAACTTATACTCTTGTTAAGATTGTTTGAAGCGTGCATTGCAATGCGTATCTTTGCCTGTGTCTTACCTTTCTCGTAGTTTAGGATTCCTCCACTGGTACCAATTCTCGTTTACTCTATTAGGTCAAGGGATTGTTCATTTATGTCGTGTTATTTGTTGCATGAAATTTCATTCTTCAGTGATGACTGATCTTCGCTCACTTTAATGACGATGCTCCTGGATTATGAGTGGCCAGACATGTTTTGAAAACCGTGCACACTTTTTTAATGAAGCAATAAACTACTATTCTACCTCAATGATTGTTACGGAATGTTGCTGTTGTAGAAAGACGATTACTCTAATGTGGTGTTGGGCATTTGCTTGTCGACTGTGTTTTCTGATGCTAGAACTGGAACTTCAGCATAGTTTAGTTTCTAATTTTTTCTTTTCGGTTTTAAAATAGCGTTCCTTTTGCTGTTAGGTTCTCGTGCCGATAGCAGATGGCTCAGAGGAAATGGAAGCTGTCATTATAATTGACGTACTTCGACGAGCAAAAGCAAAAGTAGTTGTAGCTTCTGTCGGAGAAAAATTGGAGATTTTGGCTTCTCGGAAAGTGAAACTGGTTGCAGATGTGCTTCTTGACGAGGCTACCAAATCTTCGTATGATCTCATCGTCTTACCCGTAAGTAATGCATACCCAATGGATCCATGGTTCATTTACGAACTGATATTTGGTTTTAAGAGATACGTTACGTTAAAAAGCTCGTTTATGATGTTTGCAGGGTGGACTAGGTGGAGCTGAGGCATTTGCTGCTTCTGAAAAGTTAGTCGAGATGCTGAAGAAACAACGGGAAGCGAACAGACCTTACGGAGCAATATGTGCTTCCCCGGCATTAGTTCTCGAACCTCATGGTCTTCTGAAGGTAATTTCATAACATCTTGAACAATCTAGAAACGTTCATACATGAATCTAGACGTGAAGTTATTACTCGTAACTCCTTTTGAGTATGACAATGTTTTCAGACCTTTCTGTTGCGGAAATGAGCCACGTTTATTCCGTGATATAGTTCTTATAGTCTTATGTCTCGGCATTGCAGGACAAGAAGGCCACGGCATTTCCTGCAATGTGCAATAAGCTGTCAGATCCAAGCGAGATCGAGAACAGAGTAGTCGTGGACGGAAACCTGATCACGAGTCGAGGACCAGGCACCACCATGGAGTTTGCGCTCGCCATAGTCGAGAAGTTCTTCGGACGTGAGAAAGCTATCGAGCTGGCTAAGACCATGTTGTTTGTCCATCCGTAGAGGGCCGTTGTGCGCTGTATGTTCCAACAGTAAGATGGTCAGAGAGTTTTAGGAATTCGGGTTGTAAAATGAGGCTTATATGACTATATGAGAATAAATGCTACAAAGTGCGCGCGTCTTGTGAATGACCGTCTTTTATACTTAAAATTGTGTCGTATTTTAATGATGCTTGAACGTAGTGTTTCATTTTAGGGTGTTCGTAATAAATTTGTCGCTTTAATCTTCAATTTAGGTGTTATTTATGATCGTTATCGTTTCAACTACTGTATTTTGTAACTAATGTGATTATTCTCTGTAAATCATAAATATTTTACGTTCGAAAATATAATGACTTGGAGAACAGAAAGATAAAATAAAGGGTTTTTTAAAATTTATCTTTTATCTTATTGGGTTTTTAATTTGTCTTCAGTATATCGTATTTTCAATTGTACCCCTGAGTTTTTTTAATAAATCCAACTGTACCCCTGAGTTTTTTTAATTTACTCAAAATCATACCTGAAATCATACCTGAAATTGAACAGAGGAAGGAAGGACTGCAAAAGTTCAACGATGAAGATGTTGCAACGACGATGAACTGCAAAAGTTCAATAGCAAAAGGAAGGAAGGTGAAAGAGTTCAAAGGGTTTTAAAAAAAATTGAATCAAAAGAAAGAAATGACGGTTAATAAATTGACTCAACTTCTAATTTACAACTAATCCTTCCACGTAGGCAAATTAGGCGCTCCACGTAGGCAAATTACGCATCCTAATTGGCATTTAACGGTGATAATTGTGAACTAGCATAAATAGTTATGTTTGGGAGTAATTAAGGAAACTCAGGGGTACAGTTGGGAATACGATATACGCAGGGGTACAGTTGGGAAAACCCAATAGTATAGGGGTACAGTTGGGAAAAACCCTAAAATAAATGGGAAGAGCACTTTGTCTTAAAAAAGACAGTTTTTTTTAGACTATTTTTTTTACCCATATTTAGACGTATGATGACCACTATTGAGTACTCCGTATTTACTCTCGAAAGCGTACCTTAAAATAAAGGATATATATGTGACGATTAATGATGACGAATTTGCTGGTTTAAGCAACACATATACAAAAAAAGTCAAAACTGTAGAAAATAAAAAAAAAAAGAATATTTTTAGTGATATTTTGGAATTGAAAAGTCCAAATTTTTTTCATGTTCTTGGGGTGGTTGTAATATACTCCGTATGTTGTCAACTTCTGCCAAAAAATTCTGAAATAGTTAGAAAATTACAAGTTGAATTCATTCTATATTAATTTTCACACCTGTGGAGCTTTAATTAATGTTACATTTCTTAATTTAATTATAAACAAGCACACTACTATTATATTATATGCATTGTGCACTGCATCATTAATAATTAATCCTCTATAATATCATCATCATCATCAAAATTTTCTGATTTTTTGCAATCTTTTGATTCTCTCTACCTTCTCTTCCAAGGTATTTGTTCACTGTTTTTGTTATGAATTTTTTTTTGTTCTTTTTCATTTTTCTGTTGTTATTTTTAATAGTATTTTAAGTCAAAGGGTGTTAAATTCTATAGTTATGAAAATTTGAGTAAATACCCAAATTTCTACCCAAAATTGGCCAAAAAGATGCTATAAAGTTTCAATCTTAGCTTAATACTGAGTATTTGTCCCACAATCACAAATTTGTATCGGTTTATGTTACTTAGACTCTGTAGTAGTAGTAGTAGTAGTAGTAGTAGTAGTAGTAGTAGTAGTAGTAGTAGTAGTAGTAGTAGTAGTAGAGCCATTTTGTTTTAAAATGAAGTGTCGAGGTGTCGTGTTGTTTCTAATGTTTTCCCTTTGGTCTCCTTGGATAATTGGATGATAATATGAAATTATGAACCAATTATTGGGATGTCAACCGTCGCTTTATAAATTCTAAAGGTTTATGTTGAGATTTATAACATGTTATATAAACCTATTTTTGGACCTTAATTGCCAGTTTAAGGTTTTGGTTGAGACGATCTTCTAATAATCTTGTCGTATGGGGTAGTTTTGTGGATCGTTTCCACATTTGCTACATTTCAGTGTCCTGTGGTCTGCGTGGGCTATATCGCACTTTCGCGTTTGAAGTTTGATATTTCTTGGCTGAGGCATACAATAGTCAAATTTTGCTGAGTAATTTAGTTGAATTTTCACTTAAACTTGTTGAACTTTCCTTGTTATGCTTAAAAATGCGTGTTACGTGGACGAAATTTTGGATCATATTACACTTCAGGTCACCGTGGAAAATTATTTATCTCGATGAAATTTCAATGATATTACAGCATACGACTATACGAGTATATTTTTGGTCACCCAAGTGGAAAATAATAGTACAGAACAGTAGTGTGATCCGAACTGTCATCAAATTCTTATCGCAGATCATCAATAAATTCTGAATTGGCCGAGTTTCGTTATGACTCGCTTTCCTTTCTGTTGTGGAAGAAAAGCAAGCTCTGCCTTGGAGCCAACTGTTATCATAAACGAAGGTATCGATAAACTTTTCTTTGTCGCCTCATAGTTTGAGAGACAACCTTATTCCATATGAGTTTTCGCTCACGTTGATTTTCTCTGTCATGTCCTTACTTGCAGATGAAGAAAAGGACAGAGAAATCGGTCCCTCAGATGTTCCGTCATGTAAGTGATGCTCACTGTTGCATAAATAAATATGCTCAGATTTTTCAAGGCATCACTTGTATATCAGTTTCTGATAACTTGTTTATTGTTTCCGCTTTAACTAGGTTCGGAGAACATAACGTTCTACACGTACAAGGAAATGCAGACTGCAACGGATAATTTTACCAAGTATAATAAAATCGGGCAGGGAGGTTTTGGATCCGTCTATAAGGTATTACGTGACATTGTGCGAGAAATTAGTTACACTTCTTTGGACCTCTCAAACGTATTAAGTTGTGTCGGGTTGGTGTTTCGTCTTAATAAAATGGTTCACAAACCCTTTCGCCTAAACCCGACCCAAATATATGTTGTATCGTGTTCGTGTTGACTAAATTGCATAAATGGGTCATCAAGCCCAAATCCCAACTCATTTATTTATTGTCAGGTTCGTGTCGTGTTTTCATGTCATACTAATGTTGGTCTGTGAGTCTGTCTAAATATAATTTATATGACGCAGTTTAGGTTTATTTTATACTCCGTATATAGGTTATTTGTATTGTGTTCGTGTCTAACGAGTTCAACCCTAACCAACCCAAATAAATTTTGTGGTGTGTTCGTGCCGACTCACTTACACAGATCACTCAACCCAAACCCGTTGATTTTTTGTCGGGTTTGTATCATGTTTTCGGGTTGTATCATGTTTGTCAATTATGAGTGACTTACAAAACTTCGTATATAAGAGCATGTATTCTGATTTTGTAGCTTTGACTATGATGTCACTCTTTGGCTTCATATGACGCTATTGATTCCGAAGATAAAAACTCTCTTTGATCAGGGAAAACTCAGATGTGGAACCGTTGTCGCTATTAAGGTGCTATCACCCGAATCAAGACAGGGCCTGCGCGAATTTTTGACAGAACTAACCGTCCTTGCAGATATAAAGCATGAAAACTTGGTCGAGATGTTAGGCTGTTGTGTTGAAGGAGACAACCGAATTTTGGTCTCCAGATATCTAGAAAACAATAGCCTCGCCAAAACTCTGCTAGGTACGCTCAGTTTTGTAACTTGACGGCTCTGATTAGTTCCGCTTTTGCCTGAATTGTGATACCTGTTATTCGTTTAGGTCAGAGGGGTAATACAATCAACTTCACGTGGGATGTAAGACGATGCCTATGTATTGGCATCGCAAGGGGGCTCGCTTTCCTTCATGAAGAAGTCCAGCCTCATATTATACATCGAGATATCAAAGCGAGCAATATCCTCCTCGACAAAGATCTGACAGCCAAGATCTCTGATTTTGGCCTCGCAAAACTCATTCCTGCGAATATGACTCATGTCAGCACCAAAGTCGCCGGCACGCTGTAAGTTATCATGAGAACGTGTCATATAAAACTCTATATGACTGTAATCACGTGACCCAAATGCTCACGTCTGTTGAATGCAGAGGCTATCTGGCACCCGAGTACGCATTGCGAGGGCAGTTGACACGGAAAGCTGATATCTATAGTTTTGGCGTTCTTCTTATGGAAATCGTCTGTGGTAGATGCAACAAGAATAGACATTTACCTGCCGAGGAGCAATTTCTTCTGCAGTCGGTAATGAATTTTTGCGTTGCAGTTTCCTAATACTCCTTTTGATTCAGTCATGTGTGTCAAAAACCAATTCAACTAAACTTTTAAGCTGAAGGTTGGAGACCCAAGATCGGTTTTATACTCTAACAATACGTTTATCTTTCTATTTTTCGAATTGACGTACATCGATCTTTTTCTTTATAAATGAAATAACTTGCATGGTAGAAACTGATGCGGTTGAAGGATGTCGGTTTTAGTCAACTATTTTGGACGTCAATTTTATCAGATTATATTTAAGTGAAAATATAACGACCAGTCGACTCTAATCCTATAAATAGAAAGGTAGACAAATCACCAAAATGGAGAGAGTATTATGTGCCGTTATTTCTCGGTCTAGTATTTTCTATAACCATGTTATCTAATGCAAGTAAACCTTACCCAGGCATGGGCAATGCTTGAGAAAGCGACACTTTTAGATTTGATCGATGAAGCTTTTAGAGGAGATCTCGACAAAGAAGAGGCAACCCGATTCTTGAAGGTCGCGCTTCTTTGCACCCAACAACTCCCAAATCTTAGACCAGCAATGTCGACAGTGGTCAGGATGCTACAAGGTGAGGAAGATGTATCCGATATGAGCATAACAGAACCAGGGGTACTCCTAGAGTTGGTGGATGTTAAAGTCAAAGAAAACCCTGTGCAGAAAGACGATAAAAGTTCGTTTTTGCAATTAGAATTAGAGCAGAGAGACCCGACTTTTCCGTCGTTAACTTTCACGTCGCTAAGTGATCGGACGAACTAAGAGTTGCAGGTATATATTTAAGAAGACTACATGCATGTTTTTTCTTGAATGAAACTAATGTAATTCACTTCAATTTGGTTATATTTCTCCTTCCTACTCTCATAATGTTCATTCCATTGAACTTCCTGAACTTTTATAATCACTATGCATGAACCAAAAAAAGTGGTCGAAGGATAATATGGGAGACCGCAAAATATTCTCTACTAATAATGTTCATCCGATTTATTTTATGCTGGACATCTAGACCTGGTCACGGGCCGGGTTGACCCCGGGTCAGGGTCGAAAAATGGACCCGGAACGGCCCGTGGGGGTACGGGTTGCACCGGGTTGGGCCGGTGCAGGGCCGGGTCCGGGTTGTCCGGGTTGGGTGCGGGTCGACGGCGGGTTAGGGGCGGTTTTGGAACATGTTGGAACCGGTTCAGAACGGTTCGAAAACGGTTTAAACAACGGTTCAGAACGGTTCGAAAACGGTTTAAACTACGGTTCAAATTCCGGTTCGCGACAATTTTGAGATAAATTTTATTAAATTTCAAATTTTCAAATATTATTTTTTGGTTACAATAAACGGACTCCTTCGAAAATAATATCAATCTAAAATTGAGTTTGGCCGCCGCGTTGAGAACTACCAACCTCGCCCCTCTTATCCACTTATGCCGTGTGCAATTTGTAAATGACGTATAAGGGTTCCGCAGCCGCCATTGGTCTTCAAAGCATAACATTTCTCTTGATTACTTTTTTGGCATTCGAGACAATAGCAGAAGTATTGATTTGTTGTACCCGGAACCGGAACCTTGTCAAAGTACGACCATACATTCTTTCCCCGACCATATTTTTTTTAAGTAATATTAAAATATAAGATTTTTTTATTATTTATAAAGTAATAGTAACACTAATATTTTTTTTTTTAATAAAAATTTGATAATATAAAATTTAATAGCTATTTAGAAATGTGAATATATTATAAATTATAACTTTGTAAATAATGGAGATTAATTAGAGAATTAGTAGATAAGTATAGAGATGAATGATTTGGTGTGAAAGGTAATGAGGGATTATGGGGGTATTTATAGGGAAGAAAGGAAAAAAAAAAAAACAAAAAAAAACAGCCGTTGAGTAACGTTCAACCCGGTGGGCTGGGCCAGGGTCTAACGGTCGACCCGCCGAGTTGGGCCCGGGTTCAGGCCTGGTTGCCGCCCCGGTTGGAGGCGGGCCGGGTCTCAAAAATTGGAACCGAAACCGGCCCGTGAACCGGATGGAACTAGTCACTTTTTGAACCGCCGGTTTCGGTCCGGGTTTTGTCGGTTTGGGTCCGTGCCGGGCCGGTTCAAACCCAGCCCCTTGACCAGGTCTATGGACATCCAATGTAGACCTTTGACTAGAGATGAAAGTGAGCCGTGATGGGCCGGCCCACGTGTCGGAACCAAAAGTCAGCATGGCCGGGCACGGTTAAGTGTACCACGTGCCGTGTCGTGCCTTATTTTCATAATGAAGGCCCAAGCAGTCGGCTCATGGTCCGGCGTGCCGTGTTGGGTTGTGGCTGGGGTTGTTGGCGTGTCAACCCACGTGGTCCACACGCGATTTTTGTTTTCTTTTTATGTCGGGCAATTGAAATTTGAACGGATTTGAATTTTAAGCTTAAAATAGTAAAAATAAAAAGTGAGTTTTTATTATTAATAAATTTAAATTGCCAAATATCTGAATTATAAAGTGATCATGACCCCGCATATAACTACTATAATTAATCGGTCTCATAAAATGTCAACATCTATATATAATTCATTCTATCAACATTAAAAAATATCAATATCAATATATTATATTATACGAAGTATTCCGTATAATATAAAAAAGGTTATTGATTTTTCATGTACGGAATTTACTAAAGTTATATACTTTTTCATTATTATTTTCAACACTATCTTTTTTTACTCAAAAAATATGTTCCCTCCCATTTTCTTTGTTATTCCCACTTGATTATTATATACTTCACATATAATAAACAGGTGGGAAAACACAAACAAAATGGGATAGAGTACAAAATTCTTTTTTTTTTTTTTTAAATTACTACCACTTAACACACACACACACACACACACACACACACCCCCACCCCCAAAAAAAAAAAAAACAAACCTACCACCGACCTGCCTGCCCACCACTCGACTGCCCCACCATCGGCCGCCTCACCCACCTAGACCGGCCCCACCAACACGCCACCAACAAACTACCTTAAACCAATACAAACCACCACATAAACAACCATTAACCCCACCATTAACCCCAACCGACAATCGGCCTCTCCCACCCTATGCCGTCGCCGCTCTGACCCACGTCGTCGTCACTGCCGCCCACCAACCGCCGCCACTACACTAACCATCCCTTTACAAACCCTTATTTTAAACTAGACTTAAATCTATTGAAAATTCATAAAATTCAATACTTTAAACACAAAAATTAAAATTAAAAACTATTAGAACTTATTATCAGAGTTAATTATCAAAAATTGAAAAATTGAATGACTTTGATTGAAGATTTGTTTAAAAAAAAGAGAGAATTATGTATAATTTTTGAGTAAAAAATGGTAGAGTTGGAAATAATAATGAAAAAAGTATACAACTTGAGTAAATTTCGTATATGAAAAATCAATTACGTAAAAAGAAATTTATTAAATAAAGGATAGAATTTTAATTCATTAAAAATGCGGGCTAATACCATGTTGCGATGGTCAAAGATGTGCCACAAGTGGGCCGTCATGCGGGCTAAGGCGGGTCTTGCCTAAGGCAGGCCGTGTTGTGTCATGCCTTGACTTGCTTATTCATCCAAAACTAGTCCCATGCACGACCCCAACCCATTACGTGTCGTGCCAGATGGGTCGTGCCTAATGTTGTTCGTGCCAACTTGGACTACGTGTCGTGATGGGCCATGTCAGCCCTCTAGCCCACGACCCAACTTTCAATTCTACCTTTGACCCTCTTTTTGATGAAAAGGCTAGGCTTACACTTAGTGTCAAGCTAATTTTTGACACTGCGAATCAAAAGGTGTGCCGCCTGTTATATCTCCGAAATCTAAAATTGAATCTTATCATCTACTCCCTCCGTCCTGGTCATTTGTTTACACTTTCCATTTTGGGGTGTACGGGTCATTTGTTTACACTTTCCATTAATGTTCATAGTTGACCCATGTGGGAGGTGGAGCCCACTCTCTTAACCAATTACATTTAACAATTTTAAGCAAGCGAGACCCTATTTGTACTCATATTATTATTTTATTAGTTTTTCCTCTACCTCTCTCCTCACATCGATAAATGTGTATAAAGTAAACGTAAACAAATCACCGAGACGGAGGGAGTAATTGGGAACCTCATTTAATGTCTTTTATTTATTTTTATTATTTTAATTCATTTTCATATTATCTTAGTTTACTTGTATTCTTTTTTGTTGTATTTTTGAAGTATATGTATGTTTACTTGTAACACCCCGACTTATTTTATATATTTTATTTTTCATCTCATTCATATTTATATTTCGTTTCGTATGATTTTCTCATTTTTACTTCGAGAAAGTCATTTCCTAAGCTTGCATTGCATTGTAAGTTAGTGAGTCATGTGTTACGTTTATCGAGGTCGTTACCGAGTCGGTGAGGTTAAGGAGGCGTTTAGGGGTGTTGGAAGCAAGTGGCGAGAGGTGAGGTCGCCTATTGGTCGCGGGAAAGGAAGAAGAGAAACCGAGATGGCCAGTGCGGTTGGCGCGAGTAGGGGCGAGTGATGGGCGAACCGGGAGCGACCGACCGGCACAAACCCATGTTTGTGTGCGTGAGTTTGTGAATGTTTGGGATTAAGTTTAAGCTTTAATTAATTATAAACGTGCCCTAACTCTTCATTATTTTTCATAACCTCTTATTTCCTAAACCTAAATTTTCTAATCTCATATTTCCTAATTATAAATTCTCTCTTCTCACTTATAATTTTCTTATTACTTCTTCCTCAAACTTTCATAAATTCTTTCATAAGTTCTCCATCAATTCTCCATTAAAGATCTTCCAAGATTCAATTTTTTTTGCCCTAATTCTTTCTTAACTTATTCCTTTTATTCTTGTTAAGGTAATTCTTCGTTCTTTTATTATTATTAGTTTTATTATTAGGGTTTTGATTATAATTTGTTATTAGGGCATAGATTTATTATTTTCCTCTTGTTTTTATGCTCTAAATCCAAGGAGAAGGTGAACTCGAGGAAGAAGACATCATCTACATCGATGAGGAAGAATGCTAAGATTGTTGTGTGCTTTAATAAGGTAACTGGGTGTAGTCCTAGCCATATTTTGACTTGTGTGAGACCATATAATTGATTGAGGATGTTTGAATTGGATTGTTGTTATGGATGCAAAGGTATGATCTTTGGTTTGTATGTGATGTAAAGTTGCGATCTTTGGTCTTATTTGAGTTGGTCTCACACTATTGACTCTAGTAGCATGTACTAGGTTGTTTGGGGATGCTTTGATATTGTTTATATTGATGCTAGGTCACCTAAAGGTGATAGCTTTGGGATGATATGATGGTTTATTATGGTTATTGTTGAGTTAAAAGACTAATTACTCCGTATTAAGCTTAATTACTACGCCGTTAACTACGATGAGGTTGAGAATGAATGTAAAGATGATGGATATGATGTTGTGGAATAAAGGATGTTTGTTATGATGCTTAAAGGTGTAACCTTGGGCTAGTTCGTAGGCTCTAAGTTGGTTATTTTTGGGTTATATTGTTAATTACTCCGTATTTAACCGTTATTGCACCGTTCACTATAACTTGAGTTGAAATTGGTTATAAAATGAATTGTGGAGACATTGTTGAGTAAAGGATAATTAAATTGATGTTGATTGTGAGTCAGTTCAAGTTTGAATTGACTTGTTTGATTGCTTGAGTTAAGTGTGCGTACGTGCACTGTTGGGCCTGTGCGTGAGCAGATACTGTAATACCCGAGGTTGTCCGAAAAAGTTATTTGGCTCGGGTATCCCGTTGAAGATGTCCATGTGTTATCTCAAGTGAGATAGTGCTTAAAAGGGTTAAACGTGCTACTCATACCAACAAGATGCATCTTCTTTTCTGGTGGCTCATCTTAAGAACTTTTCAGTTAAGCGTGTTTGCTGGAGAGTAGTCTTGGGATGGGTGACCTCCTGGGAAGTTCTCGGGATGTACACGAGTGAGGACATAGTGCACTGGAAAGGACTCGTGTTGGTCTGTGGGCGATGTACGCAGCCTGGCTAGCTACCGTGAATAACATTTCGGCCTTAGTTGGGGCCGGGGTGTTACAAATGGTATCAGAGCAACCCAGCGACCGTGTGGAGATCCTGTGTTGTTGTTGGCCAAGCCGGTATGGACCTAGCTGGGGAGGATTCTGGGATGCTATACTGTGGGTAGCTACCAGGCGCAACGAGGACGTTGCGTTCTTCAAGTGGGGGTGTGTAATACCCGAGGTTGTTCGAAGACATTATTCGGCTCAGGTACCTCGTTGAAGATGTCCATGTGTTAGCTCAAGTGACATAGTGCTTAAAAGGGTTAAATGTGCTACTCATACCCACAAGATGCATCTTCTTTGCTGGTGTCTCATTTTAAGAACTTTTCAGTTAAGCGTGCTTTCTGGAGAGTAGTCTTGGGAAGGGTGACCTCCTGGGAAGTTCTCGGGATGTACACGAGTGAGGTCAAAGTGCACTGGAAAGGACTCGTGTTGGTCTGTGGGCGATGTACGCAGCCTGGCTAGCTACCGTGAATAACATTTCGGCCTTTAGTTAGGGCCGGGGTGTTACAGATACGACGTCTTTTGTAGGACGGATGCCGCCCTCTAGGTTCTCAACCGTTTTTGTCGTGGTTAGAGACTATGGTTATTGATTATTATGTCGACACCGTTTTTGTCGCGGTGGGTTTGGCCAAATTTAGACAATTGAGGAACTTTTGTCGTTCCGCCATAGGGTTGGAACTTTTGTCGTTCCGGGGTGATTCTTGTTGTTTCATCCAGTACTCCGTGCTTACTTTTGCGCTTGTTGATTGATTGATTGATTGAGTTGACAGTTGGAGCTTGGATAATAAAATGAGTTAGTTAATTATGGTTGACTCGGGGTTGTATGTTTGATTGATTTACACTTTGATTATAGGCTATAGGCCAGTTGGGTTGTATGTTGTATTGTTGTTTATATTGATTATGTTGAAATATGACCGGGGAGCACCTAATTACTCCCCACTGACTGTGGCTGTTGCATTCTTTGCGGCAGGTTTGCGTGCAGGGACGGGTCAAGAGTGAGGATAACCGCGAGAGTAGCTCTCATACTCTAGTAGCTTGCCACTTTAGTATTCTCGTTAGTTTAAAGCTTGTTTATCAGTAGCTTTGTACGGGTATTTTATTCCCGCTTGTTTAGACTTTGAGGTCTACACCGTTGTTTAAGTTATTAGCGATACGGATTCCATGGTGTTTTTTCCACCGTGGCTCGCTTTTATTTTGTTTTTCTTTATTAAGACCCTTTTTATTCATATTTTATGTTATTGGAAAATTCGGGTTGTTACATTACTGTTTTATATGTATTTGTATAATTATATATTTTTTAACTAAAATGTTTTAATTAAATTTCCATTATTTTTAAGTATTTTCTATTTTTCGTTTTAATTTAGTCAATTTTTTTGCTTTTATTTTATGTTAATTTATTATGGTAATTGATTTTTCATATACTCGTACGAAATTTACTTAAGGTGTATACTTTTTCATAATTATTTCCAACCCTATCTTTTTTTACTCAAAATATATACACAATTCTCTCTGTTGAAATTTGAACGGCCATATGGGCTGTTACTTAGTGATTAACATTGTGGTAATGATCACAATAATGCAGCTCTTAATATGTGCACTTAATTGAGTAATTAAGCACAGTCATTTCACCTTCCTTCAATCATAACCTCCCTAATTGAATTCTATAAATAATACTCATTCTAAGTGAATGAGATAAGATAACAACAACAGAAAACCAAACTTACAGTAAACAATTCACTAAGAGCATCCCATCGTAATTTGCTCGGGTCTTGGGGCGTGGAATCGCTGAACGGGGTCGGTGGTTAAGCGTGACAGTTTCTCGGACAAACACGATCCATTTTCCGCACTTAAGGTATGTCCTCAAACCAATAGTGGTATCAAAGCCAGGTTTGTTTCGGTCTCTGCCCTCCGTATGAACACTTTAATTATTCGACCTCCGGCGTAAGTCGCCCCTTCCCCGGCGTTAGTCGTTTTTTTTTTTCCTTCTTCCTCGGTGTTTATACTTTATTATTTTAATTTTTTTTATCATAAAATCGACAAAATCAACAATGATACAAAAATCACCGTTTATACTAAAATCGACATTATGTTTTTATTAATAATACCCCGCAAGTTTTCATGAAGAAATGATCGGTTCCGGCGACATATGCACGGAGTTGATTTTTACAAATCCGGCGACTCACGCGCATCAGTGGGGTGATGTTACAGTGACACACACGTTTTACGAGGAGGAAGATGGAGTTGGGGTTCAAAGAGTACAGTTTGTTAGGGGAGTTCTCTATTCTGGAATTTTCTTATTGATGTTTTTATGTTTATGTGGGCTTCCTCATGTCAGGCTTTTGTTAAAGTTTTATACTTTTTTAAGGAATTTTGTTTCCTTTCTTTTATATATTTTCATTGTTTGCTCCGTTTTTTTTAATATTATTATTATTTCATACGGAGTGTTTTTTGGACAATATGATTACGTATCATTGTATGTTTTAATGTGTAAGTCACATGTATAAACAAGTTTATATTAATATGATTTCATCTTATATCTATATGATTTTGTATCATTTTTATTATTCTGATTTATTTATGTTGTAAGTAAATTTGTTTTATGGACATAAAAATTTGAATCAGTAATGGAGAATTTTGGAGATAATGCGTTCATAATTTTTGACTTATGTGAAAAGGTTAGAGTACTTTTTCCTAATTATTGTGTATAATTGTTATGTTATGTATATGACTTATAACTACCATTATAATATGCTTTTTCGTTTTGTATATATCATTATCTATTACTCGTAACATTATGAATTTGTTTCGAATAAATTAATTGGCCATGTAAATTTATTTTACAATTTTCATAATGGTGTTATTATATATACTAATTCGTTTAGTTTATATTTATATTTATTTATTTGAATAAGTTTCACATAAATTTATTTTGACGAAAAATATTTTATAAATTGTTTATTGTTTATGTCTTTTGTGATGATTCTGAGCTTAGCGATTTTTCGAACACGAGATATAAATAAATGAATTTTTTGGTAATTTATTTTTCGAGTCGTGCCTAATGTCCATATTATTTTATATACTTGTAGATGTCTAAAATATCCCTCAATTTGGCTACAACTGAGAAGCTAGATGGCAACAACTATGACATCTGACACAGGAAGATTCAGTATCTCCTGAATGAACGCGAGGTTCTAGAAACCTTGACCACTACTGTTGGAAAGCCGCAGGAACCCACTGATCCTGCGGCCGACAATGACAAGTATCAAGAGAGTGTGCGTCTCTATTATACGTGGTACAAAAAAAGATCGATCCGCACGCTTCACTATGTTGTCTTGCATGCATAACGATCTTATTGGCGAGTTCGAATCGTGTCACACTGCTAAAGACATGTGGGATAAACTAAAGGTCACGTTCGGACAAACATCAGCTACAAGGCTCCGTGCTTTGAACCTAAAGTGGATGGATTACACTATTGATCCAAAACACAATGTTACCGAACATCTTCGTACCATGAGTGCCATGATACGAGACCTTAAAGCTGCGGGGCGTGATGTGCCCGATGAGGAGCAAATAGTGAATGTGCTTCGCTCACTTCCCTCTAATACTGAAGAGTGGAAGAATTTTAAGCTTCTCATGGCTCATAGTGAGAATATCACTACTTTCACTGAGCTCTCCAAACATGTGGAGATGAAAGTGGAGCGCCAAAAGGCACTAGCTCCTGTTGCTCCCCCTGCTGCTTTAGTTGTTCAAGGTAAGTCCAAGAACAACAAGGATAAGTAAGCCCATAAGAGTCGTCGCCCTAATCAAACTCCTCGACCACGAGGTGGAATCTAAAAGCAACGTTACAAGCAATCCAAGGCAAAAGGCCGTAAAGCGAAAAATGTAGCACGTGTGAAGTGCTATAACTGTGGGAAGAAAGGACATTACGCGAGTAATTGTCCAGAACCTAAGAAGGTACTTTCTTCTATTGGTAGTGATGCTTTATTTGTTTGTTCCCATGCATTAGTTGCTAACTCTCTTCCAAATTGGATTGTAGATTCGGGAGCAACCAAGCACATAGTGCGTGACCGTGATGGTTTTATGGACTTTCATCGTTTTTCGGTGGGTTCACAAACCGTCACGCTTAGTAATGGCAGTGAGGAAGACGTCCTTGGAACTGGAACTTATCAAATAAAGCTTCGTAGTGGCAATACTTTGCTTCTACATGATGCTCTTTATGCGCCTGGAGTGCAAAGTTGTTTAATTTTAATAGTTTGTTTGTCGAAACTTGGATTCACTTTTAATTTTCATGCTAGTAGTTTGGACATTTTGTACGGTGGCGATGTTTTTGGCCACGGTATTTTAAATAATGGTTTCTTTGTACTTGATTTGGATGATGTTTATGTTAATTCATCTTTTGCTTTAGTTTCTCGATTTAATAGTGATTCTGAATCTGTATTGTGGCATGCTCGACTTGGTCATATTGGCCAAGAAAGAATGAATAGACTAGCTAAGGATGGTCTATTAGACAAGCTTACAAGGG
The DNA here is from genome assembly GCA_023091065.1 of Dianthus caryophyllus. Classification (NCBI taxonomy): domain Eukaryota; kingdom Viridiplantae; phylum Streptophyta; class Magnoliopsida; order Caryophyllales; family Caryophyllaceae; genus Dianthus; species Dianthus caryophyllus. Next base: position 10,856,306 of record CM041519.1, read on the forward strand.
TTAAGTTGCCCAGATGTGAGCCTTGTCTAGCTGGCAAAGCAAGCAAGAAACCTTTTGGTAAGGCTTCAAGAGCTACAGGTCCTTTAGACTTGATCCGTTCTGACATTTGTGGGCCTTTAAATGTAAAGGCTCGTCATGAGGCTATATATTTTCTCACAGTTATAGACGACTATTCACGTTTTGGTTACGTGTATTTGTTGTCTCATCGCTACGAAGCACTTGATACGTTCAAGCGTTTATTAGCGGAAGTTGAAAACCAATTGGAACGAAAAATTAAAACTTTTCGAACCGATCGTGGACGTGAGTACCTTTCTGATATGTTCAAAAAAAAATTGTGAGGAAAAGGGTATACGTAGACAGCTTACCATTCCTAATACCCCGCAACAGAACGGTGTTGCGGAAAGAAGGAATCGTACTTTACTTGACATGGTTAGATCCATGATGGTGCAAGCTAGCCTACCTATTACTTATTGGGGAGATGCGTTGCTTACGACAGCATACATCCTTAATCGAGTACCAAGTAAAAGTGTACCCCTTAGTCCATATGAGTTATGGTATAAAAGAAAGCCCTCTCTAGATCATTTACGGCCATGGGGTTCGGCTGGCTATGTGCATAACCCAACCCATAAACATGGTAAACTTGGTCCAAGAGCAACCAAAATGGTGTTTATACGTTATCCCGAGAATTCCAAAGGATATGTAATGTATGGTGAGAATCCAAATGGTGGCATGACTGAAATTGATTCTCGAAATATCGATTTTCTTGAGGATCAGTTCCCAAGTATTGGTGAAATTAAGAAAGATCTTGAGTTGTATGAGTTACAACAAGAGTCTCTAGGTGAAGGTGGGGGTTTTGTTGTTCCTAATATCACCTTAGAGACCTTAGTCCCATCCAATCATGGAAATGAAGGGAATAGTCCTGACATTCCAAATACTGGGAACCCACACATTAATGAAGACACCCTTGAGAATGAGATTCGATCTCACATCTCAAGTGAGGAACCTGAGACAGTTTCTCAAGTTCCTAATCCTACTCCTATAGAGGATAGTGGGAGAGGTGCTTCGAGCAGTAATGCAAACGCTGAAAATGTAGGACGGAAGAGTCAACGAGGGAGAGTTCCAAAATGATTTTTTAGTATCGAGGAACAAGCTTTTCTTTGTTCTCTTTCAGAGATCGATGAACCTTTTTCTTTTAAAGAAGCGATTAATTCACCAAATAGTCAAGAGTGGATGGAGGCCATTAAGGATGTGATGGACTCAATGGCTAAGAATAAAGTATGGGAACTTGTTGACCTTCCACCTACACGACGATCAATTGGAAACAAATGGGTTTTCAAGGTCAAACGTACGGCGGATGGGTCAATTGATAAGTTCAAAGCCAGATTAGTGGCGAATTAAGGCTTCACTCAAGTTGAGGGTGTAGACTATGATGAGACTTTTTCTCCTGTGGTGAGATTTGCCTCTATTCGCCTCCTGCTAGCCCTAGTTGCCCATTTGGACTTAGAGTTGTTTCAAATGGACGTAAAGACTGCTTTCCTTAATGGAACACTTGAGGAAGAGATATACGTGGATCAACCTGATGGGTTTGTCCCAAAAGGTCAAGAAGAAAAAGTATGTCGTCTTAATCGATCCATATATGGTCTAAAACAGTCTTCTAGGCGATGGTACCTTAGATTCCATGAAGCCATTACAGCTTTATTTTGGCTTCTATATGGCAGATGAGGACCATTGTGTGTATGTTAAGAAAACTATAGAAGGGATTATGTTCCTCTCATTGTACATTGATGACATACTCCTAGCTGGGAACAACATGGAGATGATCAATGCCGCTAAGTCGTGGCTGTCCTCTGTCTTTGAGATGAAAGACATGGGTGAAGCTAGGTTTGTCCTAGGTGTCGAAATTCTGAGAAATCGTCCTAAGAAAATTCTTGGTTTATGTCAGGCGACATACATCAAGAAGGTATTAGAACGTTTCAAAATGGATAAGTCCAAACCCGTTGATACTCCTGTCAAGAAAGGCTAGTTCTTTAGCCTTGACCAATGTCCTAAAACAGATAATGAAAAGAAAGAGATGAGCAAAGTTCCTTATGCTAATGCAATTGGTAGTCTGATGTATGCTATGTTATGTACACGGCCAGACATTTGTTATGCGGTTGGTTTGGTAAGTCGTTACCAAAGCAACCCAGGCCTTGCGCATTGGCAAGGAGTCAAGAGAATCTTGCGTTACCTTCGTGGTACGAGTGACCTAGTCCTTTGTTACCAAGGTGGGGACTTACGGTTGAAGGGATACTCAGATGCTGATTGGGGTGGTGATTTAGATGAGTCTAAATCAACCTCAGGATATGTTTTTGTGCTTGGTGGAGGTGCAATATCCTAGTGTAGTAAGAAGCAAGATTGCATAGCTTTATCGACTATGGAAGCAGAGTATGTTGCTGCGAGCCTTGCCGTGCAAGAGGCAATGTGGCTGAGGAGTTTTCTCCAAGATCTTAACCTTACCCCTAAGGTTGACGATCCTGTCGAAATGTATTGTGATAATACTGCTGCTATCCAATTTGCCCAGGATCCGAAGTTTCATAGGAAATCCAAGCATATTAAGAGGCGTTATCATTTTGTACGAGACGCTATAAAGAATAAAGAAGTCACTATCATGTATATATCGACAAACAAGATGATTGCTGACCCTCTTACTAAGCCTATAGCTAGAGATTTATTTCGGGCTCATGTTAGAAGCCTAGGCTTACAGACGCTATAGTTTTGAGGTTGAAATCTTGTTGTCATAGACATGTATTCAGTTATGGACTTGTTTTTCCGAACATTATATGAAATAATCAGTTTATTTTCTTTTAATGTTTGTTTGCATAAGTTGTATTTTTAGGCACGTAAGAAAATGTCACCAAACTCATGATTGACCTAGTCACACAGGTAATCGCCTTGATACTTAAGTAGTACTCAAGATGAGACTGAGTCTCGTTGACACTTAGTGTGTGAAAGGGTACATTAGTTTTATACTTGTGCGGTATAAATATTATGTGGCTCGTTAAAAGTCGCCTTATGGTGTATAAGATGAGACTCCATAGAGTCGAAGTATGAAATACATGTCTTTCATACTAGAGTTTAAACCGGATATCGAGTGTCGTATTGGATATGGGTATATCAATCTAGTGGCTCGGGTTAGATACTTGAGTAGTATCTAGACTTAGTATTCGCACGACATAGAAGAGTGACATGCCCATCGTAGTGGGAGCTATGTTGTGACACGTATATCATACTATGTGTGTTTTTCGACCGTTATAGGAGTGGTAGATTTTTTCCCTACTCTGTCACTGTGTGAACCCTATAGACTATAATGTCTTTTGAGGTACGAAGCCCTTCGACTTAGAGATGTGTTAAAAAGTTGAGACTTGGTGACGCTACTTTAATATGTCTCCTAAGAACCTTAAGTTTTTGGGTTCAGCGGATCATATTAGGAAAGCTGACAAGTTAAGATGATTTTTCATTAGTGTCTAAGGAATGATCAATTCAACTGCACCATGTTAAGCCCGGCCGGCGGTTATATTTGGTATATAACTACGTAACATGTTATAGCATAAAGGGACTATGTATGCTGCGGTGTTGTTTTGAATGGTCTAGGGAATCGTCATTGTGAAAGTGTTATGTTAGTTTGATGGGAGCTTAATATAACACTACTTGTTTCTTTTCTTCTGGTCGCACACCCCATTTCCTGTATGAAAGGTGATTTATTGTTTTGTTAAGTTGTTTGGTATTGACTTGGTTGTGTGGCCAAGTGGGAGCGTTGTTTTGGTTATATGGCCGAGTGGGAGTGTTGAAATTTGAACGGCCATATGGGCTGTTACTTAGTGATTAACATTGTGGTAATGATCACAATAATGCAGCTCTTAATATGTGCACTTAATTGAGTAATTAAGCACAGACATTTCACCTTCCTTCAATCATAACCTCCCTAATTGAATTCTATAAATAATACTCATTCTAAGTGAATGAGATAAGATAACAACAACAGAAAACCAAACTTACAGTAAACAATTCACTAAGAGCATCCCATCGTAATTTGCTCGGGTCTTGGGGCGTGGAATCGTTGAACGGGGTCGGTGGTTAAGCGTGGCAGTTTCTCGAACAAACACGATCCATTTTCCGCACTTAAGGTATGTCCAGTGGCGGATTATAGTTATGTTGGGACTGGGCCCGGCCCACCCTAAGTCTTGCTCTTACTTCTAATACAAAACAAGCCCACTTCACCTTGGAGAAGAAAAGTATTAAGTGACCCACCCTCAAAGTTTAATATTTCAGCTCTATACTTTCTGTTACTTCTTGCTTTTTACTCCTTATTTTTTTTTATTGTTTTTTATTTGTGTGAGGCCCACTGCATTTAATAGAAGTTTACAGTTTTTTTCTTCTTACGGAGTAATTTTTTTTTTTTTTTGTTTTTTTTTATAAGAGGAGATGATATTTTGACTTAATAATTGATTTTTTTTATACATATCATAATTTATTTAAGTTCATCTTTTAATGATTATTTACCTTATTTTATACAGAGTATTATATATATATTTAATTAAATTAGTTACCAATTGCTTTGTATTATTTTTTTTCATATTTATTATCGGTCTTTTACTCCGAAACTCAAATACTTAGTATATTAAGGTGAATCTTTTTTTTTTACATTAATTAATACTGTATTACTAATTCGATGAACAAATTCTTATTTATTTTCTTAAACCATAGAAATTACATTTTTTTTTTTTTATAATAGATGTCTGAAATAAAATGGATGAATTTCTCGCATACACTTAGTCATATATATTAAAAAGAGATCTATGTTTTTCAGATAACGACTGCTCTTTCCAAATTTATTTTCATTCATTTCGATTCGATTCATTCACTTCGATTCGATTCGATTCGATTCGATTCGATTCCATTCCATTCGATTCGATTCGATTCATTCACTTTCGATTCGATTCAAAGACTATGTTATAAATTTGAACTTCATTCGATTCGATTCGATTCAATTCATTCATTTGATTCGATTCGATTCGATTCACTCATTTCGATTCGATTCGATTTATTCGATTGATTCGATTCGATTCGATTCGACTTTAAAAAGTCCGAAAGAACAGGTCCTAACACTGACATTTTGATTTTTATATAGGAGTATTTTATTAGATTATCATATATAGATAAGCTAAAAAATTTTGGTTGTTGTAAACTTAAATTAATAAATACGTTACGGTTTTTTCTGGCCCACTCTATAAATTTTTTCAAAATCCGCCACTGGGTATGTCCTCAAACCAATACTCTCTATTTTTTTTAAAAAAAAATTCAAACTAATCTTAAACCAAATTCTTTCAATTTTCTAATTTTTCAATCATGAATTTCGATAATAAATTCATTGAGGTAATAATCGTTTTTTTAATTTCAATTCTGTTTTTAAATTATTGAATTTTATTAATTTTCAATAGATTTAAGTCTAATTTATACGGAGTAATTAGGTTTGTAAAGGAACTGCATAGAGTTAATATATACTCCGTACATTTTATGATGGAATTCGTTAAAGCAAATTTATGGACTAAGGACCTGTTCTTTCAGACTTTTTAGAGTGAATCAATCGAATCGAATCAATCGAAATAATCGAATCGAATCGAATCGAATCGAATCGAAATGGAATGAATCGAATGAATCGAATCGAATCGAATCGAATGAAGTTCAAATTATAACATAGTCATCTTTGAATCGAATCGAATCGAATCGAATCGAATCGAATCGAATGAATCGAATCGAATCGAATCGAATGGAGCCGAAATCGAATCGAATGATGGAATAATTTGGAAACAGTCCTAAGTTTAAATACGCATGTTCTTATTAGAGTTCAACTAATTTAACTAATCACTTCTTATCTTCCTAATTCAATATTTGACTTATTTATGTACTATAGACACCTAATTCTTAGGCTTGTTTTCTTAAATAAAAATTGAACTTAAATTCTAAAACTCGACTTTAATCTAAGACTCGAAAATACAAGGTATTACAATTAGCCTTTTTATAAGGAATTATAATCAACTTCTCAAATTATTTAATATCATTTTCTGTAAAAATGTGATATTAAAATTTCTATTTAATTTTTCAATTTTTTTTAGAGGAGAGTTAGGTGAACAAATATGACTGACTGTAAGGATAGTCAGACAAGAAATCTGATTGGTCATTCGTAGTCTAACGTTGGAAATTAAATTTGTCTGGCCTGGAGGCCAATCAGGTATATAAAAAATATGAGTCTCTCAACTGTTAGTCAGATTTGCCACCTGACTAGGCTTGTTGTAAGTCACTTTTTTACCACGACATTTCCCCATTTTTTTTTTTTACAGAGTAATTGTTTGGATCATAGTTTAACTACGTTAATAAAAAAATTTACATGGTTTTTCATATTAACGGAGAAATTTTTTTAAGCCGATTTATTTAACATCGTGAATTACAAAACATAAAATAAAAAAAAATCAAATTTTTTTTAGAAAAGTGACAAAGAGGGATAAATGGTCAAAAGGGGGCGATAAATAGCAACATGTGGTTCACACATAGTCGTTGTCCCAAAAAACGACTTAGAATACGTTTTTTTCAAATGTTAATAACGTATCACGTACTATTATTTGTAATTAGATTTAAATATAATGACGATGATAATCGTAAACAATTTTGTTTTCGACTTTATTAAACCCAAAACAAAAATATGATTTAGGTTTCATACAAACTAGTATTTCGTTCTACACTATTTTTTTTTTTTTTTGTCTTGTGTTTGTCTCAGCTTAATAATTGATTTATAATAATAAATGAGTGAAACGTATATAGAAATTTATTCAATTATTAAGCAAGCTTCAATCATTAAACAGTAGTGTAATAGACTAGTAAGAGATCAAAACATGCAAACTACTAAGAAGATACAGTACAATAATAATTGATTAAAAATATATAATCATACATAAAATATAAAAGTGCAGAAACATACTTCAAACACTAGCTACTAAGCTAGCCCTAAATACCAAACTAATGACATTACAAAAGCATACGATTAATTAAGCAGCATAATAACCAAGCTAATAATTAAACAACATAACCCAATAATTAATTAATTAATTAATTAATTAAACACTAAAACTGATCATTATTTTATAAATTGCATTGAATTAATTTTAGTTGGAGTAACTCTGAAAAGGGAGTGATAAGTGCTGAAGAAGAGCAGTAACAGGTGCCACAAGAGTAGGTTGATAAGCAAACCCATGCAAATCACCACCAATAATAATGTCATCATTATTATTAACACCATAATCATGATTAGTGTTTTGATTAAGAGCACAAGACATGTGTTTAGTAGGGTAATTAGGCATCCACACCCAAGATTTCCTCTCAAAATCAAACAATAATCCCTTATTAATCCCCTTAATCATGATTATGATGAACTCCCCATGACCTACACAATGAAACCCTCTACCACCTTCAATTTGCTCAAATTGAGCAAACAATTGTTGGGGCATTCTCTCTACTTCAACCCATTGGGCCCCACACCCTTGTAGGGCCCACACTCGTAGGCTCCGAGGCACGTTGAGCTTGCTCTTCTCCACGGCCGCAACCAATAGGAGGTTGCCGCCACACCCCGTGGTGGTGTTGGAACCCGCAGCTGCTACCAGACTTGGCGATCTTAGGAACCGTCTCATAGGGGCTTGAATTTTCCACCAAGTGTTGGAGTTTAGGTCATAGGCTAGGACACTGTAAGGGCTATAGTCCATGCAATAGAACCTACCCTCCGAGTGAACCATTTGGCCTGACTCTAGGCTACAAAGCCTAGGGAGGCATGAGGTGGTGTCCCACATTGAGTAAAACCCGCTCGAGTCCACGTGGAAGGTCTCTGTCGTGAGGTTCTTGACCGCGTAGGGCGAGATTAGGTCGTCCCCAGCTAGGGTCATGAGTATGGAGGATGGGGTGATCGATAACCCTACAGAAGGGAAGAGTCTAGGGCGTAGGGTTTGGGGTAACTGGGTCAGTGACCCAGACACTGGGTTGTGGAGGAAGAGGTTCTTCTGGCCTGGCTCATCTGAGACCCAACAGATGAGCCCGGCCGATGATGCAGCAGGGGAAAACCCTAGCGGGATTAATGGAAATGTGATTGTGTGCCACTTGACCTCGTACGGGTCAAACAGATACGCACTGACAGGTAAGCAACTTCCTCCATTATTTTCAGACCCAGCACCAGCAGTAGTGGTGCTGGTGCTGTTAATATTAGCTGTTGTTGGTTTGGGTGATTTGTGGGGGAAGAAAATGAACCAATGAAAAGTAGGGCAAACTTGGAGGTAAAGTTGAAGGAAGGTGTTGGAGTACAAGAGAGCATACCATCTCTTGCAAACCGACCGAGCTCGAAAAAAAGCCGGTGGAGGAAGGCAAGCCAAGATCCGATCCATTATCGGTTGGGGAATCCGACTCCATATCCTACTATCCATCCATGGAGTATAATTATGAGTACTTGTAGTAGTTGTTGTAGTAATAGTAGTAGAATTGGTGAAATGAGTGTTATTATTATTATTGTTGTTATTAGTAGTGAAATTAGCAACATTTGATGCAATAGTGTAAGAGTTGTAAGGAAATGGGAGATTAGTGATACAAGAAGGGTTAAATGTTTCCATTTTTTAAAAGGTTTGTAAGAGTGTTTTGAGAAAGTTTTTGTGCTTGTGTGTGTTTGTGGTTGTGGTTGCATAGGTATAAGGTATTGAGTACGTGATATATATAGAAAACGAGGTTAATTAATTAACTTTTCAACTTTTGCATTAGTCTGCAGTAGTGTGTACGTTTATGTGTTGTGCCAGTATTCAGTAATAACTTTGCATGCGCACAAACGTGTAATTTCACGTTACAGTCAAACAATCAGTGCAATTTCATGCACAAAATTATTTACTAGAGCCTTATATTTTGCACTAAATACCTACTCTTCCTTTTTTAATATATTACGGAGTATATTTTTTGTTTTCATAATGTATATGACATATCGAATATGTTTATTTAATAACGTATTATAGTTATACATAAATTCTTGTGTGAGTCAAATCTCATAATAAGTTATTGTAAGTCGGTCTCATTTGTACTCGATTTTATATATAGTTTTTGTACCATTTTTGTGATAATTATTATTAATTGTAACCAAATTTTTTAGTTTTCCTAAAAGTGACTTTAGTGTATTTGTTTTATGTTTTTGTATCCTTTTAACTATAATTTGTACTTTGGTCTTGCATTAACTTAGTGTAAGGCTAATCTCACATAAGACTTACTGTTATTTATATTACGGAGTACTTTATATAAAAGTTCTCAATTTAAGATTGTATGTAAGAGTTATTACAAGATAGTTCAATTTAAGTTGAGACTATTTCAAATGTCATACCAATACCATATATATAAATTTATATTAGATATTGTAACACAAAATCTAGGATTTTTTTTAGAATTAATTTAACAAAATGTACTCCATAGTTGAAATTTAGTTGTTGTATAGTCGTATACTCATAGTGGCAAAATGCTTTTTTGAATAAAAACTTGAAGTGGCCTAACTAAAAGTTAATCGTATGTTTAACAATACTGAAAATATATCGAGGGAACAAATTATGAAATCTTTAATTGAGTGACAAGTGTCCAAAAAATTGAAAATTTTAGATAAAATGATACTATAGACGGAGTATTAACTTTTATTATAGTTCAACGAATGTTTCAACGACGACTGAACCCCTAGACCAAAAACGGGTTAATGGATTTATACAAACTATTTTTCTAAGTCGTTTCATTTTTCGAATCCTCAAATCTAATAACTCGATCATTAGACCGATATCAAATTAAACCAAAGTTCAAATATAGATGAGAGAGTTTGACGTAGTAAGCTACTAGGGTAATATAATTAAACGTTGCCCTAGTACGTTGCGTTGAAAATAAGTATGAATGATAAAAATCACCTAAATAAAAAAACAAAGTGAGAGTGATCCATGTGATAAAGTTTGAAAGAAGCATCTATCAATTCAGTGTTTTCTTGTCAAATGCAAACACTGAAATACACCTGAGAAAGATTGAAGAGATAGAGAATAGCTGCATCAATAAAACCTACAAAACCTCCAAAAACAAACGATGTATTTGAATGATTGTTTGGTTATTCAAGTGCTTCTTATGCTCCACCACTTGCCCTAAAATTCAATCCAAAATCTTTCAAATATTTTTGCAGCAAATTAAATGTATGTTTGTGTCTTGTTTTGTCAAACTTTTTTTTGTACTCATTATGGACCATGGTGAATTATTTGACATTTATTTTGAGAAACGTGATTCAAATTGACCCGACTCAATACAGGTTGTGTCTGAATAGACAAAATTGAATATACGTTAAATTTAAATTGATCGAGTTATATATGATTTGTGATGTGTAAATCTAATTGAACATACGTTAAATCTAATCGACTGACATCCCAAAACCTGGCAAAATAGAGATGAACATGAAAACACTTTTCTTAATCGATACCTAATCTAAACCGAATATGTGTACCTTGAAATGCATTTGAAACCCAATTTAATTTGAATTACAACAAAATTGAATTGATATCTATGTACATACCATAACATTACCCAAGAAATGAACGGCAAAACCTACTGACCCAAATTAAACGTGGCCAGGTTATTTATTTTTTCATAAAACATTCCAACTTCACGCATTTTTACTTTAATTATTTATTTGTAGATATTATTTTCATTATAACCTTTTTAATTTAAAGATAGTGAGCATTAAGCCAATTAATCTACCTCCAACTAAACAATTATATTGATAACTTAAACAAAACCTAAGATCAATACAAAGGAAGTCAAGTCGATTTAACTTAATCCGAAAATAAACCAAACGGAGGGTTTGATAAGTATGATCGATCCCTGAATAATTTACTCCGTAATATAAATGACTTCTATTCTTATATTATCTCTCACAAATTCTTGTATGAGTCAAGTCTTACAATAAATTAATGTAAATCCGACTTATTTGTACTCGATTATATAGTTTTTGTATCACTTTAATGATAATTATGATCAATTGATACTAAATTTTTTAGTACCTCTATAAGTGACTTTAATAGATTTGTTTCATATTTTTGTACCTTTTTAATTGTAATTTGTACTTTTGTCTCACATTGTAAGACCTGTCTATATATAATTTCATAAAAACATAATTGAAGCATTTAACATTGAATGGACCCGATTAAAATTATTGTCGAGAATTCAAACATATTTAAAAATGTTCGATACAAAAAAATCTGGCCCGTTGTAGAAAATAAAATTACTAGAATTGAAACAAATTAAAATATAGTTGAAGCAAAGTAATCTATGTGACATTCATATAATCAATTTAAGTAATCCAATGGTCAGCAAAAATATATATAAAGTGAATCCTAATGACTTATGACTTGTCTCAGAGAACCAGAAAGAATTTTAAGGGCACTTTCTAAATGTGGAAAAGATGTAGTGAGCAAATTTAGAAATATAATATTTCCTTTGAGAAGATTTCTATTTATGTAAAAGGGTTATACCTAAATTAAGAAATATTAGTTTGTCTTCAAGAAATCGCCTGAAATATATTTCTGATAGTATTGATTTCAGTAGAGTGTATGGTATGTACGTGATTTGTCTGATCTAAAAAAATTAATTTAAATAAAAAGTCTTCTTTACTTTGAGTTTGACTAGTCAAGTTTTGTTAGATATACTCCGTAAAAAAAATTTAAGTGTGCAATGATTTCAATTACTCCGTACCATGAACACTAACTAGGGTCAGTAAATAAAGTAACTACGTTTGTTGTCAATTATTATTATTGCGTGCTCAGTTTTATTTGTAATAAGTTCAAGTTAGTAACAACAATATACTTCGTACTCCGTAATAAACAAGCTCAGGTGAAAGTATATTAAATTGTTTAAGTATGTTAAAAGTGTTACGGTCTTCATCATTCAACGTATTTCTTTTGTCTTAGTCATTTGTTTATACGTCTCTCACAACCTTCTTACAAAAAAGTGAAAGTGTAAAAAATTTCACTTGAACGGAGGAACTATGATATTTTTGGTTTATAAGGTGATATTTTGACTTCAATTATTTTTGGAAAAAAAGTATTAGTTCAAAAAAGGAAAAAAAAATTATGCTGTTAAATTATTTGTGAAAATAGCTTTTATATGAGTATAAATTTGATGATGTATATTCAAATATTTTGAGAGATATCGAAAAAGAAATGAGAAATCATATCATATACATAGTACTAAAAACCAGATGAAGAATACAAGTGAATTTAAAATTTAAGATTTTTTCGTAACTCCTACCTTTTATAATACACTTTTTAAAACTCTTACCTTTTATAATTTTTTTTATCAAGACTCTCACCTTATATAACCACAATGTTTAAAAACACCACCAAATCCTCATCGGTACGTCACCATAAAATGTGAAATAAAATGCGCTCCGGTTATAATGGACCCTAACTTTTGTTTATGTGATTCTTAAACTTTTGATTTATTCGTTATTTAAGCTTTACGTAATACTCATATCATCAAATTTTCATTATTCCTTCATGGAATCAGTGGCGGACCCAGGATTTGACGCTAGGGGGGGCACCGTACGAAAAAAAATAAAAATAATTAAATAACTGTATAACGTAACGTAAATTGGTTGAGGTTTAAAAAAAAAAAATTACTTGATATTTAGAATCATCCAAATAAATTCAATTTATACTCCCTTCATCTCAAAATAAGTTTCCCCTTTCTATGTAAATTACGTAGAAAATGGGACACTTATTTTGGGATGGAGGGAGTAGTTTATTTTATTATGTCCTAATCTTCATGCGTCTAATTTATGCACTATCAAGGTGTTGAAAATAAGATGTAAAAATTATGAGATCAAAGTAACAAAAAAAACAAAGTTTGAAATTATTTTTGTTCATTTATTTATGAAAATATTGACAAAGTAATAAAATGAACTAAGAATTTTATAAATTAGTGTTAAAAGGCTAGAAAAGTAAATAAAAAATAATTAACCAAAAATATATTAAAAAATTAATTAAACAAAAATAGAGAAACATGTTAAAGAAATCAAACAAAATAAATAAATTGGGTTTATTAAAGTGTTAAAGAAATCAAACAAAATAAATAAATTGGGGATCCTAGGTATTGAACCCACAACCTCCTAAATCTAATTTAGCCCATTAACCAACTTAGCTACATCAACTTATTGTTCAATACCAGTAACAATTAGTACTAACCTAATTTTCTGGAAAATGAGTGGGGGGCACGGGCCCCGTTTCCCTATGTTAAAACACAAATTCTCATATAAAACGGGTAACCCGTCTTAAGCTTAAGACGGGTCAAATAGTTAGAATAAGACAAAAGTAAAAAGTGTAGGAAAGAGTAGAGTGTTTTGTCTTATGTGTGCAGGTGAATGAGTACTTGACCCGTTTTAAACTTAAGACGGATAACCCGTCTTAAGAGAGACTTATTGATGTTAAAATTAATGGGATATTTTTCACGGTACCTATGAGTTTTGATAGATAACCCAAGTTATCCCTCATTTTAATATGATTCTTCCCATGGTACCCTTGAATATTACTTTTTGTCAAATTAACTTTATAACGGCGTTAAATTTTTACGGCTAATTTATGGCGAATTCTCATGGTACCTAGAGATTTGCAATCATTGCATGTGGTACCGTCTTTTTCGTTTGAAAAACTTTGACCGACTATAACTCGCAGCTACATTGTAACACCCCGTGTTAATTTAAACTAATCATAATTAGGAAATCAATAATTAGACAATCTCGCTCAATTATTTTCTAAAACAATATACTACAAGCTTTCTCGCACCTAAACTAAAATCATTTTGATATACTTCGAATTTGAAATTTATTTTTTACATTTTCAAACTCGATAAATCAAATGATGAATCGACGACAAATTTCTCAACGACAAATTTCGGCACGCAAATCGAGGTCAATGTTGACCAAAGTGGCCAAGCCACTTAAGGTGATTAAATCACCTAATTCCTTTTTCAAATATACTTACCCATAACCCAAACCTAAAAAATTTAGTTAAGGCTTAATCATTTTGGTTATTACTAACAAAACATATTATATTAATAGCAATTCACTATTTCGTTTTGATTTAACTAACACTTTCGTTAAACATCGAAATAATGAGTCATATTAAGTCTAAACTGATAAACTTTTTGACGTTTGAGTATAACTATTTAAATCAATAACATTCAACGAAAAAAAATATGTATTTCGACCAAACGAAATTTTTATTAAAAATTTCGAGGATCCTAAGCCCAATTTTTATTTTGATCACCCTTCAACGTTTTTCTTCATTTTTATTTTCGATCTTACTTCGAACCATTATTTTAAGATCATATATTCTACTTCGAGACTTTTCGCGTGCGCGTAAATCGAAAAATTGAAAAACGAAAATCGAGCCAAATGAGTCACCATTTGGCTGAGATATTTGGACCTTGAGTCCAAGTTATCCTCTTCCATTTTCTTTTTACTTTACTACCATGTCTAATCCACTTACACCTCCTATATTTTCATCATCATTCTAGCTTAATTAAAATTAAAGGTTATACAAACTAAATACACAAATACAATACAAGCATACTACTACAAGTTCACTAGTATACACAATACATACTACACATTTCATTTTACACACAAACATAAAAACACTCTAACTCTTTTCTCTCAAAATAAACTCAACTCAAGAATACAAGTAAGCATATTCATATGCAACCTCAAGAACTCCTTTGAATCTTCATCCTCTTTAATTCTTTTCTTCCTTAAAACTTTCATTTTATTGTCTTAAATTTATTAGAACACTTAAATAAACTCCTCACCATTTATATTTAGTACTCACTTCCTCTTCTTACATACAATTAAATATGAACATAAATCGAAATCATAAAAATTTAAAACATCACCTAAATATAAAAATGATACTACACTTTAAATTTTCATTTTAGTTAGTCTAGTGAAAATAAATTACTAACTTGCTTATTTTCATTTTTTTATGTACTAATCTTAACCAAAGACGAGGAGCAAGGTGGAGGCATCGACTTGAGCCAATTTGACCATATAGTGGATCCCGACAACTGCTAAACTAATTGCTCTTAAACCTAATTAAGGTGCTTCTCGCACACTATAAATGATAAGCACCTATTAAATGATTATGTGTTATTTTCCTATTTGATGTTTTGATGTTATGCATGAATTAATTTATCACATAATTATCATATGTTAAATTAGAAGACAAAAATCGAAAAAATAAAATATATTGAACACCTACATATCACACGGCATTTCACTTTGTTTTTGCTTAATTTTTCGTTTTAATTTTTGTAAATTGCATGCTTAAAATACTATGAATAAGATGTATATGAAAATATAATTAGTTTATGTTTTGGGCATAAGATGAGTTTGTTGTGAAATTGAAATGTTTTGAAGTGTTTATGTTCTTGAAATTATTGTTGTTATTTTTGTATGAAATGATTTACTTACATGTGTTAATGTTTGTATATGATTTTTTTCACATATGTTAAATACATAAATGATATAAAGTAAGTTAGTTAGTGAATTAGAAGTATAAAAATCAAAAATGAAAATTTGAACATATATATATATATATATATATATATATCTATATATATATATATATATATATATATATATATATATATATAGGGTCAAGATCCCGTGCGCACCACCTTACGGTGCGCACCGTACGCACCAATTAGTTACACAAATCTGTAAATTAGGTACACAAGTCTGACACTTAGATACATAACATGATAAATTAGGTACACAAATATGTAACCCGGATACACAAAAACGTGATGTAGGTACACAATAAATACCAATAAAATGCAGTATTTTGCTTAATATTTTTACAAAAAAAAATTGAAATACCAAATAAAAATTTGGATACACAAAATCCTAGAATATGATACACAATAAATTAAATCAGATACACAAGAAGACATCTTAGATACACCACACAACTGACCACCTCCAATACTGACCACCACAGCCACCATTGACGCCATCATCACCGCGGTTTTCACCACCACCTCCATCACTTTTAGACAACCCAAAATATGTAGATCTACAATTTTTCAAAAATTAAATTGTAGATCTACAAAAAACGAAATATAATTTCAAAAAACTAACACACTAACTCAAATGGAGTAGCTCATCGATTAATTTGGCGGAATCTACGACGGTGATGGTGTCATCGAAGCTCCGGTGGAGAAAAAGACGACGGAGGCGGATACAGGTGCATCGACAGTACTTGTGTCGTCAATAATGACGACCGTGATTTATGATGAAAATTATTGATACTTGATTATGATTATGATTGGATGCACTTTTATTTAAGATCTAGGCCACCATCACCTTTGTTTGGTTCATTACATTTCAGATCTGAACTCAACTACTCGTTTTTTCGACCACTAGACCACCATACTTACCACCACAGCCAACTACACTCGTCGAAGCCACCACATTACCAACAACACGTTCGGTGTTCGCCAAAGTAATCACTTCAATTGAATTCATATCTACAACTTGAGATTGAATAATTAGGGTATAATGTAATTTTGATTCTCGAAATTGATTTGGGGATTTAGGATTAGAATGATTTGTGGATGCAATACATTCAATAAAAAAGTGTTTAAAAGTTGGAAATATGTATGAAATAAAGAATGATAAAGAAATTGTTTAATAATGGTGAAAAAGAAAGGAGGAATGAAAGAGTAAAGGAGGATGAAGAAGATAGCAGTGAAAGAAAAAAGTGAGAAATAATGTGGGTTGCTGGAAATTGGAGTATAAAAGGTCAATATTAGCTGGACGAAGTACACAGTTTTGTGTACCAAAGACATGAATTTGTGTACCCGGGTTCTTCTTTTGTGTACCTAAACTGCTGTTTGTGTATTTAAGAGTAATAATAAAGTGTATGCATAGTGCATACTGTATACTTAAGTGCATTTGAGATCCCAAGTCTATATATATATATATATATATATATATATATATATATATATATATATATATATATATATATATATATATATACATATATATAGATATATATATATATATATATATATATATATATATATATATATATATATATATATATACACGGCTTTCTTTAATAAAATGGACCAATTTTTAGTTTTAATTTTTCTAAATAACATATTATGATTAGTTTAGGTAAATTAGACTTGTAGGAAAAATTTGAGAAAATTATATAAACATATAAAAATTTGACTAATTTATGTTCTTATGAAAAATATTAGAGTTCTTCACATATTCATGTGTTCTTCATTTAGATGACTAGTTTGATTCAAAATTTTTATAAGTTTTATTTAATTATTGTTTTAATTCATTAATGATTATTTACAACACTAAATATATAAGTTAAATAAACTAATTCCTTAAAATATAAAAGTTAGAAATTTAAAGTGAGTAAAAACACTATTCATAAATGAAATAAAATATTTAGTGAAAATCGTAAACTAGTTAAATCACTTTAATATAATTTAAATAATTAGTATATAAAAACTTAAAGTCAAAACCGATAAATTAAAAAACGAAAATAAAAATGACTAAGTGTATAGAGGGCCACGGCCTTAGTGTTATCACTAATTCTTATGTGAGACATGTCTCACAATAATTTATTGTGAGGCATTCTCACATGAAGGTAGTTTTTTTTTTTTTTTTTTTAACAAATTTTCATGTATGACTTACATTAATTAACGTAAGGCCGGTCTTACGCAAGAACTACTATAGTGTTATTTTTGGACCAAAATTGGTTTTGTCATTTTTTTTATTTTTATCACTTAAGTATTTTAATTAGTTAAAGTAATGAATTGTTAATAAAAACAAAAAAAGAAATAAATAGCTATATGTGATAGAGGCCACGGTTTCACCACTTTAATTGGGTCAATTTTGGTCAAAATGAATTTGTCACTTAGTCACTAAATTTGATTTGAAATTAGGATTATATTAGATTGTATAATGAATCGTTAATAAAAAGAACCAACGAAACCGATAAAAATAAACGTTACACGTATTAAAATGAATAATGTCGAGTGTTACTGCATTTGCTTAAATTTGGTTTTGGACATACGGACTATTAAAAATGAACTACGACAACCTCGCTAAAACTGGAAACCGCTAAAAGTTTAGTTAAGTATATGACTAAATTTAACCGAGTTTTACTTTTGAATTATTATTTAAAATCACTAAGTACAAAACGAACTTAACAACTTTGAAACTAGAAATTTTATACTTACATTTAACCGAGTTTTACTTTTAAAATAATTTTTAAAATCACTAAATACAAAACGAACTTAACGACTTTAAAACTAAAATTTTGTACTTAGAAAATAAAAGTTAGTTTTGTAACCAAATAAAATATCCTAAGTATAAAAGATGTATAAAGTATAAAAATACTAAAGTATAAAAATATAAAAATAAATACTAAGTATAGAAAAAGATACTAAGTATAAGAATACATGTACGTATAAAAATACGTATAAAATACGAAATACGAAGTATAAGAATACGCATACGTATAAAAATACGTATAAATACGAAGTATAAAAATACGCATACGTATAAAAATACGTACAAATACGAAATACGAAAATACGAAAATACGAATACGTATAAAATACGAGGAATAGTAAATACGATGAATAGTAAATACGATGAATAGTAAAATAATGAATAGTGAAAAATATTTAAAATTTACGAACGGACTCAAAATAAATAATTAAGTTTTCCTATGTGTTCTGTTTACCTGAAGAACTGCTAGATCTAAAATTTCATTATACAAAGTTCGACGATATATTTAAGTTTTAGAATTGACACAGTTTATGAATGAACGAGGAAATAAGAAATTGAGAAAACGAGCTACTTGAATAAAATACTAGGATTGTTCGCCATGTTGCGACTCTTGAAATTCGAAGTTAACGAGGTAGCTGTATATGGGGACTTGGGCTCCCTCCCAGAGTTGCCCAAGGCGATTAACGATCTTGAGATTGCTATTCGGTGCGGAGTATCAACCTCAGGGATGGGGCATACTTGATATTACCGTGAGCCCATATATTAGTAATTGGAAACGCCAGCCCCATCCGGGGGTACCCGTCTCTGGTGATAGTCGAACTTTTTCGTCGGTGATACCTTTTGAATAGCGAATACGTATGATCCTCGATAGGTAGTGTATGCATACATTAGACAAGGGATTGAATCATCCTTATTACCTTAGATATCTTTAGCCTGGCAGTCATGTCCAAGTTATGTTGGCCCTGTCGGCTACTGCGCGGATTATGTCTGCATGCTTCCGCCTTAATAACGAAGACTCATTTGTTATCACATGTTGAATGTATTTCCTTGTTTTGATTGATTATTGTCTGAGTGACTTGATTCCTTGAGTATTGAAGTACGACTTGTTGAGAATAATCGTTTATAAGTGTTGTGCGATATGTTATTTGATTTATACTCATGTTCGAATCATCCTGAATTCCTTATATGCCTTACTTGCCTACTTGCTCTTTATTTTACTTTCTATTTAGGGGGTTACGGGTCATTTGTTTACACTTTCTATTTAGGGGGTTACGGGTCATTTGTTTACACTTTCCATAAATGGTCATGGGTGACCCATGTGGGAGGTGGGCCCCTACTCCCTTAACCAATTACATTTCATAATTTTAAGCAAGCGGGACCCCCTTTGTACTTATATTATTATTCTATTAGTTTTTTTCTCTACATCTCTCCTCACATCGATAAATGTGTATAAATTTATGTAAACAAATCACTGAGACGGAGGGAGTATTTATATTGCATATCGTTTTAGAATTGCATGTGTCGAAAGAGTGTGCGAGAAAATGATGAGAATTTAACGCAGGTACCCCGAGACCAACGCTATTGAATGCTGGGGAGAGTTACCTTATTTATTTTGTACTTTTTGAGAGAATGTAACTAAACATATACTCTGTTTATCCTTAAACTCGTATCATGTATATTGAGTTTGTAAGACGATAACAGCTGGTTTGTAATGTATAGACTTAATTAATTTTCCGCCTTAGTTTAATTAAAGTCACGAAAAACCAGGTTGTTACATACATGTTTACAATATGATAATTCCTTCATTCCAATAGGTTATATACGTTTGCTTTATGCACGTACATCAATACTCGTTTTATTTCGTTCATATCTTTGGTTTCGTATTCTTGAAAATTTTAAAATTTGATATTAATAATGTGCTCGATAAGACAATTAAAACAGGATCACACATGACTTTTGTTTTTATTTTGTATGTTAAAAGTTATATCGAAGATTCTACACACTTATGGATAGTGTCCAAAAAGTGAAACGTATACAACCTATTGGAATGGAGGAAGTATTATTTTAAAATTTTGTTTATCTTTACGAGATCTTTGAAAAAAATTGTCATGTTCAAAACTTGTAGCCACAAATTTCAATCAATTACCGTTTATCGCCAATTTTTTTTAAAGATCATATCTCATAATGAAAAGTTTACAAACTGACTAATTTGGTACTCAAATTGATTTTATATACGAGATATATGATTTAAGAATAATAATTTCCAATTAATGAACTCGGTGCTACAAATTATGATCAGTCAATATTTTCAACTAAAAAGGGGTACCACATGCAAAGTGGCGAACCTCGATGGTACCGCGAGAAGTATGACAAAATTAATAATAGACAAATAACGATGTTATAACGTTAGGTTGAAAAAGGGTATGGTAGGAGCTAAAACCAAAATTCAGGAGTATGATGGGAAGAAACTTAAAACAAAGGATAACATATTAACATGAGTAATTTGTCAAAATTTTGGGGTATCATGGAAAATACTAGCTAGACGAATATCAAGAAAAATAAATAACTGAAACGGATGAACAATATATCAAGTCTTGATATGATCAACTTAATATCAATTAACTACTATAGTTATATACAAAACATAGATAGTAACACCCAAATAAAAACACACACTAACAAATCCCAACCTAAATATGGGAATAGTATCGCTCTATCTAATCTACAGAATGTCATTACTGAAATCGAAGCCATCATCGCCTTTTGTAGCAATCCTAAAGCTGATGAGAATCGATCAGCAACCGGTACTAGCTCCTCGGGTTATGGTGTGTCCAACCAACCACCGGGAGTCGTCAAACTGGCGTCTGCAGCCACGTACGCGATACTCGGAAGAAGAATCACCAGTGGAAAGTGCAGTTACTGGAACCTCTGTGTGGTAAAAAAAAAAAAAAAACGACTGCGAGAACAATCTGCAAGTAAATGACAAACACATTAGTCACACATTTTTCCAATTTATTTTCATTTATGAATACTAAATTGAGAAACTTCTGCTACAATTTTCATGAATGCCGTCACCCGTAACATCCATCTTCTCCCAAACTTTTTTGATACGATATAGGTTAGGGGTTGTATAATTGTTTGGATTGATGAGATTATTATTGAGGGAAGATAAGTAGCTTTGGAAGAAAGGTGAACCGATTTAAAGAGGAGATGACCGTAAAATTGTATAACGCCGACCGCCGAGATAGTGGTCAGCGTACTGGATAATACGGTCACCATGAGAGAAAATTGGGTCGGTCCACCAAGAAATGTAATGAACGAGGTTTTATTTGGCTGATATTTTTCGATGAAAAAGGTTGGGGATTCGGCTAGAAAAAATGAAAGGAAAAAAAAACAAAAAAAACTATAACAGACCCAATCCCGTAAGCGACCCTATATGACCAGGCCTAGTGGGTTGTGGTCATATAGGTGACCACAACAGATATCGAACCCCATGACCATATATCATACAAAAAGAAGTGGGCCGTAAAAATCGAAATACATCGTTTTTTTTTTTTTTTTTTTTATATTAAATAACCATATTTTTGTGGCTTCCTCTCAAATATACTTTCTTTTCCTTTATAATAGTCGAGCCACAATATTACTTTTGTTCGTTTTATTTATTTTAATATAAAGTTAGATATTACATAGTACTTCATATTATTTTCTTGTGCAATTTTAAGTAGTGTGTTATGTATATATTATATGTTGTTTGCTATTACCACGTCATACTTTCGTGCCGTTTTCATCAACAAATATTATATTTTGTTTTTTTTTTTTTATCTTAATAAGTTAATATAAAATTACATGTTACTAATGTTACTAAGTTGTGTTTTCGAGTGAAATTTTATGTGATGTATATATTATGTATATATTAGACATATATTGTTTGCTAATGCCACAATAATATACTTTCGTGGCTTTTTTTTTCAATCATAAATATATTTTTGTTGTTTCCATTTGCTTTGAAAATAAAATATTTTGTTTCGAATTTGCTATATTGATAATGGAGGTAATTTTCAGGTGCTTTGGACCAAATTGACGTTTTTGGTGATAAATATGTCATATCAACATATGAGGTTGTTTTTTTAAGGAAATAGTCGATGGCCATAGCCCACGAGAATAAAGCACTGTCCTCCTGCGCCTGAGAAATTATTTTTCCAATTACATTGATTCCCCATGTCGAGAATGGTCAAGGGGACGTATGCGCTAATTTGATTAATTTTCATTAAAAGTGAATTTTTATATAAAAATGGGATTAATCGAAGATTTGAAGTACATTTTCTCTAACGATCAAAACAGTACTCTTTAGTACTTCGTATGATAATTTAGATAAAGGTTAAGGAACCACCAATATAAGTAGATTAGACTTCACATCTTATTACTCTAAAGATATTAATAGTCTAGTTGATGTACTCGCTAGTTTAATTACTTTTCATAGGGATAAGAAGTGTCACCCCCTCTACGTCATGTTCTTCCTTACCTTCTTGGAATCTTGGGTTGGTTTACCGTCGCCTACCTGAATGCCTTACTAGGTACTTCTTATTTATTAGATATTTTACCGTCTTATATGATAATTGATACTCAAAATTCTGTGAAATAAATAATTTAAAATATAGTTGTATGATTTTGTTTGATTCGTCTTATTTGTGTTTGCCTGCAACACAATCAATTTTGAAGAAATCATAGCAGAAGGAGCTTGATTCTTGATACGTGGCGAATAATATAGTTATTGACATTCTTTTATTATATTAAGATTAATTACATGGTGTAGACATAAAAAAATGTCTTTATTAAATAAAATTCCGGTCAAAGTCAAATCCGACCCGTTTGATAAAATAAATGGGGAATCTTCTTGTAAATGGATTATTGTTCCGAGGTAAAGAAAAGAAAGGCTTATAAGCCCAAACCTTCAAGCCCACATTTTTTTTTATAAATATACCTCTACATCCTAATTTTAGGAGGTTGGAAAACTGAAATCACAAAACTCTCTGCAAAAATAAAGTCTAAGAAAAAAAAAAAAAAAAAAACTCTTGAAAGGAAAGGCTTTCAAAAAAAAAACCAAAACAAATTCAACTCTCTTTACAAAGAAAAAACTTAAAATCATCTTCAAATTTTCATATTAGAGGAGAAAGGAAGAAGAAAGCAGAAAATTCAAGAAGAAAACTAGTCACTGAAGACCCTCTTTCGCATTCGATTATACCGTGGAAAATCGAATCAGTGGATTAACGAAATTGTAACCCTAAATTTATAATTAATAAAATTATATTTTGTTCGCATTTATTTTGTGTTTTTGTTTATTTATTTTGCAGACTACAAAATTTGCATTTACATGTGGTTCTAAAAAAAAAAGTCAAACTTAAATACTAGCTACTCGTAGATGGATAGTAAGATAGGAGTGCATTGTAGATTAGTACATGTACATCAGCTAAGTATTAAAAATTTATATTTGAATTTATTTACACATCAACAAGCGATATATATTTAATATTCTCATCTCACTTATCTATCCATCAAACGTACTAAATACATTTGATTCAGCTAGCATTGTAGTTTGAATTTAAGATGTTAAAGTTATTAAATCTAATATAAGAACCCTCAAATTTAAAATATGAAATCTAAAAAAAAAAAAAAAAAATACACAATCAATTTTTTATTCAGAATTGTATATAATTTCAAAAATAGACAAACATGTTTTATCGGTCAAATTTAAGATTGGACAGTACATAAGATTCATTAAAATAAAATTCTCCGTCATGTAATTTTTTAAGCAAATTTATCAACCAAATCTTTGTAATCTATTTACTTTAAAAAAAAGAAAAAAAAAATCATTCTTGATTGTTACCATTGTCAAACCATTGAGTCTTTCGTGCAAGTTGTGACATTATTGATCGTCAGTGTATGACTTCAACAATTTGAGTTTAAAAAAAATTTGTTCAACAATCTTGCAAGTCGCAATAGTCACAAATGTAGGTAACATTATCTAGTATGCAATCATAGTATTAAGAAAACAATAATCAAAATGGCTTCAAAAATTTCATAAGAGCACCAATTCTCAAAAATCCTCTCAAAAGCTTTAACTCTATGTGTAATTCATTGCATAAATATCAAAATGGTCAACTTTTTCAAAGAACTTCAACTCTTCACGGGAAGTACAACACAATTTTAATTGTTCATTCTCAAATAAAAATTACACTAATTCTTGTATGAGAAAATCTTACATTAAATTATTGCAATATCATCTTATTTGTAGTTATTTATATAGGTTGTGTACCATTTTCACTGATAATTATGATATCATATTTTTATAACCATTTAGTACTATTTGTATTCATTTTATGGGTAACTTTAAAATTTTTTTTTTTTCAGTATTTAGGTTAGTGTGTTTTGTAGATTTGTTTTACATTTTTGTACCCGTTTAACGATAATTTGTGTAATTGAACTCACAGCATTTCTAGGATCTACAAAACCTTCAGGTTGTGTCATATACACATCCTCCTCCAATAAACCATTTAAGAAGGCGGTTTTTACATCCATTTGCCATATCTCGTAATCGAAATATGCAGCAATAGCTAGGATAATCCGAATGGATTTAAGCATAACGACGGGAGAAAAGGTCTCTTCATAGTCAATACCATGAACTTGAGTAAGACCTTTTGCAACCAACCTTGCTTTGAAAACGGTCGTGTTTCCTTCCATGTCAGTTTTCACCTTGAAAACCCACTTGCACTTGACAGTCCTTGTACCGTCAGGCAAGTCAACCAAGTTCCAAACTTGATTCTCGTACATGGAATCCATCTCGGATCTCATGGCCTCAAGCCATTTATCGGAGTCGGGTCCCGCCAAAGCTTCATTATAGGTAGTAGGTTCATTACATTCTAAAAGTAATATTTCACCATCTGTGATCAAGTATCCAAGATACCTATCAGGTTGGCGACTTTCCCTACTCGACCTACGAACAGGCTGAACCACAGGGACAGTTTCTAAAACTTCCTGATTCTCCTCATTCTCTAAGATAGGAGCATCAATTTGTGGCTCTTGGATCTCTTGAAGATCTATTTTACTCCCACTCTTTCTCTTGGAAAGAAATTCTCTTTCTAAGAAGAAAGCATTCCGAGCCACAAATACCTTATTCTCGGAACGATTGTAGAAGTAATAGCCTTGTGTCCCTTTTGGATACCCCACAAAGAGACACTTATTAGAGTTTGGAGCAAGTTTGTCAGACACCAAGCGTTTGACATAAGCTTCGCATCCCCAAATCTTGAGAAAAGACAAATTAGGGACCTTCCCTTTCCATATCTCATATGGAGTCTTTTCTACCGCTTTGGACGGTGTTCTATTCAGTATAAAGGCAGCAGTCTCTAAAGCATGTCCCCTAAATAATACTGGAAGTTCAGCTTGACTCATCATAAATCGAACCATGTCTCACTACAAAAAAACAGTCGAAATGCGACGGACGAAATCCGTCGCAAAACGCCTAAATCCGTCGCAAAAAGGCGTTTTGCGACGGTTTCTGCGACTAAACAGGCCCGTCGCAAATACTGGTCGCAAAAAATAAATTTGCGACGGAACTGTCGTCGCAAATGATTTTTGCGACGGTCAAATCAGTCGCAAAATAATCCGTCGCAAATCAATATACTTGCGACGGACATTATTTCCGTCGCAAAACTTGCGACGGAATTTCCGTCGCAATTAATATGTCTTGCGACGGATTTTCCGTCGCAAGTCATATTGTTTGCGACGGATTATCCGTCGCAAGTTATATTAATTGCGACGGAAATTCCGTCGCAAGTATGAAAATCCGTCGCAGGTCACTGATGTTTTTCTGCGCTTTACGCTGTTTTGGCGCCCAAACGGCTGTTTTTACACCTAAAAAACCTGCAATGAAATTCGTTTTCGGTGTCAATACACCGAAAAATCAAGCACACCAAACACACAACACATAAACCGAACATAGCATATATATATAACGGTCATACGGCCACTACCACCGTCAAAGTTAACATTCATCGTCAAAGTTAACAAGTTAACATTCAAAGTTCAACTACCATTACACCACCGTCAAAGTTAACAATAAGTGGGGACATCGGCGCCGCCACTACCACTACCACCATCACCGTCAAACGGCCCACGCCTAAACGGGTCGTAGTCGGCGCCAAGGTTGCATGTCGGAGGAGGAGGTGATCTTGGCGTTGAGACGTAATCAACTCCTCAATTGTAGCTACCCTTTGACTCAACGACCTGTTCTCTTGTGTCAGGCGTGTCAGAATCCCGGGACTGTATGTAGACTGCTCCCCGACGGATGAGTGACGAGGCGGCGGACGGTCGTAATACAAAGACGAGGCTGAACCCGTGCCGTAAACACGACCTTTCTTGTCGTGTCCTCCCACTATCTCATAATACAGCCGGTTCTCGTCAATAGGAGTGTCTGGTTGGGTTTGCTCGTGCTCCTCAACTCTTGGATTGAAGCGGTCC
This sequence comes from Dianthus caryophyllus, assembly GCA_023091065.1. Classification (NCBI taxonomy): domain Eukaryota; kingdom Viridiplantae; phylum Streptophyta; class Magnoliopsida; order Caryophyllales; family Caryophyllaceae; genus Dianthus; species Dianthus caryophyllus. The sequence continues at coordinate 10,883,262 of CM041519.1, forward strand.
TAATTTTAAGATAGAAAATAAATTAAAATCATAGAAAGTAAAGTAAAATCATAAAATTAATGTTCTAGTATAAATGGATTCTTACAAATAAATTTTTGACTTTGTTGGTAATAAAACCGCCTTTCTTGTTTGAGGTTTTTGATTTCCTCACGAGCTCGGGGACAGAAGGTGGTGTCGGCGATCCTACAGACTTTACATACAAAAAAAAGAGTTGATTATTAACGTTGTTATTTATATATACATTAATTATAAAAGATTACATAATAAAAAAAAAAAATAAGAGTACTAACCAATTTGTCGATATATTGCATCATATCTTTGCGGCCCATGGTATGCGTCCCCGCCGCCTTTCCGTCTTCGCCTTGAGAATAACGATTCTTCTTCTGAATTTCTGCCTTTTTCTTGTATTTCTTTAAACAAAACAAAGTAAACGATAATTTATTAGTTTCTATATATTTAAAAATATAACAAGAATCGTTTAATAAGTTATAACTAGTATGTTAATTACCTCAGTGCCTTCCACTCATCATAGCCCTTCCTCAGTATTTGCTTTGGTCTATCCATGATTTTTTCACCCAGGCACGTAATTTGTATTATAATCACCTTAGTTTTATCATGGCAACAAATTATTTTTACGACTAATATATGAAAATAAATAAAAACTAATACTACATATATTAATTGTTTACACCTTTTGATAGGCGTGATCAGGAATCCTTTTTGGGCCATCTCGTTGAAAGTCTCTCTAATTAGTGCTTCATTCTTACATTTGTCTTGGTAGTTGAACTACAATTACATTTTAAAAAAAAAATTGCATCAATCCATTGCATGGACAATTTTAAAAACCGTTTAATCAAATATGCTTAAGTTAAGAAATAAGTACCCTGAAAGTGTGCCACCAAAGCTCTTTTTGCGCGTCTGAAGCGTCTGACCAATTCGGAACAAATGGGTTCATCATAGAAGTTATCGACCTTCGAACTGTCTTGGTCACTTTGTCCTTCGTGAACCTGCATCGACATAATATACCAAATTTTTAATAGTATATGTAACGTACAATATTATACTGAACTAATTAATTTAAGTAAATAAAAATGTGTTTATTTATATATAACGTACCATATGCCTACAGCCGGATCTGGATCTAATGTCGTAAGACCCTGCTCCGCGTTTACCATTATCAATATCACTAACAAATAGTTACAATTGTTTATGTAATAGTAAAAATTTCGGCAGCAATTCGCATCAGTTCTCCAGATACACAAATTTATGTATCCAGAGAACATCAGCTTAATAATTGCTACCAAAATTTATACTATTACATAAACAAATATAACTAGTTGTCACCTAAGTGATATTAATCATTCAAAGACAGTCCCAAAAATGGGGACTATTCAAAAATTATTCCTAATGAATAATTCTCGAATGGGTATACTACGGTCAACGCAAATTTTTTTTCATTTTACATCATTTCAATAAAATAGTTTATGTTAACAAAACACACAATCAACCTAACAAAGGCTCTACAATTCTCTACATTAACATGACAATAATGGCTCTACAATTCTCTACATTAACCTAACAATAATGGCTCTATAATAATTCTTATCATTAACCTAACAAAGGCTCTACAATTCTCTAAATTAGCAAATGTTAAAGTGATTCAATTATTTATAATCAACTTAAAACTTAACAATTAATCAACTCAAACTAATCAACTTAACATAATATATTAACATCATAAACTAATCAAATTAACTTAACAAAACTTAAAACTAATCAACTCAAACATAATAAACTAATCAACTTAACTCATTATTTATAACTAATTCAATTATTTATAATAACTTAAAACTTAACATAATCAACTCAAACTAATCAACTTAACATACATTAACATCTAATCAACTTAACAAAACTAATCAAACTTAACCCAATCAACTTAACTTAACAAAACTAATCAACTCAAACATAATAAACTAATCAACTTAACATAATCAACTCAAACTAATCAATTTAACATACATTAACATTTAATCAACTTAACAAAACTAATCAACTTAACCCATTCAAATTAACTTAACAAAACTAATCAACTCAAACATAATAAACTAATCAACTTAACATATATTAACCCTAATATCAAACTTAATCAAATTAACTAATTAAATGAAAACTTAACATAATAAACTTAAATTAACCTAAATTAACATAATAATCTAATTAAATCAAATCATTTGGGGAGTCGCCGGAGTGTCGCCGGAGTAGGGAGTGTCGCCGGAGTAGGGAGTGTCGCCGGAGTACTAAATCAAAACTAAAATAACATAATAAACTAATTAAAGAAAAATTGAAAAAACCATACTCTAATTAATTTGGGGAAAGTGTCGCCGGAGTAGGGAGGTCGCCGGAGGAGATAGAGTCGCCGGAGTGAGAAGCTCGCCGGAGTAATGGGACGACGGTCGACTTTTGGGCGATTTGGGGGCGATTTAAGTTTTTTTTTTTTAAGTCTGAAACAATGAGGAAGGAAATAAACTCGCGCATTATTTATTTTGGTTTGCGACGGAAATATGCGACGGACTGCTTTATCCGTCGCAAAATTTGCGACGGATTACTTTATCCGTCGCAAATCTCTGACACATCGAATATGCCAGCGAATATTCGCTGGCATCTTTTATGATTTGCGACGGACCAAAAATTCCGTCGCAAAATTTGCGACGGATATTTTTAAATCCGTCGCCAAATTCCGTCGCACCACCTTAATTTTTCGCACCAAATTTGGTAGAGTGCTTTCTGACGGGTTTGCGACGTCTCACCGTCGCAAAACCTAGTTCCGTCGCAAAATATTTTGTCCGTCGCAAAATTCTGTTGTTTACGACGGAATTTTCTTTCCGTCGCAAAGTCCCTCGCATTTCGACTGTTTTTTTGTAGTGTCTAACAATGTTCGATTTCTCCTTTCAGACACGCCATTTAGTTGTGGCGTTCCAGGAGGGGTCAATTGTGATACTATACCACGACCCTTAAGATGATCATCAAACTCTTGACTTATGTACTCACCACCTCGATCTGATTGAATGGCTTTTATAGTCTTACCAAGCTGATTCTCAACTTCATTTTGGAACTCTTTAAACTTCTCAAAAGATTCCGACTTTTGCCTCATTAAGTAGACATAACCATATCTGCTTAAATCGTCGGTAAAAGTTATGAAGTAATAATACCCTCCTCTTGCCATCGTGCTCATAGGTCCACATACATCTGTGTGTATAAGACTTAACAAGTCACTTGCTCGAGTACCTTTTCCTAGAAAAGTTGTTTTTGTCATTTTACCCATTAAACACGATTCACAGGAGACTTACACTACAAATTAACAGGAGACTTACACTACAAATTAATCCTCTTTGAATTAAATAAAAAATTAAATATATACTAAAATATGTATATATATCGTTCTAACCTTAATTTTATTGAAGTAAGAGCGCAGCTTGATCAACAATATACAAAAAAAGTTATGAACTCTATGCTGTTCCTTAACGGTTTGATTATTAACCAATGAAAAATCATTACGATTCTTATCGAACTGTTTCTTTTTGCGCATTTCTTGTATATTAGTCCAACTTTACTACAAATACAAAGTCTAGTGTAAGGGCGTCTCATTGTATTAGACACTTGCCACATCATCTTACAAATAAATATCACAATTTTGTGTAATTCACCCCAAAAAAGTAAAATAAAATAAAAAACTTCTTAGTAATTTATCACCCCATCAACCCTAATTGTCGGTAATCACCACCAATCCCAAAGTCAACCATCATGTCGATCCACCAATAATATCGTCGGCAGCGATCAATTAATAACCTTAAGTACCTTCAACTTCTCTCTGCCTCCTCCAGTTTACCTTCTTAATTAATTCAAACACACTTCAAACTTAAATCAATTTGAAATAAATACAATCATCCAAATATGACGTATCTTATATTATTTGTGCGATATTTATATGAAATGGCATGTAAAGTGTCTTACATATGACTCATGTATTAATTCATCATCTTGCAACTGAAATCTTCGCTTGAGATGAAGCGTCAACATTAACTTGTCGTACAACAAAAAGTAACATATCAAGTTTCAAAGGTAATGTTTGTAAGATTCAAATGTAACTATTTCAGTATCAAAATATAATTTAGATTTTAAGCTGATAAGCTAAGTAACTCTATTACACATCAAAAGTAATTCAATTATATTTCAAAAGTACTCCTCCCTCCATTTTTTCCATTTAGCCCCATGGGCCCACTTTTCTCCTCATAAAAAGTGGGCCAATGGGGCTAAATGGAAAGAATGGAGGGAGTAACATAGTAAACCGCGAAAGTGGTAATTTAACCCCTTAACTAATAACAATTGTGAAATTAGATACCTTAACTTTCAATTGGAGTTATTGACCCCCTTTAGTTTACCTTAATGTGAAATTTAACCCTAATCAATTTTTTCGATCAATATCTCGCCGGAATATCAACTTATCACCATAATCTCGCCATTATATCATACTACATACCAATATCTCATTGAACAAATTAAACTAATTTTTCAATGTACGTATAAATACGCGTATGTATACAATATACATTCTCAGCCACTGTAAAAATATAATGATCGTAACCCTATTTGTTCTTCTTCTACAATTATATCCAGCAACTTAATTTGTTTTTTGTATACATAATGACAATTTCACGAGATCGACCTGAAATTTTTTGGGGATGAGTAACTGAAGTTTGTAGAGATGGTAGAAATAGAGAGAGAAGGTGAAAAGCAAGATGAAGTTTCAATAAAAATTACAGGAAGTATGTAATGACTTAGGACTTGATGAGTGATGAGGAGTATGTAATACTCTGTATGTTATTTTGTTTTCAATTAGTATCGTAGACGTAGAATTTTTTTATACGTATAAATACTGTATTAATACTTGCAATTGATTTTCCGGCGAGATATTGGTCGGAAAAATTGATTAGGGTTAAATTTCACATTAAGGTAAACTAAAGGGGGGCAATTACTCCAATTAAAAGTTAAGGTATTTAATTTCACAATTGCTAATAGTTAAGGGGTTAAATTACCACTTTCGCGCATAATAAACTATATGAAACATAACGAACACTTCAATAATAAACCAATCTTATAAAGTACCAAATAAATAACAAAATTAAAATATCACCAGAAAACGAGATCTCGGAAAGGGGATTCGATCGTCATTGGTCTCCGTTTACAATGATGCACTCAAAAAATAATAAAGGCGGTAGTCGGTGTGGGGCGCAGGTGGTGGTTTTAGTTGCAGTGCAATTTTGTGCACAATAATGGAGGAAGCTGTAGGATGACGATGGCGTCGATAGAATCGTTGGTATGTCGGTGAAATTGTGGTGTTGGTTTGGGGGTCGGTGAAGTTGAATTGTTAGTTTGGGATGGTTATGCCGTAAAAAATGGTGGGATGTCAGTGAAGTAAATTGTTTCAGGTGCTCTATTTAAATATTAGGGGGGAGTAATTTTAATGATGATGTGGCATCATTAAACTTGTCTCATAGGATGACACAGTCTCACCATAGACTTACTCCTTGGATAATATTAACCTAACCACTTTCGTGAAAGAGCTTTCGAAAATCACCTTAGCTTTTATCTCATCTATGGCAACATCTGTTAGTATTTCCCTTTAATTGCTACTCCCTCCATTTCTTCTTTTTCCTCCCATTTGATTTTGCACATAGATTAAGAATAATTACTCCCTCTATCTCATTCATTTAGCCCCATGACCCACTTTTCTCCTCACAAAAAGTGGGCCCATGGGACTTTTCTATTGAAATAGAGGGAGTATTATATTAATGTCAATGAGTGTTGAAGGCAAGGGACCCACAAAAAAGTAAGTGTCTATTTTTAGTAAGTGTTAGTGTGAATTGTGAAATGAGAGGAAAAAGAAGGAATTTTCTTTTTGGGAAAATGGGAGGAAAAAGATAGAATAGAGGGAGTAATGATTTGACTTCACTCCAAATTAGAGTCATTATCTTATCCTTCGTTCCCAACTATGTCAAGTAAAGCTTCTCTTGTATCCCCAAATTGAAACCATGTGGCTTTAACAATATCAACACAACTCTTCTAACGTGTAACAAATAAAGATTTAAGTGTAAGTAATGTTCTTTTCGGTTTAATTTAACCTCTTTTCAGTTCACATCATCTCTAGTAAGTTCAACTTTCCTCTAAGTTCAGCTCAAGTCCAACAAGTTCAGTTCAACCCCTACAAAAACAAATTTATAAATAATAAAGTTCACTTCATTCATAATAATTTTAGATCATTTCAAATAAGTTCAGGTTAGCTAACTCCAACAAGTTCGGTCAAATTCAACTCACTTTAGCCCCAATAAGATAAAAAACAGATCGAGTTTAAGTCCTTATACATTACTCCCTCTATTTCACTCAATTAGCCTCACTTTCCTTTTTCGGCAATTTCACTCATTTAGTCCCATTACTATTTTGGACAACTTTATACAATCAAAATAACACTTTTACCCCTACTAATATATTCATTTTACCAAAATATCATACACTTTATTCTCTAAAATGGACCCTACTCAACAAAACTATCAATATTACCCTTAACTTTTCATTTTTCTTAAAAATAGTGCAAAAGTCAATGAGACTTTTTCAATGAAATAGAGGGAGTATCCTTTAGAATATACTATAAGAAATCACGTACATTAGGGCCATCTATAAAAACATACTCCGTACCTTTTTTGTTTCCCCTAACAAACTTAAAATTTTGCTTACTTTATTTGAGCACCAAAGTTAAACTTTCGTAAAAGAAAAGTCAAAACTTTATCTTGACTAACGGAGCAAAGGACTTGATTTCATTTTTTATTTGAATACTTGTAGTATCATTCATTCTCCCGTTTTACTCTTATTTTACCCTTTCACATATGAAATGACGACAATCATGGTAACATGTGAAAAATTAAGCCCATAGTGAGGTGTGACTTGAAAGAATAATTACAATTGAAGCTGGCCGGGGATTGATTTGGGCATTGAATGCCAAAAATTTAAGGGATATTTAAGTGCACTTCGACTTTGGCGGATACGTAGTGCATGTGTGAGGTTTGTTCACATGGTACCCCTAAACTTTGTAAATATGTGCCCAATATGCCCATTTTGTTACGGAAAACTTGACGACGTTAAGTTTAAAGAAGAATGCACCAATTATGAGTTTAGAGTACAATTAAAGCCACATTATTCCTCAATTAAATGCTATTATGTGTTGATTAATTAGTATAAATTTTGTTGATTAGAGTACAAACAAAAGCATTTAATCGGGGAATAATATGGGTCTAAATGTACCCTAAACTCATAATTGGTGCCTTCTTCCATAAAATTAACGTCGTCAAGTTTTCCGTCACAAAATGGGCATATTGGGCACATATTCACAAAGTTTAGGGGTACCATGTGAACAAACCTCACACATGGGGTACCATGTGTAATCTGCCAAAGTTCGAGGGTACCGTGGGAAATATCCCAAAATTTAATGAAGGGCTTTTGGATTTCCCTAGAAGGATGAAACGCAAGAGTGAGGCGCGCGGGAGTCGGATTTCTACGTTGTTGATGTGGCAAAGCAACCTCCAATTAATCTAAAGCGAAATGCAGTAGGAGGGAAGGAGTTTGGGATGGTTTTGGGAGTAACTGTTGAAAATATTGAGTTCTAATATTATATATAGATATAGATTCGAAAAATAATAGTCAAATATATATCAAGGTAGCTATTTGTACTATTTTATCTTGTTTTTTTTTTCTAATTTTTTCGTGTATTTCTAATTTTTTTTTTTTAAATCTTTGGTTTTTCTAAATGGTATTCGTGCTAATTTTCGTAGTTATATTTTCTTCCTCTAATTTTAATTTTTGAATAGTTTTCTATAATTAGATTTTATTATTGTTTACTTTTTAGTACTTTTAATTTTATTTTATTTTTTTAATTTTTGTTTCTTTCTATTCATTTCTTGTTAAAGTTTTGATTTTTATAGCCAATTTCATTGAAATGTGTATATGAGAGGGTGAAATGCATTCTTTTAATGATATAGGATTAAAACTGTATTCGTATATACAAAAATCGTATTTCTAATTAGGGTTCTTCAATGGCGAAAGGGTCCTCTTCTACATCTCTTTCTTCTTCTTCAGTCAAATCAAAACAAAAAAACAAAAAAATCCCAAAAACAATTCTAATTCGTTTTTTTACTTTAGCAGCTGATGCAACTGAGTTCCCGTGTTTATGTCCTCATGGTCCATCGAGTAAAGATAAGGGGAAAATAAAGAGGCATCACTCTTTTGCCGCTGATAGACTTTGTTAATGAAGACCTGGAAAATAAAGAGGCTTCTGCTAATTTGGCTCCGGTTTTTGAATTGATCCCTGAAGAACCACCTGCTCTACTGCAGTTTACAATCGAAGAGGTTGAATATTGGCGTAACTCGGTGTATTGCTTCATCTGAGGTGCTAATCCTCCTTGAGTGGTTGTTGAAGGTTTTATTCGTCGAGTATGGGCCCGTAATGAGGTAGATAAACTTTCTTTCCTTCTTAATGGTGTCTTTATTGTTCGTTTTTTAACTGAGGAGGGTCCGTAATGAGGTAGAAAACGAGGATTGGATATGCGAGAGTATTGGTAGAGGTACCTCTTGATCGTGATTTGGTTGAAAGAGTGCAATTCTTGGATGAGATTGGGCAAGTTGTGGACATTGATGTGGTCTATGATTGGAAACCTGTTGTTTGTCATCATTGTAAGGGTATGGGTCACTTAGCTCATGAGTGTAGGAAGAGTAAGGTGAATACGCAGGGAAAACAAGTGAAGGTTTTGAGGCCAAAGGCTGGGGGTCTGATGCAGGTTGCTGGAACTGTAAAGGTGAACAATCAGGAGTCTGTGGCACAGTCTTTTGATAATGTATCTACTCCCATAGTAGTACGAAAAGATGCATCACTGTCCTTTGGCCGCACTCCTGCATGCCCATTGATACGATTGAGTCGAGTGGTATACATCATTTCCCTAGGGGTGTAGGATGAGTAGCTGGGGATTCTGGAATGTGAGGGGACTGAATAAACCTACAAAACAGAAGCATGTTAAGTGGTTCATTCATCGTCATAATGTGGGTTAATTTGGTCTCCTTGAGACGAAGATAAAGTCTTCGTCTCAAAATAGTTTGGATAGTTTACTAGTTGCTGGATGGTGTTTAACTACTAATAATCTTTGTCATACTGGTGGTTGAATTTGGGTTATATGGAATCCACATCTTTTTCAGGTGGATGTCATTGATTGTTCTGCGCAGGCCATCCATATGAGGGTCCACGATTTGTTGACTGATAAATGGTTTTTGTTTACAATGGTCTATACTTTTAATCGACGTCTGTTATGGAGTCAACTTGTGTCTCTGGCTATGAATGTAATTGAACCTTGGGTAGTGGCTGAGGATTTTAATTGTGTTTTGTCCCCTGCTGAAAATTGGGAGGTCATGTGAGTGAAGTTGAACCTTGGGTAGTGGCTTATTTTTTACCTGAAGGCGTTTTTTTTTTATCATACCCCTTGTGTAGTTAGGACCATGAGTCACGACCTTCCTCGAAAGAGATCTTTTAAACATCTTAATATGTGGGGGAAAGTTGATTCTTTTCTTAGCAGTTTACGGAATTGGTGGCAGCCTGTTGTAGAGGGCATAAGAATGTTTCAGCTAGTGTCGAAATTGAAGAGGCTTAAGTTGTGCTTGAGGGATATTAATAGGTCCCAATTTGCTGACATTGAAAATAGTGCGGTCTTGGCTTTGAAGAACCTTGAATACATACAAGTCCAACTTCTATGAAATCCTGGAGATGATGTGTTGGTCTCTAAAGAAAGGGAGGCTTCCGAAGAGTACATGAAACTGAAATCTGCTAGTGAAGCTTTGCTACGTCAAAAGGCTAAGTGTGAATGGACCAAGGGTGGTGATTTCAACTCGAAATTTTTTTCATGGAGCTATTAAGGCTAGAGTGACCAAAAATCAAGTGCTAATGATTAAGGATAGTCAAGGGCATCAGTGCACTGAACCTCACGACATTGAGGATGCATTCTTGGAGTACTATCGTTTGCTTTTGGGTTCATCAGAGACTGTCAATATAGATATTATGAGGTCTGGGATGCAATGTACATATTATCATCACCGAATTCTGATGGAACCGGTTGTTAGTCGTAAGTTCAATAAGGTCGCTCATGGTCACCGTTCGTGGAGCTTAGGTAACGCGCAAATGAACAAGGAGCCTCCGGTCACAATTGTAAACGCTGCTATGAACGACATGATTAATATGATATAAGCTCATTTATGGGTTTTTTTCAATAAAAAGAGATAATTTCTGTATCATACTTTAAACATGTGAAAGTGAATTCACTCTTCATACCTGTGTGTGCATATCTTACCTGGGTATTTCAAACTTGTGATCGTGAATTTCATACCTATGTGTGTATGCACTTTTACATGTCCATTGTTCTCGGTTATTTCATTCATTGATCAAATTGTTAATTCGGACCACCTAGGTTTGCTTTGATTATGATAAGTAGAGACGCCTCAAAGGTTTCACTACACCATTACGAATCAAGCGATCTAGAAAAGGAAACAAAGAAGGAGAGCAAACAAAGCGACACAAACGGGACGCAACAACAACAAACTGAAGGAGAATACACTTCGTAACTCTTATATTTTGAAGGAGACACGCCCAAAAATATTTCATTCAAAGATTTATCGTGATGATCAATGATAGTCTGCCGCGCTTAAATAAATATAATTATACTAAGGTGCTTATATTGCATTACCGTTTTGTTAATTTCATAGTATTAAACTCACATGATATATTATCAACAATACGTAATTTATTGAATCTCTTTTTTTAAAATATATATTTCGTCCTCCTACCATTCCATTACACTATAAGAACGAAAACAGAGAAATGATACGGGCAACAAGCAAAACAAACATGAAACAAAAAGACAACTAAAGAAAATAACATAGCCGCCCCGTGAATACACAGCGAATGAAGCCAATTACAGAAGCCAGCCCGTGTATGAGCTGGCGATTCAGATAATGGTTCTCGTGATATTGTCATTTATGACCGCTCAAATGGATTACATAGCGAGCCAATTACAGAAACAAATTACAACAAGCACTATGCCGATAAAACGATACGGCCCGTAGAATCCACGGGTCGCACTACTAGTTGAATATAATGAAAATGACTCTATTTATAACCATAATATCACTTCATCTCTATGTATTTTTTCGAAGTGGGATATTGTAACTCTTTATTATACTAACAAAATTCACCACATTTACATTATTCTTTCAATGTGGGACAACACAATAAAATAAGAGTATTCCAAGTTAAAGTCGCATTTTAAAAGTAATCTTATAATTTAATAAGAGACAAATAAAATCATTAAAATACGAAATCTGTAAAATAATATAAAATGTAAGACTTTTAAACTTCTATTCCGTATTTCGCAAACATATTTATTTTTTCACATAATTTTTAGATGCGATAAATTTAGATGCACACAAGTGGATTCAAAATGAAAATCAAAATTGAGGATACAACTCTTTCATATCTTATCCGAATGTGACCTGATTCATATAATATCTGATTTGAATATAACTTGACTCGATTATTAACTGATCTGACATTAGCTCGACTAAACCCGTATTGAACCAAAATTATCTATAACCGATTGAGACTCGTAATCGAAACAAAACTGAATTGAAATCGAAAACACAGAAAAACCAAATGCAATCGATCCGAAACAAACTAATCTGAAACCGATCGAAATGACCCGTTTGCTACATCTATTCATAGGCACCGTACGTAGAGTTAGCGTAGAGCGTGTTTCGACTATCACAAATTCTTGTTTAAGACCGCAACACCCGTTTCCAACTTAAAACGGGTCGGGTATGACCTGTTTTTCCTCTTTTTTTTTTTCTTTTTTTTTTTTTTTAAATCTTTTGTCGAAAATCGTGTTTATAGGATAATTAAAAATGGTAACAAAGTAGACAAAAATGGTAACATATTATATTATATTTGTAACATATTATGAAACCTAGAGAATAAAAAATTGTCATAACATTTGTTTAAGGGTATTGATTTTCCGTATACGGGTTTTACTCCCGTTATATACTTTTTTCGCTATTAGTTCCAAAATTGCCCTTTCTTACTCACATAATATACAAACTTTTTTTTAATTTTTTTCTAACTTTTCCTAACCCAAATTCATTCAATTTCTAACTTTTCTTTAATCAAATTTATTAAATTTTTCAATTTCTTAATGATGAACTATGATAATAAATTCAATGATTTTTAATTTTAATTTTATTCATTAAATTATCGAATTTTATTAATTTTTAGTGGATTTAATTTAAAATTTAAATTAGGGTTTATAAGTTAGAGGCAAGGTGGTTTATGGTGGTGGGAGTGGTGGTGGTCTACGACGGTGGGGCGGTGGTCTGGGGCGGCAGGCGGTAGGGTGGGCCACGGGTCTGGGGCGGCACCTAATAAGTCCCGAAAAAAAAAAAAAAAAAAAAAAAAAAAAAACGTGAAGGATTTTGTGGAAAAAAAAAATAAAAAAAATAATAGAATGGTGGAGAGAAGAGTCGAACCCATGACCTCACACCCCTAATGAGTCCCTAGGAGCTTGTCTATTGCCAATATGCCATTATTGAATTGTTGTTTTCTAAAAATAGCATTAAATATATATTCTAAACTGTAACAACTTAACAAAAAAAACGAAAATGATTCGTCCCTCCGCCACCTCCTTTGCTTCGGCCACCTACAAACGACCCGCCGCCGTCTACCAACACCTCCTACCGCCGCCTACCATCACCTCCCGACGCCGCCTACCACCACCTCGCCGCCTTTCGTCGCCGGCAACCACCCATATTGCAACTTCATATAAACCCTAATTCAATTTTTAACCTAAATTTATCAAAAATTAATAAAATTAACATACTTTTATGAAAAAAATTGAAATTGAATCGAATTAGTACTTTGTTGAATTGATTATCGAAATTAACAATTGAATTGAAATAATTGTATGAATTTAGGTTAAAAAAGTTAGGAAAAACAAAAGAGAGAATTTTGTATATAACGTGAGTAAAAAAGGGTAGGAGAAGGAAAACAAATGAAAAAAGTATACGACGTGAGTAAAATCCATATACGGAAAATCATATTCGTTGTTTAATATGTTACCAAAATAGGTTAATATTAAATGATAAAAAACTTGATAACAATTCATTAATAAATGATAACATAATATATTATGATCCAAACATAATTAATTTATATTCGTAGTATGTATTATGTTACCATTTTGGTCTACTTTGTTACCATTTTTAATTACCCTATAAATAAGATTTTCGATAAAAGATTAAAAAAAAAAAAATTGGGTCTTAAAAAAAAATTTCAAAAAAAAAAAAAAAGGAAAAATGGATCATACCCGACCCGTTTTAAGCTTAAAACGGGTATGTTGGTCTTAAACAAGAATTTGTGTAATTCTACATACACAACTCAATATCAAATAAATTTATATGTATTAAGTTAATTTAATCATTGATGATGCAAGTAAATGAAAAACAAAATTAAGTCTAGGAAGTTGATATTATCCAGATAAAAATGGTGGGTAAAAAAATAAAATTAAGGTGCAAATATGGTGGGTAATAGTTCCTCAATTTCTTTCAATTCTATACATTTGCTTTTTGCACGTACGTCGATGCACGTTTTCTTTTGTTTATATCTTTAGTTACATAATTCTGAAAAATATGAAATTTGAATATTAATAATGCTCTCGAAAAGACATTTAAAACAAAATCTCACATGACTATTTTTTACTTCATATATTAGACGATATATCGAAGATTCTCCTCACTTTTAAATAGTGTACAAAAAGTAAATGTATAGAATTGAATGAAATGGAGGAAGTAAAAAATATGATTGGAGGTGATAAGTAAATATATTAAAAAAATGTAAAGAATAGAAAAAGGAGAGTATAAGTATCAAACTAAGTCAAAGCAAAACAAAGATTACCGGTTTAACAAGTATCAGGTAATATGAATTTAATACGGAAGGTATAGGTTATAGTTGGGTTATTTTGAAATAAACAGTAGTTCAGATTGTTTTGAGAAAATGGCTAATAATTTGGATTATTCGTGTGAAATAATCCAAACCAAATTATAATAGTTTGATTGGGCTAGGTTACCATGGGCCTTCAGTTGAAAAAACCAAAATCTAGCCGAACCCATGAGGTTGTGGGCTAGGTCAAAACCGGCCCACAGTTATCGAGCTGGGATGTGCACGACTTACAAGCTAGGTTGGGATGGGGGTGGCGCTTATGGCCACCCTTAGTGGTGGTATTAGCCCCTACGTTAGTGTTGTTGTGTCTACGCCTTCGATTTGTGTGGTCTTAGACCCAAGATAGGCTTCATGTAGTGGTTGTAGCTAGGGATCGTTCGAGGGCGTGATTTATTCCCTCTCTTATTCTCACGGATTGCCCTTGGCTTTTTCGCTATTGTCTACACAACTCGATCACCAAGTTGTAGGAGATACATATCCTCTCGAGGCAAACCTTTTCGGTTGCTTTCACCATGTTCTTTCTACGTCTTTTAGAGCGTTTGTGCAACTTGTTCTTGTCACTCGGTAGTTCAAGGGGTTCGTTGGCCTATAAGAGTTTTTCGTTATGCCGAGGAGTTGGAAGATGAAACTCGTGCCCAACCCTTCATAAGCCACCAACACATCTCTAATAACCGAAGCTATTTATATAGTTGTATTTTTTAAGTTTCAATGTTTGTACTTGTATTTCTAGTTTGTAAGTACAGCTCTGGGTGCCGTACACCTAAACATTAAACAATTTTTATTCCCACTAGCCCAAAAAAACCCCCTAAAAGACAATTTTGTCATTTCAGATACTAATTAAATTATAGACACATTCCATGTTTAAGTAATTTGTTTCATCGCTTAGTAATTGAGAATTTTATATCGCCAAATGTCAATACCCATTTAAAAATTAATTTGTTAAAATTATAAAATGACTACAACCAGAAATAATATTTGTCAACAATTCTGGCACGACAAGCAACACGTACCATATAAACACAAACTAACCCCCATTTGCTCTTCATCAAAAGCACAGTTTTACTCTTTAACTAAACCCCCACCCCCACACAGTCACACACCCCAAAAAAAAAACACCATGATAATATCAGAAAGTACCAATAATAATAATATTATGAATGATAAATCACAAAATATGATAACAATAAAGGGTATAATTAGTCTAATAATGAGTCAAATAGATGAAAAAAACAAAGAAATTGTAATTTCATTAGGCATGGGAGATCCAACTACTTATAACTGCTTTACTACAACACATGTTGCTCAAAAAGCTGTTCTTGATTCACTCTCTTCTTCTGCTTTTAATGGTTATGCTCCAACTGTTGGTCTTCCTTCCACTCGATTGTATGTTTTTTTTCTTTATTACTCGTGCGGCCTGTAGTTGCGCTCACGCTTTTCTGCATTTTGCGTCTTTTGTTACTTGATTTGTCACGATTGTGTATTTATTATTTATGATTTTGGTAACCGTGAAATTTAATTTTGTGTGGCTGTTAGTTATTTTGAATTATATTTCCTGGGTACGCCACTGCTTTATGAATTATACTATTGGTTACGAAAATGTCGTATTTTGTAACAAAATAATAAAATATATAATGTGACTACAATAACAGACGTATACAATTTAGTTCAATTCAGTTTAGCTAAAATATAATGTGACTACGAGTTTTAGTTACTGGTCTTGTGTGATATCGTTGTATGCACACGACAGAATTGACGCACGAGTGTGTGTGTATACAGGGCAATCGCGGAATACCTGTCGCGTGATTTGCCATACAAGCTAACGATGGACGACGTTTTTGTGACGAGCGGGTGCACGAATGCCATTGATATAGCGCTGTCCATGGTGGCTAAACCCGGTGCAAATGTGCTGATCCCGAAACCAGGATTTCCAATTTACGAACTGTGTGCATCGTTTCGACAAATTGAGGTTAAGCACTATGACCTTGTTCCTGACAGAGGGTGGGAAGTCGACCTTGATGTCGTCGAGACATTGGTCGATGAGAGAACGGTGGCAATTGTTGTCATTAACCCTGGAAATCCTTGCGGAAATGTGTACTCTTACCACCATTTGCAGCAGGTTTGTCGATTAATGTAATGGCGTTTTGATATCCGAAGTTTACTCAATTTGGAGCTGACATATGCTTTGTTGCAGATAGCGGAAACAGCAAAGAAGCTTGGAATTCTCATCATTGCAGATGAAGTTTACGGGCATTTGGTTTTCGGGAAAAACAAATTCGTAGCGATGGGAACCTTTGGATCGATTGCTCCTGTTATGACCCTCGGATCGTTATCAAAGAGATGGCTGGTCCCGGGTTGGCGACTCGGTTGGCTCGCTATGACGGATCCAAATTGCTTGTTCAAACAACCCAAGGTTCGAGTCGACTCGAAATCATATAATCAGTAATTACATTAACTTGCAGATGTTAATTTCGTCTTTCTAACTTTCGTAGTTTATGGAGAGACTCAAGAAGTACTTTGACATATATGGAGGACCCCCTACATTTATTCAGGTGAGACCGTCTTCTCGTGAGACCGACCTACATACGTGAATAACTGAGGTGAAAGAGTTAGTTTCATGTAAAACATCTTTGAAAAATTACTCGTATTTTGATGCACTGTGGTTGATGTTTGCGTGAAATTCAGGCGGCAGTACCAGAAATCTTGGAGAAAACCGACGATGCCTTCTTTAAGAAAACGATTAGCATTCTGAAGAAAACATCAGATTTATGTTACGATGGTGTCAATAAGATTCATTCTCTTAAATGCCCGCAGAAACCAGAAGGGTCAATGTCTGTCATGGTACGTCTTTTTCAAAATAGCGAGTTTATTAACTTGTCGTTCATGTGTACAAATTAAACTTAATTATGCGAAATAAACATACAGGTTAAATTGGATTTGTCTGTGTTGAGAGATATCACCGATGATCTCGACTTCTGTTTCAAATTAGCCAAGGAGGAAAGCGTCGTCATTCTTCCAGGTAAGAATTTCGGAAAATATTAAATCTCAACTTTCTGCGCAACCAAACGACAAATTTGTTATCTGTAGAGTAGAACTATTGTCGATTTTATTGAACCTTACAAACCTTGCTTGACTCGACTTGCAGGAGTTGCAGTCGGAATGAAAGATTGGCTACGAGTAACGTTTGCAGTAGAGCCTACAGCACTTGAAGAAGCATTGAAAAGAATCGATGCTTTCTGTCTTCGACATGCCGCCCATGAACAAGAAGCATTCGAAGTAATGGCCCCTTCATTGCCTTCGTATCGATAATGATATTTGATACGGAACATTTTTATATACTTTTTCAGACATTTTATACCAAATATTGTGACGATAATATGTACTCCGTACTCCGTACTTAGTTTTTGCTTCTTGTTTTCCGGAACAAGAATTCCGGTTACATATTAACATCAATTGATCAGAAGTTCTATTTAAATTTTTTCGGTATCAAAATTAAAGCATAATAATAGATAAAATAAATTGTTTACAATATCACTTTCCATCCAACTAGTCTTATACCCGTGCCAATTGCACGGGTATGTTGTTTATGAAGTTCAAGTAGAAACATAGAAATAATGAAGTCATTGTATAAGAGGGTTAATAAAAGCGTCTTTTAAAATGATCAAATGTGTATATGTATCATTGAAAAGCACTCAAAACAACAAAATTATATAACAAACAACCATAAGTAATACAAAAATTCATTCCAACAGTTAGCAGCATTGTGTTCAGGAAGGCACTATAAGGCTGTTGCCACGGGATATTTAGGACACCCGGCTTCTTCGACTAAAACAACACCTTGCTCCTGTTCTAGAAGGGCATAATTCAAACATGTTATAATTATATTGTTTACGATTTTCTCGTGATTCTAGACACATATATCCCTTTAAGCACATAGTGGCGCATCAAGTGTTCTTATACCTTCGCCAAGTTTTATACCCGTGCAAATTGCACGGACGTGTTTTTAAGGAGTTCAGATAAGAACGACGACGGATAATAAGTTTAATAAGAAGTTTTTAAAAGTCATTTTTTTAAAACAATCAATATGAATTATATACTTTTATCAGTAGTTCTCCTGAAAGACGGGTCTAACGATAATTATCGTAAGACACAAGCAAGGAAAAAAAAAAAACCTAACTAATAACTACCCTTGTGTGAGAGGACTAACGATAAATTTATCGTTAGGCCCGTCTCACACAAGAATTTGTGTACTTTTATATATGTGCAATGTTCTCATTTTGGACTTTGCTCCAATAAGATATATTAGATAATTACGTGTCAATTCTATCATATTGTTACAAGGTTCGAATGTTGATAACTCCTATGCAATACACTATTAAAAGTTTACTCGTTACTTATCCTGTGACTAGATAACTGAACTTCTTTCTTTCTATTTCCTTGTTTAATTAACTCACTTTGTTATTTCGTGGAGTAGTATTTTATCAATTCTATTGATAACTAAAAAGAATTTTCGATATAACTTCTAATATAAAAGATAAGTAATAGTCATGAGAAATCTTGTTTTAATTGTCTTAAAGTGCATTATTAATACCAAATCTTTATACAGAATAATGTTCAGTTAATATATGACTAAAGATATGAATAAAAAGAATTGTATATTAACATACACATATAAAACAAATGTATAAAATCCAATGAATTAGTGAAAGTATATACTCCGTATTGAAGTATGACATTTACCAAGGGTTAATTGAACATAACCCCATTTTATAACACTTTTTTTTTTCAAAATAACCCCTTATAAGTTATTTTTATGACATGACCCCCTTTTAAGACATTTTTCTTTCTAAATTACCCCAACATCGAATTTTCTTACTTAAAAATCGCAATTAAAGACATTATAGGGTATGCCATTTTCAAGTTACAACCACCAATATCTAAAATATGTCGACACTTTTTGAGAAACCCTTGTTTAAGGGTGTGAATATACCATTTTAAAGTAGCATATTTCGACTTTGGGGGTGATTTAAAAACATAAATGTCTTAAAAGGAGGTTATGTTATAAAAATAACATATAAGGGAGTTATTTTGAAAAAAAGTGTTATAAAAGACGGTTATATTCAATTAACCCTTTACCAAAAGTAGTCTTTATTTATTTTATGGGAATCAATGAGCTCCACATCATAAACTATTTTGAGATAAAATTAGGGAGTTGGCATAAATGTTAAAATATAAATATGTTTATTATTAGAGTGTCTTGCGCGTAGGACCTACAAATATAAAATGTCCTCACAATAAATAAGGTAATTTTTCCATCCCAAAATAATTGTCTCCTCTTACCTAAATTTTTGATTTAAGAAATTTAGAAAAATACTACTCTCCTCTCTTATCTTATCAATATTTTCTTATAATTTCAATTTTACCCCTGAAATAATATGGGTGAGAGAACTTAATATTTCCACAATAAGGATGATCTAAGGGTAATTTAGTAATTTTTCCAAAAGAGACAATTATTTAGTGATATTTCAAAAAACAAAAGAGCACAATTATTTTGGGAGGAAGAGAGTACTAAATTGATCGTCGAATGCGTAAGACCGTCATATTTTAAAAATTTTAGAAGTCGTAAGAATCGTTTCTTAAATCCAAACTTATTTTCACTCAATCAAAACCCACTTGTAACACTTATTTCGATTAATCCGACAACGCAACTTTTTAAGCCATAACAGCCAAATTACTAGATGTGATTTCAGAAAAGAATCATTTAAAAAAAAAAAATTAATAAAATAAAATAAAATAGGTTGTTTGAACATAGAATGTTATCCGTGACAAGTTATTGAAAGGCGTTAGATAAGAACAACACGATCACATAAACCAAAAACAAGTTCAGCAACGTGACGCAAAAGTTACCCGACTCGTACGTACGTAGTATTACAATACAAATTTAGAACGATTTGGTGAAATGGTTTTCGTAGGAAAATATGTAGCGTTTTGGATCGGATAAAAAAGTATTCAGACTTATGGGGTTCACTTAGGCTCCGGTTTAACGAAGGTAAAACGCCATTACGCGTGGCGTTTTTCAGCATTTCGTGAAAACAAAATTTTATAAAAAAGAGGAGAAAACGTCATTCAAAATGGCATTTTCAGGTCCTAAAAACGTCATCATATATGACATTTTGTATCCTTAACTGAGAAAAAAAAAATTCGTTAATTATTCTTTTACAAATTTACAACTTACAAACAATTCTCTTTTGTCTTATGAAATTTTCTGAAATTTAGCGTATTTTTAAATAATATATTTACTAGCAATTAGCAAATAGTACGAGTATAAGATCAAGGAAAACACGACATTTATGTTTAATAGCGTGAAATAATTCAGCATAGAAAAACTTCTACAATTTGTCGAGTCACAGGTTAATAACAAGTTATTTTGCATTTTTGTGCACTTCAAATTGTTCCGTAATCTTCACTAGTAGCGTTTCCGCAGGACTCAGCGACCGCCACAATACTCGAGTCATACAAACTCAATGTCGAAACTTAAAGAGAGTAAGACTCCTGAGTCATGAATGTAAGGGGAAAACGTCATTTTGCGGCAAGATACCGAACAGAAGATGATCACACAACTATAACAGATACACTCGTAAAAATGAACAACGAAATAATATAGCATAGTTGGTTGCCCTGTGCATATACCAGGAAAAAAAAAGAGAAAATTCTCGAAACAGATTTTCAGAAACATGTGACATGGTATTGCATTCAAGTTACGACCTGAAGCAAGAGACCTTGAGAAATGACAGCATCTAATAATATTAGATACGAAGTAGAAGTTAATAATGCCACAGTCACAACCTTACGCCAATGTTAATTACAAATAAACATCACATTCCGAATTCAGGACTCAATAGTCAAATTGGCAAAAACCTGTAAACCAATTACCGATTCCCCGACTATTTATAAATATCAAAAGAGAGCCCCTACAATTGCCAAAGCATAATTTTATCGGATAGTTAGGAAACACTTACGGCCACGGCCCTGAGTATCCGACTGAATGATCATGGTGCCTCTACGACATTAACAAGCTCGTACTCGACCAAAGAGACGTTGTTGTTCTCATTCACAGTGAAACTAGCTGGTTCCGTAACCTCAATACGGCCCCACTTGTCAACTGCAAGCCTCATGGTATTCTTGAACATGTCAACCTTCGAATTCCGGAGAATCACAGTTGTATCAGGCTTCATTAGGTCAACTGTGCAACAGAGAGAAGGAAAAAGTATGTGACCACAGCAAATATAAAACTCAATGCGTACTGCATAAATCAAGTTTCGACATGACTGTGACACGTTTAACTCCGACGATAGAGAAGCAAAATACTCTGTGCTTAACTCTTGGAGAAGGAAATAAAAGAGCATCGAACTCATTGTATGCGTCACGAGAGATTACTGAAGGTGTCAATATGATGAGAGAGCGAAAAAAAAAAAAAAGGAATAGAAGTACAACCCCAACCACTAGACAAAGACGTAGTGGCTAGGCACAACATAGTACTACGTTTAACATTGCAAAAGCCTAATCCTACATTGCGGCACGTGGGACTAACAAATCTGAATTTTGACTGTGATGATAAAACAAAGTAAAAGAGAGGAAGAAGCTGTTACGAAAAAAAAAAAGGACATGGGACTTAACAGATGATAAGATCCATCAAAGCACGGTTATAAAGCCAAAGAGCAACAATCAAGTGCAGATAAAGTATAAAAGTTGAGTACAAGCAGCCTCAAATCAGACAGAGCATCATATGCACCTCAAAAGATCCAAAGTACGCACTCGAAGTGAAATCTTTTTCTAATTCTAAATTTGCAAGCTATTTGACTGTGAATTTTCGCAGAACAAAGCTAAAAACGAACAACCATAGGTGCGCAACTCGCCTAATTCTAAAAACACGGAAGCAGAATTACTTCACAGTTCACACTAAAATAAAAAGATAAACAACCTGGGGGTATTTGATCCCTCGACCACTACAATAGAGAATCAGAGCTTAAGCAAGTAGGACACGGGGTAACTATAGTATAGAATATGATTACTATTATGTTCTAGAGTTAACATCTACGACTTAATTCACCACTTAAATAAACTGGTACATAAACGGCCACAAGATCTTGTCTTTCACGAAAAATGTCTCACCATCAAGCAACAATCTCATTAATATACTCCACTAAATAAATAAATAAATAAATAAATAAATAAATGCAGCAGAAAGCCAATGAAACATTAAAACCAATATAATTCTGCCAAAAACAATCACGCGACAGGGCCACACTAAGCATTGGTCGACTGTAACTATGTATACACGCCCGGTAAGTTCTACGATAATGATACATAACCTCAAATCATTTGCATACAAAATGATACATAACCAGTACATTCTACAGTAATCAACGACGGGCACTCATCACACTTTCCAATTCAAAAGGTTTGGCATTTATCACGGAACATATATGTTGGTATACTAAAAAAACACACATCACAGCGAGTACTACAGCAATCAACAGACGACACTAATAGTGAAACACAATTACGTAAACCGACAGTAAAAGAAATAAGAATGTACACCAGCGAAATCCATCATTCCAAAACACTGGATTTGCACAAAAGATAATACACATTAATGAGAGTTCTACGACGATTTAAAAAAACCAGACATTAATCAAGGATGTATAATTAGGGTCTTCAACTAAAAACTATCATAACAATAAGAACCACTTCCGCAAACACCAACGATTTCCACCATTTCAAAACACTAACTTGTCATACATCACAGCCATATCAACAACAATCAACGACGTAAAATCATTCACTGAGTACAATTATGGTTTTAGATGATAAAAAAAAAAATAAAAAATAAACATCAACAAATGTAGAAAACATAAAATCAAAGACTTTCACCATTTCTGAACAAATGATACTCTGACATCAAAGCAATCTAGAAAACAATAATCGACAATGAACATTCATCAACAATTAGGGATTCTAATAATTAGGGTTCAATTAGGGTTCATAATACCTTGATAATTATGGTTTTAGATGAAAAAAAAAAAACATATCAGTAAATGCCAAAAAAAAAAAAAAAAAAAAAAAAAAAAACACATCATTAAATGCAGAAAACATATAATCGATTATAGAAAATTTATTTAAAATCTTCCACCTTTCCTAAGTAGTTTCTCAAAATATCCTACCAAAATGCAATTTTTAGTGAAAATTATAGAATTTTTTTAAATATTTTCATTATGATGGTAATCCATCGTGCATCGAAACTGAAAATGTGAACAAAAATAAAACGAGAACCAGTGAAATAGACATTTAATATGGTGAAAATGAGGTTTTGGTGGGAATTTTTAAGAGATGTTCATAAAAGGTGGAAGATTTTAAGAAAAAAAAAAAAGTGAGAGCTTTAAAATTGTGTTTAGAAAAGGTGGGAATTAACAATTAATCCTACATTGAACAATGATTTTCACCATTTCTAAACAAACGATACACAAACAACACAGCAATCTGGAAAACAATAATCAAAGACGAACATTCATCAGTAGTTAGGGCTTCTAATGATTAGGGTTTCTAATAATTAGGGATTTTGATTCCTTGATTTTTAATTAAGCATAATTACGGTTTTAGATGCCAAAAAAAAAAAAAAAAAAACAAATCATCAAATGCAGGAAACCTAAATTCAATACATTTAACAATGATTTTCACCATTTCTAAACAAATGATACACTAACAACACAGCAATCTGGACAACTATAATCGAGGACGAACATTCATCAATAATTAGGGTTTCTACAAATTAGGGTTTTATAATACCTTGTTCGTTACGAGCGGTGAAGATGATAGTACCGGTTTCGTCGCCGACAACGCATTCAGAAATACGAGTGTTGCGGCCGCGGACACGGTGGAGGACGGCGGTGGAGGAGACGACTTTGACGGTCAAAGTGTTGCCGGAACTACCAGGTTTAATCTGATCAACTTTTGTGAATGTTGGTTTTCTTAATGCAGGTTTTGTTGATTGTGATGATGAAGACGACGACATTGTTGTTTGATTTCTTCGGGGAGGTTGGAAACCCTAATTTTGAAATTTTTTTCAATTAGGGGATGAATGTAGGGTTTGTTGTTAACTGTTCCCCGTGCTCCTTTATATTTTGGGAAATCATTTTTTTTTTTTTTTTTTTTTTTTCACTTCGAAATTGCTAGACTTAGGGCTCGCAAGAGTGATTTGATCCGATTGATAGATCCGATAAGGTTGACCCACAGTTTGAAATTGACCCGATACTCACAAGCAGAATTGATCCGGCCCGATCTAGACTTGACTCGAAATTAACTTGAAACTCGAATGAACTTGACCCAAAACAAACTGAATATAAAGTAAGGTGATTTGATATCTTTCACCTTTTATAACCGTAACTAGTATAGCACCCGTGCAAGCACGGGTATACAAAGCTATATTTCAATACGTTTGATGATATTATTATTTCACGAATGTATGTATTATTTTATTTAAAAAATATTAATTGTAATGATGGCAGTAAATGTTAAAAAATACTTTGTGTAGAAGAAAATCAATGACCATTGTATTTTGTAGTTTCATAATCAAACGTCATTTTTTCATACAAAAATTGACTAATCATAGTACTCCGTATGATCTTCCATGAATAGTTATGATTTTCGTCATCTGAATTTCAGTTCTTTTTACATATGCGACAATATGATTTATCTTAAACTTGTATTTCAAAACTGCTTACCGAGATTTTTTTTTCTTATTGTATTTAAAGATAAATAAAGTTTATTATTGTCACAAATATTTTGATAAAAAATATTTTAATGGGATTGTATAATAATTTATCTTATTACGAATAAATAAATAAATAATCTTACGATTTATCTTATACGAAGATATCATATGTACTCCGTATATCAAAGGTTAAATCTGAAATTTCTTCACATTATTCAGTCGCTTGAGTAGACAGTAGATACATATGCAACCATCTATGATCGTTTGTTTGTATAAAAGTACTAGCATAATACCCGTGCATAAATGCACGGGATATAGAAAATAGGTTAATAGTTAATTGAAAATTTTGATAATTGAATTTAATATTAAATTAAAATAAGAATAATTCGTAATTATAATATAAATGCAACTTAAATAAACATCTATTTTTAGACCCAAAATACAACAAACTATATTTAACCCGACTGCGTATTTGTTTAACATGTAACTCGCTTATATGACTTGTTTAAAGCAATTAAGTATTGTGAAATAATTTAAATCATTTGACCCGTAATTGTCTTCCAATTAACCCGTTTAATAGGTTTGAAAGTGTCAATTTTAATTTTTCTTAATCAACTATCAGAATTTAGATGATAGAAACATTGAAAATTGTAACAAAACAATTAGAATAATAGAACATTAATTTTATACAAATATAGTTATAAATTTATTTTAAAATATATCATAATGTGGCAAAAACCGATCAAAGTATCACAATATATTGTCTTAAAATTCATTATTTATTATAATAATATAATAAAATGCGCTAAGAATGTTATCAAAAAAACATTAAGTAAAAATCGATAGTTTAAGAGATAAAAAATTATGCTGAAAACATATTAAATAAAAATGGATAGTTAAAGAGATAAAAAAGAAAAAATATACTCCTTTGTACGTAAAAGATATTGACTTATTACTTATATAAGTCAAAAAAGGAAATAAAATAAAATAAAATAAAATAAAAGGGATTAAAATATGTAAAAGTTGGAGGGAAAAATTTGTGTGGGTGGTTTTTGTTATATATAATTAATATAGATAGATGGGATAATCTACTTGCCCTGTATTATCATAAGTAATATATAGGGTCTAACTATAATTAATTTAAGTTTGTGAAAAATATAGGAAGAATTTATTTATGGTATGATTTTAAATTTTATGATAAGAAGATTATTAAGATTTTATATTATATTATATGGTATAATATATATTGTGTGCTGTGCCGGCTGTGCCTAAGTCCTCTCCTCCAAAGACAATGAGCACTATGGCTGTGGATGTGTGTACTCCTGTGAGAGTGTTAAATGGAATGGGGAATTCAGATAGTGTAATGAGGTCCAATGTTAAGGGTACTTTTCTGGAGGTTCTTACTAATGGTGCTTCAGGTAGTGGGAGCAAGGAGATTGATAAAGGAGGAGGTGAAATAGGGTTTGATTTTGGATTTGATGGCAATGGATAACTTGGGGTTTTGGAATGTCAGGGGCCTGAATAAGGTCAATAAACAGAAGGATGTTAAGTGTTTTTTTCAGCAAAATAAAGTAGAGTTGTTTGGTATTTTGGAAACTAGGGTAGCTGCTAGCAATATGAATAAGATTATGCCTTTTTTTGCCTACATAAGGGTGGAAGAATCTGGTTATTGTGTAGCCCTAAAGTATATCAGGTGAATGTCTTGCTTTTGGATGCTCAATGCATTGTGGTTGAGGCTTGTAATCTGGTGACTCAGAAGAAGTTTTTAGTAACAATGGTGTATGCTTTCAATCAACTTTCTGAAAGGAAGCATTTGTGGAATGTTCTCTATTAGTTTAGGAGATATAAGGGGCCTTGGATGGTGTGTGGAGATTTTAATAATGTTATGAGAGGGAATGAGAGAATTAGAGCTGAAGTTACTTTACAGGAAATGGAACCGTTTCTTGATTGTATTCATCAGTGTGGCTTGAGGGAGATGAAATCAGATGGGGCTTTTTTCACTTGGAATAATAAGCAGAGGGCTGAGAATAGAGTGTGGAGTAGGATAGATAGAGTGCTAATTAATGCAAACTTCTTAGGAGTATTCCCTGAGGCAGTGGCTCATTTCCTTCCTGAAGGGTTGTATGATCACTGTCCTTGTGTTATTAGGCTTGAGATGGTGGCATTTAAGAGGAAGAGCATGTTCAAGTATTTCAATATGTGGGGTTTGACTCCAATGTTTAAGAAAGAGGTGGAGGATGTTTGGAAAAGGCCTCAAGTGGGTTGTCTGATGTTTAAAGTGGTAAGGAAGCTTAAGTTACTAAAGCAGCCGTTGAAATCTCTGAATTGCTCTTTGTTCTCTAATGTAGAGAATACTGCTGAAACTGCTTTTCGCAATTTGAAAGATATACAGAGGAAAATACAAGTAGATGGTGCTCAGACTGACTTACTTGAGATGGAGTAGCAGTTATGTGAAGCAACAAAATTGTTGATGATGGCTAAGGAGTCTTTTCTACGGCAGAAGACAAAGGCAACTTGGATGGAAAAGGGAGTTGATAATACTGCATATTTTCATAGTACTCTGAAAGCTCGAAGAGCTGCTAATAGAATTACATCTATTAGAAAGATGGATGGTATGGAGGTGAGTACCCAGGAGGGTATTACAAGATGCATTTATTGAGTTCTATATGAAGTTGCTTGGGAGTAGTCTGCCTACCACTGATGTGCACAGAATGACAGTTCAGCAAGGTCCAAAGGTTAGAGAGGAGGACTGGCCTAGAATGCTACTCATTCCTACACATGATGAGATCAAGACTGTTATGTTTAGTATTCCGGATGAAAAGGCTCCTGGGCCTGATGGGTATACTAGTAAGTTTTTTAAGGATGCTTGGGATGTGGTGGGAGAGGAAGTGTGTTTGGCTATTCAGGAGTTTTTCCAAACTGGATGTCTTCTGAAGCAACTTAATGCTACTGTCCTTACATTGATTCCTAAAGTTGACAGACCCTCTTCTGTTGCTCAGTTTAGACCCATTGCTTGCTGTAATGTACTCTCCAAATGCATTTCTAAATTGCTGTGTTCAAGGCTAGGTTTTGTTCTACCTGAGATAATCAGTGCCAATCAGAGTGCCTTTGTTCAAGGAAGGCAAATTGTGGAGAATGTGCTTATTTGTCAGGATCTAGTTAGGTTATACACAAGGAAAACTTGCTCTCCTAGGTGTTTAATTAAGATGGACCTCAAGAAGGCTTATGACTCCATTGAGTGTAGATTTGTAGAGCAAATGTTAGTGATGTTGAATTTCCCTCACAAGATGATTAATTGGGTTATGATGTGTCTTAAAAGTCCTTGGTATAGCCTAAATGTGAATGGCAATGTGTTTGGCTTCTTTAAAGGTGAAAGAGGACTGAGGCAAGGGGACCCATTGTCTCCCTTGTTATTCACAGTTTGTATGGAGTATTTCAGTAGAATTATGAAAGTGGTGTCAAGTATCAGTGGTTTCCATCATCCATTGTGTAATGCCTTAAGATTGAATCATTTGTGCTTTGCAGACGACTTATTGTTGTTTTGTAAAGGTGAAGAGGAATAAGTGAGGCTGTTGATAGGGGGTTTTAAGACCTTTTCAGCAGCTTCAGGCTTGGAAATGAACAAGGACAAGACTGAGTTCTACTGTAATGGGATTTCAGAAGCTGTTTTGAGGAGAATCTTGAGATGTACAGGTTTTAAGAAGGGGGAATTGCCCTTTAAATATCTGGGTGTACCCATTAGTTCTAAAAGATTATCTTCCAAGGATTGTTTTGTGCTTTGTGAAAGGATTAGTAGCAGGATAAGGAGCTAGGGGGGCTAGGAAACTCTCCTATGCAAGCAGATTGGTTTTGGTCAGAGCAGTTTTAAACACATTACACACTTACTGGTCTTCCATTTTTCTTCTTCCAAGTGGTGTGATGAATAGAGTTATATCTATGTGTCGGAACTACCTATGGGATGGTCATGAGGAATATCATAGGGTGCCTTTAGTATCCTGGGATAAAGTGTGTCAAGAGAAGAAATATGGTGGTTTGGGGTTGATACATTGTAAACACTGGAACTGTGTAGCACTTGGGAAGTATGTGTGGTGGATTGAAGCAAAAAAAGATCACCTGTGGGTGAAATGGGTGAATCATATTTATGTGAAGGGTCAGAAGTAGATGGAATATGAGCCACCAGTGTATTCAAGTTGGACTTGGAGGAAAATTTGCCAAGTCAAGAATCAGCTGTTGGCTGGATTTCAAGGGCATTGGTCTGCTGATGGAATGGAGTATACAGTCAAGGAGGGCTACAAAACGTTAAATGGTGATGAGGTGAAGGTTAAGTGGGCTCATTGGACTTGGAACAAATTTAATGTACCCAAATACTCTGTTATAGTCTGGTTGGTGCAGTTGGAGAGGTTGTTAACGATGGTCAGATTACAAAGGTACGTTCCCTGTGAATCTGTTAAATGTTTGTTATGTCTAATGGAGGATGAGGACTGTACCCATCTGTTCTTTCAGTGTGGGTACAGCAAGAAATGTTTGGATGACATTAGTAAGTGGCTACACATTGGTGTTTCTCCTACTCATTGGAGGAAGGTGGGGCGAATTCGACGGTTGAGTGGATTGCAACGTAATATTTGTAGTGCTGCTGTTAATGGCTTGGTTTATTGGATTTGGAATCAAAGAAATGTGTGTAGGTAGGGATGTCAGTGGGGCGGGTCAACGCGGATACTGCCCTGCACCCGCCCCAGTTAGGGTGGAGGTAGGAGACCCTTTAGTGGGTCGTGGAGCGGTGGTGGATCTTAAAAGTGATCCCCGCCGCGGGTCGTGGAGCGGTGGTGGATTTCATCGAAACACCGCCCCACCCCCGCCCCCGCCCCGCCTATACCCGCCCCGCCTTTACCCCATCTATACCCACTTAATTCATATAATCATACTCATAGAAATATAAATTAGAGAAAACGTTTACTTTTAACATTTTTTTTTTTATATTTTCAAATATGAATAAAGCATACAACATTTTTTTTTTATATTTACTGTAGGGTGTCGGATTGATTTTTATTTCTTTAATTCATAAACTTTAAATGTGTGTCGTATGTATTTTTAGTTAGTCTCCCTTAAAACGGGTTATATCCGTTTCATATTAAAACGGATAGTAAATCTACCATATTATAATAAATGGATACCTTATAAATATTCCTCTTTACATTTTCAAACTCTCTCTCCGCCTTTTTTTTTATGCAGTAAACATTGTTCCCAATCTTCAAAAACTAAAACCCTAATTTTTATGCAGTGAAGGTAATTCCTTTAACCTACGAGTAAAATTTTAATTTTTGGCTAATTTGTTCATTATCTCTAAAAAGTTGTCATCAATTTGCATTTGTTATCAATTTTTGTAGAAGATGGTGAAAGGTAAGTAAAAGAATGGTGTTCCTAAACAAAAGATATGTTTCTAAACAACGCCGGCGAAACCAAAGAGTCGTCTGCGAGAATGACGACGCCGATTCAGGTTGAATAATCATTTTAATGTATATGTAACATGTTATTTTACAGCAAACTCATTATTGAGGGTAACATCTGATCTAGGGCAATTTGGTGTTTGTAATTTGATAGTTTAATATTATCAGTTCTAATTGTGACTTTGTAATTTTTGTAGATTAACTTAAACAGGCAACATAATTAATTACCGTGGTAACCAAATGAATATATGTGGTAACAAAAAGGTTTTATTGGTGATAAATTGATTTTATTTTTCAAAGGTTACAAAATGCATAGTTGTGGTAACAAAATGAATATAAGTGATAAAAAAAAGTTTATATTTAATGTGATTGTAAGTTGCTTTTGGAGTATGTAAACTATAATTTCATAAATTTTGATCACCGACTTAAAGTGGTGACAAAAATACTTATCGTGATAACAAAATGTATTGAGATTGTAGGTTTTGGTTTGATTGATAATGAAATTTACATTTCTACCAAAAACAAATTATATATTTTGTGAGAACATATTTCATGTTTTAATTAAGATTTAATTTGAAGAGGAAAGTTAAATCATCTAGGATTAATTTTTGGTATTATGTGAAATAGGGCTCCGTACAACTCTCAAAACCCATTTAATTACTTCTTTTAGGACATGCTTTAATTCCATATGAAATAAAAAAAAAGTAGGAAATATATCCATTAAATAAAATACAAAGAGGCATGTAAAAAAATTAATCCAAGAGCCAATAAGAAATGCTAATGAATAGTATTCCTCAATTAATTAATTATTTACTTAAATTGACCACATATTCACACATGTCATCATATAAATCGTAGAGAGTATGATTTGGCACTTTGGCGGGACTTTGGATGCCTCCTCTACTGCCACGTGGCTAAAAGAACATTTTATGGCATTTGTTTATTATGTTAATATAGATTTTAAAATCTGTCACCTTTTGTAATGTTTTTTTTTTAAAAATCTTTCACCTTTTATAAACATTCTCAGAAGACTAACACTTGCATTAAGCCGACTAATACTAGCAAAATTTCAGACGAACCTTCTTTACAAGAAGACACAAACTAAGAGACAACATTTAATGAGAAGAAGTTATTAGACCATCCACAGCGGTCTTGTAAAGTCGAAGATAAAGATTGGAAGACGAAGAGGAACACGAAGATAAGCCTCCAGCAAATGGTGTGTTAATTAAAGAAGACGAAGACTTCGTAGAGACGAAGACCAATGAAGATGTAGAAGAGTTGTTGGTGTTGCAACTTTATGTGTGATTGTTGGTGTTGCAGCTTTAATGTAAATATTTTAGTATTATTTTTGTTGCAAGTTGTGGAGTTGAGTCCATTGTTGTCATCAATTGTTGTCTTTTTATCTTTTCTTTTTTTCAATTCATAACGTCTATTTTCCTAAAGGCTATAATTTTCTCTACTCTATAAATACATATCAATTATCAATTAATTTATTCACAATTCAAATATTAATTTACAAAAAAAAAAAAATAATAACAATAACATGAGTAAAAATACTAACTGTAGTGATTTTCATTATAATTACGATGAATTTGATCTTAATATAAGTGATAATCAAAATACCGTAATTCATGCAGATAATACTAATTTGCCTAATAGTAGTAGCCAACAAAATAATTGATCAAGATATCAACAACAATCTTATTTCACTCCACATTTTCAGAGTCGCCCAACAAATTAAATGTTGATTTTCGTTCAGCAAATGCATTTCTCCGTCTACCAAATCCAACATTATCTTATTATTTAACATATACTCCATTAACATCCCAAAATTCAGTAATTACTAATTTGTCACCTGAATCAGGAGATATTTTTCCTGTATTTTCTACACAAACTTTTCCAACCTCTCTTAACTTTAATGCCACCGAGGACACCGACGTTGACGGTGGTGAGGACAATGCCGACCAGAATCCGTTGGATTTGAGCGAGGAATTTAATAATCAGGCTAATTTTTCAGTAGAAGAAGATCAGACGCTTATTGCGTCGTTCATGAAAGTGTCTGAAGATTCCGTTGTCGGGAGTACACAGAAAATCGACAAACTGTGGGCCTGTGTGAAGGAACAATACGATTTAGCTAGGATTTCAAATTGTCGTTTACGACCTCGCAAAGAAGGAATGCTTGACAATCGATTTAGAAGACTATCGTCAATAGTGATGAAGTGGAATGGTTGTTATCACAAGGCATCTGCTAGACGAGCCAATGGGTGGAATGAAGAACAAGTTATGAGCAAGGCGACAATTTTGTATGGACGCCAGAAGTTCAACTTGTTTCATGTTTGGAACATGCTGAAAGGTTATCGAAAGTGGATGGTTACGATAGGACCATATGCAACAACCGCTTTTAAAGTGGGTGTCGTTATTGAGTCCTCCCCTAATGTTGATAGCAATAGTAGTGGTAAAAAAGTTAGACTTGAAGATGGTAATTATTATTCCCCTATCTAATAGATGAAATTTATCCAAGATGGACAACTTTTATCCCATCTATAAGAAATCCACAAACACCTAAGGACAAACTATTTTCGACAAGGCAAGAGGGTGTAAGAAAAGATGTGGAACGTGCATCTGGTGTCCTCCGAGCTAGGTTTGCTATAATTCGTAAACCAACACTCTCATGGGATGAATTGTTATTGCATAAGATAATCATAGCTTGTATTATACTTTATAATATGATCGTAGAAGACGAACGTGATACTTATGTTGGTTACGACAATGTGAACGATTATGTGGATCAACATAATGAAGGAAAATCGACAACAGTTCAACAACCGGAGCACGCCATGTGGTATATTATTGATATACATGATTTTGTGGAAAATCGCAATGTTATGGAAGACCGAACTAATCATTTATCTCTTAGAGATAATCTTGTTGAAAATATATGGCAAAAAATTAGCAATCATTTGGATTAAGCTTAGCATTTTATTACCTCCTTAGTTTAATATTTTAATGTCGTAATTTCTTTAACGTCATTTGAGACCTATCTAAAATTTTTAATTTTTGTAGATGTAAAGTTTTTTGTATAATATATGCGCCTTAAATTTACATTTATATCTTTTAATAACATTAAAAACGACAAAAAAAAAAAAATTAAGAAAAAAAAATATCGTCATGTTATAAAATTGGACTTAAAAAAATCGCGTCAAAAATCTAACGACAAAAGAATATTTTATTTTGATAGTAATATTTTATGATGTTAAAAAATATGTGTTATGAATATTTTTAATATAATTTGATGTAATAAAAATATTTGGGTTAGTGGATTTTGATGTAGAATGTGTTGGGTGTTGTAAATAAGAAGAGAGAAATAATAAAATAAGTGAGATGAAGATTTATGGGTGTAGGGTGTTTTTAAGTTGATGAAGATGAAAAGTGAAAATTTGAGGTGGATGATAAAATTGGAGAGAGAAATAACAAAATATATGGGATGAAGATGAAAAATTGAAGATGGGTGTGAATGGTCTTACTCCCTTCGTCTCGGTGATTTGTTTACATTTACTTTATACACATTTATCGATGTGAGGAGAGAGGTAGAGAAAAAACTAATAAAATAATAATATAAGTACAAATGGGGTCCCGCTTGCATAAAATTGTTAAATGTAATTGATTAAGAGAGTGGGTTCCACCTCCCACATGGGTCAACTATGAACATTAATGAAAAGTGTAAACAAATGACCCGTACACCCTAAAATGGAAAGTGTAAACAAATGACTGGGACGGAAGGAGTAGTTAAAAGAAATTAAAAACACATTTGAATAATGGGAACAATTGAGTAAATAAGCTTACAATTTCCTATGAAACAAACACACTCCACAATATAAAAAAATCTTTTAAATACCCTTCATCTACCTTCTCCCTAATTTCATTGCATAGCTTCAATCTACTGAGTTTCTTCTTTACCTCTTCTTCTCACAAATAATGGTCACACGATCTAGTTTCATTTTATGTTATTTCTTTCATTTTTAATTGCATTGATAAAGTTATTTTTATTGGTGACCAATTTTTATTGTTTGGGATGCTAATTCACATATTTAGTTATTAGTATTTCATCATAGTTTTCATTGTTTTTATGCCACGGTAAGTATCTTCTCTTCTTTGTTTTTCTTTTTATTAATGTTTATAATAGTTATTACTTGGTATATTATTTCACAATTTTTTTTAGCTATGAACATAATTAAAATTTTTGGTATTTACTCATTTGTTTAGAATAACTCTATAAAAAATAGTTGTATACCTAGGCTAATGGTTTTATTATTAAAACGGATTTTCTATCCTATGCCCTAAGGGCATAGGATAATACTTACTAATGCATAGGATAACAAGTGGTAGTTATTATTTTTATTAATTATTAAAGATTCCTAAACCTAATCAATTTCTCTCTCATTAATTTCCTAAATTATCTCCTACACTCCCTAACCTATTTTTGACGTCAATTTTCTTCTCTCTCCATGTGTTTTATTTTCATTTCAATCACCATTTAATCATTTTTTTGTCCATATATAAGGTCCGATAATAATAAAAAAAAAAATCACTTCATAACAAAATAATTTAAATTAAGTAGACCCAAAACAAAATAATTTAAATTAATTCCAACATTAAAAAAAAATTCAATAAAAAAGAAAGTGTTCAAAAAACATAAATAAACTAATATTTTACACAATAAATTGGATTTAAACCTTTACGTACTTGAGCGTCAACTTTCCGCTTCTTCGAAGTGTCTAATGAACTGATGTTTACATTGACATTCTCTTTATCCGGACAAGTTGTGACATTGTGGCCGACCTTTTTGCAAAAAGAACAATTTCTGGTTTGCTTCTTTGCTGCTTCTTTCCCACCTACTTGTCGTTTAAATTTAGGACGGCCTTTGGTTTTTGAAATAGGAGGATTACTAATGTAATCATCACTGTCCAAATCCACAATGCCAACACCCATATCTTCACAATTTACCATCACTTGACTAGGCGTTGGGGATATGACTCCCCCATGAAACTCATCACGACACCAACGTAACGGTAAGTACTTCACAGGTATTTCAAAGCAATCTTTGTGTATAAACACTGACAACACATGACGACAAATAATACCCCAAAACTCGAAAAGCTTACAACTACATTTTATAGTATCACATACCCAGTTGACTTAATGCTTTTGTGAACGAGACTCCTTGTAATATTGTACGATGAAAGCAAAGTTGTCTTGATCATACACCGTATACTGAGTAGCCCTTTCAAACTCTTCTTGAAATTTTTTGAATGCAAATGCGGTGAAAAGTTTGTATACTTGATCTTCTAAAGGAGATAAAGTTCGCAATGTAGAT
This sequence comes from Dianthus caryophyllus, assembly GCA_023091065.1. Lineage (NCBI taxonomy): Eukaryota > Viridiplantae > Streptophyta > Magnoliopsida > Caryophyllales > Caryophyllaceae > Dianthus > Dianthus caryophyllus. The sequence goes on from CM041519.1 coordinate 10,918,979, forward strand.
CCTCTATAGGTATCTAACATGGTATGACGTAGCTGTGTTTGACTTATATCTTCAACCGCCAGATCAACCTACAAAATTATCAATTTAATCAAATTTACTAAATTTAAACAAGATAGTAGAAAAGATATATTTATTGTGTAAGTATATCGAAGTGTACGTCAAAATAATATAGCAAGTACGTGGTGTCATCACTTTAACACTAAGCATCAAAATATGTAGTTTTTGTTATGATATCAATCACCTCTAATGATTGCCATGTCAATACAGTACTCAAAAACAACACTAAGTAAAGACTAATTCAATCTTTAGGAATAGAAAGTAAAAGTAATAGAGGTTACTTGTTTTATAAGTTGGGTTAGGCAGGACCGTGACGTTGTAAAACGCTTAACAAAGCAGTTGATACTCTCACACCGTCCGGTGGTCGTCATGCCACCAAAAAAATGATCACGGAGATAAGCAGGTACCCAACTTCGCTTGATCTCATATAAGCCACGTACATGATTATTTTCTTGTAAATTAAACTTTGACACTACAATGGACCATTCTTTCTCAAAGTCGTCAATATTGTCTAATTTATAAAGTCTGTAAAATTCACCACACCAATTTGAGTATTGACTTCTAAGAAGTGAAGTGAACCAACTAGAAAACTTAGACGTGATGTGCCATATACAAAAAGCATGTTTTGTGAAGGGCATTTCTCTTGAGATAGCTTGTGTCATCCACGGATCTTGATCAGTTATAATTGTCTTTGGCGCCTTCTTCATAAGTGTAACAAAAGTCTAATAAACAAAAAAAAAAAATACATGTGTTAGAGAATAAAATAAAGTATGAAAAAATAATGCCTCGACGATGAATAAAATATTGTACCTTCATCAACCACGAAAATGTAGCAATTGTTTCATTTCGAATGAGAGCACAACCATATAATATAGTTCTTCCGTGATTGTCGATACCAATAAAAATACCAAAGGGCATGTCATAAGAGTTAACCCTATAAGTAGTGTCGAACCCAATGGAGTCTCCGTACTCTTGGTACAAATCAAAGCAATGAGATGGCGACCAAAATATATTTTTAAGTCTTTTTTCAGCATCAACCGTATAATCAAATTGAAAATTTGGATTTTCGTTCTTCACAGATTTACAATATTGAAGAAGATCGATGGCATCATTATCCAAATTATCGCGTTGAATTCTACTAAAAAAATTATGAACATCTTTCTGAAAAAACGGAAGATCCCCATGTTTCACATTTTTCTGAAGTTCCATTACACGCATTATTTGCTTTACCGAAAGCCCGGCATCTTTATACAATAAAAGTTGTTCTTCATCTTCTCTAGATATCATACGATAAAAAGGGAGAAATCGTACTTGCAAAGATGACAACAATTCATGCGTATGATGTGGATTAAACTGAGTAACATGCCACTCTTCAGGAAAAATATCGTATGATCTTTTGTTATTCGCATTACTGCTTTACATCCACATCTCGACGATGGTCTATTACGTTGCTCTTTTGAAGGTTCGACAACCTTCTCTTCCGAAAATCCTTCTCGATGACAAAAAAAATCTCGCCTAATAATTTTGCCGTTTTTAGTAATAAAACGTCCCTTTCGAATGGAAAATCCGGTATTTCTAGCATAATTCTCATAAAATTTATAGGCTTCTTGTTCACTTAAAAAACATTGACCGACAAATGGTTGAAAAAAATTACCGCTCATTTGATCTTCCCCATCAAAATTGCTCCATTCACTTATTGGTTCATCTGGAATTTTATTCAAGTCAACAAAATTTAATTCATCTGACCTGCATTCATAAAAAATAAATTTAATTGGGTATAACGATATTGTACTGAAAGTAGTTTATAAAGTAAATTAATATCAATCATTTATTTTTATTAGAATTGAGTATGAACAATTTCACGTATGAACCAAAATTTTATTGGGTAGCAATTGACATGATTGGGTATAAACAATTGAGTAGCAATTGAATAACATCTTATAAGATTAATGAACATCTTATCAATAAAATTAATGAACAATTTCACGTATAAACAATTTCATACACTTACGCATACCTTTGAACACCATATTGTAGGAATATAAAACACGATATTACTACTAAAATGTTAATCTTATTAACATGCCCAAGATTATACAAAACGATAATAACATGAATTACAAGAATATAGAAATAACCTTTCTAATTCTTCGACAAACGGCCTAAGAACCTCCTAAAACGTACCCGAAATACGTTTCACAAACCAATATTCAAAGTAGAATATCTCTTAACGGTTGCACCCAAAACGATATATGAAATGCCTTGTGTTTATGCTAGAAAACAAGGTATATATTACAAATAATATATGAAGTAAATATGGAAATATGATAAGTGAAAATGTGAGAACAAATTCTCTCTTTTCTCCTTCAATATACACGACATACACACCCAAAAATAACACACCAATTTTCACTCTTCATCTTATGAATATATTAGTGAGTTAATTAGTGTGTTTAGTGGGTAGTTTTCTAAGTTAGTGGGGGGGAAGTTAGTAGGAGAGGTTAATCAAGCATTAACTACTCATCACAACTAATTAAATGAACTAAAAACAATATATACATACACATGTTACACGACATACATGAGTAGTGTGTGTGTGTATTTTGTTCTTAGTTTATTAATGTACATTACATATAAAATTGTATGTATAATATGCATTTAATTAATTGATTATCGTATAATACAATGAATTAAATAACATAACTTATAGCATCATTTTAACTATAAATATCAAATATATTTATAATATAAATGTAGCTCATAACTATCATACACATGTGAATTAACATTTAATTCAGCTCATCTAGCTGATTTAACACTTAATTCAGCTCACCCACTAATATAACAATAATCTATTTAATCACATTAAATAATTATTCAAATACATTTCCAAATTTCTAACTGCTTAGATATATTTAAGGCATCAATGTAATCACATTACATTTCATAAAATCGTCCTATAGGTGTGACCGATAAGGACCAGCTGATCACCACCATCTATATGACAGTAACGTCAAACTTTCTAGCAAGCCAACCGTTACCGATATACGTTAATCAGCTGATTTTAAATACAAGTATCCTTTGTGATCCTGTAAGAGATTTAATAAATTAATCACACTAATCGTGGAGGACACCACCCAACAATCTCCCACTTGTCCTTACAAGTGTATGTGTGTGATTAACGATTCTCATATCCATATAAATCTCCCACTCAATGGTAGACAATTTGCAAAGTCGTACTTCCGCAAGGTCGTATCTAACAAGTGATCGTATCAAGAGTGGTTTCCTCGACTAGAGAGCAACTAACTGATATACGAATGTATTCACAACATTCGAGCATGGCCATGCATTTCAGTTACTACTCCTCGAGTGGCCCTGAGATTAGAAAACGATAAGATTGGATATTTTCCTTGACTCGAATCTTGCAGATTAAAGCACAGTATGAAATGACCCAGAAAAAATCTACTCGGCCTCCTTTTACGGTGCGACCACGAGAAAGAAACCAAAGTCACCCAAAACTGCCCTTATCTCAAGAAACAGTCGACAGTCAAAAGAATCGACTCTAGGAACACAATGAACGTCCTATCCACGACCAGGCAAAAATGTCTGTACATTTAGGACTTCATTTAAGTGGTCACTATGTCCTACGCAGTATCCTCTATACCTCGCATATGTGTTTGATCAGACATCACATGTCCTTATGGTTATTGAACCTACCATCAATCAACCCACAATGTAATCACCTAGAGTTATCAGCTCACTTTGGTGATTATGGACAAAACATATATAAAGTAAATCAGTTCACTCGATGCGTTCAAAATTGTCACACAATCCACATGAAATACCATATATAAAATAATAATTTGATGATTACAAAGTAGTAGTTTTAATGTATACATTATCTAAAAAACAAACTAATGAAAATCGTGAACACTCTTGATCCCATTGATACAACATGTTCAACATGTTTATTGTACGACAATGGCTTCGTGAGAGGGTCCGCTATATTGTCATCCGTGACAACCTTGCAAATCTCTATCTCCTTTTGCTCCACGTAATCTCGTATCATATGAGCCTTCCGCACCACATGTCTAGACTTATTGCTAGATTTAGGCTCTTTAGCTTGGAATATGGCACCACCGTTATCACAATAAAGCGGTGATTGGGTCATTCGCACTAGGAACTACCATTAGTCCTTGTAAGAACTGACGCATCCATATTGCCTCTTTAGCTGCCTCGGAAGCTGCAATATACTCAGATTCTGTAGTGGAGTCTGCGGATCGATTGCTTGGAACTTTTCCAACTCATCGCCGCACCATTAAGTGTAAAAACGAATCCGGATTGAGATTTGGAATCATCTCTATCCGTTTGGAAACTAGCATCTGTGAAACCTTTTGCACATAACTCTTCGTCTCCACCATATACTAACATCCAATCCTTAGTCCTTCTTAAGTACTTTAGGATGTTCTTAACAGCAATCCAGTGACTTTCACCTGGATCCTTTTGGTAACGACTCCTCATACTAAGTGCGAATGCCACGTCTGGACGTGTACACATCATAGCATACATAATCGATCCTACGGCCGAAGCGTACGGAATCCGATTCATGCGCTCTATTTCTTCCGTGATTTAGGTGATTGAGTCTTACTTAAATGCACCCCATGAACCATCTAAGATTACCCCTTTTGAGTTCGTCATGCTGAACCTCTCAAGAATTTTATCTATATAAGATTCTTGACTTAACGCCAACATTCTCTTGGATCTATCTCTATAGATTTGAATACCGAGTATTCTCTGTGCCTCACCTAAGTCTTTCATCTGAAAATGATTCTTTAACCATTCTTTTTACGTAAGAAAGCATAGGAACGTGATTCCCTATTAACAAAGATGTCATCTACATACAAAACTAGGAAAGCAATATAGCTCCCACTTGATTTGACATATAAACATGGTTCCTCGACTGATCGTTTAAAACCATATTGTTTAATCACTTGGTCAAATCAATGATTCCAACTCCTCGATGCTTGCTTAAGTCCATAAATGGAACGCTTAAGTTTGCATACTTTCTTAGGATATTTTGGATCCGTGAAGCCTTCGGGTTGTACCATGTACAATTCCTCGTCTAAATAACCATTTAAGAAGGCGGTCTTCACATCCATTTGCCATATTTCATAATCATGAAATGCAGCAATCGCTAAGATAATCCGGATAGATCGAAGCATGACGACAGTGCAAAGATATCATCGTAGTGTAAACCTTGCACTTGGGTGAAACCTTTGCAACAAGTCGTGCTTTATAGATATCCGTTGTCCACCTAGTGAACGCTTTATCTTATAAATCCATTTGCACCGAAGAGGTCTCACCTTTCGTGCAAATCAACCAGATCCCATACTTCGTTCTCGCATATGGAGTCTATCTCGAGTGCATGGCTTCAAGCCATAGCTTCGAGTCAGAACTAGTCATTGCACCTTTGTAGGTAGTCGGTTCATTACTTTCAAGAAGTAATAAATCATCTCCATTTCCTTCTTCAACGATACCAATGTATCGATCCGGAGGATAAGAGACTGACTTGACCTCCTAGGTTCCGCAGAATAGTTATCGGCAGTGGAGGTTGAAGGAATATCTTCCTCCATCACATGTGCAGTGTCTGGTTCTAAGATTTCTGACAACTCAAAAACCCTATTACTTTGGTTATTCGTGATAAACTCTTTCTCTAAGAATTTAGCACTAGCTGCAACAAAAACTCGTTGTTCAGTAGGTGAATAAAAGTAATGACCAAACATTCCTTTTGGATATCCCACAAAGTATGTTTTGACCGATCGTGGGCCTAGCTTATCGTCAGGTCTCCACTTAACGTAAGCCTCACATCCCCAAACCCGAATAAAGGACAAATCAGGAACTTTTCCTTTCCACATCTCATATGGGGTTTTGTCTGCCGCTTTAGTCGGACTTCGGTTTAGAATGAGTGCAGCAGAATTTAGAGCAAACCCTCACAATGAATCCGGTAAGACCGTGTGACTCATCATGGAACGAACCATATCTAATAAAGTTCGATTTCTCCGTTCGGACACACCATTCAATTGTGGTGTTCCAGGTGGAGTTAATTGTGATACAATGCCACAATCCTTTAGGTGTTGATCAAATTCATTAGATAAATATTCACCACCACGATCTGATCGTAATGCTTTTATTTTCCTATCTAATTGGTTCTCAACCTTATTTTGAAATTCCTTGAATTTCTCAAAAGATTTACTTTTATGTTTCATTAAATAGACATACCCATATCTACTTAAATCATCAGTAAAAGTGATGAAATATCTATAGCCATCTCGTGCTGTGACAGACATTGGTCCACATACATCGGTATGTATTAGTCCTAGTAGGTCACTGGCTCGCATTCCAATACCTTTAAAAGATATACGAGTCATCTTTCCAATGAGACATGATTCACAAGTACCAAATGATTCATAGCCAAAAGGTGAAATAATCCCATTCTTAATGAGTTTCTTTACTCGTTTTTCATTTATGTGTCCCATTCGACAATGCCATAAATACGTTTGATCTTTATCACCTAATTTTGCCTTTTTATTATTCACATGAAATATTTCTTGCGTTTGATCTAGAACATAAATGCCATTCATGGAAAACGCTTGACCATAAATAACATCATTTAAAGAAAAAGTACAACAATTGTTCTTAATAATAAATGAAAAACCAGAAACATCCAACATGTTAACTGAAATAATGTTCTTTGACAAGCGGGAACATAAAAACAATCATCCAAACGAAGTTCCAAACCACTAGGTAATAACAAGATGTAAGTTCCTACAGAAACAGCAGCAACCTTTGCTCCATTCCCAACACGTAAATCAACATCGCCTTTAGCCGGGCGTCTTACGTCCTGAGGCCCTGCAAGTGATTACAAATGTGAGAACCACATCCAGTATCAAATACCCAAACAGAGGAACTCGCATGATTAATTTCTATCATGTGAATATTAGATGACATACCTTGAGCTGTCGCACGTCCAGCTTTTATGTCCTCGAGGTACTTAGGACAATTCCTTCGCCAATGCCCAGACTGCTGGCAATGGTGACATTTTCCCTCCTTTTCTTTGCTCTTCTTGCCTTTTGAGTGACTTGACTCCCCAGGACCACTCTTGGGTTTAGGCTGACCTTTCTTCTTGAACTGAGGTCGCTTAGCATTCGAGGCAGCAGGTGCCTTTCCCTTTCAATCATATTAATTCAAAAAACAATTAAAATTAGTTTAGCATCATTTTAACTATAAATATCAAATATATTTATAATATAAATGTAGCTCATAACTATCATACACATGTGAATTAACATTTAATTCAGCTCATCTAGCTGATTTAACACTTAATTCAGCTCACCCACTAATATAACAATAATCTATTTAATCACATTAAATAATTATTCAAATACATTTCCAAATTTCTAACTGCTTAGATATATTTAAGGCATCAATGTAATCACATTACATTTCATAAAATCGTCCTATAGGTGTGACCGATAAGGACCAGCTGATCACCGCCATCTATATGACAGTAACGTCAAACTTTCTAGCAAGCCAACCGTTACCGATATACGTTAATCAGCTGATTTTAAATACAAGTATCCTTTGTGATCCTGTAAGAGATTTAATAAATTAATCACACTAACTGTGGAGGACACCAGCTCCAACACATATTGGGTAGCAATTGACATGATTAAAAGTTGGATGAACAAGATGAATGATTTTAGAAATTTATGAATTTTTTTAGAAACAGAAAAATTTGAGAACTGTAAAGTAAAGAATGGAAAAAAAATAATAACGTGATATACTATAGGAGACAATTTAGGAAATTAATTAGAGAAATTGATTAGTTTTAGGAATCTTTTAATAATTAATAAAAATAATAACTACCTACCTATTATCCTATGCATTAGTAAGTATTATCCTATGCATTAGTAAGTATTATCCTATGCCCTTAGGGCATAGGATAGAAAATCCGTTATTAAAAAGTGACTATTTTAATGCTAATGGTGACCATATTAGCGTTTATTGTGACCATTTTAAGTACCCCTCAAAGTAGTTACATTTTGTTCGATAATGGTCAGGACAAGCAATGAAGTGGTCACTTTTTAACCACAATATATTACACAGTAAGTATGTAACAGCCCGGCTTTTCGTAACTTAATTAAACAAGGCGGAAAATTAATTAAGTACTTTATATATATAAGAAAACCGGATGTTATCGTATTACAACTCAAAATACATAATCAGAGTTATTGATAAACATGGTCATTAAATTACAATCTCTCGAAATACAAAATAAAATATGTGTAGGTTTATATCGGTATATAGACCTTTAAAATCACAGGATTATAATGAAAAACTTTATAATATTTAAAGTCATAAAATAGAAATTGCATAACATAGAAAAGAGATTTAGAATTAACCTTTAATCCTAGTGAATTGGCCTAAGAACAATACCAAAAGTATGGTATCTCCTAATTGAAACACCCAAGATGTATGTGAGATATGCCCTTAGAATTGCTAGAAAATTAGAGAATGAAAACTGCTTTTCTTTTCTCTCAAGTTTTTGTGTTTTGAGGATGAATGAATTAGGAATTAATTAGAGAGTTTTGGTAGAATAAAATCTCCTAATTATACTACCCTTAGGCCGGCCACTTTTGATGTATTTGGGGAGATATTATTCTTCTCAAATACTTCACTTGTTGACCAAGAAAACGTATCTAGACTATGATGTATCTGGACACTTTTCTTTTGGTCATTTTAGCTTTTTATATAATGCATTATATTCCCAGTGTCATCTGTATGGACCGACTATAATATATTATAAATATCCTTATATTCACAGTTTGCTAATTAATTATAACAGTTTATATTTAATTAGCTTGCATTATACACAATAATTAAATATAACATTTTATATTCAATTCACGAATTACATTTAATTCGTCTCAGCTAATATTATTTAATCTGTATTAAATAGCCGTACCACCATTACACTGACTAACATTTTAGTCAGTAACATCATCACACTTGACTAACATTTTAGTCACATTTGACTAACCTTTAAGTCAACAACACTGACTAACCGTTTAGTCATTAAGTAAGGCATTGATATGATCATTTTCTCAAATAATCACATCTCTCAAACACATCCTTTAGGTGTGACTCTTAGGGACCAGTTGATCACCGCCATCTGTATGACAATAACGTCAAACTTATCTAGCAAGCCAACCATTATCGATAAACGTTAATCAACTGATTAAATACAAAATGTACCCTGTGTACCTTAAGAGATTTATTTATGTTATTGCACTAACTGTGGAGGACAATAGCTCCAACAATCTCCCACTTGTCCGTACAAGTGTATGTGCGATAACCGATCCTCATATCCATAATAAATTTCTCCCACTCAATGTAAACCAATTTGCAAAGTCCGTACTTTCCAAGGTCGTAGTTCACAAGCGATCATTATCAAGAGTGGTTTCCCCGACTAGAAAGTAACTTAACTGATAAACGAATCAATATTCGAGCATGGCCATGCATTTTCAGTTACAGCTCCTCGAGTGGCCCTGAGAAAAAGTATTATAACTCGATAGAAGTTGGATATTTTCCTCAACTCGAATCCTGCAGATGTAAGCGCAACATGAAATGACCCAGTGAAAATCTACTTGGCCTCCTGTTACGGTCGACCGTGAGAAAGAAACCAAAGTCACCCAAAATCTGCCTTAATCTCAAGAGACAGTCGATAGTCAAAAGAATCGACTCTAGGAACACTATGGATGTCCTATCCACGACCCGGCACCTAACGTTCTGAAACATTTAGGACTCCATGTAGTCGTCACAAAAATTGTCCTGCGCGATTTCAGTAAACCCGCATCTGTGATCGATCAGTCAACTGTTTGACTTATGGCTCTTTGAACCCACCATCAATCGACGTCACAAAATGATTGCTAGAGTTATCAGCTCGTGTAGGCGACCACGGACCAAACAAAATATAAAGCAATTCAGTTCACTTTGAGGTGTTCAACGTTGTCTGCACAACCCTCATGAAAAACAATATATATATAACAAAACGATGATTTTATTAGAAGTTTTAGGAAAAACAAGTGTCAAATCCATACAAACAACTGATACAACTCAGGAATACGCTTAATTCCCATGGAAATAACGTGCCCTTCATGCTTATCATGTCTCAACGGCTTAGTGAGAGGATCTGCTATATTATCATCCGTAGCAATCTTGTCAATCACTATCTCCTTCTGCTACACGTAATCCCGGATCATGTGAGCCTTCCTTTGCACGTGCCGAGACTTGTTGCTGGACTTCGGCTCCTTTGCTTGGAAGATGGCACCACTATTGTCGCAATAGATGGTGATCGGGTCATTCGAACTTGGAACTACAGTTAGTCCTTGTAAGAACTGACGCATCCATATAGCTTCCTTCGCAGCCTCTGAAGCAAAGATAAGACTTGACTACCGTGGAATCTGCTATAATCGCTTGTTTGGAGCTTTTCCACCGGTGGCGCGCCATTTTGAGTAAAAACGAATCCTGATTGAGACTTTGAGTCATCTCGATCCGTTTGGAAACTAGCATCTGCGTAACTGATTGCGCATAGCTCAGTGTCTCCTCCATAAGTCAATACCCAATCTTTAGTCCTCCGTAGGTACTTAAGAATGTTCTTTACGGCCATCCAGTGTGTTTCACCTGGATTGCCTTGGTATCGGGTCGTCATACTCAATGTATATGCCACGTCCGGACGTGTGCATATCATGGCATACATGATTGATCCTATAGCTGATGCATATGGAATCCGACTCATGCGCTCGACCTCTTCCGATGTCTTTGGTGCTTGAGCTTTACTCAAATGCACACCAGAGATCATTGGAAGGTTCCCCTTCTTGGAGTTGGTCATGCTGAACCTCTCAAGAATCTTATCTATATAAGACTCCTGACTGAGGGATAACATCCGTCGTGATCTATCTCTATAGATACGGAGCCCCAAAATACGTTGTGCCTCACCCAGATCTTTCATCTGGAAATGGTTCTTTAACCATACTTTTACCGAAGTTAAGAGAGGTATGTCATTCCCAATTAAGAGTATGTCATCTACATACAGTATTAGGAATACAATATTGCTCCCACTCGACTTGATATACAGACATGGTTCCTCGACCGATCGAGTGAATCCATTCTCCTTTATCACTTGGTGGAAGCGATGATTCCAACTCCGTGAAGCTTGCTTAAGTCCATAGATGGAACGCTTAAGCTTGCAAACCTTATTAGGATTTTCAGGATCAGTGTAACCTTCGGGTTGTATCATGTACAACTCCTCCTCCAAATAACCGTTTAAGAAGGCGGTTTTCACATTCATTTGCCATATTTCATAGTCATGAAATGCAGCAATCGCTAAGAGAATCCGAATGGAACGAAGCATGACTACGGGTGCAAAGATCTCATCATAGTGCAACCCTTGCACTTGAGTGAAAACCTTTGCCACTAGTCGTGCCTTGTATATGTCTGGTTGTCCTTATACAGATCGCTTTATCTTGTAAAGCCATTTGCACTGAAGAGGCCTAGCCTTATCAGGTAAGTCAACCAGATCCCATACATCGTTCTCGTACATAGAGTTGTGGATACCCATATCCGTACCCTCCCAAACAAAACCCTGTGATGTAACACGGACTTTTATTACGCATGCTTTAACATTGACTTAAACGGTTCTAACTAATGTCGAATTCATTTTGAGTCGTTTTGAAATGTTAAAATGTTTTAGGTCGCTTCACATCACATTTAAATAAACGTTCATTTTGTCCATTTGGAGTCTAGCTAGGTCCTTGTCCCGCTTCATTTGGCATGAGCTTCACATTTGCACTACAATTAGCCCTTTTACATTAACAAGGTCTAATTCAGCATTCCTAAATTCCTAAATTTAGGCCCGGTGGCTAGATCTTCCCTTTACCCTCCTCTTACACAAAATACAGCCTCACGTCTTGCCTTATTTCACAAAATCTTTGCAAATACACCCTTTTCATTTTTCCGGATCTCGGGCCCAAAACCGAGCCCAAGCCCAGCCTTTGGCCCGCACTCCAAAGCCCTGAACATCACAAATATCTCAGAAATATCCTAGGTCTTTTCTTGACGAGCAAGTTCAAGATTATCCCGTATCTTTCCAAGATTTTATCAAACCGGAACTAGGAAACTACGCAGAAAACCACACCCACAAACCGCATAGCCTTATGCGGTTTGGGGTGGCAACCGCATAAGCCTATGCGGTTTGCCCTGGCAACCGCATAAGGCTATGCGGTTTCCTGGCCTGTTTTTATCCCCGGATTTCCTAATTTCTCCGAGGTTTTTAGTATATATACACCCCTATACCAGACCTCGAAAAACACAATTCACACCCAGTTTTCACAGCAAACACACTCCTAAACTCTCTCAAAGCCTCACGCACTCAAATCCTTGAGTTCAAGACACAATCCCGTGTTGAATTCATCCTCCTTTTTAGTTCAAGAAGCGAAGCTCTGCCCAGATCTGAAGCTCCAGGACAAGGTAGGTACCGATCCACTTGGATCAAAGCTTTTTCTTATTTTCTATGGACTAACAAAGGGGACTACACTCTAGCGCCCGACTTTGGCACTCAGCGCGCTTGCACTCCAAGTGTTCTATTTACTTCGGGTACACTCCATATCCGATGACACGCCAAAGTCGCATAAGCAACCGACCCTTTTAAAATAAACCAATGGACAATTGAACTTTATTTTATTTGCATGCATCTTGCACCTTCTTATTTTGCATTAAAATCAACTTAAACAATGAATTCGACCTTTAACTGAACCGTTTTCGTTAACAAGTTAAACATGCTAAACTGAGGGTTTTAATCAATCTTTTTGCATTTGCATCTGCATTCTTTTACAACCTTTTCGCACTTGTACGTAGCGATAACATTAGCTCAATTATCATCTTACTCGGATTGTTCTAGGTCAGTAGAGGCTATTTTTACATAGGCTTTTCTAAAAGGTTTTCATAAATCATTAATTGAATTACTCTTTTTCTAAAGTACCCTCACCCCGAATCCAATCTGGTTTCACAAGCCTTAGATCTAGGGGTGTCGGCGTGCTCCAAAATCTAGGACATGTCTTTAGGCTTAGGACATGATAGCAGGTTCCTAATTTCCGCGATAATTAGGTGGCGACTCCAAAACAGTTTTAAAGGTTTTTCTAAATTAGTCTTTTTAACTTAAAGCGCCCTTAAGCAAGACGCCGAGTTGGGTCCCATTCGATCCCGGGTTCCACAAGAGTCCATCTCGGATTGCATGGCTTCTTGCCATAGCTTTGAGTCAGAACACGTCATGTCACCTTTATAGGTTATGGGTTCGTTACTCTCAAGGAGTAAAACGTCGTCTTTCCCATTCTCCTCAACCATACCAATGTATCTATCTAGAGGAATGGAGAGTCTACCCGACCTTCTGGGTTTCAAAGGGACATTAACCGCAGCAGACGAAGAAGGAACAGTTTCCTCCATCGGTTGCTCGGTTGTTGGTTCAACAATCTCCGACAGATCGAAGGTTCTATTACCTCTCTTGTCTTCGAGAAACTCTTTCTCTAAAAACTTTGCACTAGCCGCAACAAAAACTCGTTGTTCGGTTGGCGAATAGAAGTAATGACCAAACATTCCTTTTGGATAACCAATAAAGTATGTCTTGACCGATCGCGGGCCGAGCTTATCCTCGTGTCTCCACTTGACATAAGCCTCGCACCCCCAAACCCGAATAAAGGACAAGTTAGGGACTGTTCCCTTCCATAACTCGTATGGAGTCTTGTCAACAGCTTTAGTCGGACTTCGGTTAAGTATAAGAGCAGCTGACAAAAGAGCATAGCCCCACAATGAGTTGGGTACAACTGTGTGACTCATCATGGATCGAACCATATCAAGTAATGTTCGATTCCTGCGTTCGGACACACCATTCAGTTGTGGTGTTCCGGGTGGAGTTAACTGTAATACTATCCCGCGGTCTTTCAGGTGTCGATCAAACTCAGTTGAAAGATATTCGCCACCACGATCTGAACGTAGTGCTTTTATCTTTCTATCCAGTTGGTTCTCAACCTTATTTTGCAATTCCTTGAACTTGTCAAAGGACTCACTTTTATGCTTCATTAAGTAGACATGTCCATATCTACTCAAATCGTCCGTGAAAGTGATAAAATACCTATAGCCATCTCTAGCGTTGATTGACATAGGTCCGCACACATCAGTATGTATGAGTCCTAATAGGTCAAGCCAAGCATTCCAACACCTTTGAAGGAAATTCGAGACATTTTGCCTATAAGACATGATTCACACGTGCCAAAAGTTTCATAGTCAAATGGGGCTATTGTCCCACTATCAATGAGCTTTTTCACGCGTTTCTCATTTATGTGTCCCATACGGCAATGCTATAGGTACGTTTGATCTTTGTCACCAACCTTTGCTTTCTTGTTACTCACATGCATGATTTCTGTGGTTTGATCTAAAACATAAATTCCGTTCATGGAAACAGCTTTACCATAAATCATTTCATTTAAAGAGAAAATACAGCTATTATTCTTTATCAAAAATGAAAATCCTTCTTTATCAAGAATGGATACAGAAATAATGTTTTTCGATAAACTAGATACATAGTAACAGTTATTCAGAAATAACTCAAATCCACTTGGGAGTTGGATTACATATGTCCCTACTGAAACGGCAGCAACTCTTGCTCCATTCCCCACTCGCAGGTCTACATCACCTCTTGCCAGAGTTTTGATGCCCTTTAGGCCCTGCAAATGATTGCACAGATGAGAACCACAACCAGTATCAAGTACCCAAGTTCCGAAACTTGCATGGTTAATCTCAATCATATGAATAAAAAAAGACATACCAACAGGAGCGACGCGGCCTGCTTTAATGTCCTCAGCATACACGGGACAGTTACGCCTCCAATGCCCAGACTTGTGGCAATGGTGGCACTCCATGCTCTGCTTTGCTTTCGCCTTGCCCCTTGAGCTACCGCTAGACTCACCAGGCCCACTCTTAGCAACCACTGGCTTCTTGAATTTTGGCTTCCCTACAGTTAGGTTAGTTGGAGCCTTACCCTTACCCTTCTTGTTGCCAATCATGAGAACATCTTGTTTCATGCTCCCACTCAACTTCAGATCACTCTCCGTCTGTACGAGGAGTGAGTGAAGCTCATGCAGACTTTTCTGCATGTCATTCATGTAATAGTTTGCCCTAAAGAGGGCATACCCATCATGAAGATAGTGGAGCACACGATCAACAATGATCTTCTCATCGATCTTGCAACCAAGCTCCTCTAGTTTTTCAACATTCTCGATCATGTCGAGAAGGTGTGGACCAACCGGTTGGCCCTTCTGGAGTCTAGCCTCAAAGAAACGAGTGGTATACTCGTAACTCTTGATTCTCGGTGCTTTCGAGAACTCTTTGGTTAGGGTGGTGAAAATCTTGTTTGCACGTTGGGTGATGAATCGTCTTTGTAAATTGGATTCCATTGAATAGATGAGTACGTTCTGTATCGCACCCGCCTCCATCATGAAATCATTATAAAGATAGACTTCATCTGCTCCTGCATCGGGAGCTGGTTTAGTCGGCAGTGGCTCAATCAAGTACTTGAACTTGCCGTCAGCTATGGCAGCATTCCGTAATGCGGCCTCCCAATCAGAAAAATTGGACCCATCACTCTTCAGTCGAGTAGACTGATTCATGCTGTCCATGAAAATTCTAAGCCATGATTCGCGTGTTAGTGTGGCACTTGACATTGGTTCGTCAGTACGTACAACCATTTGTTATAGTAGTTATATCTGTATATAACGTATTCGAAACTGTGAAAAGAAAGAAGAAGAAGAGAGAAGATAAGAAATCATTGTTTTAAAAGTTTAAGTCGTAAAGCGATAACGATTTAATGCAATGACTCGTGCACTCATATAATCGACCTCCCTCGAGAATTACATAAGTGATCCCAAGACTCAATTTCTGTAAATTGATAAGCCAACCTCTTGGCTAATTCTACGGTTAGAATTTTTGGTCGATAGATTTTAGTAAATCCTATCTATTAGTCCACCATAACTACGAGATATTACTCGAACTATAGTGTTGAGGTAAAATAGGTCAACGCATACTACTTACCCAACGTAGAAGGGGTCATGTGGAGAGTAAGGTCCTACATGCCTACCGACGAAGAAGGGGCTCATAGCATGCTTTTCCTATAAAGACTAATCTCAATTTTATTAATAGAGGAAGGTCCCATCATCTCATTTTAATTCATTTTAAGTGAACAAATATCTAGCATTTTCGAGAATGATTAAATAGAGGTGATAGCTCTAAAAACGTGTGACATCCGTATGTCAAAGATCTAGGATGCAACTATATGATCCATATTCATGCATATTAGGTGGTTTGGTTTAGTTTAGGCGGAATATGATGCTACTATCTAACGTGAATGCAATGAAAACGGTAAAAGAAAAACGCAAAACGAAAACACCTAGTGTGGCCTATCCCTATGAAAATAAAAACAAGATACAATTTGGAATCCATCCATGGACCCTAAAGCTTGTCTTCATTCTTCATCTTGGCTTTAAGTGGGAGTCCATCTTGAATCTTCAATCTTGAATCTTCTCAAAATTACATTTTTGAATTACAAAAAATAAACCTATTTACATTCTAATTCAAAATATGCCCAAAATTAAAAATATTACAAGATGGGAGATTCGAGATCTCAAAAATACAACCAAAATTGTGTTTCCTTCATTACGAAAACACAATCTTCTAAGGCCACACTAGTAAATTACAACCGTTTGTACATAATTAATGCGTAAAATTAAACCATTCATTCAAACATTCATTCACAAAAAAACATCAACTAAACAAGATTAAAACAATGCATACGAATTGATTTAAATCCAAACCACCTCTTTTAAATGATTAAAATTATGCAACAATTCCTTAATTGTTCATAATACCTTTTAATCAAAACATAATCCAAAATTTATATTATCAGTATAACATAAATTAGGTCACAAAATATTTTAAACTGCTTTAAAATATTTGGTATCAAAATCATGAACTTTTTCATGATATCATAATATTTATTATCCTTATAACAAATATTATCAAAACTAATTTCCAAAAAAAAAAAAACAATATTTCGGCCAAAAAGATTAAAATACCGAAATTTTTTTTTTTTTTATTTTAAATCAAAACACACGGCCAATTTTAAAAAAATAAAATTTACCAAAAATAAAAAACGGCCAACAAGGAAAAACATTGAATTAAACAGTTTTAATTCGATTATGCTAATAATTAGATCGATACTAACTCAATTTTAATCCGTATTAAACATTGATTTAAGATATTCAAATTAACCTTTTAGATTAAACATCTTAAATTTATAGATCTAATGATTAACAACATGATATGTTCATTAACATACACAAATTTGGTCCATTTAAGTTTTAATTCAATCGGTATTAAATCAAAACTAAAGCAAATTCATATGAAATAGTTTTAACATCTTAAAACATCGATAATTATGAATCAAATTGACCAAAAACAAACCAAAAATTGAACAGAAAACTCACGGCCAAAAGAGTAACACACGGCCAAACAACAATTTTCGGTTTCAAATTATACAAAAACGATTTTTATGAAAACCTTATAAAAATTTCATGTGCCCTAAGGCTTTGATACCACTTGTAGGTTTATATCGGTATATAGACCTTTAAAATCACAGGATTATAATGAAAAACTTTATAAGATTTAAAGTCATAAAATAGAAATTGCATAACATAGAAAAGAGATTTAGAATTAACCTTTAATCCTAGTGAATTGGCCGAAGAATAATACCAAAAGTATGGTATCTCCTAATTGAAACACCCAAGATGTATGTGAGATATACCCTTAGAATTGCTAGAAAATTAGAGAATGAAAACTGCTTTTCTTTTCTCTCAAGTTTTTGTGTTTTGAGGATGAATGAATTAGGAATTAATTAGAGAGTTTTGGTAGAATAAAATCTCCTAATTATACTACCCCTAGGCCGGCCACTTTTGATGTATTTGGGGAGATATAATTCTTCTCAAATACTTCACTTGTTGACCAAGAAAACGTATCTAGACTATGATGTATCTGGACACTTTTCTTTTGGTCATTTTAGCTTTTTATATAATGCATTATATTCCCAAATCATCTGTATTTAATTTAATTATAATATATTATAAATATCCTTATATTCATAATTTGCTAATTAATTATAACAGTTTATATTTAATTAGCTTGCATTATACACAATAATTAAATATAACATTTTATATTCAATTCACGAATTACATTTAATTCGTCTCAGCTAATATTATTTAATCTGTATTAAATAGCCGTACCACCATTACACTGACTAACATTTTAGTCAGTAGCATCATCACACTTGACTAACATTTTAGTCACATTTGACTAACCTTTAAGTCAAACACTGACTAACCGTTTAGTCATTAAGTAAGGCATCGATATGATCATTTTTCTCAAATAATCACATCTCTCAAACACATCCTTTAGGTGTGACTCTTAGGGACCAGTTGATCACCGCCATCTGTATGACAATAACGTCAAACTTATCTAGCAAGCCAACCATTATCGATAAACGTTAATCAACTGATTAAATACAAAATGTACCCTGTGTACCTTAAGAGATTTATTTATGTTATTGCACTAACTATGGAGGACACTAGCTCCAACAATATGCAATCTCCCCATGCTCCTCGGTAATGATCTCGGGGTACCTAAAGTGAAACCGTATTAGCATTTTCAGCCCCGCACATAACCATGATTGCTCATTGGCCATCATTAGTGTAACACCCCGTGTTATTTTAACACAATATTATAAAAGAACTTAATTTCTTAAATTAAATTCATCCTTTTTCCATATAATAAAAATGCGACTGAATTTTTTTCGCCAAATAATACTAAATTTCCTAAGTACAAATTTAAAAATTTTGAAAAATAAAATTTGTTGTATTATCTTTAGAATTCAAAAAGAAACACAATTCAAAATTTTAAAAAAATCAACACAAAATTAATATCGCCTTTCAAATTTCAAAAAGGTTAAGTTATGTTTACTATTCATAAAAATAAATGTAAAACCTTTTATTCACAGAATTCAGTTTCAAACATTTTTCGTTTTCAAAATAAAAATGGACCCTTATACTTTTCCCGTCTTCGAAATTCAAGTCAACGATTTCAAACACGCAAATCAAGGTCAAGCCATCTTATCCTCTTTGTGGATACCCATATCCGTACCCTCCCAAAAAAAACCCTGTGATGTACCACGGACTTTTATTACGTATGCTTTAACGTTGACTTAAACAGTTCTAACTAATGTCGAATTCATTTTGAGTCGTTTGAAATGTTAAAATGTTTTAGATCGCTTTACATCGCATTTAAATAAGCGTTCATTTTGTCCATTTGGAGTCTAGCTAGGTCCTTGTCCCGTTTCCTTTGGCATGAGCTTCGCATTTGCACTACAATTAGCCCTTTTACACTAACAAGGTCTAATTCAGCATTCCTAAATCCCTAAATTTAGGCCCGGTGGCTAGATCTTCCCTTTAGCCTCCTTTTACACAAAATACAACCTCACGTCTTACTTTATTTCACAAAATCTATGCAAATACACCTTTTTCATTTTTCCGGGTCTCGGGCCCAAAACCGAGCCCAAGCCCAGCCTTTGGCCCGCACTCCAAAGCCCTGAACACCACAAATATCTCAGAAATATCCTATGAGTTTTCTTGACGAGCAAGCTTAAGATTATCCCGTAATCTTTCTAAGATTTATCAAACCGGAACTTGGAAACTACGCTAAAAACCACGCCTCCAAACCGCATAGCCCTATGCGGTTTGGGGTGGCAACCGCATAAGCCTATGCGGTTTGCCTGGGCAACCGCATAAGGCTATGCGGTTTCCTGGCCTGCTTTTATCCCCGGATTTCCTAATTTCTCCGAGGTTTTTAGTATATATACACCCCTATACCAGACCTCGAAAAACACAATTCACATCCAATTTTCACAGCAAACACACTACAAAACTCTCTCAAAACCTCAAGCACTCAAATCCTTGAGTTCAACACACAATCCCGTGTTGAATTCATCCTCCTTTTAAGTTCAAGAAGCTCTGCTCGCCAGATCTCAAGCGTCGGGACAAGGTAGGTACCGATCCACTTGGATCAAAGCTTTTTCATATTTTCTATGGACTAACAAAGGGGACTACACTCTAGCGCCCCGGGCTTTGGCACCCAGCGCGCTTGCACTCCAAGTGTTCTATTTACTTCAGGTAGACTCCATATCCGATGACACGCCAAAGTCGCATAAGCAACCGACCCTTATAAAATAAACCAATGGACAATTGAACTTTATTTTATTTGCATGCATCTTGCACCCTTCTCTTTTGCATTAAAATCAACTTAAACAATGAATTCGACCTTTAACTGAACCGTTTTCGTTAACAAGTTAAACATGCTAAACTGAGGGTTTTAATCAATCTTTTTGCATATGCATCTGCACTCCTTTTACAAACTTTTTCGCACTTGTACGTAGCGATAACATTAGCTCAATTATCATCTTACTCGGATTGTTCTAGGTCAGTAGAGGCTATTTTTACATAGGCTTTTCTAAAAGGTTTTCATAAATCATTAATTGAACTCTCTTTTTCTAAAGTACCCTCACCCCGAATCCATTCTGGTTTCACAAGCCTTAGATCTAGGGGTGTCGGCGTGCTCCAAAATCTAGGACATGTCTTTAGGCTTAGGACATGATAGCAGGTTCCTAATTTCCGCGATAATTAGGTGGCGACTCCAAAACAGTTTTAAAGGTTTTTCTAACTTAATCTTTTTTAACTTTAAACGCGCCCTTAAGCAAGACGCCGAGTTGGGTCCCCCTCGATCCCGGGTTCCACACTCTTCCACTTTCTTTTTATTTTAAAAAGAAAACTTAACATCAAAACTTTTATTTAAAAAGTAATCATTTTGATCTTTATTATTAAATCATTTAATCTTAATATCCAATTACTATTTCATTTCTATTAAACTAGCTTTTTGCTAAATTGTCAAAATTTGAAGCCACACTTAATTTAAATTGATAAACTATTTGACGTTTGAATATAATTCTTTAAATCTATAACAATCAATGAAAAAAATAAGTATTTCGACCTAGGAAATTTTTATTCAAAATTTCGAGGATTAAAACTCAATTTTTGTTTTTAGTACCTTTCGAAAATTTATTTTATTTTTATTTCCGATTTTATTTCAAAACACTATTTTAAGATCATATCTTTTATTTCGAAACCTTTCGCGATCGCGCAAATCGAAAATTTCAAAAATGAAAATCGATCCCGAAAAATTTACTTGAACCATTTGACTTGGACTTTTTCAAGTCTATCCTCTTCCATTTTTTCTTACACAAGTCTTACACCTTTATATTTATCATCATCATTTTTATTTTTTGTATTTAAATTTAAAGTTTATACCCTTTAATAAAAATACGTATACAAATACAATACTACTACTTTAATACTACCATTTTCATTTCCGTCACTTTTAAAATTTTTCTAAAGTAGTGAATAAAATATTTTAGTCTTAAAATTTTAAAGTAGAGATATTTCGAAAAATCGTCAAACGCGCACACATTAACTTTTACGGTCCTTGACGCCCGACTTTTTAAACCCGATTTATTTCGTAAAAACATTTTAAAACATCTAGGGAACATTTTCTAACACCAAATAGTAATGTTAACACTAGTGTTCAAGTAGGCATTTATGTCACTAATTACATTTAATTAAAACATTATTTTCATAAAAAAATCAAACCTTATCACTTAAGTTACTTAACCTAATTTGTATACAAACTTGTCCTCATAAATCACAATTGCAAAAATCAACCTCTTGTGCACACAAAAGTTCCGTAGCATTACTCCCTTTTTCTCTCATTTATTTTTTTCCATTTTCTTTCCTAAAACTCTTTAAATAAAACCTTAATAATATTTCTAATAATTCATAAGTATTCTAGTTAATTAGGGGGTCTTTTAGGAGCTAACTTGCAAGGATTTTTGGGTGAAGAACTTGGGTATTTTGGGTTAAGAAATTTCCGATCTAAAATTTATTTTAGATCCCCGACGATTAACATCCAATTTGAGGTGACTAGTTATATCTCATTTTAACCTCTTTTGTAAATTAATTTGATTTTTATTATAAGTTTTATGAGTATGACTCTTATGTTAAAATATGTTAAACATCATTTATGTGTATGTGTATGTTATGTGAAGTATAATAAAATGATAATAAATAAGTAATATTGATAATAGATTAGTTGTAGTAATATGATACTATGTTTAGTTAAATTAGTTTTGAGCATTTTTAATTATTGTTCATATGATTTTTATGTTTATTTATGTTTTAGTTAAGTAGTAATCTTATATAAAAATTATGTGAAATATTAACAATGAGTTTAAAGTGATTAAAAATCGAAAATAAAAATTTATGTATGTGTGTGCTACCTCACGGCATTTCCTTAATTTTTTAATAAATTTTCACTTTTAATTTTTGTAAATAATATGTTATGTTAAGTTAGGTTATATTGAATGTTATTATGTTATAAAAATTAATTTAGGAAAATAAGTTATAAGTTGTTAAAAATGAAAATTGTGTTCTTGAGCTTAGTTTTAGTGTTCTTGATGTTCTTAAGTTTGTTCATGTGTGTTCATCATTTGGGTGCACTTTGATTTGGTTTTATTTTATGTTTGTTGTTAATTTTTGTTTATGTTTAGTTATTAGTTTATATATTGTTATTAATATGTTATAAATCAACTTAAACATTTAGAAAAACAATTAGAAAATTTAACTTTATATTTTAGCTCAAATTTTAGTCTAATGAAATTTTTAGTAAAATTTCATTTTAGTTTAAATCGTTTTAGTATAATTAGAATAATTAAAATATAAAGACTTTAAGCAAAAAACCGATAAAAATCGAAAAACAAAATTTAGAACACCACACTACATGCTCACGGCATTCATGCCATTTTTAGGTCAAAAATTGTTTTTATCACTTTTTAGTTTATTTGTTAAAATATTTTAATTAGTAGTTAATAAGTTGAATTAAGAATTTAAAATGAAATAAATGAATCTTAGTTACATACACATAACCACACGACATACTCACTTTAAATGGACGAAATTTGATCAAAATGAAAATATCATTAAGTCACTAAATTTAAATAGTTAGTAGAATTGAATTTTTGTATAAATCGATTTCGTTATAAAAGAAATATAATAAACCGATAAAAAAAGTGCTAACCGTTATAAAAATGAATTAAATCGTGTGCTACTGCCTTTGCAAATTGGACTGTTGGACTTGGACATACGGACTAAATGAATCATCCACGATACTATTATTTTAAAAATGAAAATCGCTAAATTTAGTAAATAGACAACTAAATTTAACTAAGTCTCATTTTAAAATAAATATCGATTATCACTTTTTACAAACCGAACTTAACGACTTTGAAACTAGATTTTTAAACTTAGCAACTAAGTTACGATTTTTGACTAGAAAATATTTAGATATTTTATAACTTAGTGACTAAGCTAAATCATGAATAGTGACCGATATGAATAGTGACCGATGAATAGTGACTGAGATGAATAGGGACCGATGAATAGTGACTGAGATGAATAGTGACAAGTGAATAGTGATTGATGAATAGTAACCTAGATGAATAGTGTCGATGAATAGTAAATCGGGACGAAACTTGTTAAGCAAGTAACGTCCCAAATTTCAAGACGGTGAATAGTACCTGGGACGAAACTTGTTGAACAAGTAAAGTCCCAAAACCTATTTTAATGGAATTTGAGGTAACTTGTTGAACAAGTTATCTTTTCAAATCCCGAGACGTGAATAGTGAAAAATTCATGAAACTTGTAAAACAAGTTACGTCTCAAAATGCAAAGATATTTCAAATTTCAAAATTTGAAATATTGTAAATCATTGAAAATTTACTAAGTGTAGAAAATTGAAAATGAATAAGTAAATAACTTAAAGTGTTTTGAAAAACACTTAAATAAAATTGGACAAACTAATAAAACGTATCAATATAGAAACTTAAAAACGTTAATAATTAACAACACTTCAAATAATAAACGAACGTGTTATGTGATCATACGAAACCGAATAAAATACTTAAACGTTTGACGCTGAGACTAGGAGAGTCTAGTAACATGTGATATGTAATATCAAATAAATAATGAATATTGAGTAAGTTAAATAAAAGGTCAAAAGCTTGAGCCTCCGTTATGAAAACGTCAATCGTGAGTGAAGTGGGGTTAAGATAGTCTTGTGCGGATACCACTATCTCGGTCTCTGACGTTGGTCATCCCGAATAGTGTGGTTTTCAAGCCGGCAGAATTATCGCTTAGCATCCTGCCCATGCCTTTACGCCTTAAGTCGTACTGCCAAAGCCGTACAAGATAATGAATATGCCAACTCTTTTGGGTCTGTCTCTAGGAAATAGTCGTTTTATTCAGAGTTAAGGTGCTCTATGAATAGCATAGCCTACTCTTAACGAGAATACTCATATAGCATATTAGGCTTGGGTGTAATTCACCTTATTTCGCTAGGGGTACTAGGGCACCCGCGACCTTGTGGATTCAGGTCTGTTATGCGGTTCTGTCTCCTTGCCGTGTTTCGTTCTTAGTGGGCGCGACACTTGCATTCGTTCTTGCCACATGTAAATATCACTTGACGGGATTGTATCTGAAGTTCGAATCATTTCGAACACTAGAAGATGAGATGCAAGTACTATAGTATTCGGCGTGGTTAACGAGTCGAGTAAATCGCTGCACTATGGTAGTGAGATGCAAGCGACTAGAGTACAATGGCCTACTCAGTGGTCAGGCTCGTAAGCAGTATGTGTTGTTTGATTAAATGAGAATGAGTGTGTACCATCTTTGAAAACTAAAGACCACAAATTTCTGAAGTGAATCGAGTCTGCATGATGTGAATGATACAATATGTATGTTTGTTTGTGATTGTAGGTACCGGGATTAACATGGAACCACTCGACGTCTTGCTAAGGGCGTAAAGTTAAAAAGATTAAGTACAAAAAACCTTTAAAAACTGTTTTGGAGCCGCCACTAAATTATGAGGGAAATTTAGAGCCCGCCTCCGTGTCCTCATGCTCAAAGACACGTCTTAGAGTTCAAGGCACGTCGACACCCATCCATCTAAGGCTATTGTGAAACCAGATTCGGATTCGGGTGAGGGTACTTTTCTAAAGAATAAATCAAAATAATGTTTTTATGAAAGATCTTTTGGAAAAGCCTATCAAAAGATAGCCTCTACTAGACTTGAGAACAATGCAAAGAATGATACATGAGCCTAAGTAATTCGCTACGTACAAGTGCGATATAAGTTGAAAAAATAATGCAAAAGAGATTGATTAAACCCTCAGTTAAGCATGCTTAACTTGTTAACGAAAACAATTCAGTTAATGACGAATTCATTTTAAGTGATTTAGATGCAGGATGAGGATTTGCTAAATGCATACAATAAAATAAAGTTCAATTGTCCATTGATTTATTTTAAAGAGGTCAGTTGTTTATGTGACTTTGGAAAGGTGTTACGAATAGGGTGTGTATTCGAGGTGCATGGCCGCCTTATGAAAAGCAGACTCGCGTACCAAAGTCGGGGTGAGCCTAATGTAGGCCCTTGCTAGTCAAAGAAGTGAAGAAAACCTTAATCCTTGTTAGGATTAAGACATACCTGTCTCAAGTCAGGAAACCGGCAGCGCTTCGCTTCAAAGGAAAGAATTCAACACTAGGAAAATGAAGAATTCTAAGGATGTTTATGCGTGAGGCTTTGAGAGTGTTTTGGATGTTGATTTGTGTTAATTGTATTCTGAAATTGTGTGTTGAAACGAATGAATGGAGGGTTGTATTTATAGTGTAGAGCTCGTCAAGAATTAGGAAAGTCAGGGGATAAAACCGGACTTAGGAATCGCAAGGTCCATTGCGATAGCCTGTGGCAATCGCAAGAACCCTTGCGGTTGCCTGCCCTAATCGCAAGGCCTCTTGCGATTGGTAGGGCGGGCATTATACTTTTATTCCGTATATTTCCAAATTATATTTTAGGATATACGGTATAATCTTGCTTGAGCTCTAAGTTACGTTGTTGTGGGTGATTGTAGGGTTTTTTTAGGTTTTCCTGGACCTTGGGAAACGGGCCAGGCATGGGTTTGGGCTCGGTTCTGGGCCCGAGCCCTGAAAATGTAAAAAGGGTGTATTTTGTAGTGTTCTGTAAAATAGGACATTCCGTAAGGCTATCCTGGGTGTTTGCCAGTCCTAAAATGTGGTTTTAGAGACTGGGCCTAAATTGAGGGGTTTAGGAGGATCGAATTGAACCTTGTTAACGTAAAAGGATTAATTAGACTATGTGTTAGAAAGGGGGTGTGCGCATGCCGATTAGGACCTGAACCTGAGACAAGCTAGACTCTAGACCTAAGGACACTAAGAGAGATGACCCATAAAGAAACCTCGTTTGCATTTTAAAACATTTAACTTGAATTCGTCATAATTAGAACCATTTAAGTCAACATAAAAGCATGCAATAAAAGTCCATTGTTACATCACTGGGTTTTTGGTGGGAGGTACGGATTTGGGTATCCACAGAGCCCCCAGTTTGACCGAGCTTAGGACTAAAGCGAAAGTCAAACTACACGACAACATCCGGACCGTTACAGTCTCGATGTCATCAGCGGCGCGGAGTATGTGTCCATGGGTGAGACTAGGACTCCGAACCGGGCTTATCCGAGGAGGGACAAACATGTTTAGGGACATGACGGTCCTTGCATACCTTCGCGTGCTATTGCTGTTGCTTGGTCTCGTAAAAGAGCGCAGATGCTTGGTCTCGTAAAAGAGCGTAGATGCTTGGTCTCGTAAAAGAGCGTAGATGCTTCATGCTTCGTGCTAGCGCTTGTGTTGGTGCTTATCTCGTAAAGAGTGCTAACGTCCGCCGGGAATTATCGTCCGAGGAAAATGCTAATGCTTAGTTTATACGCAAAGGTTGTATATAGTGCTTCAAACTCGTTTAAGAGTGTGGCGGACTTTAGGTGACGCCTTAACCGAGCGACGTAACGTGAAAAAGTGTCTACAAGGGCTATAAGTGGATTATAAATCCAAATTAGACCTAAAAATGGGAAAAACACGAAAATGCCCAAAGCTGGAATCGCAAGCGTCCTTGCGGCTCCTTCCCCAAATCGCAAGCGTCCTTGCGATTAGGGTCTCGGGCTTTTTGCTCATTATAAACACGGAACTACCGAGTTTAATACTTCATTTCCCAAACTCGACTCTTTCTCTCTAAAAACCGTTCCTTGCGATTTTCAAGACCGTTTTCGCTCGTTTTTCTTGTTTTGCTTCAAAATGGATCAAGGTAACACTCCATTTAACTTGTTTTTATGCATTTTGATGTTGTAAATTGTTAGATCGTTCTTGAAATGTAGAAAAAACGTTTTTAATGAAAAACCGTCTTTTTGCTCGAAATTTGCCGTTTGATTACTAGAGAACGATACCATTCCCTTGCATTATGCTATTCTTGAATATATGTGTGAAATGTGTAATGTTTGAGACGTTTTTGGACCAATTTCGTGTGAAATGGCCCCGACCCAAAAATCGGACCCGGATTTTCGGTCTCGGAATTGCAATTAAACTTCGCCATAGGTTCCCCTTGACTAGTGTAGTATGTGTATGGTGTTAGTTTTTGAAAAATGCTGGTAATTGTCCCTTAATTTGAGGTTTAAAGTCGATTAAAACGGAAAACTTAGGTCAAAATTAGGGATTTTTGACTGGTAAGTCCAAAATGCAATTAATTGTTCTGGGGTGCAACTGAAGGTTAATGTAGTGTGTAGAAACCATCAAGTTGAAATTTTGATGTGTATAGAGCGGCTTTCAGCAAAATTGAGAATTAGGCCTGAAAGGGCCCTGTATAGGGTGTTCTTGTCATGTTGTTACTTCTGTGTCTTCGTCTTGTGTCTTGTAAGTGTTTATGTTTTTGAAATGTCGTAGATGAGGATTGGTCTGGACCTCCTACGACGAGGGCTCGATCGCTTGAGATCGGCTCTGTGGTCGGTGAGGAGCCTACCACTCCTGGTGGTACGCGTTTGCGTCGTGTTTCTAGTGCGAGGGATCCTTCTCCTGGATCCGTTGACTTTCCGACCCGGAGGGGTCGTGGACGAGGCATGAGTGCTCGTGGGCGTCATGGTGGTGCGATTGGTGAGGAGGAGCGAGAGGTGGAGGCTATAGAAGAGGGTGAGTCTTCACAGGCTTCAGGGTCTCGTGCTAGGGGCCGTGCGAGTCATGGTCCGCGTGTTGACCGTCCTTTTGCGAAGAACTGGGATGGTCACACCCTGTTGGCGGACCGTGAGCGTCACTTGTCACATCAAGCCCTTACTGGGCTCGAGGTAGGGTATATGAGGACGTTTTCTGGCATTTCGTCTGTCATTTGGGCATATCGAAATGTCCTGTCTCCCGGGGCGAGGGAGAAGATAGATAGGTGTGCTTTGGGCCCGTTGGTCGAGCGTTGGGTCCAGATTATAGATAGTCGGACTACGGCGAACTTGAGGGTTATCCGAGCGTTTCTTGACCGGTATTGGGATACGACCACGACGTTCCATTTGCCGGGGTTCGAGGCAGGTATTACCTTGTCTTCGTATGCTATCATCACGGGTCTGCCCTTCGGCGACCGTGATATGGACTTTGCCTTGGCGCCACCCATTGATGATAAGGTGGTGCTTGAGGCAGTTGGTGCTGGTTTGGAGGTGCCTTATTGATGTGTCGTATATTTATGTACTTGTAGCCCCCTGTCGCTTGCGTTTCTTTGCGATTCTTGTGCTTTTGATTGCGTTTCAGCTCCTATTTCTCTCCGATTTGGCACTGCTGCGTTTTTTGTGTCCTTTTTGCAGGTACAAGCGCATATTTGGAGTTTAGGATGCTGTTCGGGAGGTTTCATAAAGTTTCGTAAAGTTTCGTGAAGTTTGGAGGTGATTCGAGTTGATTTCGTTGCGTTTCGCTTGCGCACGGGCCTCGTTTCAACCAATGAAGGTGTCCCGGGACCATGGGACGGGATTTGAAGCTCACATTATCATCCTAAGACTCGTTCCTACTCCTAGGCCTCGTCCCTATGCATTGGGACGAAAAACAAGTGAAAAGAAACTAAGTAAAAGAAGTGCCAAAGTGAAGGATTAAGCTGAAACCAACGGGACGAGTGTCCCTAGGGTGGTCCCGGTCGGGATGGGCCTGTCCCGGACGGGATGGTGGTCCCGGAAGTCAGGGACGGGGTGTGACGCCTCGTGTGCTTAAATTAGATCGTCTATTTGAAGGCCTAAAACACTATAACTTTGCACGAAATTTTCTGAGCATTTTCTCAACACTTTAAACTAGTTTCTCTCCAAAACTTAGGGTTTAAATCATTTTCCTTCTTGTACTTTGAATTCCCGACTCGGATTGCTCTAGTTTTATCGTCTATTTGGTTTTTGTTGTCGAATTCATCCTTTGTTTCATCAAATTTCTGATTGGTATTATCAATTTCTTCTCCTCTTTTCATTGTGATTTCATTTTATATTGTTTGTGATCATGTCTTCATCTTTCTCTATTGCTTTTGTTATCATTTCCGCTATGTGTGAGTAGTTTACTATCTAGGGAGAAGGGTGAATCATGGGTGTTGGTCTTGGTTGTGGTTTGTGATCATTTGAGTTAGGTTTTCGCTTTTGCTCTGATTGTTTTTGCTTGATTGCGTTTGTTGAATCCTTGATCACATTTTAGCATACTTTTAGCACCCCCGAACTTAAGATCAAGAGACTAGTTCGAGGAGAGGCGCGAGACAATCACTAGGACCCTCAATTGTAAGTTGCGAGAGCCCGCTTTTGAGACCTAAAGGTAGCTTAAGACCGAGAGGACGAGCTATATCCTTAGCATGCGCGATTACCTACTCTACCCGATCATCATCCTTAGCCTAGACTTACCCTTGCCTAGCCCGACTTCCTAGACTTTTTCTCATAAGTTTAATCCCGTATTTCCTCGCTCTAGTACTTAGTAATCAATCCATACTCGAATCGAGACTAGAATCACTAAAAATAACCAACATAAGAAACCATCTCCCTGCGGATATCGACCCGACTTACCCTAGCTACCCTAGCGTTGAGTTTGGAATTATTTTTGATTAGGTGACGCGACTAGCTACCCTAGCGTTGAGTTTAGAGGTGCCTTATCAGGGAAAGGCGCCTAATTCTGTTAAGACGAGCTACATCATGGAATACTTCGAGGGGAAGACTGACAGTGGCCCTGGATCTTGGAGTGACGAGCAGAATGCTCGTATGTGGCTTTGGTGGTTCGTTAGCTCTGCTTACTTTGGTGAGAATGGAGAGCGGGCTGCTACGTCGGTGCTTATGTACCTTCTGGATTGGAGTGCGATCGGGGCGTATGACTGGGTGTCCCCGGCCTTGGGCTTGTGCATCCGTTTCTGCATGGATGCTGTGAGGCCACGGAAGATGGATAGGGGGTCAAGAATTCCCATCGTGTCTCCTGGCTTGTTGTTGGAGGTACGTTGTCCTTGTCTTCTGTTGATTTGCTCAAAATATTGTTTACTTGAGCTAATTTGTTTTATGTTTCTTGTGTAGTGCTGGATCTACAGTCACTTCCCCTTCTTTCTGCCCGAGGAGGCGGTTACCATGGAGAAGAAGTACCCTGCGGTGTGGACGTGGGGTACGTGCAGCCGTATTGGGTACGACTGGTCGTATGACTTCGTTCGGGTTCAGCTGAACGAGTTGAGAGGTGGTCAGGTATGTATTGAAACCTTCTAAATAGCATGTATTTAGATGATTTTACTTGAAAAAGTGTTTAACGTGTTTCTTCTTGTTGCAGTTCCGTCCGCGTCCGTGGGAGTAGTACACGGGCGTTCCTGAGGGGTTGTGGGTGCGTTTCCGGGAGCGTGACTCCCAACGGTTGTACTTGGCTACGCCGTATGGGTATGTTTGGTACTTGGGTGAGTGATGTGTCTTATATGTATATATATTTATAGCCCCCTGTCGCTTGCGTTTCTTTACGATTCTAGTGCTTTTATACGCGTTTCAGCTCCTATTTCTCTCCGATTTGGCACTGCTGCGTTTTTGTGTCTATTTTGCAGGTACAAGCGCATATTTGGAGTTTAGGATGCTTGTCGAGAGGTTTCGTGAAGTTTCGTAGAGTTTCGTGAAGTTTGGAGTTGATTCGAGTTGATTTCGTCGCGTTTCGGTTGCGCACGAGCCTTGTTTCAACGAATGAAGGTGTCCCGGGACCTTGGGACGGGATTTGAAACTCATGTGATCATCCTAGGCCTTGTCCCTACCCCTTGGGACGACATAGGCCTCGTCCCTATGCCTTGGGACGAGAAGAAAGCAAAATAAAACTAAGTGCAAGAATGAGCAAATTGGAGCCTTGGCCTGAACTCAACGGGACCATAGTGTCCCGGTCGGGATGGAGCTTGTCCCGGTCGGGATGACCCCTGTCCCGGTCGGGATCACTTGCTCTCTGATCCGACTTCTCGTGTGCTCAAAATAAATCGTGTATATGAAGGCCTAAATGATCATATTTCGCTCCATTCTTTCTCCTGCATTTTTATAACCCTTTAAAGTTGTTTTTCAAGAAAACTTAGGTTTAAATAATTTCATCTCTTCTAATTTCAATTCCCGTCTCGGATTACTCTAGTTTGATCGTATATTTGGGTTTTGTTGCTTGAATTCATCTACCTCTACTTGGATTTTCTGATTGGTTTTGGTATTACTTTTCTCCTTTGATTATCATTTCAATATATTTCATTGTTGATCATGTTTTTGTCTTCCTCTTTTGCTTTTGTTGTTGTTTTCATTATGAGTGAGTAGTTTTCTTATCTAGGGGAGAAGGGTGAATCATGGGTGCATGCTTGGGTTGTTTTTGATGATGTTTTGAGTTAGGTTTTCGCGCTCGTTTTGATTGTCTCGTTTTGTATGCGTTTGTTGATCCTTTGGCCAAGGGTTTGTGAGCGTTTGTCATCCTTAAACTTAAGATCGAAAGCCTAGTTTAGGGTAGGACACGAGACCGACCATTAGGACCCTCACTTGTAAGTTGCGAGAGCCCGCATTTGAGACCTAGAGGAGCTTAAGACCGAGAGGCCTAGCTTACCCTTAGCGAGAGCGATTTCCTACTCATTTCTGTCACCATCCTTTGACCTAGCATACCCCGTGCCTAACCCGATTCCCTAGACCTTTTTCCTCTAAGTTTTAAACCCTTATCCTCCGCTATAGCTTTAGTAACCTCAACCCCTCGAACCGAGATTAGAATCACTAAAAATAACCAACTTAAGCGACCATCTCCCTGTGGATTCGACCCGACTTACCCTTGCTACCTAGTAGAGTGAGTTTGGATTACTTTTGATTAGGAGACGCGACTAAACCCTATCAAATTTTGGCGCCGTTGCCGGGGAGACGGCTTTGTTTTCTGTTGTTATTTGGTTCTTTTCTCACTTGTTACTCTTTTGTCTCAAGGAACCTCAATTCCTTGAGGCCGTTACTTACGTCTACTCTAGTGATTGTGCATGCCCAGGTTAACGCGTACGTCTCAAAAAGGTTTAGCAATCGAATTTGACCCGGAGCCGGAGCGTACATTCTTGAGGCGCAAGAACTTGCTCAAAGACTTGGAGGCTACTTCCTCTTCTCCATCATCCAACAAAGAAGCTCACATTGAACCGACGCCCGAGCTAAAGAAAATGGTTAAGCTATCGGATCATTCACGGCCGACCGCGGCTCAAGTTCCGAGGGGCAATGCTATGCCTACTATTGCGGCGAACAACTTTGAAGTAAAGCCAGCTTTTATCAACTTGATCGAGCGGACTCAATTTGGAGGGAGTCCCGGTGAGGACCCTAACTTGCACATTCAAAACTTTTGTGACTATTGCTCTACGATAAAGCAAACGGGGGTCACTCAAGATCAAATCCGGGAGATGCTCTTCCCATTCTCCCTCCGAGACAAAGCCAAGCTGTGGCTTAACTCATTGAATCGAGTTGCACTTGCTATCACCGATTGAAACTCTCTTGTGCTCGCGTTCTACCAAAAGTACTTTCCTCCGGAAAAGACCGCAATGTTACGGAGTCAAATCACTAGCTTCCGTCAACGAGGTGATGAATCTTTGTTCGACGCTTGGGAGCGGTACAAGGACCTCCAACGCCAATGCCCTCATCATGGCATGGACAAGTGGTTCATTGTCATGCAATTCTACAACGGTCTTTACAATGAGTCACGACAAGTCCTTGACTCCGCCGCTAATGGGAGATTCGATAATATTGATGTGGAGGAGGCTATTGACACGATAGAAGCTATGGCCATCCATAACGCGCAATATGGGAGTTCTAGAAACGTTCCTAGAGTTGGAGGTAAGACCGATGGTGACATGGTGGCCATGCTCAATGCAAAAATGGATGCTATGACCGCTATGATTATGAGTCAAATGCAAGCGGGTAGTAGTTCCTCAAATGCGGGGGGACAAACGGTAGCGGCGATGCACACTTCCCATGACCCAACTTGCGGGTCATGCGGCGTTTCCGGTCATTCTTCCTTAGAATGCCGAGGTATGTATCCTGTTCATGCTTATCAAACTCAACAAAACAGCCCCTACTCGAACTATTACAACGAAGGCTACAAAAACCACCCGAATTTGAGCTACAAAAGCCAAAACGTTTTGAATCCTTCACCCCAACAACACCAAAACAGCCCTTACAACAACACTCCTCAAAATTTCAGCCCTCAATATAATAATCCTCGACCATACAACCCTCCGGGCTTCAATCGCCCCAATTTTCAACAACAAAATGCTCCACCACCCGTCCAAGCCGCTCCGGTTCCCGACCCGATGAGCGAAATGAGGTCAATGATGATGCAAATGGCCAAAACACAAGAAATGATGATGGCTCAAATGCGAAAGAGCGATCAAGCGAAAGATGCCGCCATCAAAATGCTCGAGACACAAATGGCTC
Organism: Dianthus caryophyllus; assembly: GCA_023091065.1. Classification (NCBI taxonomy): domain Eukaryota; kingdom Viridiplantae; phylum Streptophyta; class Magnoliopsida; order Caryophyllales; family Caryophyllaceae; genus Dianthus; species Dianthus caryophyllus. Next base: position 10,953,168 of record CM041519.1, read on the forward strand.
AACTTGCTTCTTCTAGCTCTCAAAGGAAGCCGGGTAACCTTCCATCGCAAGGCACTCAACCGCAACAACATGAATCGATAAATGCAATTTCGTTGAGAAGCGGAACAAGCTACGATGGTCCTCCTATGCCAACATACGATGCCCCACCCGCCAAGGTAGTAAGTGAGGTAGATCCTTCCCTTTCTCCTAATGGTTTTAGTGCTTTTAGTGATAATGGTGCAGGTACAAGCTAAGGAGCGAGCACGAGTGGAGCCGGGAAAGGAGCAGAGGCCGTGGGGCCAAGGGAGGCGGTCAGGCCGTGGGGTCCACAAATGGGCCAGCCGTGAATGGTGGTGGTGTGCAGGGGGAGGCCGAGAATGAGAAGAAAAAGGAGCAAGGCGCAGCTAAGCCGGTCGAGCCGCCCATTCAAATCAAACTACCATTCCCAAGCCGAGTGGTAAAATCTAAGCTTGATTCTCAATTTGGTAAGTTTATGGAGGTCGTCAAGGACCTAAAGGTAACGGTGCCCTTTACTGAACTCATTACACAAGTCCCTGCGTACGCTAAATTCCTCAAAGACATACTCACCCGTAAGAGGTCGTTTAGCGAGGTCGAGACTGTTGCTTTTACTGCTGAATGCAGCGCGCTTTTACAAAACCAGTCTCCTCCTAAGCTAAAGGACCCAGGTAGTTTCTCCATACCTTGCACAATTGGCACTGTTACTATTTCTAACGCTTTATGCGATTTAGGTGCAAGTGTAAGTGTTCTGCCTTACTCTGTATGCGAGAAACTCAATATGGGACCTTTAAAAGTAACGAACATCACGCTCCAATTGGCGGATCGTTCTGTCAAACGCCCCTTGGGTGTCTTGGAGGACGTTCCCGTCAAGGTCGGTAAATTTTTCATCCCTGTTGACTTTGTTGTTCTTGACATGGTCGAAGACTCCCAAATTCCTATCATTTTGGGTCGACCTTTCCTGCACACTGCTGGTGCAGTCATTGACGTCAAGAACGGCAAATTGACTTTGGATGTTGGAGGTGATTCAATAACTTTTAATCTGTCGAACGCCTTAAAGCGTCCCATGTTGGAGGAGCAAATCTTTGCGGTTGATGTCATTGATGATTGTATGGACGAGTACTTACCTCAAGTCCTCGAGAGGGACCCTCTTGAGGCCGTACTTTGTTGTGATATTTTTGCAGGTACCTATGGGAGGACGGAAGCGGGTAAGGATGCGCTGCAGGACGCATTGAGCGCAGACGGAGTTGGCTTTGCTGCATGCCACGCAATTGGAGCTGCTACTGAGGACGGCCGAGCTGTGGATGCTGTTGATGATGGAGATGGATATGATGATGATGAGGACGATGGTAGTGGGGTCGTTTATGACGAGGCCCACGGTTGGTGGTACTTCCCGTACCCTGCTGCGCCCCCAGTTTAATGCTGGTTTGGGGGGAACGTTTTGCTTGTAAATAAATTGTATGTACTTTGCTTTCTTTTGAGACTTTCTTTGCTCGTGTTATCCCCCTTATTTTTAGGTCCCTGGTTGATGTGCTTTAGGACACATTGGGGACAATGTGTCGTTCGGTTTGGGGGGAGAAACGCTTTGCTTTCGCTTTGCTTTTTATTTTTGCGTTTTCCTTTTCGTTTTTCATTTTTCAAAAAACTCAAAAAAATCAAAAAATTTCAGAAAATTCCAAAAAAATCAGAAAATTCTCAAAAAAATACCAAAAATACGTATCCCGAGCGTTGTTTGCGAGCTTGTTTTTACCTTATTCTTTCCCGGCATCCCTTCCCTTGTTTGCTTTGAGCTTTGGCGTGTTTTATATTGTTGGATTAGCGCTTTCGGGGATGTTGAGACGTGGTTGCAGATGATGGCGTGCTTGACTTGTTTGGCTTTATCATTCATGGACTATAGCTACTTATATTGTGAGGTTTTGAGCCTCCTGCGGCCGGTTCATTATTCCCGGTCCCCGTGCTTATATTGTGAGTAGTTCTCCTCGTGGGGTACGTAATCTCAACGCGCATAAGTGTGGCCCCCTATCCCGTGTTTCCCATGATTCTGTCACTTGTTTTCGCATTTGAGGCTTTAGTTGACTGCTTTTGATTCACCTTGTTCTTATAATGTCTTTTATCCTCTCATATACGATCCTAATACCCCTTATACACATGAGTTTGCTAGCTACATTGCCAAATAGCCTACCCTAGCCTAGCTAGTGACCGCTTTTGCTTACTCTTGTGCTTGTCCTTCGGGTTTTGATCATTGCTGCGACTTGCTGATGTCGTTGGCATGGAGAGTGTTGGTGAATATGAGTCGGGATTGCTGTTTCCCCGACCTTTTTATGAGGTATTTTTCGCAACATGTGAGTGTGCTCTTTGCTCAAGAAAAAGAAAGAAAAATCAGAAAAATAAACACAACACAAAACATCAAAGAAAAGAAAGTGTGTGCACAAAAAAGCTAAAGTTGTTGTTGTTTTACATGAGTGAGCACTTGAAATTTGTTGTCATGTTGCGATGATGTGTAAGGTGACCGAATTGCTGATTTCGGTCCGTGTTTCATGAGAGTTGGGTTTCGTGTTGGTTGGACGAGCACTTGAGTAGTATGAGTGGTTTCTAGTGGCTTAGCTCCACGATTCCATAATCATTTGTTCCACCTTATCACCCTTTACCTCTCTTTGGCCTTTACACCCTCATTTCCTATGTAAGCCCTCATGTTTGCTTCATTTTTGTGACATTATGCGTGTACGGGAATGCGAGATTTGGTCCACATTCGATTGCAGGCGTGCTTCCACCAGCTGAGTAGGTGAGTGTCACTATAAACTTCGCCTTGTTTATCATTTGAGTAGAGTGGAAACCGCGAGAGGTCCGTGATTTGGTTGCTAGAGAGCCTAAGTCTAAGCCGTGCTATTCATTCTGCGCCGTCTTGTAATTCTCATCCGTTAGCTTGCTATTTCCATACGTCCCATGCTGCTTCGGGATCGATTGCCATTTGCTAAAGCTGCTTGACGTTTGGTGTTTGTTTGGGAAGTCTTCTTATGCTCGCTTTGTCCTCTATTTTCTGTCATGCTTTGTTGCTTGAGGACAAGCAACGGTTCGGTTTGGGGGAGTTTGATGTGTCTTATATTTATATATATTTATAGCCCCCTGTCGCTTGCGTTTCTTTACGATTCTAGTGCTTTTATACGCGTTTCAGCTCCTATTTCTCTCCGATTTGGCACTGCTACGTTTTTGTGTCTATTTTGCAGGTACAAGCGCATATTTGGAGTTTAGGATGCTTGTCGAGAGGTTTCGTGAAGTTTCGTAGAGTTTCGTGAAGTTTGGAGTTGATTCGAGTTGATTTCGTCGCGTTTCGGTTGCGCACGAGCCTTGTTTCAACGAATGAAGGTGTCCCGGGACCTTGGGACGGGATTTGAAACTCATGTGATCATCCTAGACCTTGTCCCTACCCCTTGGGACGACATAGGCCTCGTCCCTATGCCTTGGGACGAGAAGAAAGCAAAATAAAACTAAGTGCAAGAATGAGCAAATTGGAGCCTTGGCCTGAACTCAACGGGACCATAGTGTCCCGGTCGGGATGGAGCTTGTCCCGGTCGGGATGACCCCTGTCCCGGTCGGGATCACTTGCTCTCTGATCCGACTTCTCGTGTGCTCAAAATAAATCGTGTATATGAAGGCCTAAATGATCATATTTCGCTCCATTCTTTCTCCTGCATTTTTATAACCCTTTAAAGTTGTTTTTCAAGAAAACTTAGGTTTAAATAATTTCATCTCTTCTAATTTCAATTCCCGTCTCGGATTACTCTAGTTTGATCGTATATTTGGGTTTTGTTGCTTGAATTCATCTACCTCTACTTGGATTTTCTGATTGGTTTTGGTATTACTTTTCTCCTTTGATTATCATTTCAATATATTTCATTGTTGATCATGTTTTTGTCTTCCTCTTTTGCTTTTGTTGTTGTTTTCATTATGAGTGAGTAGTTTTCTTATCTAGGGGAGAAGGGTGAATCATGGGTGCATGCTTGGGTTGTTTTTGATGATGTTTTGAGTTAGGTTTTCGCGCTCGTTTTGATTGTCTCGTTTTGTATGCGTTTGTTGATCCTTTGGCCAAGGGTTTGTGAGCGTTTGTCATCCTTAAACTTAAGATCGAAAGCCTAGTTTAGGGTAGGACACGAGACCGACCATTAGGACCCTCACTTGTAAGTTGCGAGAGCCCGCATTTGAGACCTAGAGGAGCTTAAGACCGAGAGGCCTAGCTTACCCTTAGCGAGAGCGATTTCCTACTCATTTCTGTCACCATCCTTTGACCTAGCATACCCCGTGCCTAACCCGATTCCCTAGACCTTTTTCCTCTAAGTTTTAAACCCTTATCCTCCGCTATAGCTTTAGTAACCTCAACCCCTCGAACCGAGATTAGAATCACTAAAAATAACCAACTTAAGCGACCATCTCCCTGTGGATTCGACCCGACTTACCCTTGCTACCTAGTAGAGTGAGTTTGGATTACTTTTGATTAGGAGACGCGACTAAACCCTATCAGTGAGCGTCTGGCGATTCAGACGAGGTACCCTGACTTCGTCGTGCCTCTTGATCCACCTAAAGTTCTTTTCCAGACGCGGGTCCTGAGTCGGCAGCAGAGGCATCTGCATCTTGAGGGGGAGTCGGAGAGTCTCCTCCTTCGAGAGCTGGATTACACGCAGTTTGCGTGGGGTAGGCTTGCTAGTGGGCCTATCGAGGTATGTCTTATTCTTGTTCGTTTGTGTAGAGTAAAAATTTGTGAAAAATTTTCCCTAATTTTGTTGTGTTTCATGTTGTAGGTGCCAGACGCTGACCTGGCGTTCCAGCCCCCAGATTTCCCTACGACGGTGGAGCGGGATAACGCCGGGGTACGGGAGACTTGGCATGTGCCCGAATATCCGCCGGTGGTTACGGATGCAGGGATGGAGAGTTGGGGTGATAAGGTGAAAAAGGTATGGCTTCGTTATTTGTATACTATGTAAGCCCCCAGTTTGACCGAGTTAGTGGTTAACGAAGGGCAAACTTGAGTTTTGGGCAGGGTTTTGTGCTACTCCCCAAGTTTGACTGTAGTTTAACGAAACTGTGGTCAAAATGAAGTCTTTGGGCTAGGGGATGCGAGTTTGAGATTGATCCCCCGTAGTTTGACTTAAATTAGTGTATATTTAAGACAAAATGGAGTAAAATGTGCTTGAAAATGTCTTGTGCAGGTTGCGAAGGATGTCCACAAGAAGTTGTGGTGGACAGCCCATCGCTGGAGGATGGCCTGGGCAGAGCAGGCAGCGGAGCTTTGTCAAAGTCGGGCAGAGGTGGCTCGGCTTCAGAGGGAGGTAGAGGAGCTTCGTCGTCGTCATCCTTAGTTGTCTTATGTCTTGAACTTGTGGTCGTTCTGTTGTAGTTGTACTTTCATTTTCTTCTGTTACCTGTTTAGTTAGTAGCTAGAAAAAATTTGAAAATGATTCCCGAGTGGGAGACTTCGTTTTGAAAAAAAGCTTTGTTGAAAAGGTGTTTGAAAATGTTCATTTTAGACGTTTAAAATTCGAAATGAGCTTTAACGAACTATAAAATGAAGCGTGTTGTGATCGGATTAGTCATCGTTTTGTGATGGATCCATGTTCGATTGTTTGTTTAATTAGGTCCGAATTAGGGAGCCCAATTAAGATGTACGTCGTAATTGCATGCATGCTAGGATTTGGAAAGTCGAAAATATGGGAATTTAGGGATAAAGCCGCCCCTAGGAATCGCAACACGTGTTGCGAATGGGGCTGGTAATCGCAAGGGGTCTTGCGATTGGCACCTCCAATCGCAAGGCTTCTTGCGGCTTGGACTGCCAGTTTTATCGTCGAATTTTCCTAATTCGAGATTTTGTTTTCCTATATAAAGAGGGGAGGTACGAGGTATAATCCTCATTCAATCTCAACTCTTTTCTTTGCTTGTTTTGTATTCTCTTAAATAGCTTAGTATTTTTAAGAATATTTTTTGTGTTTTTTGAAAGATGGACCATTTTGATGGTCTTTTGAAGCGGTGGACGTCTTCCCTTAGTGATTCGGAGAAGAAGGCATTGTCTTTGACTGGTGCGGGTGTCTTTATAGGTTTCAGGCAGATGCGCGTTGAGGTGGACTTCCTTGACGCTTGTCTCGATTATTGGGATCCTAGGGTGCATGTTTTCAGGTTCCCGGGAGGTGAGATATGTCCGTTGCTGGAGGAGTTTTCGGCTATTGCTGGATGGTCTAACCGTACTACCCCAGTAGCGGTTAGGAGTGAATTTGGCTATAATGAGAGATTGCGACAGTATCTCTCAATGACCAATGCTCAAGCTGAAGGTTTGTTCGAGGGAGGTGTAGTGAACATGCGACGTTTGTGCGAGCGTTACATGAACTTGAGTGATGTGAGCATCTCTGCTCGTTCTAGGAGGAGAGCCCTAGGGTTTTGCTTGCTGCATCGGTACTGTTTTGCTGGGTCGATGGAGGACGGTGTACATGGCCATGCTAGGTATGCACGGGTCATGGAGGAGATGGAGTTGGGCCATGATCCTTCGGCTTTGATCTTAGCTGAGACTATATTAGGCTTGGACGATCGCCATGCGAATCGTCTAAGCTCGTATCGTGGATGTGTTAGGATCCTGCAGATATGGCTGATGGAGCGTCTTCGTGTGTTGGCTCCTCCCGGAGGTGAGCTGTATGTTCCTGCCGGATTGACTACTCGTACTCTTTATTGGGCTATGCCTCGGGAGCGGTCAGTGAACTACTTCCAAGGGTTCGTTCGGGAGAGGACGATAAGGTGGGTCGTGTCGTGGTGGTCCATTCGACACATCACGGCATCGTCGGTTGCGGATGCGGCTAGCGGGATAATGTTGTGTGGGTTTGAGCGAGGTGTATGGATCCACCCTTATCGGTTGAGGAGGCAGATCGGTCTAACACAGGTTATTCCAGCGCAGGACACTCGGATATACGAGTCGGTTGTTCTGAACAACCGGATGATTGATGCTTGGGTGCGAGGGTGGTCTGATCGAGTGACTTGGGCTCGACCAGCTGGTTCTGAGACTACTCGTGTCTCGGGTTTCTATACGAGATGGTGTATCAGCTTGGATTCTCGTGATAGGGAGAATATGCGAAGGCGCGAACAGACGGGTCCAAGACCGTCGTTGGCGCATGCTGCGGTGCGTGGAAGACGGGACTACAGTGAACTGGCGAGCTCGAGCGCGGGAGCGTCTTCTTCTAGGCCTCTTGGAGAGCGACTTGGACCTAAGGTGACCGTGAAGGACCGTTTGGGCGAGAGGATTGAAGATGCAGATGAAGAAGGTCCTGTTGAGCCCCCAGGATTCGAGAGGAGTGTTTCGAATCCAGTGATTGCTTCCGTGGTTGTTCGTGCAGATGTTTCAAAGGATGAAGATGAAGAGGATTCTCCAAAACGCCGTAGGAAGGATGCTTAGTGTGGAACCCGGGATCGAATGGGACCCAACTCGGCGTCTTGCTTAAGGGCGCTTTAAGTTAAAAAGACTAATTTACAAAAACCTTTAAAACTGTTTTGGAGTCGCCACCTAATTATCGCGGAAATTAGAAACCTGCTATCATGTCCTAAGCCTAAAGACATGTCCTAGATTTTGGAGCACGCCGACACCCCTAGATCTAAGGCTTGTGAAACCAGAATGGATTCGGGGTGAGGGTACTTTAGAAAAAGAGTAATTCAATTAATGATTTATGAAAACCTTTTAGAAAAGCCTATGTAAAAATAGCCTCTACTGACCTAGAACAATCCAAATAAGATGATAATTGAGCTAATGTTATCGCTACGTACAAGTGCGAAAAAAATTGTAAAAGAATGCAGATGCAAATGCAAAAAGATTGACTAAAACCCTCAGTTTAGCATGTTTAACTTGTTAACGAAAACGGTTCAGTTAAAGGTCGATTTCATTGTTTAAGTTGATTTTAATGCAAAAGAAGAAGGTGCAAGATGCATGCAAATAAAATAAAGTTCAATTGTCCATTGGTTTATTTTATAAGGGGTCGGTTGCTTATGCGACTTTGGCGTGTCATCGGATATGGAGTGTTCCCGAAGTAAATAGAACACTTGGAGTGCAAGCGCGCTGGGTGCCAAAGCCGCGGGGGGGGGCGCTAGAGTGTAGTCCCCTTTGTTAGTCCATAGAAAATAAGAAAAAACTTTGATCCAAGTGGATCGGTACCTACCTTGTCCTGGAGCTTCAGATCTGGGCAGAGCTTCGCTTCTTGAACTTAAAAGGAGGATGAATTCAACACGGGATGGTGTGTTGAACTCAAGGATTTGAGTGCGTGAGGCTTTGTGAGAGTTTAGGAGTGTGTTTGCTGTGAAAACTGGGTGTGAATTGTGTTTTTCGAGGTCTGCTATAGGGGTGTATATATACTAAAAACCTCGGAGAAATTAGGAAATCCGGGGATAAAAACAGGCCAGGAAACCGCATAGCCTTATGCGGTTGCCAGGGCAAACCGCATAGGCTTATGCGGTTGCCACCCCAAACCGCATAAGGCTATGCGGTTTGGAGGTGTGGTTTTCTGCGTAGTTTCCTAGTTCCGGTTTGATAAAATCTTGGAAAGATACGGGATAATCTTGAACTTGCTCGTCAAGAAATGACCTAGGATATTTCTGAGATATTTGTGATGTTCAGGGCTTTGGAGTGCGGGCCAAAGGCTGGGCTTGGGCTCGGTTTTGGGCCCGAGACCCGGAAAAATGAAAAGGGTGTATTTGCATAGATATTGTGAAATAAGGCAAGACGTGAGGCTGTATTTTGTGTAAGAGGAGGCTAAAGGGAAGATCTAGCCACCGGGCCTAAATTTAGGAATTTAGGAATGCTGAATTAGACCTTGTTAATGTAAAAGGGCTAATTGTAGTGCAAATGCGAAGCTCATGCCAAATGAAGCAGGACAAGGACCTAGCTAGACTCCAAATGGACAAAATGAACGTTTATTTAAATGTGATGTGAAGCGACCTAAAACATTTTAACATTTCAAACGACTCAAAATGAATTCGACATTAGTTAGAACCGTTCAAGTCAACGTTAAAGTATGCGTAATAAAAGTCCGTGTTACATCACATGGTTTTGTTTGGGAGGGTACGGATATGGGTATCCACACTTAGACTTAGGCCATAGATGTTTTATTCAAATAATTCTTGTTTATTTATTTAATTGTTCGATGAATAAAATGAGTCTGAAAGCTAGTTTTAAACTCTTTACTTAAAACGTAAACATTTTCAAAATTCATGACTAATAAAGAAAGTGTTTCCCTATTATCTCGTCTCTTTGTTTGGTTTTGTTTATCCTCGACCTTTTTAAGTTTCGGATATATGTTTTTTTTGTTTTAAGTCTACGACCTTTTTAAGCTTTAGACTTGACTTTTTGTGTTGACTGTGCTCTTAACTTTTTTAAGCTTTGAGCGTGTCATTTTGTGAGTGCATCGCCCTCGACCTTTTTAAGCTTTGGGCGTGCGTGCAAAGAAGTTCGGTTGTGCTTTGAAAAGCTGCCTACGTATCTGTGTTTTATACAGAATCAAACCGGCATAGTTCGTGATTTTGGTTGAGTCCTTTGTGAGACTGCCTACGTATCCATTCGCATGGAATCAAACCAAGCGTAGTTCATCCGTGCGTTATGTTGTGTTCGTTGTTAAATACATTGCAAAGTTGTGTAGAGCCTAAGGGTAGTATTTCTTAAGCTGGTCGAGGTTGGTGGGTAGATTGAACTCTTCACCGTCGAGGTCGGTTAGCCTTGCAGCTCCTCCGGGAAGGATTTCTTTAACCAGGTATGGTCCGGCCCAATTAGGTTTGAATTTCCCTCTTGGGTCGACCGGTAGCGGCGCCCTTACCGATTTAAGGACTAAGTCACCCACGTTGATATTGCGTGGTTTGACTCGTTTGTTGTATACGCGTTGTAACCTTGATTGGTACGTGCGAACGGTGCTTAGTGAGTGTAAGCGCCTTTCGTCAAGGAGGATGAGTTGTTCATATCGTTCGCGGGCCCACTCTGCTTCTGGTATGTCCGCTTCCATTAGAATTCGAAGTGATTGCATTTCGATTTCTACGGGTTGTACAGCTTCCATGCCGTAGGTTAGGAAGTAGGGTGTCATCCCTGTTGGTGTGCGTATTGTGGTTCGATACCCCTATAGGGTGAAGGGAATCTTGTGCGGCCAGTCATGACATGTGTCAATCATGTTTTTGAGGATGGTGATGACGGTCTTGTTTGCAGCTTCTACCGCTCTGTTGGTTTGGGGTCGGTATGGTGATGATCTATGTCTTTGGATGTTGTATTTGGAGAGGATGGGTTCGACTTCTCCTCGGAAGTGTGAGCCTTGATCGCTGATCAGCTCGTGGGGTATACCGTATCTACATATGATATTATTCTGTATGAAACGGGCGACCTATTTTGTGTCAAGCTTACGGTATGACGCGGCCTCGACCCATTTTGTGAAATAGTCGATAGCCACGAGGATGAAGCAGTGTCCTCCTGCTCCAATTGGGTGTACTTTGCCTATGACGTCAATTCCCCATGTCGAGAATGGCCATGGAGATGTGAGGCTGTATAAAGGTGAAGGGGGTATGTGTTGAACGTTTGCGAAGATTTGGCAATTGTGGCAGTGTTTGACATATTTCGCGCAGTCGGCTTCCATGGTGGTCCAATACCATCCTAGCCTAAGGATTTGTTTGTATAGAGCTCGTGCGTTCATGTGTGGTCCGCACTCGCCGTCGTGGACTTGGGATATAATTTCTCGTCCTTTGTTGTGATCAACGCACAAGAGTAGTGTACCCTGGGGCGTTTTCTTGAGTAGTTTGTCCACTTCCAGCACGAATTGTGATGCTAGAAGCCGGAGAGCTCTTCTGCCGCGTTTGTCAGTGTTTGGCGGATATTCTCCGTCTCGCTTGAAGTTAATTATGGCTTGGTACCAAGGTTCATTTTGTTCGTTCTCGGCTTCAATGTCGCATATGTATGCGGGTTCGCTGCTTCGTTCTACGACGATGGGAATGGTCTGTATTCCCGGGGGTATGTTTAGCAGTGATGCCAGTTTTGATAAAGCGTCTGCGAATTGGTTTTCTTCGCGAGGTAAATGCAAGAACTCTACGCGGTGGAATTTGGTGATAAGTTCTTGAATTTTGCTTTGGTATAGTGCGAGGTTTTCGTTAAGTATCTTCCATGCTCCAGACACTTGGTTGATGATTAGCGAGCAATCTCCGTATACACGTAGGTTCCTTGCGTTTAGTATGAGTGCGGCCTGTAGTCCATGCAGGCATGCCTCATATTCTGCGGCGTTGTTCGTTATATCAAAGTCCAATTTGATGGAGAGGGGTGTATGTTCGCCGTTCGGGGAAATAAGTAGTATTCCTATTCCACAGCCTCGGTAATTCGATGAACCGTCGAAATATAATTCCCACTGTTCTTCGTTTATGTTGTATATTCCTTCGTCGGGGAATGATGTGGTGTCGACGATGGGTTCCTCGTCGATCGCGCGATCGGCGAGAAAGTCTGAGACCGCTCGTCCTTTGATGCCTTTGAGGGGAACGTAGACAATGTCAAACTCGGCTAGAAGTAGTGTCCATCGTGCCATGCGTCCATTAGGCACTGGTTTCTCGAAAAGGTACTTGATGGGGTCCATTTTTGAGTAGACCTTTGTTTGGTGTGCCAGCATATAGTGACGGAGCTTTTTGGATGCCCATAATAATGCTAAGCAACTTTTCTCGACGGGCGCGTATCGAGTTTCGTAGTCGAGAAACTTTTTGCTGATGTAGTAAATTGGATGTTCTTCGCCATTGACTTCCTGGGCGAGCATGGCGCCCATTGCAGTTGATGTTGTTGTGAGGTAGAGTGATAAGGGTAGATCCTTTTGTGGTGGTCTTAGGACTGGGGGGTTGGATAACAACTCCTTAACCTTATCAAACGCCTTTTGACATGCTTCATCCCATTCTACATGGTCAGTTTTTTTCAGTTTCTTGAAGATCGGTTCACATATCATGATTAGTTTGCTTATGAAGCGGGAGATGTATTGGATTTGACCTAGGAAGCTTCGGATTTCGTCTAGGTTCTTGGGTGGTTGCATTGCCATGATTGCTTTTATTTTCGAGGGGTCGACCTCGATGCCTCTTTGGCTCACTACGTGTCCTAGTAGCTTGCTAGATTTTACTCCAAATGTACATTTTTGGGGATTGAGGCGCATCTTGTATTGGCGGAGACGTGTGAAGAATTTTCGAAGGTTTGTGATGTGATCACCTCTTTCTTTGGATTTGACGATCATATCGTCTACATATACTTCGACCTCCTAGTGCATCATGTCGTGTAGAAGCGTGGTCGCGGTACGTTGGTAAGTTGCTCCTGCGTTGATTAGACCGAAAGGCATAACGGTGTAGCAATAAGTGCCCCATGGCGTAATGAATGTTGTCTTGGCCATGTCCTCACGGGCCATCTTGATTTGGTTGTATCCTGCATACCCGTCCATGAAGGATAAAAGGGCGTGATCAGCGGTGTTGTCAACTAGAACGTCTACGTGCGGTAGCGGGAAGTCGTCCTTTGGACTTGCCTTGTTTAAATCGCGGAAGTCAACACATACTCGTATATTGCCGTTTTTCTTTAGGACTGGGACCATGTTTGAGACCCAATCTGAGTACTCGACGACTTGAATGAAGTCGGCTTGTAATTGTTTCTCGATTTCTTCCTTAACCATAAGGGACCATTCGGGTCGTAGTCTCCTTAGTTTTTGTTTGATAGGTTTGAAACCGGGTTTGATGGGGATGTGATGTTCGGCTATGCTTCTGTCGATGCCGGGCATGTCCTTATATGACCATGCAAAGACGTCTTTGAACTCGGTTAAGAGCTGGGTGAAGTTTGTGCGCTCGTCCTCACTCAGTGAAGCGCCTAGTTGCAGTTCCCTTGGTTATTCGGGGGTTCCTATGTTAATGGTTACGGTATCCTCGATGATCGGGTTCTGCGTTGGGTTGCTTACGATGTTTGCAATGTATTTGATTAACGATTGTTCATTCGTTGGTTCATTTTTATCGCACGGATTTATGTGTTGTGTTGTTTTGTTTGTTTGTTTAAATTTTGTTTGGTGTTTATTGCTTATCTGTTTCTTTTTAGCTTGAGACGGGACGTAAGCAAACTTATCAGTATTATTCATTAAAGAAGAAATGTTTGACAATTTAGGAGAAGAGCTGGAGTTAGCCTCCGAAAATAAAAAAGTCTAAGCTAAAACTAGAAGGTGGGTCGACAGATGACCCGGCGCCTAGAGAATTGGTTCCTAACAGAATTTCCTCCTCTTCGTCGTCTTCAGTGGTGTTGTTGCTTGAAGTATCCTCGCTTGAGTCTTCACCGTTTTGCGAGGTTATTTTGTCAAAAAGGGGTCCTTCCCCCGTGACAAGTTGATATTTGTGGCCCTGGGAGTCGGTCCACTTGGTAATCTTGTACCAACCATCTAAGGTCTTCTTGGCGACGTCAGTGATGAGGTCGTCGGGGTTGAATCGGCGGTCTCGAATGATGGATGAGACCAAATCTTCATTGGTTTTGTTGGTGAAAGGTAGTCCACTTTCACTAGCGAAGCAGTGCTCTTGAGGTTTGGCGTAGTTGTCTTTATCGTATCCTCCCCCTGAGACGAAGTATTTACCCATGTCAAATGAGTATTTCGGGAGGTTGAACTTACGCGCAAACTTGCGCTTTTTAACTTCCTTAGTCATTTGCTCGAAATCGCCTTTCTTTGGCTTGTAGCCTAGACCCATGGTGGGCCAAAGGCTATGATTATCTTTGGTTTCGAAAGGCTTATAGGTTCGGATAGGTGTGGTTGTGATAGCACCTATTTCAAAGTCAAAACCGCAGGGTTCGTGGTTTTCCTCAATCGTGATCTCTGCGGCGTTACGCTCCTTGAGTAAATCAAGAAAAGCACGGAAGTTGGAGGCGTTGATAGTTATGACCTCGTCGTTGAGAGGTAGCTTCACCTTTTGGTGTAGCGTGGATGTCACGGCTCGCACGGCGTGAATCTATGGGCGTCCTAGAAGCATATTGTAGGATGGCGTCATGTCGATTACTTGAAAATCGACCTTTCGTTCTATGGGGCCTGTGCGTACATGAAGGGAGATTGTCCCTTTCACACTACGTTTGGTCCCATCGAAGGCTTTGACACCTTCGTTGCTGGGTTGAAAATCCTTGTCGTCGAGCTCTAGACAACGTGCGGTTGATATGGGTAGAACATTCACTACAGACCCATTGTCGATTAAGGTTACAGGTAAAGTTCGTTTTCTGCATTCGGCGCTAATGTATAGGGCTAAGTTGTGATTAGCGCCAAATGTCGGAAATTCATTATCAGAGAAAGTGATGGCTCCGGCAAGCCAATCTCTCGTAACATGACTGACCATTTGGTCGGGTGAGATGTCTGCATCCGCGCTCGCTATTTGTAGGGCGCGGATGAATGCCTTTCTGTACTCGGCGGAGTCTCGTAGGAGAGCCCAGATTGAGATGTCGGCTTTGGTGCGAACGAGTTGCTTTTGAAGCGTCTCGCTCGTGCTTGGTGGTAGGATTACTGGACTAGCAGGTGTGTCTTTGGAGGGGACGTCCTCCTGGACTACGGCTTTGCCCTTGTCAGGGGCGGCGGCCTCCTTGGCGTGGGCATCTGTGAAGAGTAGGGGTGGCAATGAGCTGAGCCAGCTCGTAGAGCCCTCGGGCTCGGCTCGGTCAAAGCTCGGCTCGAGCTCGGTCAAATATGAGCCCGAGCAGAGCTCGATCCCTGGCTTTTGAATACGAGCTCGAGCCCGAGCCCTATAGAGCTCGGCTCGATTAAGCTCGACTAGGCTCGAAATTTTTTATACCAATAAAAATTAAAAATATAAATGAATTTCCTAAAAATTACAAAGTTACAAGTCACAATTTCTATTCTAAACCTTCGTATTGCCTATTGAATTACTTTAAATGTGTTATAAAGCTCGAGCTCAAAAATATTATACGAGGTGAACTCGAGCTCGAGCTCGGGCTCGAAAACATTATACGAGCCGAACTCGAGCTCGAGCTCTAAAAAGGTTATACGAGCCGAGCTCGAGCTGCAATTTGAAAAGCTCGTTGAGCTATGAGCCGAGCTTGAGCTCTAATAATTTGATACGAGCCGAGCTCGAGCTTAAGTGAGCTCGGTATCAGCTCGGCTCATTGCCACCCCTAGTGAAGAGATTTTGATAAGGTCGCCCGGAGCGGGTGAGGTGCGAAACCTCGTCCTTAGTCTCGGGCTCAGTGGTGTTGGCTTTGACTTGGAGCTTGTTACCCTTCTTCTTTCCCTTCTTGTTTTTGCCCCTTTTGTTATTTTAGAAGAGGAAGAACTGCTGGTGTTGTTGATTTGGGCGATGGTCTTGTTAGGTGGTGGCCACTCGCTTTCATTCTCGCTACTAGAGTATCACACTCCATTGATTTGTTCGCCATAGCATGCGTTCAAATCGTCCTCAATTTGTGTGGCGATGTTGACGAGGTGATTGAAATTCCGTATGTTTGCATACCGGATGTGGGTTTGGTATACTGGGTGTAGATCTTCGATGATGTCGTGCAAAAGCTCATCGGGGTGCACTAAACCTACGAGATGTGCATTGAGCCCCTTCCATCTTGCTAGAAAATTGGTGAAACTCTCGCCGTCGTTTTGAACATTACTCTCCATGATAGGTTGGTCAAGAGAGATAGCGTTGATCTAGTCGTCAGTAGGTGTGATGAGGTAGGAGCTATCAATGACGGGTATGGAGCCCACAAAGATTGCGTGGCTAGCCAAAGGGTTATCTTTGTTTGACGGCTTACCATTGGCCGTCGGCTTATCGAGCTTTCCTTGGTCGATAAGTTTTAGAATAGCGTGCATCAGTTTGAAGCAGTTCTCAGTGTCGTGGCCTTTGCCTCTGTGGTATGCACAGTAAGCGTTAGAATCCCACGACCTAGGCTTCTTGTCTTCGGGCGGTTTAGTGGTAGGCCCGATAGGTTGTAGATAGTTCTTGTCAACTAGTCTCTTGAATGCCTTAGTGTAAGACATGTAGAGTGTATCAAAACTCCTTCTAGGTTTGAAGGAAGAAGAGGTAGTAGTGGCGAACGACTCCGGATCGCCAAGTGACTCTAGGTTGGCAACGGTGCGATTCTCATCGCTCTTAGCCGTTCGTGTTGATTTAGACGAACTGCCTTGATAAGCATGACCAGTGTACTTGGCCATGGTCCCAGTTCTAAGGTCGTCTTCAATCTGGGTGCCGACCTTAGTAAGTTGTTTGAAGGTTTGAATGTTGCTATACCGCATGTAGAACTGGTACACGGGTCGCAAGTTATTGACGAATTTGGGCACAAGTTCGTCCTCTCGCGGACGATTCGGGATTTGTGCACTGAGCTTCTTCCACCTAGTAAGGTACTCGGTGAATCCTTCGTTGTCCCTTTGTGATAGGACCTCCAGGGTACGGATAGAGACCTGGGTGTCATCATTGTCCTTATATTGATGGTCGAACTCAACGGTGATCTGTTCGAATGAGGAAACCCGTTCCGGGTTTAAAGAGTAGAACCAGGTCTTAGGTATGGCTGCGAGAGAATGTGGGAATAGTGATGGCCAATGTTCCGGATCAACCCCCTTAATACCCATTTGTGATTTGAAGGCCCTGATATGGGTGATCGGGCTCTCGTGACCTTGAAAGATCGGTAGGTCACTGAGGGCAAGCTTGCTTAGTAGTGCATCCTTGATATTTTGAGGGATGTTTTCGTTCTCTTTGTGTATGGAGTAACCTCCTGGGGTACCAAGGCGTTCCTCCATAGCCTGGAGCTTCTTGGCGTGTTTATCCGCCTCGTCCTTGATTCTCAACTCCATTCGAGTGACTTCAGTGTCGTGGTGGGCCAGTAGGTGTTCGAGGTCATTGGTTAGTTTGGTAACTTGTTCGCGGAGTGCGTTAACATCTTCGTTGCCGGCCATTTTTCGTTTGTAGGTTCGTTTCTTGCGGGGTACGACGACTCGGTTCTTAGTGCGGCGGGTATCCAGTTGGAAATTCCCTGTATTTGCATGGAGTGCATCAGCTATATGACAGACCCGACTGACACATTCATTTATATGTTCGTTTTTAGCTCATTTCGTTTGAAAAAGACTCCTTTAAGTTTTGAAAAAGAAGGAAGTTTTTGAAAACAAGCTAGAAGTGTTTTTGAGACGAGAATGCGTGCGCGCAGCTCATCTCGATGTTAAAAGACTTTGTTTTGCATCCTTTTAGCCCGAGCGACGGTATGTTGTCGTGGGCTAATGATGGATGCGTAAAAAGGAATCGATTCGGACTAGCCAAGTCGAAGATGTTTAGGTTAAAAAGCCTTGACTCGAGTTTTTGCTAATTTTGTAAAAAGGGAAGATTTGAAAGATGTTTATTTCAAAAACTCGCGATTATTTTGTTTGAAAAGTATTAGCTGGTTAGTTTGTTAGGTTGATTATTTTTGAAAGCTTAAAGCGACTTTTCGAAAATATGCAAATGAATTTTGAAAAAGACTATATTGTATAGCCTCGCACTCGTACGTATGACTCTTGGTCGTTTGGTCAAGTCTCGTACGCCTCCAACTGATTTGAGTACGCTTTGGCAGGTGCTTTTAGCCCTTCGCCCACACAGTATAACGTGTAGGATACGAAGGAAGCCCTGGGGCGGTCAAATCAGTTTGCTACGGCAAGCCGTGGAGGGGTGAGAGGAAGGTTAGTCCAGTACGTGCCTCGTCGAATGGACGATGCCTGCGTTTGGAACCACCTCTCGGGGTGTTGGTGTGTGAATCCGACTAGATTCGACTCTAACGGATATGCTTAGCTCATGTATGTTGATTGTTCTCAAGTTGTTCAAGTCTCATTTTTATTTTTAAAAAGAAAAATCTAGTTTTAGTTTTCAAAAATAAAACCTATCCCCAGCGGAGTCGCCAACTGTAGGTACCGGGATTAACATGGAACCACTCGACGTCTTGTTAAGGGCGTAAAGTTAAAAAGATTAAGTACAAAAAATCTTTAAAAACTGTTTTGGAGCCGCCACTAAATTATGAGGGAAATTTAGAACCCGCCTCCGTGTCCTCATGCTCAAAGACACGTCTTAGAGTTCAAGGCACGTCGACACCCATCCATCTAAGGCTATTGTGAAACCAGATTCGGATTCGGGTGAGGGTACTTTTCTAAAGAATAAATCAAAATAATGTTTTTATGAAAGATCTTTTGGAAAAGCCTATCAAAAGATAGCCTATACTAGACTTGAGAACAATGCAAAGAATGATACATGAGCCTAAGTAATTCGCTATGTACAAGTGCGATATAAGTTGTAAAAATAATGCAAAAGAGATTGATTAAACCCTCAGTTAAGCATGCTTAACTTGTTAACGAAAACAATTCAGTTAATGACGAATTCATTTTAAGTGATTTAGATGCAGGATGAGGATTTGCTAAATGCATACAATAAAATAAAGTTCAATTGTCCATTGATTTATTTTAAAGAGGTCAGTTGTTTATGCGACTTTGGAAAGGTGTTACGAATAGGGTGTGTATTCGAGGTGCATGGCCGCCTTATGAAAAGCAGACTCGCGTACCAAAGTCGGGGTGAGCCTAATGTAGGCCCTTGCTAGTCAAAGAAGTAAAGAAAACCTTAATCCTTGTTAGGATTAAGACATACATGTCTCAAGTCAGGAAACCGGCAGCGCTTCGCTTCAAAGGAAAAAATTCAACAGTAGGAAAATGAAAAATTCTAAGGATGTTTATGCGTGAGGCTTTGAGAGTGTTTTGGATGTTGATTTGTGTTAATTGTATTCTGAAATTGTGTGTTGAAACGAATGAATGGAGGGTTGTATTTATAGTGTAGAGCTCGTCAAGAATTAGGAAAGCCAGGGGATAAAACCGGACTTAGGAATCACAAGGTCCCTTGCGATAGCCTGTGGCAATCGCAAGAACCCTTGCGGCTGCCTGCCCTAATCGCAAGGCCTCTTGCGATTGGTAGGGCGGGCATTATACTTTTATTCCGTATATTTCCAAATTATATTTTAGGATATACGGTATAATCTTGCTTGAGCTCTAAGTTACGTTGTTGTGGCTGATTGTAGGGTTTGTTTAGGTTTTCCTGGACCTTGGGAAACGGGCCAGGCATGGGTTTGGGCTCGATTCTGGGCCCGAGCCCTGAAAATGTAAAAAGGGTGTATTTTGTAGTGTTCTGTAAAGTAGGACATTCCGTAAGGCTATCCTGGGTGTTTGCCAGTCCTAAAATGTGGTTTTAGAGACTGGGCCTAAATTGAGGGGTTTAGGAGAATCGAATTTAACCTTGTTAATGTAAAAGGATTAATTAGACTATGTGTTAGAAAGGGGGTGTGCGCATGCCGATTAGGACCTGAACCTGAGAGAAGCTAGACTCTAGACCTAAGGACACTAAGAGTGATGACCCATAAAGAAACCTCATTTGCATTTTAAAACATTTAACTTGAATTCGTCATAATTAGAACCATTTAAGTCAACATAAAAGCATGCAATAAAAGTCCATTGTTACATCACTGGGTTTTTGGCGGGAGGTACGGATTTGGGTATCCACAGTGATCTGATATCGTTTCGTAATCCTACTGATATGCTGTGACACTATTGCTATGATATTATCTGTTATTTGCTTTCATAACTGAATATCATGCTTATATGATTTATCGCTTTAAACCGCATGCTTATTATGACTTATATGTCTTTATATGCTATATGTAATAAGCACGTTTATCTTTTTATCATAATGTTATAATTATAAAGCGATAGTAATAAACCAAAATAATTGAAATCGAGGGTAAGTATGAGCATAGCTAGTCACTGTCCGCTCAGCGGGCACCCCCCATCAGTTTATTGTGCAGGATGATCGTGGACCGGATACTGGATTTTGGACGGGGCCACGCGACGTTTTTATGCTTTACTTTTAGTTGTTTTCGAGAGATTTGTAATATATAACACGATACTCTTTTAATTTTCCGTACTTAGAGTTGTTTTATTCAACTCTTGAACGATGTTGTAACATTTGGGTTTTTATGTATAATTAATGACGCTGGTTTAAGACTTAATTAATTTCCGGCTTAGTAATTAAAGTCGACTAAAAACCAGGTTGTTTCAATTAGGCTCATATCAAAAGCGCATAATAAATAGTACATCTTATAATGTATATGAATATTGCAATTAGCAAATAATAACATTTCTCAATTTATAATTCAAGTTATAATAAGCATGCAATTTAAAGTGATAAAGCATACATGCATGATATTCAGTTATAAAACAATTAACAAGTAAATTCACATCAATAATATAATAAGCAATCAACAAGATTACGATGCGATATCAGATCGCAAATTATAAGACAAAACTATAACAATCACATCATGCGGACTCGTTCATTTCAGAAATTTGTGGTCTTTAGTTTTCAAAGATGTTGCGACTCACTCTCATTTAAACAAACAACACATACTGCTTACGAGCCTGACCACTGAGTAGGCCTTTGTACTCTAATCGTTTGTATCTCACTACCATAGTGCAGCGACTTACTCGACTCGTAAACCACGCCGAATACTATAGTACTTGCATCTCACCTTCTAGTGTTCGAAATGATTCGAACTTCTGTTACAATCCCGTCAAGTGATCTTTACATGTGGCAAGAGTGAATGCAAGCGTCGCGCCCACTAAGAACGAAACGCGGCAAGGAGACAGAACCGCATACAAGACCCAAATCCATAAGGATGCGGGTGCCCTATACCTCTAGCGAAATAGGGGAATTAATCCTAATCTAATATGCATATTCTAATATTCACTTTAAGAATGGGCTATGTTATTCATAGAGCATCTTAACTCCGAATAAAGCGACTACTTCCTAGAGACCGACCCAAAAGAGTTGGCATATTCATTATCTTGTACGGCTTTGGCAGTACGACTTAAGGCGTAAAGGCATGGGCAGTATGCTAAGCAATAAAGCTGCCGGCTTGAAAACCACACTATTCGGTATGGCCAACGCTCAATGACCAAGATAGTGGTATCCGTAACAAGACTATCTTAACCCCACTTCACTCACGATTGACGTTTTCATAACGGAGGCTCACGCTTTTGACCTGTTCTTTAACTTACTCATGATTTATTATTTATTTGATATTTTATATCACACTAGTGACGCGACCCGTGAAAATCACGGGACATCTATAAGTTATGTGTTATGTTTATGTTTTTGCGTCTTCTTGTTTCTTTTTTGTAGGTCCTCATTTTACCTATGTGTTGTGCTATTTACATTATGAAGTACTCCCTCTGATCGGTCAAATACTTTACATTTGGCCAAAAATCCCCTCACAAAATTGGTCAAATGTAAAGTATTTGACGGATCAGAGGGAGTATTCATTTATTATTTTCATAAGTAGAGTTACGACAAAGAATGTAATATAAATCTTTGAAGGTTAAGTTTATGTGTGGCCTTAAAAAAAGCGCACTTCGAATCAAAAAAATTTAAATTATTGGCATTCAGTCAAATTCAATTAAGACAACATTGTGATAGCTGTTAGTTTTATATATATTTTACCCTCGTCCTGAGCTGCTTTTTATTGTCAAAATGCGCCTTACGAGACCATTTTGTTCTCATATTTCGTCCTAGAGGCGTTTTTGGTGTTTTTCCGTATTTTGCTGGAATTTCTATATTTTCCGTGCATTTGAGCTTAAAAGTAGAGGATGACGGAATCCCAAACGTCGGAGTGAAGATCGAGCTCGGGACTTGAAAGCTAGACGTGATGTTGGATTGAAAATAATTAAATTTGAAGAAAACTGGAGGAAAATGGAGCCACAAATACGGCCGTGAAAGAACCACCAATTCTGCATATTTTGGACGGATGATTTTGTAATTTTAATTTAGGTTAGGAAATTAATTTAGGCAGTTTTACTATATAAACCTAGGAGAACTCTCAGACTAAGATCTATCTTTACACATACACTTTTATCATTAATTTAGTTTAGATTAGTTTACTGTATATTGTTTGGGGAGAACTTCTACAACTCCTTACCACTTTTAATTTCATAAGCATTCAGTTAATTTGCCTTTGGTAATTATTTCTCTTTGATTATTCTCAGTTTAATTTCATTGTTAATCATGTTTAGTTTAGATCTTGTTTATCAATTATTTTGCCCTAATTTTATGAGTAGCTAAATCCCAATCTAGGGTTTAGGGGGATCGATGTTATGATTGCGTAGTTTTAATAAGATGATTGTTTGATTGTTGTTGAATAATGCTAGCCTTCCTTGCATGCTTTTATTGATAATTGATTGATTGGTGGCCACAATTAGTTGATTAACCTTGAAAACCTGAACCTAAGATCGAGAGCCTGGTTTAGGTTAGACTTGCTTGCAATAATTAAGGTAGACTAATAAGTTGCGAGAGCCCGTTAGTTGAACCTTAAGGTAGATTATTATCCGAGAGGAGTAGTCGTTCCCATAGCATAATTAACTGCGAACTTACATGATTATGTGCTTGCTATGTTTTCTGACATCGTGAACCTGAGACCCTAGACTTTCCTTATCACTGCTTTATACCCTTTTTAGTTTTAGTTCCTAGTTTTAGTTACTTTAGTTTATCCTTAAACCAATCTAAAAACTCCGTAGTAATCTAGAATCCCTTCAGGTTTAGCAGAACTTAACCCTCTATCTGTGGATACGATACCTTACTACCACTAGCTACCAGTTAGTAGTTTTGTAGGATTATTTTTGATTGAGGTGATACGACTTAGCCTCATCAAATTTTGGCGCCGTTGCCGGGGAGACGGTTTTATTTTCTGCTTTTACTTGCTTTTCTAGGTTGCTTTTCTTTTTTCTCATCATGACAATATTTGATTTTCCTCAGTATGATCATGAACCATTCCATCACTATTTTGAATGATTTAATGATTATGTTAATTATATTGGTTCTTTCGGTTGTTATTGTCTTGATTGGGAGAAAATTTACCTCGTTAATAAGGGTATGAATTTTGAGACTCACGATTTCATTAATTTCATGAGTAACGGAAGAATTTCATATATGCCGGATAATGAGATTTGGGATTTTTTTTTGTGATATAACTCGTGATGCTGTTTTATCTGAGATTAAGATTGAATAGGATGGCTGTTGAGATCCAAAAATTAAAAGATGATGCACGAGTTGATTCTGAGACTAACGAATGTTATAATGCCCCTTGTGATTATTCTTTTCCATCTCAAACGTGTTTGCTAGTTAATTCATACAATTCTTTGTTTTATGATAAATTGTTTGCTGATGATGATTTTGAGCCTGCGAATATTTATGAACCGACTGATCCACTGATGAGTCGTGTTTAGTATAGGTTAGCAATGGAGTTTTAGGCCTAATTTAGAGCGTTTTCGGGTGATTAAATGAAGGTTTGTTGATCTAGGATGGTTTGGATGTTATCATGGAATTGTGGCGTTTTATCATGTTTTGACGTTAGCTACGGTGGTCACAAGACGCGCGGCGATACAAGAGAAGCTTGGACAGGACTACATTAGTGCTAAGACGCAGGCGCGAGCAAAGAAGAAGAGCAGCAGAAGACGGAGGAAGTTGGCAGAGAGCAGATCCGCGAGCGAGCCGCGACCGGCCCGCGAGCACTCTGTTTCTCATGTTTCGTTGGGCTCTAATTTTCCCGCCTTAATGTGTTGGGCTTTTGGAAAGTTTTTATTACTTAACTTGGGGGTTTCCTTATATAAGGGGGAACCAACCATTCATTATTTTTTGACTTTCATTTTTTATTATCTTCTGCTTCACTTTTTATTTTCTTAGTTTAGAATTAGATCTATTTCTAGTTTTAGTTTTTGATAAAAAATCGGGAGATTGAAGATCAAACTTTCCAAGCATTTTGTAACTGTCGGTATGAATAACTAATCTCCCTTATCTCGGTTTAAGTAATTGAAACGGTTGGTTTTAATTGTGAGTTTGAAAGTTCTAGTCTTTATTTTGATTATTGATTATTGCTCGGTTTTGAATTATATTTGCGTGATTGATTTGTGATTGCTAGGTTCGCAACTAGTCGTCTGATTCATTGCGTATTTGTTAGTTTCGTTAGTTGAACGGTTTACGTTGATTAACTTAACGCTAGTAACGACTAGGTTTAATTGTTGAACGGTTTACGTTGATTTTTATTCCTAGGAGCGATTTTCATAACATCTAAAGTACAACTGGATTGTATGTGCTATTTGTTCCTTATCGATTCTCTTGTTGTAAAGCTGCTAACTGATTAAATCTTGAACGGTTTACGTTAAGGTTGTCTTTTGGTTAGGGTTAGTTAAGAACGGTTTACGTTTTAATTAGCTAAACATAAGGAGGATTAGAATTGTATGATTCACGATAAGGTAGTCAAGAGTATAAACTAGAACCGGATAACCGTGATCGATTAACTCTAAACCGTGGATTTTATCTTGAACCGAGATCCTTTTAACATCTTATTTTCCTTTCCTTTTTACTCTCTGCGTTTGCTTTACTTACTCTCTGCGTTCGCTTTAGTGCTAGGTTTTTAGTTTAGTAAAACAACAAAACCCCCCCTCTGTCACTCTGTTACTTTGTATTTGTGTACTCTTCTGCGCTTAGCTTGAATTCGATTAGCCTTATTTCCCTGTGGTTCGACCCCTTACTTCCGCTTTACTATTTGTTTAGTATTAGGAATTAAGTGTTATAAATTGTTAATTTGCGGCATACGACTTAGGACCGTCAAATTTTGGCGCCGTTGCCGGGGAATAGGCGTTAATTGTGTTTTATAGCGTAGTGTACATAGTCCTTATTTTTCTTGTTATTTTAGTTTTAGTTTTAGTTTTGTTTTTGTTTAATTTTAGGGTAGATGGCTAGTAAATATTTCCCCCAATATGAGCATGAATTATTTTATAAATACTTTAATAGGCTCCATGAGTACGTTATTCGTTGTCGTCATCCTTATCAAACGTGGGAACTTTGTCATGTAATTTTTAACGGTTTGAATGAGGAAACTGCAGGTCATGTTTATACTATGACTGAAGGGAGATTTATTTATGAGATGAGCTATGATGAGAAGTGGGAGTTTTTCCTGTATTTAGCTCACGACACTGAACAATGGGAGTTGCACAATTCTTCTCTAAGGAGACCTCAACCGAGACCTAGTGAATCATCTATGTCAACGGAAGAAATGATTAGAGCTCTAGCAAGTACTCAGATGGCCTTTCAAACTATTGTGGCTCAAATCCAACTAGAGACTAAGGCTAGTATCGATAACCTTGAGAGTCGGGCTGCAGAATTAGGGGAAGCTATATCTAGACTCGAGGCACGAGATGATCATGTGCGTAATTTTGATGAATCTGACTGTGAGTATGAGCTCGAATTTGATACTCCCCCTTCCGTTGAACCTGAGGTTAGTGATTCCCATATGACTTGTGATATTGATAGCGATGACGGCTTTTGGGATGATGATGATGAGGAGGAGTGTTGTGAGTCAAGCTTTTGTGCAATCTCTCCCGATTTGAGTGATAATGTGATTTTAGAGGACTCATCGAGTGTGATTGTGGAGGTTGAGCATGAGGGTGAAGAATGTGAAAAGAATGAGGTAAGGCAAGAGGTAATTTCGAAAATTGATGTTCTCCCGACGACAGATGCACCCTTCATCGGTCAAAGAAATTTAGTAGAGTTAATACCTCAGGTTACTTATAACTTCTTCTTTAACCACCCGATTTCATGTACAAAGTACTCATCTTATAAAGAGCCATTTCGTGACGTGAACCCTACGTTTAGCAGCCCGGAGAAAGATAGGACTTGTGCTTATAATTTGTTTGATCAAGCATGCTTTAACTTGACATTTATCTGCTATTATCACTTTTACGGTTTGTTTGCTAGCATGTTTGACAGGTTACTCCGAGCGTTGAGTTGTTCCGCTGTTGAGATGACACTTGGATAATGAAGTTCGAAAAAGGCGTCGAGCGAACGACGTTAAACAAAAGCGCTATCGGGGAGGCAACCCTTGATTTATCGTTTTATTTTTGCATTTTTAGTTTAGTTTTCGTTTAGTTAAATGGGTGCTCGTAACGGTTTGTTAAATGTTTCAGGATTTACGAGCTTAGAAGTGAAGACCCAAAGTCCCGTGTACTTAGAGTGGAAAAAAAAAAAAAAAAAAAAAAAACAAACGTAAGCTGAAGTTCCAGAGTACATACCGCGAGCAGCACGCGGGCCTCCTCTTCTTCCCCCTTGTAATCAGAAAATAAAACAACCATCAAAAAAAAAAAAAAGGGGAAAAAGAGAAACGAGAGAGCAGTGCAGCAGGACGACGAAGCACCACCGCCCTCCACCACTTCCGGTATTCCCCCTCCTCACGCCGGCACCTGACGCCGGCGACCACCACGCCGTCCACCCTCGCCGTGCCCCATTCACCGGAACTCGGGCTCTCCCTCCAATTAAACCCTAATTTTATCAACTTTGGGGTTTGCAATTTCCATTGATTTTGGGTCGATTTTGAGGTGTGATAAGGTCGACTTTGGGGCTCTAATCTCGTTACAGGTGAGTACTCGTCAGTCTCCTCCTTAATTTCCGCTTGGTGAGTCGTTTTTACTGGGTTTTGGTGCGTTATTGGTCCACACTCGAAGGTGATGCGTTTTCTTTAATGTTGATCCCAATTGTTGCTGTCATTGGGTCGAATTCTGACTTGTACGAGCACTCCAAGGGTTCTGAGCCAAGTTTAAATTCTCGAATTAGCGTGATAAGTCAGTTTTCGTTCGGTTTTTGATGTGGGTTTGGCCTCTACTCGTGGCTACTGCGAGTTTCCCCACTCCCTTGCTTGAATTTGGTTTGTTTTGGATCGTGGTTGTGTTTTGCTGCTGTTGAAACGGGTTTTGTGAACATTCACGGTGGAATTAGCTCGTCGGTGGATATATGCGATTTTGATTACTAATGTTACTGTTGATTGCGGCGGTTGCTGTCGAGTTTCAATGTTATGGTTCAATTAGGTTGTTCCGATGCTCTGTTCCGAATTGTTACACCACTATGGTTAGTGTTGGACGGTTTATTGGTTATTTGAGAGGTTTTTTGATCATATTGTCTGCTGAACAATTTGGTTATTCTTGATAATAATGGATTGCACAACTACGCAAATGCAAGATGGAATACATGGTTTGGTCTTGGTGTAGGGTATGTGTGATTTGCTGTTGGATTTGATTCGATAAGTTTGAGTCAGGTTCGTTTGCTCTGTCCTGATTTTGTTGCGGCTGTGTGTTGTTGCTATATACCGTCTTCGCTGTGACGGGTCTGTTCTTATATGAGGGTGTCGGGTTAAGTGAGGATTCTGAGCATACTGCGTTTAAGGATATTGTGTGTTGACTCGGTCTCGAACTGAGTTGGTGGTGTGGCTGGATATACTGTTAAATTTCGACGTGGGAGTGCCGTACATCTCGTTCCTTGCTGATCAATTGTGATTACTGAGAGTATGCTGTGAAGTTGAGTTCTTTGGCTCTGGTTTTGGTTGGTGACGTCGTCTTACTGTTGACGTTACCTGAGTTAGCAGAGGGAGTTAAGTTTATTGTGTGAGTCCAAGCTTGAGAATTCTGCTATTTGCCCGCTATTCTGATTTTCCCCCATTTTGTGTCCTTCAATTCATCACATTGAGGACAATGTGACATTCAAGTGTGAGGGAGTGAATCATTGTGATGTATATATTTTTGCTTTTGTATTATCTTTTTAAGTGAATCATTGTGATGTATATATTTTTGCTTTTGTATTATCTTTTTTTTTTTTTAAAAAAAATAAAGTGAATCCCGGCTAGGTGAAAACCCGAAAGGGCGCCTAGGCAAAATTGGGATATGTGGCCGAGGGCGGAGTGAAACCGCAAGGGCGGCACTCCGAGTAAAATGAAGAATCGAGATGCGTGCCACGAGCGTAGAAGTGAGGAAATGAGGTAGAGTGAAACCCGCAAGGGCGGGCATTCTAGGCAAAATGAGAGATTTAGGAAATAAAATGTGCTAATACTTCCTATTTTACCGGCGTGGCGACATAAGAAGGGTGACAAAGAAGGACGGAAGGGTAGGATAATGGCTACGGTGTGAAGTGATCGCGGTGCACGGAGTAGTGGGCACCTCTCTTGCGATTGGGTTTGACTTATTTCCGGAGTAGAGGCGTTTAGGAGCTTGCTTGTGTGGGTTGTTTGTGTGTGTGACATACGTCTTTTGTCACAGGAGAACATTAGTAGCACAAGTAAGCCGGGCTAGGATGGAGAAATAAGGGGCGTAGCTGGGTTTCTGTCATCATTGTCACGTTTGTCGTTGAGTCGATGGGTATGCATTTCCTAGGTTTCGAGGATTTCTGTCATCTTGATGCGAGATTGAGTGCAAATGGCTACTACTCAAGCCATTAGAGGAAGTTGGAGGTTGGAGTTTTGAGAGCGACTTGTTTTTGTTTGTATCCACCACGTTTCTTGAGAGCTAGTGTAGGTTTGGCGTGTATGGCGTTCGTTGAGTTTACTCGAGGACGAGCAAAAGCTTAAGCGTGGGGGAGTTTGATGAGTCGTGTTTAGTATAGGTTAGCAATGGAGTTTTAGGCCTAATTTAGAGCGTTTTCGGGTGATTAAATGAAGGTTTGTTGATCTAGGATGGTTTGGATGTTATCATGGAATTGTGGCGTTTTATCATGTTTTGACGTTAGCTACGGTGGTCACAAGACGCGCGGCGATACAAGAGAAGCTTGGACAGGACTACATTAGTGCTAAGACGCAGGCGCGAGCAAAGAAGAAGAGCAGCAGAAGACGGAGGAAGTTGGCAGAGAGCAGATCCGCGAGCGAGCCGCGACCGGCCCGCGAGCACTCTGTTTCTCATGTTTCGTTGGGCTCTAATTTTCCCGCCTTAATGTGTTGGGCTTTTGGAAAGTTTTTATTACTTAACTTGGGGGTTTCCTTATATAGGGGGAACCAACCATTCATTATTTTTTGACTTTCATTTTTTATTATCTTCTGCTTCACTTTTTATTTTCTTAGTTTAGAATTAGATCTATTTCTAGTTTTAGTTTTTGATAAAAAATCGGGAGATTGAAGATCAAACTTTCCAAGCATTTTGTAACCGTCGGTATGAATAACTAATCTCCCTTATCTCGGTTTAAGTAATTGAAACGGTTGGTTTTAATTGTGAGTTTGAAAGTTCTAGTCTTTATTTTGATTATTGATTATTGCTCGGTTTTGAATTATATTTGCGTGATTGATTTGTGATTGCTAGGTGCGCAACTAGTCGTCTGATTCATTGCGTATTTGTTAGTTTCGTTAGTTGAACGGTTTACGTTGATTAACTTAACGCTAGTAACGACTAGGTTTAATTGTTGAACGGTTTACGTTGATTTTTATTCCTAGGAGCGATTTTCATAACATCTAAAGTACAACTGGATTGTATGTGCTATTTGTTCCTTATCGATTCTCTTGTCGTTAAAGCTGCTAACTGATTAAATCTTGAACGGTTTACGTTAAGGTTGTCTTTTGGTTAGGGTTAGTTAAGAACGGTTTACGTTTTAATTAGCTAAACATAAGGAGGATTAGAATTGTATGATTCACGATAAGGTAGTCAAGAGTATAAACTAGAACCGGATAACCGTGATCGATTAACTCTAAACCGTGGATTTTATCTTGAACCGAGATCCTTTTAACATCTTATTTTCCTTTCCTTTTTACTCTCTGCGTTTGCTTTACTTACTCTCTGCGTTCGCTTTAGTGCTAGGTTTTTAGTTTAGTAAAACAACAAAACCCCCCCTCTGTCACTCTGTTACTTTGTATTTGTGTACTCTTCTGCGCTTAGCTTGAATTCGATTAGCCTTATTTCCCTGTGGTTCGACCCCTTACTTCCGCTTTACTATTTGTTTAGTATTAGGAATTAAGTGTTATAAATTGTTAATTTGCGGCATACGACTTAGGACCGTCATCCACCTTATGCTGAGTGTGAGAGTATCGTAGCTCTCGATTTTGTGTAGAGGTCAATGGAGAGGTAGACCATAATAAGTTGATCCACTTATCAGCAATCGACTTATCAAGGAATTTGATACAACAGTTTGTTCACGTTGCTCATATGGGAAGTCATCATGACTCACATTCAAGCGTTGCACAAGATCATTCTGAAGTTACGGGAGACATTTCGGCTCGTGAGACTCATCTCAGATCAATTGAGGAGCCTGGGGCAATAAAACAGCCATCTGAAGACTCTGCTACAAAATCACAAACATCGTTCGTTTATAAAAATGTGAGAGAAAAATCAACCTTGGTGGTGGCTTTAACGACATTTGGCTATCAAATTCTACGATTTCCCCATTTCGCTGAACTCTGTTGGGTCACTTCCAAGTTGAATGAAGGCCCAAGTGCAGACATATGTGGACCTTGGAAAGGTTGGCCGTTTAATTCTTGCATTGTTCGTCCCTGCCTGCCAATGCAGAAGGATGTCGTTGCATGCAATTCTAACAATATTAATGGGAAAGGCAAGTTTACATTGGTCAGAGGCCTCATAGCTGTTGCATTGTCTGCATACCGCGGAATATACAAATCTTCCAGAGAAGTTTCTTTGGACGTTAGGAAAGTACTAGAACTCCTCGTTGGACAGATAAGTGCCAGGATTCAGGCAGGAAAGAACAAATATCAGTACATTCGCCTTTTATCGCAAGTTGCTTTTCTAGAGGACATGGTTAACAACTGGTCAAACTCATTGAAGAGGTACTTATGTCGTTTTAATCTTGTCCACATGTTTATTAAATTTATTAATTTTTTTTTGTCTGACATGATTGTTTCGGTATTCAGTTTAGAGCCGGATGATCAAATACCGGTGATCGCAACATCAGCAGAGGATCATCAGGTAACTGTTGAATCTATGGCAGTGGAAGCGAATCCGAACATCGAAAGTGGTGATGTTCTGGGGACACAACTTGCTACAGGAGGCATATCGGGGTCCACTGCTGAAGATCCTGTGGATATTGATTTAAATGTGCCTGCTTGTAGTACCCAGGACGGTGACTTTCAAAAGCCAGAATTTGTTGAAGGAGGCATCCATGGATCTTTGGCTGAAAATTCTCATCTTTCTGATTTAATGACGGAAGCTGTTGATGTTGGTGCTGGTGATCGTACTAACTTTGCGATTATCGATGAAATGTGTTCATGGAAAGCTGACGTTGGCGTTGATAATCCAACAGACAGTGCAATCAGTAATGAAGTGTCTCCAGTGAAAGCTGTTAGTGTTAACAATCAGAACTACGTAGAAATCATGGATGAAATGCCTCAGGAAAAAACTGTTGATGTTGGTGTTGACAATCGAACAGACGTACAAAGCACTCATGAAAACTCTCAAGAGATTACCGTGTCTTTAAATCATAAAGACCCTCAGAATTTTCCGGCAGAAGAGGATGTTAATCAGGACTCTCCAGACAAGATGCCTTTAAAGTCGGAGATCGTATGTTTTTACAGTTGCTGCACTGTATGCATTAGTACACTTCAGAAATCGCTGGAGGAATTAATCATCCAGGAAAGGGAACGCTCTGGGTCTTGTTGTACATTGGAAGATATTCATGATCTGATATCATCCCTATCTACAAAACTATGTTCAGCTGTCAGAAACGTGTACTCCACGGGGGAATCCAGAAATCTCGTTTACCGAAAACCAAATTCCGAAATTTCCATGAATTTTGAATCTCAGTCATCAAGTGTCAATCAGTGTCGAAGTTCAGAGTGTGGACTGTCTGAGCTGACAGACTGCATTTATCATTCAGAATCAAAAACATCTTCGTCGTCTTATGATCAACCGGGCTTCCATTCCCGGTATATATTCAGAGATGGTGTGCTGGTTTCGGGAGCTCCCGAGGAGTCATCTTTCCATTGTAGATATAACGCTTTGTCCCTTTCTTCTTTGATAGAGCTAATACTACGCACGAAGCAGCCTACAGATTGATCTGTCATTAACGCAGCGTCGGTCTGAACGGTGCAATTTTGCCGATGTTGGGTAATTTTGGTTTTAGGCTTCAGTTAGGGGGAGATGTATAGAGGTGGAATTCTGTTAATCATCTTATCTTCGCGTTTGTTGTGGATTGCTTTGACGACTGTTTCATAGCAATTCTTAATCTTCAATTTCGACTGGGCTCAGTTCCATGTAAGTTCCTATGTCACACTATGTTTTCGACTAATTATTTTTGACAAAACTGGCACTGAATGGAATTTATCTGGAATTTACATCAATTAATTCGGGTTTACTTCATTTATGTCCGACACGACTTCTAAGAATCGAGAAAATACTGTGATCAATTGAATGGAGAGTACAATTAAAACTGATTTAGAAGATAGCCTCTAACTAAAAATGTACTCCGTATTGGTTTACAATGCCACATTTCATCAAGATGGCTTTCGTTGAATTATTTTATACTCCGTAAAACGATCATACGACATAGAACAAATCGAGGTATGTTATGTAGTTTTCTATAATGTTAGTAAAATGGTATTAAGCATACTACTCCGTATTACACGTAAAATCGTCTTTTTTTTTTTTTTTTTTTTCTTTTTCTTTGCGGCTCAAAAAATCGACGCATTACGTATTACATGTAGTTTTCTATAATAGTTTTTTCATTCCATATTATGGGGAGAAAGTGGGTACACAACTTTCTCTTTTGATGCTTTTACTATTTCCCTTTACAAGTAGTCTCCTAAATCCCAAATGCTCATATAAAACCGTCTCATGCATGCAACGTGACATTTGGAACTAAAATGTGCCTACTTTAAGAGTTAAAGTGACTATTTTAACATTTAAAGTGACTATTTTATGAAGTTATAAAGTCGTCACATTTAGCCTAAAAGTGATCACTTTAAACATTAAAATAGTCACATTTTACTCATTAGAATTCCGTCGCACGCGTGAAACGGTTTTATGCAAGACTTACTCCTCCTAAATGCAATTTGGCACAAACGGAAGTACTCTTTTCATTCAACTTCATTGCCCTTAACGGAAAATATTGCATTATTCGTTTAATTGGAAACTTTTTGATAGTTCTTACAATGTAAATGTATATCACGTGAGATCTTGTTTGATACGTCTGAACTCTTAATGCGTACACCAAAAATATCAATGTTTTTATGTATTAACGTAAAATTACATATATTAGATTATTAGTGTTTCGATATTTGCGCCGGTAAACGTAAAAATTGGTGCTTTAATGCTTTCTTTTTAGGACTTTGTTTCACCTTTATTATTACCGCTTACCCCATACAGAGTATTTCTTAACCCAACTCCTTAATCGCATCCTAACTTTATTTAAACGCACCAATTTTCACATTTACCGGCGCAAATATCGAAACACTAATAATCTAATATATGATTTTACGTTAATATATAAAAACATTGATATTCTCGTTGTACGCATTAAGTGTTAAGACATACTCCCTCCATTCTTTCCATTTAGCCCCATTTCCCTTTTTAGAAATTTTTTTCATTTAGTCCCATTTCCCTTTTTAGTAACTTTTTCTCTCACATACCCCACTTTTTCTCTCACATACCCTACTTTTTCTCACTCACATACAATTTTTTATAATTAAACTATTCTACTTTTTCTTCACTCTACCCCACTTTTTTCACTTTTCTTAAAATTGGTGAAAAAGGGAAGGGGGCTAAATGGAAAGAAGGGAGGGAGTATCAAACAAGATCTCACGTGATATACATTTACATTGTAAGAATAGCAAAAAATTTCCAATTAAACGAATAATGCAATATATTAATTTATCATTTAACTGTAAAATGTCTTTGATAGTTTTACACCTAAAATTGTTGTTACAATCACATTGTTATTATGATAACATTTTATCACAAAGTAGTTATATTTTATTTTAAATTGGTCACATTTTGTCCGTTTTAAGTTAAGATGAAAAGGGTTGATGTTAGGAGAGACCTGTTGAGAACTAACTACAAAGCCTAAACCCATGGAGTAGTTAACATGAAAGTTCATTTGTTAGAACGTGCACCTTAAAACTCGTGATCTAACAATTTCTGATCTCAAATTTGTGTCCTTAAAAATCTCATTAATTAACATAAACTACAATACTAATAATATTTAAATATTAATGGAGAAAAAACTTCATATAGTAATGTTTCCATGGTTTGCCATGGGACATATGACTCCATTTCTACACCTTGCTAACAAACTTGCAGAAAGAGGTCACAAAACTACACTTTTATTGCCTAACAAAGCTAAATTACACCTTGAACTTCTTAATCTTCACCCTTCTCTTATAACCTTACACCCAATCACCGTCCCCCACGTGGACCCCTTGCCACCTGGCACTGAGACCGCCTCCGACATCCCCATCCACCTCACCAGCCACCTCGCCACCGCCCTTGACTTAACTCGGCCTGACGTTGAGTCTGTTGTTGCAGGCCTAAGCGGTGTCGACATCATGTTCTATGACATGGCTCATTGGGTGCCTCAAGTTGCGTCTGCTCACGGGATTAAGACAGTGTGTTATAAGGTTGTTTGCACGGCCTCGTTGGCCATAGCGGTGGTCCCGGCCCGGGATTTGGGCCAGGGTAGGCCCGTTACCGAGGATGATGTGGCCCAGCCTCCGCCAGGGTACCCGTCAAAGGATGTTGTCCTGCATGGGTCCGAGGCACGGAGCCTACTTTTTGTTGGGTTGGAATTTGGGAGTGGGCTTACGTTCTAGGAACGTGTGCGTAGGGCAATCGAGTCGTGTGACGCGATTGCCATGCGCACGTGCCGTGAGATTGAAGGCCCCTTTTGTGACTACATGGGCAGTCAATACAACAAACCCGTTTTTCAAACGGGCCCTGTATTGCCCGAGACTCAACCCATAAAGGGCAAGTTGGACGGCCCGTGGGCCGAATGGCTGGCCAAGCACGGGCCTGGACAAGTTATATTTTGCGCTTTTGGAAGCCAATTCATCTTAGAAAAGGACCAATTTCAAGAAATAATCCTCGGATTTGAAATGACTAATTTACCCTTCCTCATGGCATTGAAACCGCCCATCGGCTGCGCCTCAATCAAGGAGGCGCTGCCGGAGGGTTTCAAAGACAGGGTAGGGGACAGAGGGGCGATCACGGACGGGTGGGTTCAGCAACCACTCATACTAGCCCACCCGTCCGTAGGTTGTTTCGTGAAACATTGCGGATTTGGGTCAATGTGGGAATCTTTAACCTCTTAAAGTCAAATAGTTCTAGTCCCGCAGTTAGGCGACCAAATATTGAACACGAGGTTGATGGCCGGGGAGCTTAAGGTGGCGGTCGAGGTGGAGAGAAAAGAGAATGGTTGGGTGTCTAAGGAGAGTTTATGTAATGCAATCAATTTAGTCATGGATGAAAAGAGTGAAGTGGGTTGCTTTGTTAAGAACAATCATGCAAAATGGAGGGAGATTTTGATTAGTCAAGGGTTTATGAGTAAGTACATTGATAATTTTGTTAAGGACTTGCAAAATCTTGTGAGTTAAATCAATAATCTCCCAATTGTTTTTTTACATCGGTAAGTCGTGTTGTAGATCGAAACACTCGTCTGAGTTTATTACTTACTTTAGCAGTGTTTTTATAAGAGTACGATGTGTACTTTGTTGGTTTTTTATTGGTAAGTATGAGATTCGATTGTCGATCAACAATTTTCTTTTCTTATCGAAATAACTAAAGAACTTAAAACTTAACTTCAATTAAAATTATTGTCCCAATTTCCTCAGATAAAAGGGACACAACGTGTAATATTTCCCACCTATCAAATGCTTATTACAACTCACCTTTAAAATTTTTATCGAAAGCTTTAAACCGCACTCCTGTAGGGCTCGTCCGGTTGACACTTAGAATTGAAATTTCTTGGTAAGTCGCAATGCAAAGTTGCTTACCCACAATTGTAACTTTCTATAGATTCTATAAACAACCAAACTATTTGATCTAATTTGATTCCCATGAATTCAAAATTCCCACGGAGTAGTTATTTTAAAATTTCTTAATATACCAAACGAAAAGTGAAATTAATGAAGTCAAAATGAAATAAACTAGTGAATATACTCATTTAAATAAAAAGTTGTGCAATATATCACAATAAAAGTAAGTTTTTACATTCATGTTATGAATTCAAAGTACAATGTTGCAATCAAAGTGGCAAAGTACAATATACATGTTAATGTCATCTTATTTTTACTATTTTATCAAACATTTCAAACGACTTTAAAAAATGTCAAGAGTTATATTACTCGAAATATAGACGTTAGGAAACTCAAGGCGACATAAGACGAGGAGAACAAGTTTTAAACCGAGCAAATTGAAGGTAAAATCAAGAGGGACTTCCTCAGATAAGAGCTCCAACAGCAAGTTTGACAACAAAGTTTCCGACAAATTCATCAAAACCGCTGTCGTCACTATCACTACCGTTCTTTTGCTTGCTAGTTAAACACTGAACATGTATATGAACATCACACATTTCGCAATTGTACCTCCAACGTTTGCAGGATTTGTCGCAAACATCACAGTTAGTCGGAGACTCCATTGATCGTAGTCGTATTGGGTGTGGCGGGTGCATAACGTGCGCGTCTAAGACTTCCGGGATTTGGGTACAAACCGGGTGCAAAAAGACGTTGCAATCCTTACACATATACGCCATGCCATGGACCGTCTTATGGCACAAGTAACATTTATCGAAAGAGATATAGGAATGTTTTTTGAGTTGGAGGTTATGTTGTGGGTGTGCGAAGGATGATATCGACTCTTCACCCGTCCCACAAATCGGGTGGATATTGAAATCGCATATGCCACATCGGTATCGGAATCCGCGACCGTCACATTTGCAAGCCTTACACTCAAACTTTGAGTTTTTGTAGACTTGTTTTAATGGATGTTTGGTGTGAGATATGTGTTGGATTAACTTTGTTTCTAGCTGATCCATACTTAGTTTGGCTGATCAACTGCTATACTTGTGGGGTACAAGATATATATTTGTACGTGTAAAGAAGACCTTCACAGATAAGATCCTACGTCGATCGAGATAAAGAGAGTCAAGTGCTTTATAAGTGAAGAAATACTCTTATTGCCAATTGGTTTTGGGAGGGAAACTCTTTCGGGTTATGAAGTATTCTCCTCTCTTGACGGCGCGGTTCATGCCCGATCCATGTATTCAACATAACATAAGTTGATCTAAAATTTTCACCGAGACTTTGTATAATTTTAATTATTATAAAATCTTTCTATTTTAACCCTTTTAGTTGGAATGTAATAAAATATACAAATATTCAATAATGAGCACAATAAACATTAAAAAATTGACGTGCTAAGAATGTAGAGATTCTCTAGAGTAGCTCTACCGTAGAGTTATTTCATTTTTGTCATATTACTTGCATAGAATAAAAAATTTCTTTTCATCTATCACCCAAACGGGTTCACCAATTTTTATGTAGGGTATCTTTTGGTTCGGATTCTGCGGCGAAGCCGTCGGAACATCCCGAAAAAGGGTTTAGGGTACAATTTTACGGTGTCGCGTTCGCGGCACTGTAAAATTGTACCCTAAACCGTTTTTCGGGAAAAAAAAATCGATGAAAAACGCATATGAGGATATTTGTATAAGAGAAATACGAAGTATCAAAATTAAATTAATTTTATTATGATTATCTAATTTAAAAACCGAAATTCTAGAAGAGTTACTCTAGAGGATCAATTGGGAATTTGTAAATGAAAATTAGTTTAATAATATTTGCAACTATTTTGTCAATAAAAGAAAGGCAAAATTACAAAAAACTATCTTATAAAACCAACATTTTGCAAACAACTACCTTATATAATTTTTTTTTGCAAATAACTACCTTATAACGCCATTTGTATTCAGATCACTACCTAAATGTTACAAAAAATTTTCATTTCGTTACCAAACGGTCTAAAAGTTCAAAATTTTCGACAAATATGAACATTTTTCTCTCATTTTATTCGAAAATACCTAGTTTAGGCTTACGAAATATCTCTATTGTGTTTGGGAAGTCAAACAACGAGTGGCAAAAAGGTACAAAAACATGTATTTTTTGGGATAAATAGGTGTTTTAGGCAAAGAGGTACCGTTATGAAAAAAAAAAGGTATTATAAGGTAGTTATTTGCAAAAAAAATTATATATGGTAGTTATTTGCAAAAAGTTGGTTTTATAAGGTAGTTTTTTGTAATTAAGAAACAATAGGTCGACTTTTCTTTCTTTTTTTTTTTTTTTTTATTTTTTTTTATTTTTATAGACACTAAATCAAATATGAACGGTCTAAATGTCTAATTCCTCCGCGTTGTTTTGTTCAATTGATGGGTTTTTTCAGTCATTTGCCTAATATTTTATCTATAAATTCAGAGACATACAGCTAGCAACTAGTAACTATGAAATATGAATGGGTTACGATTTTAGAATAGTCCAGGGCAAATGGGCAATGCAGAGATATATTACCGTTTCAACGGTGTACTCCATCCATTTTAAAATAATTGTCCTTTTTACATTAAATTTTTTCTCAAAATAAGTGTCCTCTTTCTAATTATAACAAGTTTTAACAAAAAAATTGTGAATATTGTTCAATTTTCATTAACAATCCTTAAATCCTCCCAAAATAAAAAATGGACATTTATTTAAAGATGGAGAGAGTATAATTTTTTGTTTGGGTTGTCATGCATTTTTTTCCTCAAGACTAGTATTTCTAGAATAAAGATAAAATATACGTTTTAGTTATTTGTTTAATTTTCTATGTTGGGAATTGATGTTAATGAATCGCTTTCTTTATATAAAATTGAATTTTAAAATTAAACCAGCAATAATCGATTTTGGCTAAATGATAGCGGAGCAAAATTAAATTTAAAATTCAATTTTATATAAAGGGGACACTTATTTTGAGAAAAAATTTAATGTAAAAAGGACAATTATTTTAAAATGGATGGAGTACACCGTTGAAACGGTAATATATCTCTGCATTGCCCATTTGCCCTGACTATTCTAAAATCGTAACCCATTCAGATTTCATACTTCCTCCATTCCGTTTGGTTCTATACATTTGACCAAAACACGGTAATTAAGGTGGAAGAAAATCAAATGGGGTAGACAATAGAATTACCAAACTACCCCTACTTTTAGTTTGCAAGTGGGTTGGGTGGGGTATAAATGAAGGGTATATTGGTCTTTTAGTTTAATAAAGTACGGACCAAAATGGAAATGTATAGAATTGATTGGAATTTCCAAAAAAGGAATATGTATAGAACCAAACGGAATGGAGGAAGTAGTTACTAGTTGCTAGCTGTATGTCTCTGAATTTATAGATAAAATATTAGGCAAATGACTGAAAAAACCCATCAATTGAACAAAACAACGCGGAGGAATTAGACATTTAGACCGTTCATATTTGATTTAGTGTCTATAAAAAAAAAAAAAAAATAAATAAAAAAAAAAAAAGAAAGAAAAGTCGACCTATTGTTTCTTAATTACAAAAAACTACCTTATAAAACCAACTTTTTGCAAATAACTACCATATATAATTTTTTTTGCAAATAACTACCTTATAATACCTTTTTTTTTTCATAATCTGCATTCTCTTTGCCTAAAACACCTATTTATCCCAAAAAATACATGTTTTTGTACCTTTTTGCCACTCGTTGTTTGACTTCCCAAACACAATAGAGATATTTCGTAAGCCTAAACTAGGTATTTTCGAATAAAATGAGAGAAAAATGTTCATATTTGTCGAAAATTTTGAACTTTTAGACCGTTTGGTAACGAAATGAAAATTTTTGTAACATTTAGGTAGTGATCTGAATACAAATGGCGTTATAAGGTAGTTATTTGCAAAAAAAAATTATATAAGGTAGTTGTTTGCAAAATGTTGGTTTTATAAGATAGTTTTTTGTAATTTTGCCTTTCTTTTATTGACAAAATAGTTGCAAATATTATTAAACTAATTTTCATTTACAAATTCCCAATTGATCCTCTAGAGTAACTCTTCTAGAATTTCGGTTTTTAAATTAGATAATCATAATAAAATTAATTTAATTTTGATACTTCGTATTTCTCTTATACAAATATCCTCATATGCGTTTCTCATCATTTTTTTTTCCCGAAAAACGGTTTAGGGTACAATTTTACAGTGCCGCGAACGCGACACCGTAAAATTGTACCCTAAACCCTTTTTCGGGATGTTCCGACGGCTTCGCCGCAGAATCCGAACCAAAAGATACCCTACATAAAAATTGGTGAACCCGTTTGGGTGATAGATGAAAAGAAATTTTTTATTCTATGCAAGTAATATGACAAAAATGAAATAACTCTACGGTAGAGCTACTCTAGAGAATCTCTACATTCTTAGCACGTCAATTTTTAATGTTTATTGTGCTCATTATTGAATATTTGTATATTTTATTACATTCCAACTAAAAGGGTTAAAATAGAAAGATTTTATAATAATTAAAATTATACAAAGTCTCGGTGAAAATTTTAGATCAACTTATGTTATGTTGAATACATGGATCGGGCATGAACCGCGCCGTCAAGAGAGGAGAATACTTCATAACCCGAAAGAGTTTCCCTCCCAAAACCAATTGGCAATGAGAGTATTAGCCCCTTCACTTATAAAGCACTTGACTCTCTTTATCTCGATCGACGTAGGATCTTATCTGTGAAGGTCTTCTTTACACGTACAAATATATATCTTGTACCCCACAAGTATAGCAGTTGATCAGCCAAACTAAGTATGGATCAGCTAGAAACAAAGTTAATCCAACACATATCTCACACCAAACATCCATTAAAACAAGTCTACAAAAACTCAAAGTTTGAGTGTAAGGCTTGCAAATGTGACGGTCGCGGATTCCGATACCGATGTGGCATATGCGATTTCAATATCCACCCGATTTGTGGGACGGGTGAAGAGTCGATATCATCCTTCGCACACCCACAACATAACCTCCAACTCAAAAAACATTCCTATATCTCTTTCGATAAATGTTACTTGTGCCATAAGACGGTCCATGGCATGGCGTATATGTGTAAGGATTGCAACGTCTTTTTGCACCCGGTTTGTACCCAAATCCCGGAAGTCTTAGACGCGCACGTTATGCACCCGCCACACCCAATACGACTACGATCAATGGAGTCTCCGACTAACTGTGATGTTTGCGACAAATCCTGCAAACGTTGGAGGTACAATTGCGAAATGTGTGATGTTCATATACATGCTCAGTGTTTAACTAGCAAGCAAAAGAACGGTAGTGATGATGACGACAGCGGTTTTGGTGAATCTGTCGGAGACTTTGTTGTCAAACTTGCTGTTATAGCTCTTATCTGAGGAAGTCCCTCTTGATTTTACCTTCAATTTGCTCGGTTTTTATGGTTTATCCAAATTTTATAGCACGTTTAAAACTTGTTCTCCTCGTCTTATGTCGCCTTGAGTTTCCTAACGTCTATATTTCGAGTAATATAACTCTTGACATTTTTTAAAGTCATTTGAAATGTTTGATAAAATAGTAAAAATAAGGTGATATTAACATGTATATTGTACTTTGCCACTTTGATTGCAACATTGTACT
This sequence comes from Dianthus caryophyllus, assembly GCA_023091065.1. Taxonomy (NCBI): domain Eukaryota; kingdom Viridiplantae; phylum Streptophyta; class Magnoliopsida; order Caryophyllales; family Caryophyllaceae; genus Dianthus; species Dianthus caryophyllus. The sequence goes on from CM041519.1 coordinate 10,994,631, forward strand.
TTGAATTCATAACATGAATGTAAAAACTTACTTTTATTGTGATATACTTCGTATTGCACAACTTTTTATTTAAATCAGAATGTTCACTAGTTTATTTCCTTTTGACTTCATTAATTTCACTTTCCGTTATTTGGTATATTAAGAAATTTTCAAAATAACTAGGAATTTTGAATTCATGGGAATCAAATTTCCTCGTCAAATTTAGGTGAATTAGATCAAATAGTTTGGTTGTTTATAGAATCTATAGAAAGTTACAATTGTGGGTAAGCAACTTTGCATTGCGACTTACCAAGAAATTTCAATTCTAAGTGTCAACCGGACGAGCCCTACAGCAGTGCGGTTTAAAGCTTTCGATAAAAATTTTAAAGGCGAGTTGTAATAAGCATTTGATAGGTGAGGAATATTACACGTTGTGTCCCTTTTATTTGAGGAAATTGGAATAATAATTTTAATCGAAGTTAAGTTTTGAGTTCTTTAGTTTCGATAAGAAAAGAAAATTATTGATCGACAATCGAATCTCATACTTACCAATAAAAAACCAACAAAGTACACATCGGACTCTTATAAAAAAAACTCGTAAAGTAAGTAATAAACTCATACGAGTGTTTCGATCTACGACACGACTTACCGATGAAAAAAAAAAAATTTGGGAGATTATTGATTTAACTCACAAGATTTTGCAAGTCCTTGACGAAATTATCAATGTACTTACTCATAAACCCTTGACTAATCAAAATCTCCCTCCATTTTGCATGATTGTTCTTAACCAAGCAACCCACTTCACTCTTTTCATCCATGACTAAATTGATTGCATTACATAAACTCTCCTTAGACACCCAACCATTCTCTTTTCTCTCCACCTCGACGGCCACCTTAAGCTCCCCGGCCATCAACCTCGTGTTCAATATTTGGTCGCCTAACTGCGGGACTAGAACTATTTGACTTTTTGAAGTTAACGATTCCCACATTGACCCAAACCCGCAATGGTTCACGAAACAACCTACGGACGGGTGGGCTAGTATGAGTGGTTGCTGGACCCACCCGTCCGTGATCGCCCCTTTATCCCCTACTCTGTCTTTGAAACCCTCCGGCAACGCCTCCTCGATCGAAGTGCAGCCGGTGGGCGGCTTCACAGCCATGAGGAAGGGTAAATTAGTCATTTCAAATCCGAGGATTATTTCTTGAAATTGGTCCTTTTCTAAGATGAATTGGCTTCCAAAAGCGCAAAATATAACTTGGCCCGGCCCGTGCTTGGCCAACCATTCGGCCCACGGGCCGTCCAACTTGCCCTTTGTGGGTTCAGTCTCGGGCAATACAGGGCCCGTTAGAAAAACGGGTTTGCTGTATTGACTGCCCATGTAGTCACAAAAGGGGCCTTCAATCTCACGGCACGTGCGCATGGCAATCGCGTCACACGACTCGATTGCCCTACGCACACGTTCATAGAACGTAAGCCCACTCCCAAATTCCAACCCAACAAAAAGTAGGTTCCGTGCCTCGGATCCATGCAGGACAACATCCTTTGACGGGTACCCTGGCGGAGGCTGGGCCACATCCTCCTCGGTAATGGGCCTACCCCGGCCCAAATCCCGGGCCGGGACCACCGCTATGGCCAACGAGGCCGCGCAAACGACCTTATAACACACCGTCTTAATCCCATGAGCAGACGCAACTTGAGGCACCCAATGAGCCATGTCATAGAACATGATGTCGACACCGCTTAGGCCTGCAACAACAGACTCAACCTCAGGCCGAGTCAAGTCAAGGGCGGTGGCAAGGTGGCTGGTGAGGTGGATGGGGATGTCGGAGGCGGTCTCAGTGCCAGGTGGCAAGGGGTCCACGTGGGGGACGGTGATTGGGTGTAAGGTTATAAGAGAAGGGTGAAGATTAAGAAGTTCAAGGTGTAATTTAGCTTTGTTAGGCAATAAAAATGTAGTTTTGTGACCTCTTTCGGCATGTTTGTTAGCAAGGTGTAGAAATGGAGTCATATGTCCCATGGCAAACCATGGAAACATTACTATATGAAGTTTTTTCTCCATTAATATTATTAATTATTAATGTTGTACTCTTTGTAAATGATGTATCATAAGTAAAAATATATGAATGTTGTGATTTGATGATATGTTGTCTTATCTTAGGTTGAAGAAGAGAATGATAATGCTTATGATTGAATGTTTAGTTTTCTTAATTAATGAGATTTTTAAGGACACAAATTTGAGATCACAAATTGTTAGATCACGAGTTTTAAGGTGCATGTTTTAACAAATGAAGATTCATGTTAAATACTCCATGTGTTTAGGCTTTGTAGTTACTTCTCAACAAGTCTCTTCTAAGACCAATCTTTTTCATCTCAAGTTAAAACGGACAAAGTGACCAATTTATAACAAAATATAACTACTTTGTGATAAAATGTTACCATAATAACAATGTGATTGTAACAACTTTACGTGTAAAACTATCAAATACATTTTATATTTAAATGATCACATTTTACTATAAAACGATGACATAGTCACATTTTAAGTTGAACAGAAAAAATTCATCTTAAATGATAATTTACCATAACTACCCATCAATTTTTAACTTTGCTTTTTAATGCTTTCTTTTTAGGACTTCGTTTCATCTTTATTATTATCGCGTACCCCATACGGAGTATTTCTTAACACAAAATCCTTAATCGCACCCTAACTTTATTTAAACACACCAATTTTCATGTTTACCATCGCAAATATCGGAACACTAATAAAGTAATAATCTAATATATGTAATTTTACGTTAATATACAAAAACATTGATATTCCTGTTGTACACACTAAGAGTTAAGACGTATCAAATAAGATCACACATGACAACATTTACATTGTAAGAACTATCAAAAAGTTTCCAATTAAACAAATAATGCAATATTTTCCATCAAGGGCAATGGAGTTGAAGGAAAAGAGTACTACGTAGGTAATATTTACCCCCAGAAAACAGTAATAATATTGTTAGCAACATGAACTAGAGACGTTTGTGCCAAATTGCATTTCGGAGACTACTGTAAAGGGAGATAGTAAAAGCATCAAAAGAGAAAGTTATGTACCCACTTTCTCCCCATAATATGGAATGAACAAACTATTGGAGAATTAGTTAGCTGGGGAAAAATTTGCATGTGTGAAATCGTAATGCGTCGATTTTTCGAGACGCAAAGAAAAAAAAAAAAAAACGATTTTACGTGTAATACGGAGTAGTATGCTTAATACCATTTTACTAACATTATAGAAAACTACATACCATACCTCGATTTGTTGTATGTCGTATGATCGTTTTATAAAATAATTCAACGAAAGACCATCTTGATGAAATGTGGCATCGTAAACCAATACGGAGTACATTTTTAGTTAAAGGCTATCTTCTAAATCAGTGTTCATTGTACTCTCCATTCAATTGATCATAGTATTTTCTCAATTCTTAGAACCCGTGTCGTACATAAATGAAGTAAACCCGAATTAATTGATGTAAATCCCAGATAAATTCCATTCAATGCCAGTTTTGTCAAAAATAATTAGTCGAAAACATAGTGTGACATAGGAACTTACATGGAACTGTGCCCAGTCGAAATTGGAGATTAAGAATTGCTATGAAACAGTCGTCAAAGCAATCCACAGCAAACGCGAAGATAAGATGATTAACAGAATTCCACCTCTATACATCTCCCCCTAACTGAAGCCTAAAACCAAAATTACGCAACATCGGCAAAATTGCACCGTCCAGACCAACGCTGCGTTAATGACAGATCAATCTGTAGGCTGCTTGGTGAGTAGTATTAGCTCTATCAAAGAAGAAAGGGACAAAGCGTTATATCTACAATGGAAAGATAACTCCTCGGGAGCTCCCGAAACCAGCACACCATCTCTGAATATATACCGGGAATGGAAGCCCGGTTGATCATAAGACGACGAAGATGTTTTTGATTCTGAATGATAAATGCAGTCTGTCAGCTCAGACAGTCCACACTCTGAACTTTGACACTGATTGACATTTGATGACTGAGATTCAAAATTCATGGAAATTTCGGAATTTGGTTTTCGGTAAACGAGATTTCTGGATTCCCCCGTGGAGTACACGTTTCTGACGGCTGAACATAGTTTTGTAGATAGGGATGATATCAGATCATGAATATCTTCCAGTGTACAACAAGACCCAGAGCGTTCCCTTTCCTGGATGATTAATTCCTCCAGCGATTTCTGAAGTGTACTAATGCATACAGTGCAGCAACTGTAAAAACATACGATCTCCGACTTTAAAGGCATCTTGTCTGGAGTGTCCTGATTAACATCCTCTTCTGCCGGAAAATTCTGAGGGTCTTTATGATTTAAAGACACGGTAATCTCTTGAGAGTTTTCATGAGTGCTTTGTACGTCTGTTCGATTGTCAACACCAACATCAACAGTTTTTTCCTGAGGCATTTCATCCATGATTTCTACGTAGTTCTGATTGTTAACACTAGCAGCTTTCACTGGAGACACTTCATTAGTGATTGCACTGTCTGTTGGATTTTCAACGCCAACGTCAGCTTTCCCTGAAGACATTTCATCGATAATCGCAAAGTTAGTACGATCACCAGCACCAACACCAACAGCTTCCGTCATTAAATCAGAAAGATGTGAATTTTCAGCCAAAGATCCATGGATGCCTCCTTCAACAAATTCTGGCTTTTGAAAGTCATCGCCCTGGGTACTACAAGCAGGCACATTTAAATCAATATCCACAGGATCTTCAGCAGTGGACCCCGATATGCCTCCTGTAGCAAGTTGTGTCCCCAGAACATCACCACTTTTGATGTTCGGATTCGCTTCCATTGCCATAGATTCAACAGTTACCTGATGATCCTCTGCTGATGTTGCGATCACCGGTATTTGATCATCCGGCTCTAAACTGAATACCGAAACAATCATGTCAGACAAAAAAAAATTAATAAATTTAATAAACATGTGGACAAGATTAAAACGACATAAATACCTCTTCAATGAGTTTGACCAGTTGTTAACCATGTCCTCTAGAAAAGCAACTTGCGATAAAAGGCGAATGTACTGATATTTATTCTTTCCTGCCTGAATCCTGGCACTTATCTGTCCTACGAGGAGTTCTAGTACTTTCCTAACGTCCAAAGAAACTTCTCTGGAAGATTTGTAAACTCCGCGGTATGCAGACAATGCAACAGCTATGAGGCCTCGGACCAATGTAAACTTGCCTTTCCCATTAATATTGCTAGAATTGCATGCAACGACATCCTTCTGCATTGGCAGGCAGGGACGAACAATGCAAGAATTAAACGGCCAACCTTTCCAAGGTCCACATATGTCTGCACTTGGGCCTTCATTCAACTTGGAAGTGACCCAACAGAGTTCAGCGAAATGGGGAAATCGTAGAATTTGATAGCCAAATGTCGTTAAAGCCACCACCAAGGTTGATTTTTCTTTCACATTTTTATAAACGGGTGATGTTTGTGATTTTGTAGCAGAGTCTTCAGATGGCTGTTTTATTGCCCCAGGCTCCTCAATTGATCTGAGATGAGTCTCACGAGCCGAAATGTCTCCCGTAACTTCAGAATGATCTTGTGCAACGCTTGAATGTGAGTCATGATGACTTCCCATATGAGCAACGTGAACAAACTGTTGTATCAAATTCCTTGATAAGTCGATTGCTGATAAGTGGATCAACTTATTATGGTCTACCTCTCCATTGACCTCTACACAAAATCGAGAGCTACCATACTCAATAGGTTTCAATCCTTCAGATGCTACTGGTTGATTTCCAAAAAATTGGCAAATTTCACCTGGAAGATCTGCACATGGAAGCTCTGAAGTAGCCTATTCATAAAAAACAACAGACGTTTCAGTTTTTAGACGAATAAATAAATAAATTAACTCACAATAAATTGCTCAACATAATCCTCCAAAACTTTTTTGGTTCGCTAGACATACCATAGATACATTTTGGTGCATTTGCACTGAAATCACCATTTTCTTTTAAATATCGCAATTAAAACTTCTAATTTTTTAGTCAGTTTGTATATCAGGGTTTTGCCGAAACCTAATACTACATTTAAGCTATTACAGATTTTCTATTGTCTAACAAAGTAATGCAAGGAAATTAGCTGGCAAAAAAATGGTGAAGGCGATTTAGATTGTTGAAGATAGTCTTAATCTGAATCGTATTGGATTATATAGCCTAAGCAGTTTGACTTTCAGTCAGGGCACATGAAAACACGAGACAAAATATCCCGTCTTTTATTTCATAGTTCTAAGCGTAAGTGCATGAAAATTAATATGAAATTCTCATGAGACAAACATACCAGTATGATCAAGGATGAGGAAACACAGAGACATTCGAGCTGCTCCCTGAAAATTTTCCATATTTTAGAAACATTGCAGATTCCGTTATCAATATCAGGTGTTGCCACCAACTCAGATGATTCCTTTGGTGACTCATGGACTGGGGAGGCCTCAACATCCTGCTCAAGGCTCTGATTGCATGACTCTACGGCCCAAAAATCTATTCTTGGCATAAAAATAACACACATTCTCTGACTGGCGCATTTCACTGCAAGACAGAATGCACGTGAGAATCACATCACAACCATTTTAGTCCTTTTCTTAGTGAGTAGCAATGAAAAGGCAAAGCCATTGAAACGCTTCTGCAGTTTATGCTTTTATTGCCACCAAATGAGGTATAGGGGTTCTATCTGATAGCTGGGCTAAAGCATAGAAGTCATGGATATGCTATTCCAGAGTTGTGCAGTAGCTCAAAAAATAGCATTTCATTTACATATAAATGTAAATTTCATTTCACTTTATGGCAAAATACTAGTATAGTTTACTGTTAGTCCAGTTGAAAAAGAATATCATTTTATGCCTTGGCAATTTCAAATTCCAAGACTTAACCTCTTAAAAAAATTATATACTCGTGTCCTTTCTAACTTGCGTATATGTCCTACCACTTTTCTGCCACCAAACACAGAAATTAAAAGCAACGGCAACATCAAATACAGAACATCAGTACAGCTCAAAACAATTTTGTCACCATTGTACATAATCTAAAAAGCCAAGCATAATGAATCATGAGCACATAATTAGATGGAGTAGTATGTAAATATGAAAAAGAGTTTTCAGCAAGCGGAGCATTCCAGGTTTATACTTTTAAGAGTATTATGTAACTTGGAGTAGCTAGAGGAGAACATACTTAATATACGCAGAATGCCTTGTTCCATGTCACCGTGGCCCTCTTGTGAAATTGTAGCCAAATCAATCTTTTGAACTTCAACATTCCCCAGAAAACAATGAAGAAGACATGAAGCGAGATGTTTTTGCCCAGATCTCGGAGCGCCTGAAATCATTATTCTGTATCCTGTTTTCTTTGATGATGTATCACCTACATTTCTAAGCAATCCAGAAGGATTGACTCCAAAACTACATTGGTGAGTCTCACCGTCATCAGAAGATACGTCTTTTGGAACATCAGTTCGGGTCAAAGGTTCATCTCCTTTCACAATGCCAACAGTGAGAAGACAACTCACTATCTCTCTCGCAAAGTTCGGGTCTTGAGCCAATTTTTGTGCAAGACTTGACCATTTGTCATTCAGTAAATTCTTCTCTGCCATTTGTGAATCAACAGCCTTTTTTATAGCTCTCCCAGCAGCAACAAGGCCAAAAGGTAACCAATGGCGGTCATCAAGATACAGGGAAGTTATCAAGCTCAAAAGCGGTTGAAGTAGACAAGGAGTAAGGTGTATATCAAGGGGGGTACCGAGAACCTCATTTGCAGCCATCCCAGCCTCCCTACGTGAACAAGGAGGGGGAGCAAGAGACAGAGCTTCTAGCCAATCTCTTTCTTCCACCACGAAAGAAGGAAGCTCAGGACGTCTTCCCTTCAAAGGGTTTTCTGCAGCACAAGATAAAATTTGGTTCCAAGAGCAATTCCTTTTCAATGCAATTACTGCTGCCTGAGAACAGAGAGCCTGTAGGTCAGCACCAGCAAAGCCTACGGTTTGTGTAGAAACCCACTCCAACAAGGGTCCAGAAACTGGCTTAGGCCACTTCCTCGTGTGAAGTGCTAGAATAGCAGCTCTATCCTTCATGGAGGGTAGTGGAAAGTAGATCTCTCTATCGAATCTACCAGGCCGTCTCAAAGCAGGATCAACAGAATCGGGACGATTTGTAGCGCCTATAACTATAACAGAGCCCCGAGACTTCAAACCATCCATTAATGCGAGCAAAGTGGACACCACCGAGCTATGAGTCTGGTCTTGCTGCCTAGTGCGAACAGGTGCCAACCCATCAATCTCATCGAAGAAAATTATTGAAGGCTGAGATTTCTCTGCGACTTGAAACAAAAGCCTAAGCTGACGCTCAGCATCACCGACATATTTTCCCAAGCAATCTGCACCTTTGCGAGCAAAATAAGCTATACGTTTATCACCACGAGCACAGGAACCGATTAATGCTCGCACTATCAGAGTTTTCCCGGTGCCAGGATAACCGTGCAACAGAACACCTCTGGGTGGTGTAATCCCCATGTTCTGAAAAAACTCAGGGTACAAAAGAGGAAGAATAACCACCTCCTTCATACATTGGACAACATCCTGAAGTCCAGCAACAGATTCCCAACCTCCAATGGGATTTTCACCTTCAGAATGTGATCCGCCAATGTAGATAGGAGCAATTCTTACTAAATCACGCTGAAGCCTTTTTGTTTCTCGTCTCAAAAACTCTTCATCTTCGCCACACTTTTCCATCCACTTTTCTTCTGCTTCAAGATCTTTCCGTGATGCATCATTAGAAAGTTTTCTTATTTCCAACTTCATTTTCTTTGCCTTCAATTTCTTAAGACGTTGTGAATACTGTTGTCCATGAGGTTCAAAGAGATACCGATGATCCGCACAGGCTATCATAAACTTACGGTGGTCAAAATTACAGCCACTAGCACGTGCACAAGGCTGTACACCATATAAAAAAAATCGGTCAATGAATGAAAAAGCTTCCCAATATTCAAACCAGCATGCATGCTTCATGTGCAGATTAGTGATTAGCAATTAGTAGAAACAAAGAAGATATAGGTGTCTATGAAATTCAGAGTGTAAGGGTCACATCCACAAAGAAATGAGATATTTGGAATCTACTGCATATGCACAAAAGAGGAATCATCTCAAAACTAGTTGGTGGTATGAGCAAATCATGTCAATAAGGTGAACAAACTTTCCCCTCTTCAGGCCAAACTACCAAATCCAAAAAATAAAAAATAAAATAGAGAAAAAAAAGGGTGAGAGGTAAGTGATGGATTTTTTTATTTTTTTTAAAAAAAAAAAAAAAAAAAAACAGCGACGAATAGATTTTAAAAAAGTTAGAAGTTATTTTTTTAGTCCAAACTATCACAAGCCTTTTTTTGTACCAATTTAAGTGTTACTTTTATAACCTATTTGTCACTTTCCCTTGTTCTTTTTCAACCAATTTGATTATTTGGTTCACCTCTACTGTGAATGTGAGACACTCATATGAACATATATAGAGGATGGACCTCTGTCAACGGTGCTGACCCAGTAATTGAAATGGAGTACAAAAGAGTGGAAACAGTAAAGACTACTGACCAAATGATAAGTTCTAGGACATCTATCAACACGGCATCCAAGAGTTGCTCCAGGCCTCCCACAACGAGTGCATTTTAAAGCCCTTCCTCTGCAAAGTGCTGCTCTGATATTTTTCAGGCGCCCTAAGCCAGCAAAATAAACCTACACACAAGATAAATAGCCAAATCAAAATACAAATGAGAACAAATTAACAATCAAATAACAAAACTTTCTTTCAAGTATCTACACATCTGTTAAGTGACAAAGGGAAAACACTATACATATATGTAAGTAGTGACTACTAGTCCAAGCAAATCATGTTAAATAGATGAATATAACCAAATAGCGGTTTAAGTGTATCAACAAGTAATATCTTCCGCCATTTTGATTTACATACAGTTTAGTAGAGCTAGAGCAAAGAGATAAATGCTAAATGATAATTTTATGTACTTCGCAATCGCTCATTTTTATTTTTTTTGTTACACAGTCAACAAGCATATGGTTCAATGCAGTACTTACAATTCATCCGCTAGGTCAACAGTTTTTGGAGGACTGTCACACTTTGTTTTAACTTTTAATAGCATATTGTATGTTTCGCTGAGCATTGAAGTGCAAAACAATCCATACCACCAGGTAGGCCTATGCCCCATATTTACCAGAAGGAAATGAACCGAAAAGAGACGTAAACATTAACAACTCCACGGAGAATCAAGGACAACGCAGTAAAATTGACTTCTGTGCAATGCTATCATAGAATTGTTACAATTATGAAATGCAATTTCCCAAGCTGCCAAACATCTACTGGTCACAGAAAGCACCCTAGCATTGACTTAGGTTTACCAAATCTCGGACAAGCAGGGAGACACGACATTAACATAGAGAGCTGATATCATCAGGTTGCTGCAAGGGACAAATAGACGATTGACAAATGTCTACGCTAAAATTAAAATACTACTGATCAGTAGTGAATCTATTTTTGAAATAACAATTATACAACCGATGAGTAATAGAAGCCATTTGAAACTCCAATCAGAGTTGTAACGCCAAGTTTTCATATTTTCAAGTATTTTACCCGGAGAGGTAGCGACTAGAAGGAAGGAAGATTTCGAGACATCTATAGATAAAAATGATGATTGGTCTTACAAAAACATTACCATGGTTAAATTACTGATAAAATGATCAATTGAAATACCAAAACAGTGAAAAAAATGAATTACTAATATTTAAAGCTTCAAAGGCCACACAAAAATATTATTCATGATGAATTAAAGTAGTCATACAAAGATGTAAAAGTATCAACTTACAGCCATGAAGTTTTCATATTGCTACAATTTTCATATTCATACAATTTTCATATTTATACCCGGCAACATTGCTGCTTCACGTACATAATTGCATTAATATACAGATAGAAGGCATGATAAGCCAGAAAAAAAAGAAGGCTACATAAACGGAAACACACCTCCGGACTCCATACAGCACAATGTTGATGAACCCAAATTCTAGCAATCCCAAGCCGATCATTGACGGGTCCAAGGAGTCTCCCGAGCCAGCCAGGTTCATCACCGAACCCGTCCCAAGCATCGTAATTGAACTCTTCCGAAGCAGATGAACCGCTGTATGCCTCTTGGTCACTCCCGGCGGAATCAGTAACCAGCTTTTTGGGAGGCTTTCCGTCGGTTCCTCCCCCACATAAACCACATCGCCTCCCTTCCTTCACACGTGGTCTAGGAATCCCACCAGTGTCAACATTGCTACTTTTCACTTTCACACCAACACCACCATCGGTTTTTCCTCGTCGTACCTCCACTTCTACCTCTACATCCTTCATCATGTCATTGTTTTTATTTTCAGCTAAATCAGTAGGCATTGAGGGGTCACCTTCTGTATTTTTCAACTGATTTTCAGTACCCTTTTCAGTCGCACCGCTTCCTCCCGTGTGGTCATTCCTATCTACGTTCTCCTCTACCACTGTATTTGCACGCACTTCCATGGAATCCTCATTTACGTCACCTTTTCCAACAGTCAAATTATTTCCCGAGTAATCTACTCCGTTTTCCTCCATCGAACGATTATCCTCCATCTCACTCTCATTGTCCTTTGAACCACCGACATTATCAACCTTTTCATCATCATCCTCCTCATCCCTCAACTTTTCACCATCCGAACACGGTTCCTTATCCTCCAAATCATCCCTCATTGGCTCCTCCTCCTCCTCCTCCTCATCTTCATCCTCCTTTCCACCATTCTTGAAACGTAACTTCCTCTTCCCACGAGAACTCCTCCCCTTCATCCTCAACCTCGTGTTCGACCTTAAACTCCACGCGCCCAACTCCTCATCCGAACTCCCGCTCTCGTTTCCCGCCTTACCCTTCCCCCTCAAACCCCCACGACCGCCTTCCCTCCCAAACCTCTCGATTTTCCGCCTTTTCCTCTTCGGAGCAGGCGAGGAATCGAGCACCTCAGGCGCCTTACGAACCCTAGAACTACGACGAAGCTCCAAACCATCACTACTCCCCATTTCAACATTTCGATTTCGATTAAACACATCCTCACTAATTGCATCAAGCCTCTTATGCTTTTTCCGAGTTCTAACACCCAATCGGTCTCCGTTTCCTCGTTCCGACGAAGAAATGGGCGCCGATTGAGTCGACTGCATTGCAACCAATTCCCCTAAAACAGAGCACAAAGTTCTCTAACTATCCACAAACAAATTCAACCACTAAACCCTAATTTTTCAGCCAAATTACAGAAATCAAACATCGCAATCATCAAATTCATCATATCATCGCAACAAAACTAAATGCGAAACAAATTAATCACTCACCTGTTTCGCAAATAGATTGAATTTGATCGCCGCCGTACCAAACAAAATATCACTAAACCCTAAAATTAATTTCCGTCATAAATTTTTCATAATTTTCCCCAAACTAAAGCAAACAAAATCTACAAATCACAGAAAATTCAACATTCAAATAATTTTATATTTTTTTTTTTTTTTTAAATTTTTTGAGTAAATTAATTGCTCTGTTTGTGTATGAATATATTCATAGTGGTGAGCTTGTTAATATGAACGAAAAACATTAGGGCAGTTGAAGAAGAGAAATAAGTTTCTTTCACGCACTCATTACACGCGTGTGATACACGCGCTTTGTCATAGGGGATATTTGGGTTTTTTATGTGAGAGTTTGTAATGCACGTTGATGTATGAGAGTGGGGATCTTTATTTAAAATACATTAGTTGAGAATTTTGTAAAATGTGAATTAGGTGGAAATTTCCTCAATTTTTCTATAGGGATTTAGCGCCAAATACGAGGATGTGCCTATTTATACGAGTATTTCATAGCAATATTTTGAACAAAAGTCACCAACAAAATTGTCTAAAAAACAAAAACAAAAACAAAACAAAAAAAAAAGTAAGAGAAGATTTTTTTTTAATGAATAAAATGTCTCAACATTTAAATTAACACAAATTCTTGTGTAAGACAAGTCGTACAATAAGTTATCAGAAAGCCATTTCAGATTGATTATATAGTTTTGTATCATTTTAAGAATATTTATTATTAATTGTAACCACAATTTTTAAGTACCCTAAAAGTGACTTTTAGTAGATTTGTTTTAAGTTTTTGTCTTTTTAACTACAATTTGTCTTTGCCTCAAGATAACTTAGTGTAGCATTACTTTACAAGAGAATTATCATAAATTAATATATCTGCATAGTCTCATTCTTTTTAGCTTAATTACATTTCAGATTCTCTCTAAGGACTCGTTTTTTCGCATTTTTAGAAATGAATCGAATCGAATCGAATCGAATCAATTGAATGAATCGAATCGAATCGAATCGAATCGAATCGAAATGAATGAATCGAATCGAATCGAATCGAATCGAATGGAATGGAATCGAATCGAATCGAATCGAATGAAGTTCAATTTATAACATAACATAATGAATCGAATCGAATCGAATCGAATGAATGAATCGAATCGAATCGAATCGAATGGAATGAATCGAATCGAATCGAATCGAATCGAATCAAGTGAATGAATCGAATCGAAATGGAATAAAATAAGCTGGAAAGAACAGGTCCTAAGTCTCAATAAGCTTTAATTTCAATTAGTTTTAGCTCTGATAAGTTCAGCTCTATAAGTTTAGCTCAAATAATATGTTCAACGCTTATAAGTTTAGAAACGGTACAAATTATTGATTTTCCTCTTATAAAATTATTTTTTAATACTTTAATATCTATTAGACAAGAAGAGAATAGTAGTAACTATGTTATTTTGCTTCAATATATCAAGAATTGTTTTAAATCTGTAGGAGAATATTGAAGGTACTGATCTTGATTCGGTACTCGTACTGGTAGTGTTGTTCTCCGTCCACGACTCCGTTAACCCGGTTGTGTTCACACCCCAAATCCAAAAGCACCCTTAGTGATGGAAGCTTTATGTGTAGTTAATTGTGATAATTATTTCTGATTTCTGTGTGTTGATTTCACAAAGAAATTATCCCAATTTATAGTGCTAATTACAACATCTATTTTAGGCTAGAATAATCAGTAGAATAATTAAAATATCTTTGTATCCTTAATTACTGATAATCAAGATATTATATAGCCAATTACTGCATAAAAGATATTGTAATATCTTAATTATGTGGTCATAATGTCGTCATAATGTCCTCATAATATCGACATATTACAACACTCCCACTTGGCCACATAACCAAGGTGTTCCTCCCCCTTAGTCACACAACCAAGCATTACTACAATTAAACATACACAATTCATACAGGAAAAGAGGCGTATACACAATTAAACAACACCAATATCATACTTTGTTCCTTTATGTTGTCGCATATATGTAGTCATATACTAAATACAACCGCCGGCCGGGCTAAACTGGTGAAGTTAAATTGATCGTTCCTTAGACACTAATGAAAAAACCATCTTGACTTGTCAGTTTTCCTGATTTGATTTTATTGAGTCAAAACTCTGTCAACTTTTTGAAATCACATCAAAGTAGCAACATCCAATCAAGACATTTTATCATAGTTCAAAGTCAAAGGGCTTCGTCCCACAACAGACATAACTGTCCATAGGGATCACACAGTGACAAAGTAGGGAACTTTTCTGTCACTCCTATACGATCGATAAACACACATAGTATGATATATGTGTCACAACTTAGCTCCTACTGAAGGTATGTCACTCTTCTATGTCGTACAAATATTCAGTCTAGATACTACGTTAGTATCTAACCCGAGCTACTCGATTTACATACTCAATGTCAAATCCAACACTCGATATTCGGTTTGAAGCTAGTATGAAAGACATGTTTTTCATACCTCACCCTTTTAAAGTCTCATCTTATACGCAATAAGGCGACTTGGTTATGAGCCAACATTATCTATACTCTACAAATAAAGTATTCAGGTTACACACACTAAGTGTCAGTGAGGCTCAGTCTCATCTTGCATGCTTACACTAGTATCAAGGCGATTACCTGTGTGACTAGGTCAATCAGAAGCTTGGTGACATGAATCACGTGCCAAAAGAAATACAACATATGTACAAGAATATTGGAAAAGAAAAAAAACATATTTATTCCATAATATTTTAAAGATGTCCATAACTCAAAGCATGTCCAAAAACAACAAGATTACAACGCTTAAACTAAAACCTTCGTAAGCCAAGGCTTCTAACATGAGCTCGAAACAAATCTCTGGCAATAGGCTTACTTAAAGTATCAGCGATCATCTCCTTAGTCGATATGTACTTGACAGTAATTTCCTTATTATTAATGGCTTCTCGAACGAAATGATAACGCCTCTTAAAATGCTTGGTTTTTCTATGACATTTCGGATCCTGGCCTGGGCAAATTGGATAGCAGCAGTGTTGTCACAAAACATTACCACAGGCGCATTAACATTAGGAGTAAGATTGCGGTCGTGTAGAAAACTTCTAAGCCACATAGCCTCCTGAACAGCAAGGTTAACAGCGACATACTCTGCTTCCATAGTTGATAAAGCTATGCACTCTTGCTTCTTACTGCACCAGGATATTGCACCTCCACCAAGGATAAAAACATATCCTGAGGTGGATTTAGACTCATCTAAATCACCTCCCCAATCAGCATTCGAGTATCCAATCAAATTCAAGTCCCCACCTTGATAACACAGGACCAAGTCACTTGTACCACATAGATAACGCAAGATTATCTTGACTCCTTGCCAATGCGCAGGACCAGGGTTACTTTGGTAACGACTCACCAAACCAACCGAAAACAAATGTCTGGCCGTGTACACAACATGACATACATAAGACTTCCTATAGCACTAGCGTAAGGAACATTTATAACAACCTGGTTTTCGTGACTTTAATTACTAAGGCAAAAATTAACTAAGTCTTAAACCAGCGTCATTAATTATATATACAAACCCAAAATGTTACATCATCGTTTCAAGAGTTGAATATCACAACTCTAAGTACGGAACTTAAAAGAGTAGCATGTTATATATTACTCCCTCCATTCAATTCCATTTGCATCAAAGAGAAAAAAACCACTATTCATTCAAGTGGCAAGTTTTCAGAATTTCTCGAAACATGTTGAATAAAATATAGTCAAACGAGATCTTGTTTGTTAGGTCTTAATGAGTACAATAAGAATATCAAAATTTTATAATTTTTAAAAACGTAAAACTCTACACATTTGCGTCCCAACATTCGCGTTGGCAAACGTGAAAAAGCAAATGATGCCAATGGAATTGAATAGAGGGAGTACATTTCTTAACACAAACTTTAAAAAAAAAACGTAAAGCATAAGTTGGCCCCGTCCAAAATCCAAGCATCCAGTCCACGGGTTTTCCTGCACAATAAACTGATGAGAGGTGCCCGCTGAGCGATCAGTGACTAGCTACGTTCTTACATACCCTCTAATCCAATTACTTTGGTTTATTAATAACGTTTTATAATTACAAAAATATGTAAAACGATAAACATGTTTATTACACATAGCATTTAAAGACATATCAAGTCATAATAAGCATGCGATTTAAAGCGATAAATCATATAAAGCATGACATACAGTTATGATATAATTAACAAGTAAAATCATATCGATAGTATCATAAGCATTCAGCAAGATTACGGTGTGATATCAGATCGCAACTATCAGACGTATAATACCAATCACATCATACATACTCGATTCACTTCAGAAACATGTGGTCGTTAGATTTGAAAGACGTTTTGACTCACTTTCAATTAATCACATAACACATACTGCTTACGAGCATGACCACTAAGTAGGCCATTGTACTCTGATCGCTTGCATCTCACTAAAATAGTGCAGCGACTTACTCGACTCGTAAACCACGTCGAATACTAGATTACTTGCATCTCATCTCCTAGTGTTCGAAATTATTCGAACTTCTATTATAATCCCGTCAAATGATTTATACATGTGGCAAAAGCGAATGCTAGCGTCGCGCCCACTAAGAACGAAACGCGGCAAGGAGACAAAACCGCAGGATGACAAAGCAATAAGGCCGCGGTGGCCCTAATATCTCTAGCGAAATAGAGGGATCAACCCTAGTCTAATATGCATATATGAGTATTCACTTTAAGAGTAGACCCTGCTAATTAGGGAGCACCTTAACTATGAATAAAACGACTATTTTTTAGAAACATACCCAAAAGAGTTGGCATATTCATTATCTTGTACGGCTTAGGCAGTGCGACTTAAGGCGCAAAGCATGGGCAGGATGACTAAGCAATTGGCCGCCGGCTTGAAAGACCACACTAAACGGGATGACAAAGCAATAAGGCCGTGATAGTGGTATCCGTACAAGACTATCTTAACCCCACTTCACTCACAATTGACGTTTACATAACAGAAGCCCAAGCTTTTGACCTTTTCTTTAACTTACTTACGATTTATTATTTTTATTTGATATTTTAATCACATGTTCCTAGACTCTCTTAGTCATATCGTCGAACGTTTAAATATATATTCGGATTCATATGATCACATAACATATTCGTATATTATTTGAAGTGTTGTTGATTATTAACGTTTTTAAGCTTCTATGTTGATACGTTTATTAATATGTCCAATTTTCGATTTAAGTATTTTTCGGAACACTTAAGTTATTTAAGTTATTTATTTTTAGTTTTCTATACTTAGGTAAATTTTTAAATGCTTATAAGATTTCATATTTTAAATTTGAAGTATCTTTAAATTTTGAGACGTAACTTGTTTAACAAGTTTCGTGAAATTTCACTATTCACGTCTCGGGATTTTAAAAGATAAATTGTTCAACAAGTTACCTCAAATTCTCCTCATAATAAGTTTTTAAACTTTTGGGTCGTAACTTATTTAACAAGTTTTGTCCCGAGTTACTATTCATGACGGTTATTATTCATGGCGGTTACTATTCATGGCGGTTAATATTCACGATGGTTATTATTCATGACAGTTACTATTCATGACGGTTACTATTCATGACGGTTACCATTCATGATAATACTATTCATAGTGATTACTATTCATCTCAATTACTATTCACGTCAGTTACTATTCACTTTAGTCATTATTCACATCAGTTACTATTCATTTTCAAACTTAGTTACTAAGTTAATTTCTAGCTTCGAAATCGTTAAGTTTGGTTTATATTTAGCGATATATAACATTTTTTTTAAAAGCAGGGGCGGAACTAGGATTCAAAATCATCAAGGGCTGAATTTAAAAATTATTGTTCGAACTCAATGTCACAATATATAAGGTTCGTCATCCATTATAAATTACTACCAAAATAATACAAAGGACATAAAACCAAAACACAGTAAAAAAAAAAAAAAAAAAGACATAACTACGTAAATTTGACCCTTCGAGGCCCACTTAATTCGAACTCGGCAATTACATTGTCATTTCTAATATTATCTGCATAAGTCCTTTCAATATAAAGGACCATTAAATCATCAAGAAAGTCATCGTTCATCTTATTCCGAAGTTTACTTTTGATGATGCTCATTGATGAAAATGCTCTCTCGGTTGTTGCGGTAAAAACTAGAAGAGTTAAGATAAGATAAATCAATCGGTAAATCATAGGATAAATTGATGTCTTACCAAAGTCCACCATTCGTCGACACAAATCCGATGTTGAAGTTGTGTTTGTAAACCTCGGATCTTTAATGACATATGTTGGGACCAGAAAACCAGGCTGGTCCAGAGGGCTCGGTCAGGTCCAGACGAGTTCAGGATCTACGGTCAGAACCAAGGCTTGCAGCCAGTATCAGACTTTACAGACAAAACAAAGGTGCAGGTCAGGAGAGGAAAAGGTCAAAGATGGGCCAAGTCCAACAAGAAGAAGCGCACTCTATGAACAAGCCCAAAGACACAACAGCAACCCTAAGAGGAGACGTTGAAAAGACCCAATCAAGCATGCAGAAACAAGGGCCATGAAGATAGGAACTGCTGGAGATTTTGGTGGAGAAGTTAGCTACAAAGGGGGAAAGAGACGTTGGACCCAAGAAGACTTTAAAAGGAGTAGATTTCAGAAGGAGAAATCATTAGAAGACACACAACTCTAATTCACTATACTCAAAGCAACTCACAAGCAACCAAAAGCACTTTATAATTATTTTACGCCTTCATTGTATCCTGTACCAGTTGGTCCAGATTCTGTACCAATTATTTCTGAACTAGTGAAGATCCTCTCCTGGCTTGGCGCCCGTGATTTTTCCCTTAACATTTAAGGGTTTTTCCCACGTAACATATCGTGTGTCTTGTTTCATTTTTGTTACCTTTCTATACGTTTAAACTCAATCTCATCAATTACCAAAAAATACAACCTAAAGGATAGTACTAGTAGACCCAAAATTACTTAATCGAACCGTGTGAGAAAATCACCCCGAACAGATTGGCGCCGTCTGTGGGGATACTAGTTTATTAATCCTACAATATTTTCCAAATCAACAAGTTCAACCAGCCTGAAAGATGGAAGGTACCAGTGCAGAAGCCGTGCAGAAGCTCCAGGAGGAACTGTAACAAGCCAAGCAGGCTGCAGAAGAGGCCTAGGCAGAGGCTGCAAGACTCAAGGAAGCAGAAGCTGTCCTGAAGAAGCAACTAGAGACCTCTGCTCAGAAGAAAGCCTCAGGATCCAGGATCCCACCAGGTACACCATTTTCTGATGTGATCAAGCAACTTGACTTCTCTACTTTCTCTTCTGCAGGATCAAAAGGATCGAAAGATAACCCACACAATGTGGACGAAGACCTCGAGAACAATGCTGCAGGTGGAGATGGTGACCCAAAGACACCAGAAGGAGATAGTGCAGGCCAGGTCATGCAATACATGATGATGGAGATGCAGAAACTCTCGGATTTGGTGCGAAAGGTTCCAGGACTTCCACTGCCCATTGAAGAAGCAGCACCAGGGAGTTATGCTGATTCACCCTTCGATGACTGCATTGCAATGGTGGAGATGCCAAAGAAGTACACATCGCCCAACCTAAAGCTCTATGATGGGACAGCTGATCCTCTGGAACACGTTGCTCAGTACAGGCAGAGGATGTTCAACGTTCCTATCCCAGCAGAGAAGAGGGAGGCCTGCATGTGCAAAAGTTTTGGTTCAACCTTGACTGGTCCAGCCCTACAGTGGTACATCAACTTGCCAATCAAGACCATCAAGTCCTTTGCGGAGCTGATCAACCTTTTCAACATCCAGTTCGCCAGTAGCAGATTGTTGGAGAAGCAGACCAGCGACCTGTACCGAGTCATCCAGAACGAGAGCGAGTCTCTGAGGGACTTCCTGCATCGCTTTAACAAGGAGAAAGTGTCCATCCCTCGATGCGATATCGGCACGGCCATTGAGGCCTTCAGGCAAGGTTTGGTTAGAGACTCTGATCTTTATATTGAACTAACTCGCTACCCTTGTTCTACCTTTGAGGATGTGCAGGCTAAGGCTCTGGCCTAGATCAGGGTAGAGGAGGACCAACAGTTCAGGGCACGATACCAGGACCAGGGCATGGCTGAACGTAAAGTCACCACCCAAAGGCACAGCAACAGCAGGCCTGGTCCATATCAGAGGCCAACCAGGAGGGAGGCGAACGCCGTGGATGAACAGACTGATGCACCCAGGTTTCCACCTCCAGTTTCAGAGTACTGCTTTTCTGTAGATCTTCCAGGCCTGATCCACAAGATGGACAAGTTAGGCTCAGCAGTCAGATGGCCGAAAGCAAGCGAGAAACTCAATTTAAGGCGGGACACAACCAAGTGGTGTGAGTACCATTCTGATATTGGGCACACTACAGAGGACTGCATAGCTCTCAGGAGGGAAGTAGCTCATTTGCAAAAGAATGGTCACCTGAAGGATATCCTACTCAGGAACAGGAGGAACAGAGATGAAAGAGATGAGCCCAGAGATCTTCCACCACCACCGCCAACCCATGAGGTAAAATTCATTTCTGGTGGTTCGGATATCTGTGGACTAACATATTCTGCTGCAAAGCGTGGCTCGAGAACGTGCAACACCACCGCCAGACAACCAGGTTCAGCCCAGGAGATTGTGTTTGATGAATCAGACCTGCAAGGAGTGCATGGGCCACACCACGATGGACTGGTGATCAAAATCTAGATTGGGACCTGCATGGTCAGAAGAGTCCTAGTGGATGGTGGCAGTTCAGTCAACATCATAATGATGGAGGCGCTGGAAGCTATGGGACTGAAAGATTCAGATGTGACGAAGAAGTCCAGCGTCCTGGTAGGGTTCAGTGGAGAGACAAAGCACAGTTTGGGAGAGATCACGCTACCAACCTATGTGGAGGGGGTCACCTCTTTCGAGAAGTTCTGCGTCATAGACTGCTTGTCTTCATACAACGTGATCCTAGGGCGACCCTGGATCCACAACCTCAAGGCTGTACCTTCAACGTATCACCAATGCATCAAGATTCCAACGAAGTGGGGGACAGCAACAGTCAGAGGAGAGCAGCAAACTGCACAGGAGTGTTACAGGACAGCCCTGAAACCTCCTAGCCCAGGTAAGTCCCTCGCATAGCAATTAAAGCAGCCTGTCAGGTCTGTTGAGAATCCTGTCCCACGCATGGAGACAGATGAAATTGTTTTGGCAAAGGAAAGACCTGACAGGAAGGTTCTAGTTGGTTCTGACGCTCCAGAGATAATCAGACCTGCTCTAATTGACTTTCTGAGGAAGAAAGAGCATTGTTTTGCTTGGTCTCATTTTGATATGACTAGTATAAGTTCTGATGTTATTACGCATAAGTTATATATTGACCCAAGTTTTAAGCCTGTAAAGCAGAAGCGCAGGAAGTTTGCACCAGAACGTAATGAGATTGTGAACCAGAAGGTACAGAAGTTGCTGGACATGGACATGATCAAAGAAGTGATGTACCCAGACTGGCTGGCAAATGTAGTTGTGGTCCAGAAAAAGAATGGCAATTGGAGAGTATGCGTGGACTATACAGACCTGAACAAGGCGTGCCCAAAGGATTCATTTCCACTACCACATATAGATGCCATGGTGGATGCCACTGCAGGACATGAGGTGCTGACGTTTATGGATGCAGCTAGTGGATTCAACCAGATCAGGATGCACCCCCCAGACTAGGAGCATACAGCGTTCATGACCAGCAGGGGAATCTATTGCTACAAAGCAATGCCTTTTGGACTAAAAAATGCAGGTGCAACATATCAAAGGCTGGTGAACATGATGTTCAAGGACCAGATTGGAGATACAATGGAGGTCACATTGATGATATGGTGGTGAAATCAAAGAAAGCTGAAGATCACATCCTGGACCTGAAAAAGGCGTTTGAGATTCTGGAAAAGTATAATATGAAACTAAACCCTACTAAATGCACCTTTAGTGTCACTGTAGGAAAGTTCTTAGGCTATATGGTGACAAAAAGAGGCATAGAGGCTAGTCCAGAGCAGATCTCAGCAATAATCAACTTACAGTCCCCCCAGAACTCAAAAGACGTCCAGAAACTGACTGGAAGAGTAGCAGCGCTGAATAGATTCATCTCCAGGTCTTCTGAAAGGTGCAAGCCATTCTATGATCTTCTGAGAAAAAACAAGCAGTTCAACTGGGGGACAGAGCATGAGAAAGCATTCCAGGACCTGAAAGTGTATTTGTCATCAGCCCCACTTTTATCTAAGCCAGAACCAGGGGAGTCACTGGTCCTGTATCTATCTGTAACAGAAGCCTCTGTAAGCGCAGTCTTGGTAAGAGAACCAAATGGACAGCAACATCCTGTGTATTATGTAAGTAAGAGTCTTCTGGATGCTGAGACCAGGTATTCTGTATTGGAAAAATTTGTTTTGGCTTTAACAGTTGCTTGTACCAAGTTGCGTCCATATTTTGAGGCGCATCATATTATCATTCGTACTAATGTTCCTGTGAGATCAGTACTGTGTAGACCAGAACTTTCAGGTCGTATGTCAAAGTGGTCAGTCAAATTGAGCACCTACGACTTATCCTATGAGCCCAGAACAGCAATCAAATCTCAAGCATTAGCAGACTTTGTGGCTGACTTCACTCCCACACTAGAAGAACAGGTAACAAAGGAGATCTTCCATCCGACCGTAAACAAAGCAGACCGGGAACTCGGGATGCAGTTCGCTCACCCAATATCGTGGGTAATCTTGGACTAGGTGTGGTCTTGAAGTCGCCATAGGGGGACAAGATAGTACAGGCTGTATCCTGTGAATTCAGGACTACCAACAATGAAGCTGAGTACGAGGCACTAATAGCAGGACTGAATGTATGTCTGGACATGAGGATCCAGAATCTAAAGGTAAAGATAGACTCTCTGCTAGTAGCAAACCAAATCAATGGTACGTACGCTGCTAAAGACTCTAAGATGATTGCATATCTTGATTTAGTTAAAAATCTTTTTCAAAAGTTTACTAACGTGGAGGTTGAGCAAGTCCCTAGAGATCAGAATGTGCAGGCAGATACTTTGGCTAACATTGGATCAGCATTTGAACCTGGTGTGCTGGACAGTATACCAATTGTACACATCTTGGAACCAAGAAATTCGTAAAGTTCACCAGTCTGCAGAACACGATCCAAGCGGCCAGTGGACCAAACCATATTACGAGTGGCTGGTCCAGGACAAGCTACCACAGGACAGGATCGAGGCAAGAGCGTTCAGGATCAAAGCGTCCAGATATACAATCATACAAGGCATACTATTCAAAAGGTCCTTCAATGGGTCAGACTGTGTCGCTAGAACCTCGACCAGTGCCGGACAAGATCGCCGTAAATACATGATGGATATTGTGGAAATCACACAGGTGGTAGAAGCATGGTTAACAAAATCCTACGAATGGGCTATTATTGGCCCACAATGAAAACAGACTGCATCCAGTATGCCACAAAATGTGACGCTTGTCAAAAGCATGGTCCAGAAATACACCACCGCACGTAATCTACATTCAAGATCGCGACCATGGCCATTCATGAAATGGGGCATGGACTTAGTTGGCAAACTACCAATGGCTCCAGGGCAGAAGGTGTTCATGCTAGCAATGACAGACTACTTCTCCAAGTGGATAGAGGTAGATGCATACAAAAACGTCACAGAAAAGGAAGTAATTGCTTTCATAAAGAAAAACATCATCAGCAGATATGGGATCCCCTCAGAAATAGTATGTGACAATGGGCTTGCATTCGTGGGAAACAAGACCAGAGATTTCTGCACAAAATGGAACATCAACTTGGTAACATCTGCACCAAGATATCCTCAAGCAAATGGACAGGCTGAGTCCAGCAACAAGATTGTGATCAGTTGCATCAAGAAGAAGCTAATGGAAAAATAAGGAAGATGGGTTGAAGAGTTGCCACTAGTACTATGGGCAGACAGAACCACGCCAAAGAGAGCAACAGGACAGACTCCCTACTCAATGGTCTATGGATGTGGTCGCATCTCAAAGGAAATGCACGTCCCAACAATCAGGTATGGACTCAACACACTTTCTGAGAATAATGAACTACTCTATAACAGCCTGGATACGGCCCAGGAGCTCAGAGACTTAGCAGCAGTAAGGTTGGCAGCGTATCAGCACTCTGTGGCCAGAAGTTACAACAAAAACGTGAAGGTACGAATGTTCAGGACTGGAGATCTGGTCCTGAGAAAGGTATTTCAGAACACAAGGGACAAGGCTGCAGGCAAGCTGGCCCCAACCTGGGAAGGCCCATACCTTATTGATTCAGCAGTAGGGAAGGGCTCCTACAGACTACAGACTTTGGAAGGAGACATGATCCCAAGACCTTGGAATGCACTCCATCTTAAGCTCTACCACATGTAGAGTGCTCTGAACCAAGACATCTGGTAACCCACGAAACTCAAAACTTTTCATTTACAGATTATCCTATATAACTATACTGACTTGAGCGTCGGAGGCCGCTATTAACGCCAACGGCCACCCCGACCCTCTTCTGCGCATAAAGCAAAGATGCACGTCCGACCAGATCGTAACCAAAACAAAAACAAAGACAAAGCAAAGAAGGGCCTCAAATTTCAAGACGATCGCAACAACGGGACAGGGAGTAATGTCCGTTAAGGGAGCCCCAAAGTGTAAGTCGCCTAAATTATCAAACGCATGCATGCTACTTTACAAAATTCACAACAAATTATATGCGCATCATAACAAAGGCAAAACATAACATAACATAGCATAACTTAGATAACAAAAGCATGTCAAAAGTCAGGACCTAAAAAGTCAACCCATGCCTGTGCATGGACACAGAAATCAGAACCAGAGTTCAAAACAGAAAACAAGTCTAAATAATTAAAGACCAAATGTTACAGGGGACATTCCCCCCTGACAAATTCAAAGTTTGTTCAAAAAACCCATAACAAAGCCAAAGTTCAGTTGATTCCATCACCAGACTCACCTGTCTTCTCAGTATTTTCTTCCTCAGGACCTAAAGATTGGATGGACCAAAGAACATCTCCTGGACTGATCACAAGAATCAAGTAACTTCACCGCCTCGTAATAGACTCACCAGGAAACAACTGCTTGAAGGTAGCAAGTTCTGCAGAAAGGTCCCAAGCAGCACGTGCCTCAGGACTGGCGTTCATCATTTCGACACGGGTACGAAGTGTATAAAATACACTCAGATCTGCTAAGGTTGCATTGTGCTGACCGGTTTCAGCCCTTAGTTCCTCAATCTCCTTGGACAACTTCACAATAAGGATATCCTGCTGCTGGATCCTATCAAGGTTGGTCTTGTTCAGAACGACCATCCTCTCACAACGATAGCTAACACTCTCGAGTTCCTTCTTGGTGGCCTCGAAGGAGGAACGGAGTGCGTCATTCTCAGCCTCAGCCTTGCTCCTGCCACTCTCCAGAATTGGCACGGTAGAACCAAGACTAGCAGACATGTTAAGCAACTACAATACAGACGGCAAAACATAAACTCAGAAACAAGTCCAAAGCAAATCTGGATAGAACCAAAGTCATAAAAGGTACAGACCTGAGCACAAAGAAATTTCACCATCTTATACGCCAGACGCCAAGCAGGTCCAGGCGATGAGTGCAGAAGACAGGCTGGCAAAGGATTCACTCAGGGATTTTCCCAAGGAAACATACTCAGATTGGCTTTGAGAGTGCAGAGGTATTGAAAGCACAGGATTTATTTGAGGCAACAGCCCTTTCTTCCTCTTCTTCTGGTCAGGGGTAGGTTTAGGAGATTCAGCAGCCACTTTGGTAGACCTGCTCTGAACCCCTTCTGGCGCCTTCCTCTTGGAAGACTCAGAAACGGGGGCCACCAGACTCGTAGCAGGGGTGAAGCTACCACCAGACTTCATAGCTTCACGGGCCTGGGAAATCACAGCAGCAATAGCCTCCATGGACAGGAAGTTCTTCTTGCTGGATCCAGAAACTGAGAACATCATTGGGAACAAATTATGAAGGAATGGCAAACAAGTCAACTTATGGACTAAAGAGAGTATGTCAGTACCGGTAGCGGCGCTGGGCGCAGAGCTTTGGCCAGGTCCAGGAATCTTCAGAGGAGGCAAGGTGGAATGGCCACTTGCCCCAGCAAGAATGGAACTCAACGGAGTCACATGGATGGACGTCTGGTCAAGTACACCTGCACCACTTCCACCGGCAACCTCACCTGCAGGCCTCTCATCTTGGTCAGGCGCAATACCAACTTCGTCCTCCTCAGTTCTCTCCTCGTCATCACTTTCACCGTCTTCATCGTCATCACCATCCTCTCCCTCCTCTGGGGGAGGAACAACTTCAACTGCATCATCATCATCGTCGTCATCAGGGCGCATACACTTGGGCCAGGCCCTCTTATCAGCAGGCAGCCTTAGGAACGCCTCAATCCTCCTCCTTGATTCAGGGTCATCAGGAGTGGGGACCCAGTCAGAAACTACAAATGATCCAAAGCAAAACTGAGCAAACCAACAAAGAAGCACATGCAAAGACAAAATGGACAGAAATTCAAAAGCTCAGGCACGTACCAGTCCCCTTCAAAGAGAACTCAAGCGCCCAGACATTGGGGCCCAAGGAGTTGCTCCTAATAAACATGTAGTAGCTGGTCCAGTTTCTTTCGTCGCCCACGTCTAGGCGGGTCAAGAGAGGCTGGCACCTATCCCTCAAACGAAAGAGAACCCTCCTCTTCTTGTGCATACGCAGGCGGTAAACATTCCTTATATCGGCCAATTGAATTTCGACCCCATACCTTCGGCAAAGGGAATCGATCCCATGGATCAATCGCCAAACAGAAGGCATAACTTGACAGGGTGGCACTTGAACAGTACCCAGAAAAGCACTCATCAATGGACAAAGCGGAAAAGAGGCTCCAAACCTAAAAGAAGACTCAAAAATTGAAAACCAACCAGGGCTTACCCTATCTACCCTGACATCTCTAGTGCTTGGGGCCCAAACCTCGGTGCTCTCTGGAATTTTTCCTTCCCCTTTAAGCCTCGCCTCGACCCCTTGGGCAAGCAAGTTTGGGTAGATGTTGATGTCCTTAATCAAGTCTGTTGCTTGAAAAATAGAGTTGCCATGAGAGTAAGAGACCGCTGTGGAAGGACCGACATCATTGCGAGCCATTATCGCCTTTGAAGAGAGGAAACAAGAAAGCTAGGGTTTTTTGCAGAATTGATTTGAGATTTTTCGGAGAATTTTAGGGTACAAACAAAGAAATCAAAGATGAATAAGGTAGAGAGAAGAAAACAAAAATAAGGGTATTTATAGAGAGAGCAAAAAGAAGTTAGATGGTTTTTACAAAAATAAACGCGCGAAGAGATGTGATGTGACCCATGATAGGACGTGCGCAGTACATAGAGCGCCAAAAAGGGGCGCAATTCCCCACGAAAAAGCAACTACCTCATTAATTACAGGGTATAGGTCCCAGGACCAAAGGCACAGCAGAGCAGAAAGAGCCTGGACCAGGCTCAGCCCTGGGCCAGGGTGAAGAACAAAAGCATCTCCTTACCCCTCAGTTCAGGACTAAAGGGCAAGGAGATGGGGGACAAACTGTTGGGACCAGAAAACCAGGGGCCTCAGTCAGGTCCAGACGAGTTCAGGATCTACGGTCAGAACCAAGGCTTGCAGCCAGTACCAGACTTTACAGACAAAATAAAGGTGCAGGTCAGGAGAGGAAAAGGTCAAAGATGGGCCAAGCCCAACAAGAAGAAGCGCACTCTATGAACAAGCCCAAAGACACAACAGCAACCCTAAGAGGAGACGTTGGAAAGACCCAGTCAAGCATGCAGAAATAAGGGCCATGAAGATAGGAACTGCTGGAGATTTTGGTGGAGAAGTTAGCTACAAAGGGGGAAAGAGACGTTGGACCCAAGAAGACTATAAAAGGAGTAGATTTCAGAAGGAGAAATCATCAGAAGACACACAACTCTAATTCACTATACTCAAAGCAACTCACAAGCAACCAAAAGCACTTTATAATTATTTTACGCCTTCATTGTATCCTGTACCAGTTGGTCCAGATTCTGTACCAATTATTTCTGAACTAGTGAAGATCCTCTCCTGGCTTGGCGCCCGTGGTTTTTCCCTTAACATTTAAGGGTTTTTCCCACGTAACATATCGTGTGTCTTGTTTCATTTTTGTTATCTTTCCATACGTTTAAACTCAATCTCATCAATTACCAAAAAATACAACCTAAAGGATAGTACTAGTAGACCCAAAATTACTTAATCGAACCGTATGAGAAAATCACCCCGAACAACATATTCAACAAAAAAGTCACACTCCAAATCTAAAGCAAGTCTATCATATGATGAAAAATCACAAGGATAATACTTCAAAGCAAGTTTACACACATCTTCACGTTTGAAAGCCCGAAAATTGTGACGTGGATCAAACGAAGCACTAAGAACAAGAATCTCTAAAGAATTTTCGGCAAATCTACTATTAAGCTCCGTGATTTGAAAGTCTATCACACTATAGAGTATATTAACTCGATAATAGTGTGCATTTGTGATGTTTTTGTCACAACTTCTCAAACCCTCCTTATAAAGGGCGGTCATATCCGGCATAGATATATCATGTGAGCAACAAAAAGTTTCAACCTTCAGAATTAAATCATCCCGCCCATTTTCTCTCATGTCTTGGAGTTTTTCTTTCGTTATCGAAAGAAAATGCAAAGCATTCAATATGTCAATATCCTTCTTTTGCAAAGTTTGACACAAAAAGTCGGTTATTCGCATGATATCGTGCATCACGTGGAAACAATAAACGAAATCAAACTTTCTCAAAGGCTTACTCATTGCTTTTGCTTCTCCTTATACTTTGTCTACACCGTTAATATGTGTTGACTCCACGATTAGTTTTGATATTGTCAAGTTATTTATTTCTATTGTATGCCACTCGTTTATGATGATAGTTGCCCGAGTAGCTCCAAACAACTTGATGAGACTTGAGATAGAGCGAAAATGCGAACCCCAACGAGTAGCCCCCACTCTTTGTAAAGAGCAAGCTTGATTTTTTCCCAAACCTGTCTTCAGTGTACCTGCAGCTACTAAATCCGAGATTTCTTCTTCTCTAAATTTTTTTAACATCAAATGTCTTTTAGCGGAAGAATCAACAAATGTAACAATTGTAACACCCCGTGTTAATTTAATCTAATTATAATTAAGAATCGATAATTAGACAATCTAATCCAATCATTTTCCTAACAAAGTGCACTAGAATTTTTATCACAATTAAATTAAAACTATTTTTAATATTTCGAAAGTGAACTTTATTTTTATATATTCGAACTCGATAAATAAAATGACACATCGACGTCAAATTTTTCAACAATAAATTTCGGCGCGCAAAACGAGGCCAAAATGGGCCCACAAGACCAAATCACACAAGTGACTAAGTCACCAATCATCCTCATTCAATTCTAATTACATATAATGGAAAAACTTAAAATGAAACTAAATGAGTTAAAGAATAATTTCAAAGAAACTAATTTGGTTAAAAATATAATCATTTTGATGTTTATTTAATAAATCATATTTTCTTATTATCTAACTACTATTTCAATTTTATTAAACTAGCACTTTTGAAAACTATCGAAATTTCGAGTCACACTTAATTTAAACTGATAAATGTTTTTACGGTTGATCCTAATTATTTAAATCGTTAACTTTCAACCAAAAAAATATACATTTCGGACTAGTAAACTTTTAATCAAAATTTCGAGGAATCAAAACCCAATTTTTGTTTTAGTACTCTTTTGAAGTTTATTTTCATTTTTATTTTCGATCTTACTTCAAAACATTATTTTAAGATCATATATTTTATTTCGAGACTTTTCGCGTGCGCGCAAATCGAAAATTTCAAAAAACGAGAAATCGAGCCTATGAATTCAAGTGAGCCGATTTGATGGCTTGCTTCTTAGCCATGCTCTTGCCTTCCATTTCTTCCTTCACTCATCCATCATTCACTACTTACACAATTCATCATCACTTGCATTTTGTTTTTAAATTTAAAGTTTATATTTCCTAAATACAAAATACAATACTTAAACACTTAACCAAATTAATTCACAACATCATTTCATTATTTCTAAGTGCAAAACTCACCCTTTTCTCCTCCTCTTTGCCGAGCTACCCTTGCTCTCTTTCTCTCTTTGTTTTTCTTTCATTTTACTCCTAAAACTCTCTAAATAAAATCCTAAATATTATTCTAATAATCTCTAGTATTTCTTTAGCTATTTAGTGGGTATTGAAGCTTATTATTTCGGGTTTTTATTTGAAGGTGAAGAAGGGTTTGTGGGTGAAGATCTTGACCTTGATAATATAATCGATCCCGATAATCAATAACTTGCCAAATCGAGGTGACTAGTTATATCTCATATTAGTCTCCTTTAAAATTAATTTGATTATTATTATATTTTTATGAGTATGATTATTATGTTAAAATATGTTAAACATCATGAATATATGTTTGTATGATTATGTGATGTATAAGTAATGATAATAAATAAATAATGTTTAAAATAGATAAATTGTAGTATTATGAAATCATGTTTAGTTTAATTATTTTTAAGCATTTTTAATTATGACTCATATGATTTTTATGTTTAATTGTATTTTAGTTATGTTGTAATTATATATAAAAATTATGTTAAGTTTTAACAATGAGTTTTAAGTGATTAAAAATCGAAAACGAAAATTATACACAACTACACTACTCACGGCATTTACCCATTTTTATTTAAAATTTTCACTTTTAATTTTTGTAAATAATATGTTATGTTAAGTTAGTATAAAATGGATGTTATCATGTAAAAATAATTAAATTAGAAAAATAAATTATAAGTTGTTAAAAATGAAAAAGTGTGTTCTTGATGTTCATGTTGTGTTCTTGAGTGTTCTTCATGATGTTCATGTGTTCTTCATTATTGTTGCACATTTTGATTCTTGAATAATTTATGTTTGTTATTATTTATTGTTTTTATTAACTAATAAGTTATTATATTAACAACTATATAAATTAAACTAGCTAAATCATTAAGAATAAAAAGTTAGAAAATTAAAGTGTTGAAAAACACTATTCATAAATCAAATGACATTTTTAGTAAAATTTCATTTTAGTTAAAACATTTTAGTATAATTAGAATAATTAAAATATAAAGACTTTAAGCTAAAAACCGATAAAATTGAAAAATGAAAATTTGGAGCATCACCTTTGCTAGCCACGGTTTTCCCACATGTTTTGGGTCAAAATTGTTTTTATCACTTTTTAGTTTATTGTTAAAATAATTTAATTAGTAGTTAATAAGTTAGAATTAAGAAATTAAAAGAAATAAATCGATTTTGACATAAAATTAAAACCACACGGCATTTGTATGTAAATTGAATAAATTTGATCAAAATGAAATTATCACTAAGTCACTAAAGTTAACTAGTTGTTAGAAATGAATTTTTGTATAAACCGATTTAGTTAGAAATGAAATATGATAAACCGATTTAAAAGTATAACAATTATAAAAATGAATTAAATCGCGTGCTACTGCCTTTGCAATTTGGACTGATGGACTTGGACATACGGACTAAAATGAACCATCCACGATACTATTATTTTAAAATGAAAATCGCTAAATTTAGTAAGTAGATGACTAAATTTAACTAAGCCCTATTTTTAAAATAATTATCATTATCACTTTTTACAAACCGAACCTAACGATTTTAAAACTAGATTTTAAACACTTAGGAACTAAGTTAGGATTCGAATAGTGACCGATTTGAATAGTGACCGATATGAATAGTGACCGATGTGAATAGTGACCGATGTGAATAGTGACCGATGTGAATAGTGACCTAGATGAATAGTGATCGATGTGAATAGTAACCTAGATGAATAGTGTCAATGAATAGTAAATCGGGACGAAACTTGTCAAGCAAGTAACGTCCCAAATTTCAAAACGGTGAATAGTACCCGGAACTAAACTTGTTGAACAAGTAATGTCCCAAAACCTATCTCAAAGGAATTTGAGGTAACTTGTTGAACAAGTTATCTTTTCAAAATCCCGAGGCGTGAATAGTGAAAAATTTACGAAACTTGTAAAACAATTGAAAATGAATAAGTAAATGACTTAAAGTATAGTCAAAATTTAAAGATATTTCAAATTTCAAAATTTGAAATATTGTAAATAATTGAAAATCTACTAAGTATAGAAAAATTGAAAATGAATAAGTAAATGACTTAAAGTGTTTTGAAAAACACTTAAATAAAATTGGACATACTAATAAACGTTTCAATATAGAAACTTGAAAACGTTAATAATTAACAACACTTCAAATAATAAACGAATGTGTTATGTGATCATATGAAACCTACAATTCAAATTAAACGTTTGACGATGAGACTAGGAGAGTCTAGTAACATGTGATATGAATTATCAAATAAATAATAAATCTTGAGTAAGTTTAAATAAAAGGTCAAGCTTGGGCCTCAGATATGAAAACGTCAATCGTGAGTGAAGTGGGGTTAAGATAGTCTTGTGCGGATACCACTATCTCGGCCCTCTAGTGTTGGCTATGTCGAATAGTGTGGTTTAAGCCGGCAGCTTTATTGCTTAGCATGCTGCCCATGCCGTTACGCCTTAAGTCGTATAGCCAAAGCCGTACAAGATAAAGAATATGCCAACTCTTAGTGGGTCAGGCTTTAGGAAATAGTCGTTTTATCCAGAGTTAAGGTGCTCTATGATTAGCATAGCCTATTCTTAAAGTGAATATTAGTGTATGCATACTAGACTAGGGTTTTATTCCCCTATTTCGCTAAAGTTACCAGGGCACCCGTGACCTTGTGGATTCAGGTCGATTATAGCGGTTCTGTCTCCTTGCCGTGTTTCGTTCTTAGTGGGCGCGACACTTGCATTCGTTCTTGCCACATGTACAGATCACTTGACGAGATTGTATCTGAAGTTCGAATCATTTCGAACACTAGAGGATGAGATGCAAGTATTATAGTATTCGGCGTGGTTTACGAGTCGAGTAAGTCTCTGCACTATGGAAGTGAGATGCAATCGATCAGAGTACAAAGGCCTACTCAGTGGTCAGGCTCGTAAGCAGTATGTGTTGTTTGTTGTATGATTAAATGAGAATGAGTGTGTACCATCTTCGAAAACTAAAGACCACAACTTTCTGAAGTGAATCAAGTCTGCATGATGTGAAAGTTACAATACGTATGTTGGTTTGCGATCTGATATCGCTTTGTAATCCTGTTGAATTATTGTGATACTATTGCTATGATATTATATGTTAATTGCTTTCATAACTGAATATCATGCTTATATAATTTATCGCTTTAAACCGCATGCTTATTATGACTTATATGTCTTTATATGCTATATGTAATAAGCATGTTTATGTTTTTATCATAACGTTATGTTTATAAAGCGATAGTAATAAACCAAAGTAATTGAAATCGAGGGTAAGTATGAGCATAGCTAGTCACTGTCCGCTCAGCGGGCACCCCCCATCAGTTTATTGTGCAGGATAACCGTGGACCAGGAGCTGGATTTTGGATGGGGCCACGAGACGTTTTTATGCATTACCTTTAGTTTGTTTTTGAGAGAGATGTAATATATACGACGCTACTCTTTTAAATTTCCGTATTTAGAGTCGCTCTATTCGACTCTTGAACGATGATGTAATATTTTGGATTTTATTGTATAATTAATGACGCTGGTTTTAGACTTAATTAATTTCCGCCTTAGTAATTAAAGTCGACTAAAAACCAGGTTGTTACAACAATCATATTCAAAGTAGAAAAGAATTGTCACACTTCATGTACACCTTTAGCAGCGGCATTTAAGCACAATTGTAATCGGTGAGCAAAACAATGAACATAATACGCGTATGGACATTCTCTTAGAAATAAAGATTGTAGCCCGTTAAATTTACCACGCATATTATTTTCATCATCATACCCTTGTCCACGTATTTTTTCAACCCGAATATCATAATGAGCAAGAACTTTTGAAATCTCATCTTTCAAAGTTTGAGAACAAGTGTCATAAACACTAATCACTTTAAAGAAACGTTCTCTAATTAATCCTCTATTATCAACAAATCGAAGAATTATTGTCATTTGCTCTGTGTTTGACACATCTACAGCTTCGTCAACAAGGATAGAAAATTTAGAATTTCCAATTTCATCCCGAATCATTGATCTAACTTTGTTTCCAAGAATATTTGTGATTTGTTTTTGAATTAAAGGAGATGTTGATGTCTCACATATTTACATATATTTAGCCCCTTGTTCGTTTGCGTTTCTTTGCGATTCTCGTGCTTTTATATGCGTTTCAGCTCCTATTTCTCTCCGTTTTGGCCCTGCTGCGTTTTTATGTCTATTTTGTAGGGAAAAGCGCTAATTTGGAGTATAGGAGGCTGGTCGAGAAGTTTCGGAAAGTTTCGTGAAGTTTCGTGAAGTTTTGAGGTGATTCGAGTTGGTTTCGTTGCGTTTCGCTTGCGTACGAGCCTCGTTTCACTAAATGAAGGTGTCCCGGGATCTTGGGACGGGATTTGAAGCTCACATAATCATCCTAAGACTCGTCCCTACTCATGAGCCTCGTCCTTATGCCTTGGGACGACAAATATTGCAAAAGAAACTGAGTACAAGAAAGTGCAAAAAAAGGATCAAAAACTGAAAGTCACGGGACAAGGTGTGTCCCGGGCGGGGTGAGTAGTGTCCCGGCCGGGGTGGCCTTCCCGGAGCTCTGGGACAGCTTCGACTCTTCGTGTGCTTGATTTAATTCGTCTATTTGAAGGCCTAAAACATAATATTTTCGGACGAAATTTTTACAGCATTTTAACAACACGTTAAAGTACTTTCTCACAAAAATTTAGGGTTTGATTAATTTTCCTTCTTGTATTTTCAATTTCCGACTCGAGTACGTTGTTTAGATCGTCTATTTGGTTTCGTTGCTTGGATTCTTCTTGTTCTCCTCTGAATTTTCTGATTGGTATTGTTATTCTCTTCTCCCTTTTCATTATAATTCCATTATATATTGTGCTTGATCATGTCTTCATCCTTTTCCTTTGCTTTGGCTATCGTTTTCATCATGTTTGAGTAGTCCTTTTATCTAGGAAGAAGGGTGAAGCATGGGTCAAGTTTGGGGCTGATTTTGATGATCTTATGAGTTAGGTTTTGTGCTTGCTTTGTTTAGTCTTTGCTTGATTGCGCTTGTTGAATCCTTGATCACGTTTTAGCAAGTATCTAGCACCCTTGAACTTAAGACGAAAGCCTAGTTCTAGGAGAGGCGCAAGACTAAACATTAGGACCCTCGATTGTAAGTTGCGAGAGCCCGCATTCGAGACCTAAAGGAAGCTTAAGACCGAGAGGACGAGCTATACCCTTGGCATGTGCGATTCCTTACTCATCCCGATCATCATCCTTGACCTAGCTTACCCATTGCCTAACCCGACTTCCTAGACTTTCTCCATATAGTTAAACCCTTATTTTACGCGCTAGCTATAGAACCAATCATCACTCGAACCGACCGAGACTAGAATCACTCCATAAGTAACCTACATAAGCGAACTTCTCCCTGTGGATTTCGACCCCGACTTACCCTAGCTATCCCTTAGGTTTGTCAGGTTTATCTTTGATTAGGCGAGTGCGACTAAGCCTATCAGATGTATACTTGACATTTCCCGGAGCATTGTCTGTCGCGTTGTTAATTTCATCATTTATTATTTTGAAAGAAACCAACACCGCATCAAAATTGCCACCATTAAGAGAATAACTTTATTCATCATGCCCCCTAAATGAACATCCTTGTCGTGCCAACAACCTCACGGCCTCAATAGTAGCAATAAGTCGGAGTCGATTTTTTGCAACTTCTTGAGAGGATATTGTGTTGATCACTTTTTCGATATGCCTAGAAGGATTCCTTAAATTTTCCCACTTTTGCATTGAAGCATTGTGAATAGACATTATGTCACCCACATGTAACACCACACCCGATTGTTGATGTGTCATATATTTACTTATATTTAGCCCCTGCTTCACGAGCTTTTCTCTGCGTTTCTTGCGCTTTTACTTGCGTTTCAGCTCCTATTTCTCCCCGTTTTGGCACTGCTGCGTTTTTGTGTCCATTCTGCAGGTACACGCGCATATTTGGAGTATAGGATGCTTGTCGAGAGGTTTCGTGAAGTTTCATAAAGTTTCGTGAAGTTCCGAGTTGGTTTCGTGCCGATTCGCTTGCGTACGAGCCGCGTTTTGACGTTTGAAGGTGCCCCGGGACCATGGGACGGAGCACGGAGCTCAATTATTCACTTTAGACCCCGACCCTACCCTTTGGGATGATCCATGCCTTGTCCCTAGGCCTTGGGTCAACATACGACAAGTTAGGACCAAGATCAAGGTCAAAGTCAAGTGAAGGTGAACTAAAGCCGACGCAAGGTCAACTTCAAATGGTTATATCTCAAGTTTTAGACCTCCAATGGATGCAAGACCAAGTGGAGATGATAGTTCGCCTCGATAGCTTTCCAACGGCAGGTCACACGCTTAATTCCGCCAAGAAACGAGTGAGATATGGCCTTTACAAAATCGGCTTCCAAAGCTGAAAAAGACTGTAACCCACGGGACGCCACCATCCCGGACGGGACCACCTTGTCCCGGACGGGACCACCCTTGTCCCGGTCGGGACGGCCCTGTGACTCCTCGTTGGCTCAAAATACTTCGTCTATTTGAAGGCCTAAACATTATAATTTCGTCCCACACTTTCTACAGCACTTTTAGAACACTTTGAAGGTTATTCTCAAGAAAACTTAGGGTTTATGCTTTTGATCATTTGTAATTTCAATTCCCGACTCGGTAATCGCTAGTTTGTTCATCTATTTCGGTTTTGTTGCTTGAATTCATCTTTCTACTCTTGGATTTTCTGTTTGGTATTATAATTCTCTTCTCCCTTTTCATTGTTATTTCAATATATATTGTTTTGATCATGTCTTTCTCTATTGCTCTTGTTTTTGTTGTTGATTTTGTCATGTGCGAGTAGTCTCTTATCTAGGGAAGAAGGGTGAATCATGGGTGCACGCTGGGTTGTTTTTGATGATGTTATGAGTTAGGTTTTCGCTCGCTTTGATTGTCTCGCTTTGTATGCGTTTGTTGATCCTTTGGCCAAGGGTTTGTGGCGTTTGTCATCCTTAAACTTAAGACCGAAAGCCTAGTTTAGGTAGGACACGAGACCAATCATTAGGTCCCTCACTTGTAAGTTGCGAGAGCCCGCATTTGAGACCTAAAGGAGCTTAAGACCGAGAGGCCTAGCTTACCCTTAGCGAGAGCGTTTTCCTACTCATTTCTGTCACCATCCTTTGACCTAGCATTCCCCGTGCCTAACCCGACTCCCTAGACCTTTTTCCTCTAAGTTTTAAACCCTTATCCTCCGCTATAGCTTTAGTAACCTCAACCCCTCGAACCGAGACCAGAATCACTAAAAATAACCAACTTAAGCGACCATCTCCCTGTGGATATCGACCCGACTTACCCTTGCTACCTAGTAGAGTGAGTTTGGATTATTTTTGATTAGGAGACGCGACTAAATCCTATCAATTGTTTTGTCATTACATTCTTCCAACCATTAAACCCATCTTCGGTGAAAGACGGATGTCGAGATGGGTAAGTATCGAATAGAAAACATGGGAAACAATATGCCTTATCTTTCTCGATTGAATACTCAAGCCAAGACCACTCTTTAAACCATCTAGGACAAAATCTTCGTCCTTGTGGTCCACAATGATTATATGGATAATCGTTCAAAATAGGTTGACAAGGTCCATGTACCACATAAGCTCGACGAATATTGTCACGTTCATTCAAAGGATATGCACCTATAGGACGACGCTTTCTAAGATCTCGTTCGAGTGATAAAATGTCATAAGGCTGATCATTTTGAATTTCAAGCTCTTCTTCACTATCAATTCTTTCATGTTCCATATCTACTCCAATTTCATTCACATTCTCGTCATGCTCATTGTAACACCCCGACTTTTCCCCTTTTATTTAAATAATTCATTTCGTTAAATTCGTATTTTATTTCTCTTAATTTTGTTATTTTTGGCTAGAGGAACAAGCGAGACTGTAATCAGAACTTAAAAACGGAGTAATTAGCTTAAAAACAGTGTAATTTCCTCATACGGACTCCGATTCAGGTGATTCAAAAGGCTAAACTGCGTATTTTTCCGACACCGTCGCAACTGTCAAACTTTCAGGAGTCAGTTTGAACCGCTCTCCCATGGGCCGAGCCGAACCCTCAACTCGGGTAGAGTTTTAGGGCTTTCTTGGGTTTGCTTCTTGCTCAAGACATTATAATATTTCATTCCCTCCTCACCCTAGCTCCCAAATCAGTTTTGCATCTTCCTAATCTCATCCCTAATCTCATCCTCATTCATCCCTCATAATTCTCTCACAAAAACTCTCTCAAAACTCATCAAACTCCATTGTTGATCATCTTTTCTTGCATTCCTTTAGCCCTAAATCTTCCCTAGTCTATTCCCTCTGTATATGACTTCTTTTAGTTCTTTTATTTTTCTGATTTTGTATTATTTTATGTGTTATTATGTTGTGTATTCATTGCTTGTGTGTTTTGGCTTGGGTATTCAAAGAAGAAGGTGATTTTGAGGAAGGAGACACTATTCTTATCGACGAGAAGGAAGGCTAACTTGGTTTTGGAGCGGTAAAAGGTAATCGGGTGTAGCCCTAGACATATTTTAACTTGTGTGAGACCGTATGATTGATTGAGGATGATTTGATTATGTGTGAATGTAAAGCTATGATCTTTTGGGTTGATTGTGCTATGAAATTATGATCTTTGGTCTTAATTGTGTCGGTCTCACACTATTGAGTCTAATCATATGATTTGGGATGTTTGTATGGCTTGAGGTTGATTATATTGTTATTAGGTCGAATAAAAATGATAACTTTGGGTGTTGTGATGGTTTATTATGGCTATTCTTGAGTTCTTATGAATATTACTCCGTATTAAGTTGTTTACTATGTTGTTTGGTCATTGTATTGTTCAGGATGAGTATGGATGGTTATTAAATGGTTAACTATGTTGCTATTGAGTTTAAGATGGATGTTGAGGTGATTTTGGAGTTAAAGGTTGATTGAATTGATATTGATGTTGAGTTGGTTCGGGGTTGGATTGAATTGTTTGTATGCTTGAGTTGAGTGTGCGTATGGGTACTGTTCTGGCACGTATGTGAGGAGTTACGTCTTTTGTAGGACGGTGCCGCCTGTCGTGGGTTCTCATCCATTTTTGTAGTGGCTCTGAGACTATGGTTATCGAAAGTCCTTTTGTAGGGGCGCCACTCTTTTGTAGGAGTGGTTATTTGTAGGTCCACACTCTTTTGTAG
This sequence comes from Dianthus caryophyllus, assembly GCA_023091065.1. NCBI lineage: Eukaryota > Viridiplantae > Streptophyta > Magnoliopsida > Caryophyllales > Caryophyllaceae > Dianthus > Dianthus caryophyllus. Next base: position 11,034,600 of record CM041519.1, read on the forward strand.
GGGTGTGCTTGGCCAAGTTTAGACTATTGTTCGAGGCATTTTGTAGTGCCACCATAGGGTCAGGATCTTTTGTAGGGTCCGGGGTGTTTTGTAGCGCCCAGTACTCCGTGCTTACTCTTGCGATTGATTGTTGATTGTTGTTATTGTTTGTCACTTTGTTGATGACATTCAGGTTGTTGATTATTGACTGTCACTTTGTTGATGACAGGTAGAACTTGGATTACTTGAGTTGAGCTTGATTAACTATATTGAACTAATTATATTTGGGGTTGTATGATTTGTAAGATGGTTGGTTGTTTATTTTGATTATAGGTCACAGGTCGAGTTGGTTAATTATTGAGTTAGCTCGAGGTTGTTTCACGTTTATCATACACTTGGGTTGTATTGTTGTTTATGTTGATTATGTTGAAATATGACTGGGGAGCACCTAGTTACTCCCCACTGATTGTGGCTGTTACATTCTTTGTGGCAGGTTAGCGCGGGATCGGGTTTGTCCAGTGAGGATGTCGTGAGGATGACCTATAGCTAGCCTTGAAGTGATTTTGGACTAAACTTGTTAGGATGTTTAGTTTTATTATCGTTATCTTACTTTCATTTTTGAGCTGGTTTTGTAAGGAGTATTTACTCCCCACTTCTAGGCCTCAAGGCCTACCTCTTTTATCGTTGTTTAGTTGGTTTAGTGAGTGACGACTCGGATTACACGGTGATTCCGCCACCATGGTTTTCATTTTATTTTCATTTCCTCTTTAAAATCCTTTTATTTCTTTATTTTATTTTGTTGGAAAATCCGGGTTGTTACAGTTGCTCAACATTTTCATGCCCAATAACACTAGACTGAGGATTACTTTTGTAAAACGAAAACAAGTTCTTAAATTGCTTAGGACTCCGATTATCCATTATGATATTCCATACCTATAGTAAGTAAATAAATTGTCAAATAATTACTAATGGTTAACACAATAAAGTAACATTATATCAAAATTGATAAACTTTATACATAAAGATTATACAACAAATATTCATAACACTGTGAAACTAGTAAAACATAAAATTCTTGTATCAATTATTCAAAGGTCTCTAAGCTATCAAGGAAAATATCCATTATAAGAGCAAATCAAATCACCCAAATCACCAAAACCCTCAAATATTCAAATACAAAATTGTATAAATTTTTGATTAAGCAACCTAAATTGCACTTGTTCACACATATTTCTAATAAAAGTATAAAACCTAATTAATTCACATAAAGATCAAACCTAAATACCTAATAATAATATTAAAAAAATCTATAATTAACTATCAAATTTGAAAAATGAAGAAGAAGAAATTACCAAAAGTTGGAGAAAATTAGAGAGGCAAACGGTGGCCGGGAAATCGGTAATTATAATGGTGCCCAAAATTGAGATTTTGGTTATATAATGAAAAAATTAAGCAAAGTGTTATGTAATTCTCCTTGTCAAGATCATAGCAGTACGCAGGTTTTGTTTTACTTTCTGTAATTATATTTTATTTTTAATTTTTTTCTCAAAAAAGTTGACTGGGCTGAAGCCCATATGGCCCATAAGCTAATTCTGCCCCTGTTTAAAAGTGAGACTCGGTTTTATTTAGTAATGACAGTGTCGTGGTTTGTTCATTTAATCCGTATTGTCCAAATCCAACAGTTCAATATTTATGCAAGGTAGTAGTACACGATTTCATTCATTTTTATATCGCTCACACATTTTAATCGGTTGATTATATTTCTTTTATAACAAATTCTATTTACACAAAAATTTAATTCTAACTACTATTTAATTTTAGTGACTTAGTGATAAATTCATTTTGATCAAATTATGTCTATTTTAATAGTAATACCGTGTGAATGTATATATTTATTGTAATTCATTGATTTCTTTTAACATTTAATTCTAACTTATTAATTAATTAACTAGCATAATACTCGTGCATAAATGCACGGGATGTATAAAAATAAGTTAATAGTTAATTGAAAATTTTGGTAATTAAATTAAATATTAAATTAAAATAAGAATAATAATATAAATACAGCCTAAATAAACATGTATTTTCAGACCCAAAATACAACAAATTGTATTTTACCCGTCCACGTATTTATTTAACATGTAACCCGCGTATATGACTTGTTTGACGTAGTTAAGTATTATGAAAATATTTAAATCATTCAACCCGTATTTGTCTTCTAATTAACCCGTTTTATAGGTTGGAAAGTTTCAATTTTGATTTTTCTTAATTAACTATCAAAATTTAGATGATGGAAACGTTGAAAATTGCAACAAAAAATTTAGAATAGTGGAACATTTAATTTTTTTATACAAATAGAGTTATAAATTTTTTAAAAAAATATTTCATAATTTGGTGAAAACCTATCAAAGTATCGCAAATTCGCAATACATTGTCTTAAAAATTCATCATTTATAATAATATGGTAAAACGCGCTTAAAATGTTATACTGAAAACACATTTAATAAAAATGGTTAGTTTAAGAGATAAAATGTTATATTGAAAACACATTAAATAAAAATGAAAAGTTTAAGAGATTAAAAAAATATACTACGTATTACATAGAAGATATTTACTTACTTATATGAGATAATTTCAAAAAGAAAATAAATTAAAATAAAACAAAAGGGATAAAAATAAAATAAAATAAAAGGGATAAAAGTATGTAAAAGTTGGAGGGAAAATTTGTGTAGGATGGTTTTTGTTTTATATAATTAATATGGATTAAATTATTTTAGAGATAAACTAAAAAATGATAAAAATCATTTTTTACCCCAAAAATGCCCAAAATGCCGTGAGACTCTTAGGCTAACAATTTATTTCGTTTTTTCAATTTTTATCGGTTTTAGCTTAAAGTTTTTATATTCTAATTATTCTAATTATACTAAAATGATTTAAATTAAAATAAAATTTTATAAAAACTTCATTTGACATAAAAATTGGGCCGTGTACATTGACATTATTTTCCTAAATTTTTCTAAAAGTTTAAGTTTGTTTAACTTATGTTATTATTATACTAAATACTCATTAGAGAAATAAAAACAATAAATAAATAAAAACATCAAACGTTATGAATCAAGTGTGCTAAACTTATCAAAATAGTATGACCATCAACATGAATTACTCAAAATCAACATGGACACCAAACACAAATTAAGAACACAAATGAACATTTTACACTTAATAAATCATTTTCCTAATTAAATTTCACACACATCATAATAAGCACATCTAACATAATTATTATAACATATCATTTACAAAAATTAAAAATAAAAATTGATCAAAAAAATAGGGGAGGCCGTGGCTTAGGAGTTCATTTACAATATTTTTATTTTCAATTTTTCTTCACTTTAAACTCATTGTTAATATATTCACATATTTTTATATATAATTATAATGCATTTAAAACTCATAAAAATGTGGGAAAATATTTGTATACATCCCCTTTAATCATCCAGGATTATAATGAAATTCATACTATATGATTAATAGTCATAAAAGAAATTGCATAATTAAACAAGATATTAGAAATAACCTTGAGTCCTTGCTTTAATGGCTAGAGAATGAATATCAAAAGTATGATATCTTCTAATTGTAGCACCCAAGATTGAATAAGATATGTCTTAGTTCTTGCTAGAAAACTATTTAGGAAAGAAACTGCTTCTTTCTAAAATTTGTGTTGTGAATTATGATGAGTGAATTAGAGAATTAGGTTAAGTCAATTACTCACCTTTCTCCTCTATATCTCGGCCTATATATATATTTTTTGGGGAGAAATTTTTCTTTCCAAAATATAACAACTTGTTGACCAAGAAATCAAAGTGTATCTAGACTCTTTTCTCTTGGTTATCTTAGCTTTATAATATAATGTAATATATATTACTAGTGTCATTATCATGGACCCACTATAATATACCAGTAAATATAAATATCCATATATTTATAATTTGCTCATTAATTATAACAGTTTATGTTTAATTTGCTCATTAAATATAACATTTTATATTCAATTTACGAATTACATTTAATTCGTCTCAGGTAACATTATTTAATCCTTATTAAATGGCCGTATCATCATCATACTGACTAACATTATAATCAGTATTTCCATCACACTGACTAACGTTTTAGTCAAAAACACTGACTAACCTTTTAGTCAATTAGTAAGGCATCAATATGATTATTTTCTTAAATAATCACATTTCTTAAACACATCCTTTACGTGTGACTTTTAGGACCAGTTGATCACCGCCATCTGTATGACAATAACGTCAAACTTATCTAGCAAGCCAACCGTTATCGATAAACGTTAATCAACTGATTACAATACAAAGTATACCCTGTGAACCTGTAGAGATTTATTCATGTTATTGCACTAACTGTGGTGGACACTAAATCCAATACGAATCAACTGACTTTTCCAGCTGACCGCAGCGCCATTAAGAGTAAATACGAATCCAGACTAAGATTTCGAGTCATCTCGATCTGTTTGGAAGTTAGCATCTCACAGAATCGATCAAGCAAGATAGCTTAGTGTCTCCTCCATAAGTCAATACCCAGTCCTTATTCCTCCGTAGGTACTTAAGGATATTCTTAACAGCTATCCAGTGTGCTTCACCTGGATTGCCTTGGTAACGACTTGTCATACTCAATGCATATGCCACGTCTGGACGTGTGCATATCATGGCATACATGATCGATCCTATAGCCGATGCAGAAGGAATCCGACTCATGCGCTGCACCTCTTCCAATGTCTTAGGTGCTTGAGCTTTACTCAAATGCATCCCAGAAATCATAGGAAGGTTCCCCTTCTTAGAGTTGGTCATGCTGAACCTCTCAAGAATCTTATCTATATAAGACTCCTGACTGAGGGATAACATCCGTCGTGATCGATCTCTGTAGATACGGATCCCCAAAATTCTTTTTGCCTCTCCCAGATCTTTCATCTGGAAATGGTTCTTTAACCAAACTTTTACCGAATTTAAAAGAGGTATGTCATTCCCAATCAAGAGTATGTCATTGACGTACAATATTAGGAATGCAATCTTGCTCCCACTCGACTTGATATATAAGCATGGTTCCTCGACCGATCGAGTGAATCCATTCTTTTTTATCACCTGGTCGAAACGATGATTCTAACTCCGACAAGCGTGCTTAAGTCCATATATGGAACGCTTAAGCTTGCATACCTTCTTAGGATTTTTAGGATCAATGAAACCTTCGGGTTGCACCATGTAAAACTCATCCTCCAAATAACCGTTTTAGAAGGCGGTTTTCACATCCATTTGCCAAATTTCGTAATCATGAAAAGCGACAATCGCTAAGATTATCCGAATGGAACGCAGCATGACTACAGGTGCAAAAATTTCATCATAGTGCAACCCTTGCACTTAAGTGAAACATTTTGCCACTAGTCGTGCCTTGTATATATCTGGTTGTCCTTCTACAGAATGCTTTATCATAAAAAGCCATTTGCACTGAAGAGGCCGAACCTTATCAGGTAAGTCAACCAGATCCCATACATCATTCTCATACATAGAGTCCATCTCGGATTGCATGGCATCAAGCCATAGCTTAGAGTCGGAACATGTCATGGCACCTTTATAGGTAGCGGGTTCGTTACTCTCTAGGAGTAAACGGCATTTCTCTCATTCTCCTCGACCATACCAATGTATCTGTCTGGAGGAATGGAGACTCTACCCGACCTCCTGGGTTCCAAAGGAATAGTAACCGCAGCCAATGATGAAGGAACAGTTTCCTCCATTGGTTGCTCGGTTGTTGGTTCTGGAATCTCCGACAGATCGAAAGTTCTACTACTTGTCTTATTCTCGAGAAACTCTTTCTCTAAGAACTTCGCACTAGCCGCAACAAAAACTCGGTGTTCGTTAGGCGAATAGAAGTAGTGACCAAACATCCCTTTTGGATAACCAATAGTATGTCTTGACCGACCGCGGACCGAGCTTATCCTTGTTGGAGTTAGTGTCCTCCACAGTTAGTGCAATAACATAAATAAACCTCTTAAGGTACACAGGGTACATTTTGTATGCAATCAGTTGATTAACGTTTATCAATAACGGTTGGCTTGCTAGATAAGTTTGACGTTATTGTCATACAGATGGCGGTGATCAACTGGTCCCTAAAAAGTCACACCTAAAGGATGTGTTTAAGAAATGTGATTATTTGAGAAATTAATCATATTGATGCCTTACTAAAAGACTAAAAGGTTAGTCGGATTTTTTGACTAAGATGTTAGTCAAGTGTGTGATAATAATACGGCCATTTAATAAGGATTAAATGATATTAGCTAAGACGAATTAAATGTAATTCGTAAATTGAATATAAAATGTTATATTTAATTATTGAATATAATATAAGCTAATTAATCATAAACAGTTATAATTAATTAGAAAATTATAAATATAAGGATATTAATAATTTAATGATATATTATAGTGGATCATATTTATGACACTAGTAATATTATATTATATTAAAAAAAAAAAGCTAAAGGAAACCTCTAGGAAAGAGCCTTATTGCTCTTTGACTCCTTAGTCAACGAGGAATTTGTTTTTGGAAAGCAAAAATTACTCCCCATAATTGATGGGTTGGCCGAGTATTATAGTGTATTTAAGGAGAGTTTTGGCTCATCTTAATTCACTAATTCATTGATCATAATTCACACACAAAAATTTAGAAAATCAGTTTTCTTCTCTCTAAAGTTTTCTAGCAAGAATTAAGGGCATATCTTAAGCAATCTTGGGTGCAACTTTTAGGAGATATCAAGCTTCTTGATATTCAATCTTAGGCCATTAAGCAAGGACTAAAGGTTGTTTTCTTAATCTTATGTTTATTTATGCAATTTCTTTAATGACTATTAATCATATAGAATAAGTTTCATTATAATCCGGTGATCTTAAAGGGCATGTATACAGATATATTCCCACAAGTGGTATCAGAGCCTTAGGGCTATGAAATTGTTTATATGATTTTCATAAAAATTGAATTTGTATAAGTTTAAAAACAAATTGTAAAATCGGTTTTTGAGAAAATATATTTCGGCCAGTTTTATATTTATGTGTGCCGTGTGTTTTTTGTTGAATTCTTGGTCCAATTTGATTCATATATTGTTAATTTAAAAGGTTAAGATGATAATATATGAACTTGTTCTTGTTTTGATTCAATATTGATTGAGTTAGGACTTAGATGGATCTTTAAGATGGATGTTTATGAACATTAATTATTGCTTTATATTATTGGTATAAATTGATTGAGATATTCATGTTAATAGGTTAATTTGAATGATCTTAGTATTATATCAATGTTTAATCAAGATTAGATGTTGTTTTGTTTTATATCAATCGAGATAATTTGAGCATGTTCAAGTTAAATCAGTTTAATTTGAGATTAGATTTAAAAACAAAATTTAAAAAAAAAAAAATTTAATTTCGGTTTTTTAGAAAAATTTTTAAAACCGTGTGTTTTTTTATTTTATTTGTTTCGGTTTGTTTTTTATTTTGTTTAAACCGATTTGTATTATGCATTATAAAGATAATGTATGATTAAGGCTTGTGAAGAGGTTCACATAAGATTGATACCCTATTATTTTAAAAAGGTTTAAAATAATGTTGGATTTAATTCATGTTATACTTGATAATATGTATTAAGATGGATTATGATTGATTAAGATTGTTGTGTGCAATTGAGGAATTGTCACATAATCTTGATCTTATTAAAAGGTGGTTTGGATTAATAATAATTAATCTAGTTTAGTTGATTCTTTTATCTTGGTTGAATGTTGTTTGAATGGATTAATTTTTCGCATTATTTTGTACAAAAGGTTGTAATTTACTAGTGTGGCCTTAGAAGATTATGTTTTCGTAATGAAAGGAAACATGATCGTTGGTTGTATTATTGAAATCTCGTATCTTCCCTCTTGTAATAATATTTTTAAAGTTATTTTGAAATTAGAATGTAAATAGGTTTGCATTTGTAATTTTAATTGTAATTTGAGAAGACTCAAGATTCAAGATGGAGATCGGATGGCTCACTCCTACTATATGGATCAAACCAAGATGGAACATCAAGACAAGCTTCTAGGGTCCAAGGATGGATTCCAACTTGTATTTTTGTTTATTTTGGTAGGATAGGCCACACTAGGTGTTTTTATTTTGCGTTCTTTTTCCATTCTCATTGCGATGTTTGCTTGTTTAGATAGTTGCATCATATTCCGCCTAAACTAAACCAAACCACCTAATATTGCATGAAAATTGACTCATATAGTTTGCATTTTCATCCTAGACATACCGATGTCACATGTTTTAAGCCATCACCTTAGTTTATATCATTATCGTTTTGCTAGACTTTTGTTCACTTAAAATGAATTAAATAAGATGATGGGATCTTCCTCTAAAGTTAAAAAAATTGAGATTAGTCTTTATAGGAAAAGCTACTATGAGCCCCTTCTTCGTCGGTAGGCATGTAGGACCTTACTCTCCACATGACCCCTTCTACGTTGGGTAAGTAGTACGTGTTGACCTATTTTACCTCAACATTATAGTTCGAGTAATATCTCGTAGTTATAATGGGCTAATAGATAGGATTTGCTGAAATCTATCGACCGAGAGTTCTAACAGTAGAATTAGCCAAGAGGTTGGCTTATCAATTTAAAGAAATTGAGTCTTGGGATCACTTATGTAATTCTTGAGGGAGGTCGATTATATAAGTGCACGAGTCATTGCATTAAATCATCATTGCATAATACTGAAGGTACCGGGAAGGTGGGAAAAACCTATCGACGCCTACGCCGCCACTCGCCACGTCTTGGGCGCCGAAGCGGAATGCGCCTCGCAGAAAAAGTCTTGTGAGTTTTGAGAAAATGGGGGAGATCATTGCATGAATTTGTGACCAAAAAAGAAAAGTAGAAAATCCTTTTTGAAAATGTATTTTCGGAGTCGCCACCAAATATTAAAGGAATTTGGAACCTATTCAACGCGTCTTGAAATACAAGACACGAGTGTCTCAGATTTCAAGATGCGCCGATATCTATCAACTGAGGTTCAAAACCGCAGAAGGGATTCGGAGTGAGGTTACTTTTCAAAAGTTTTGACAAAAATGTGTTTTTGAAAACTGAAATCAAAAAGCCTACGTAAAAGTAGTCTCTACTAATTTGAAAACATTTATTTAATTTCGATATTTGGGCTAAAATGACGCTACGTACAAGTGCGAATATATATGACTCGATAAAAATGCATAAATAATGTAAATAGTCAAAATAATGACTTTACTATAGGAAATGTACGTTAAATAATAATTTATTGGCTAAATTATTACCATAAACGTTATTTTCCGACCTCGTATTTTGACTCTTTAAGAATTTGTAAAAACCCTCATTTTTGACATGCTAAAAGACTCCATGAAACGGTACAATTTAGTGTTGGATCCGTGATTCTAGTCGTTATTTAATGCATGAATGAGGACTTGCATAATTATAAAAGTGACGTCGGTTTGCTTTAGTGATAATGAGTCGTTTATTTATGCGATATTGGCGGGGTTTAGACGGATTATGAATCCGAATTACTACAACCGACATTTAATACGGCTTCGCTAATGCCAATATCGGGTTGGGTTAATGTAACCCCTTTGTCCGAGTCTCAAAACGTCCCAGAGCGTAGGTAAAATGTTTACCTTTCGAAAGTGAAAAGACGGTATTTTTGAGTGGATTTTGTGAGTGTGTTAATGTGTTTTGTAAAACCGATTGTTTTGAAATGAATGAAGTGGGTTGGTATTTATAGAGGTTGGCTTATTTGAAGGTGGACAAAATATAAATCGCCTGTATACAGGCGTTTTATATTTTGTTTGGGTTGGATTTTGTAAGAAAAATCAAAAAGGCGGCTGTTACAAAACAAAAACATAATCGCCTGTTGACAGGCGTTTAACTTTTTAATCGCCTGTCAACTGGCGATTGTATTTTTGTTTTGGTGGGCTGTTTTATGCCGCCATTTGGTTTTGGTTGTGTGATTAGGTGATGATTATGTTTTATTTAGATATTTTGGGCCAAATTAGTTTTTGGCTCAATTTTGATTTTCGTGCTTCGGTTTTTGTCGTGTTTTTCGGTTTTGGCTCGAAATAAAATAATATTAGGTTATATTATTTTATGGTATCGTGGAGTCTTGTTTTGTGAAAATGTGACACGGGACGCACTTTGGCCCGTTTTGAGTGTTGTGTTAGTGTGCGTTTTGGGGTCGTTTTTGTAAGTTTGGGCCGTTTTGTAGCTAGTCACCGCTTTTGTGGCTTGGCTTAATAAGACGTCCTCAGATCGTGCTCGTGTTGTGCTTATAATGACTAAGAGTGACATTCATTTTTATGATTATGCAAGTCCAAATTAATACGCTAAAAATGACTAATACGTTTTAGACGCTTTTGTACCGTTTTGACTCTTTTAAAAGCATGCACGAAAGTCCTTTTCATCATCGGGTTTGTTTTTGGGGGGTACGGATACGGGTATCTACAGAGCCCCCAGTTTGACTGAGCTTGGACAAAGCGTTAGTCAAACTTAAAGATAGTATCCGGACCATTACAGTCTCGGTACTACCTGGCGGCGCTAAGCATGTGTCTTATGGGAGAGACGAGGACTTAGCGCCGGAAACGCGGAGGACGACATGTTTTTAAGGACATGACGGCCCTACATGTTTAAGGGCATGTCGGCCGCATGTGGCTCGAGTAATTTCACCGGGCGCCTTGTTTGTGTTTCTGCTTGTGCTTCTGGCTTGTGCTTTGCTTGCACTTCTGGCTTGCGCTCCTGGCTGTGCTTTGCTTGCGCTCTTGGCTGTGCTTTGCTTGCGCTTCTGGCTTGCGCTCTTGGCTGTGCTTTGCTTGCGCTTCTGGCTTGCGCTCTTGGCTGTGCTTTGCTTGCGCTTCTGGCTTGCGCTCCTGGCTGTGCTTTGCTTGCGCTTCTGGCTTGCGCTCTTGGCTGTGCTTTGCTTGCGCTTCTGGCTTGCGCTCTTGCCTATGCTTTGCTTGCGCTTCTGGCTTGCGCTCTTTGCTGTGCTTTGCTTGCGCTTCTGGCTTGCGCTCTTGGCTGTGCTTTGCTTGCGCTTCTGGCTTGCGCTCGTACGGACGTCTCGTAAAAGAGGTTACGTGTTTTTGTGTTTGGTTTATAAAAGTGGTTTAGGTTTTTGTGAACGTCTCTTGGGGAGGTTACGTGTTTTTCTCATAAAAAGTTAGGTTTTTATGGACGTCTCGTGAGGAGGTTACGTGTTTTTCTCATAAAAAGTTAGATTTTTATGGACGTCTCGTGAGGAGGCTACGTGTTTTTCTCATAAAAGGTTAGGTTTTTATGGACGTCTCGTGAGGAGGCTACGTGTTTTTCTCATAAAAGGTTAGGTTTTTATGAACGTCTCGTGAGGAGGCTACGTGTTTTTCTCATAAAAGGTTAGGTTTTTATGAACGTCTCGTGAGGAGGCTACGTGTTTTTCTCATAAAAGGTTAGGTTTTTATGAACGTCTCGTGAGGAGGCTACGTGTTTTTGCTTTTTCTCATAAAAGGTTAGGTTTTTATGGACGTCTCGTGAGGAGGCTACGTGTTTTTCTCATAGAAAGTTAGGTTTTTATGGACGTCTCGTGAGGAGGCTACGTGTTTTTCTCATAAAAGGTTAGGTTTTTATGAACGTCTCGTGAGGAGGCTACGTGTTTTTGTGTTGTGTTTCGATTGTGTTTGAAATAGGTCAAAGCGACAATCAAGAAATGTTCAAAACAAAGTCAAACCCATAGAACAAAAATATAATCGCCTCAGAACAAAGCGACTAAATTTTAATCATCGCTTACAGGCGATTAGAATTTTGTTTGGCGTTTTTTGGTTAAACTCGGGAAAGAACGAAGGGGGAGGCCTATTTCATTTTCAAAACAAAAACAAAATCGAAAACCCCAAAATTCAATCCGGCGATTTTCTAGACCAAAATTCGATTTTCCGACTCCTACAATTCATCATGGACCAAGGTACGTATTCAACTCGCTTGGTTTTTCGGGTTTTGAAGTCTGTTTGAGTCGGTTTTAACTTGAAATACCGTTTTCTAGGGTTTGGATCGAAAATGTCGGTTTGATTCGAGTTTAGCTCTCGTCCTTGCTTGAAAACGTTAGCCATGGTTGGTATTGTGCTTGCATTGCTTGTCTTGCTGTCGTTGTGTGAAAAACCCGGCTTGTGGTCTCGATTTTCGTACGTTTTGCCTCGGAGGGCATTTTGGTCATTTTTGAAAATGTCTCGAAAATGGCTCAAAACTTCAGTGTAGCTTACCCATTAGTAGTATAACGCGTTGGTGAATTCGGTTTGTTGAAATGGTCGCGAAAAAACGGTTCGTTTGGGTGAAAAACCGTGTAGGAGGGGGTAAAGTCGGGGCTTGTGCTCTGTTTTTGTAGCGTAAGGCGATCCCGAGTGGCTTGGTTTTTTTGAAAATGTTGTAGCACGCCTGTGTGGAGGTTTGGGTGGCTTGTGTGCGAAAAATGGCCTGAAAAACCGTGATTTTCGAATGATTTGGTATAAGGGCCGAAATTTTGGTCGAAATTTTTCGGTTCCGAAACTTGCCCGAATTCTCTGTATTGCATTGTTATGGCTAGCATGGTACATACTTGGCTTTGTTTTGTAGGAAATGTGTTGTTTGGAGGTGTTTTGGAGCGTTTTTTGTAGTTTAGGCTAGGTTTCCAAAAATCGCTTTTCCTCGCTTTTGTGTTCCGTGCAAGTAATGTATTGGACTGTATGTTGTCTGTGTTGGCTAGAGGGCTGTTTTGTGGGAAGTGGGGGCTTGTTGGTTGAGTTACGGTCAAGAAAAGGCCGTTTTTGTAGTTTGTAAGCATTTTGTAAAAGCTATTCAGTCGAGGTGTCCGGGACATCATTTTCGCATGGAATTTTTTGCACGTGTTTATTGTGATTTATGAGTTGGGTCTGTCTCAGAAAATGTGGGTTTCTGGCTTTCTGTAGCGTTTTTCCCTTTTTTGCTATTTTTGGGTTAAAAAGGCCTGTTTTCTGCCTTTTGGCTAGTTCTCTGCTGCTTTTGCGCGTGCTTGCTCTTGACTTGACCGAGTAGGACGTATATATCGTATACGTCTCATGGAATTTGATTTTCTGTGCTTCTGCTCCGTTTTGGCCTTATCGGTGGATAATGTAGGCCTTAATGCTCGATTCCGCTTTTGCTTTGCTTCGCTTCTTGAGTGACTTGCTATTGCCGTTGTCTGAGTATGCCCTTGAATCTTGTGCAGGTGATCCTAAGCCTTCAGTACCTACTTCCATTGACATGGATCGGGTCTTGGCTGGCGTTGACTTTACCGTTCTGAGGGACGAGCATACTCCTACTTCGTACGCCGCGCTGAGGTTTCTGAAGGTCCGCCACAGTCGGACTTGCTGAGAGCTTTTCCTCAGACGCCTGGAGCTTCTACGACGCCAGGGAGTGAGTTTCAGGGCGCCGTTGTGGAGTCTCCTGCCTTCTCTGCTAGTGGTGCTAGTGTTTGCGTCGTCTGGGCCTTCTGCGAGTGGCCTGCGTGGCGCCGTTTCCCTGGTGGTCTGGCGGTCGATTAGTGTTGCGGGTCGTGGCGTTCTTTGCCGAAGTCGCCGCTTTTTTTAATGATGCGTGAGAGACCGCCGCTGGGTTGGCGGACGCGGTCTTCCGTGATGCTAGCGGTAGCGAGCCGCCGCTGGTCGCCGAGGTCCCCCCGCGGTGGCCGAGGTCGCTCAGGTGTCGCCTCGTAGTCTTTGCAGGGCGCGGACGCGCCGCGCCGTGGGGACGCCTGAGGCTCCCGGGAGGCCGTGGGAGGTCGGGCGGCCGCAGGTCTTTGCGGACGTGGTCGTAGCGGTCTTTGGAGGACGCCCGTGGCTTCGGAGGGGCCGAGGCGCAGGTCGTGGGCGCTGCTGCAGGGTTTCGCAGCACGCATTACGCTGCTGCTCAGGGGCGCTCGCGCCCCGGAGGGGGCCAAGTTAGCAGGTCGCGGCCGTGGTCCGAGGAACCCGGCGAAAGCGTAGCGTGGACGAAAGCTTGGCGAGGCGCAGAGGCCACGACGCCGAGCTCGCGCCGCTTCGAGGTGGTGACCGGACGAGGCCGAGGTCGCCGGTGTTTTGAGGAGGTTGGAGCAGGGGAGACCTCGCGAGGTCACGCGAGGCGTGGTCGTGCTCGGTCCGGAGCCGTTACGAGGATCCTCCCGAAGCCTGAGGGGTCTTCGAGTGACGAGGATGAGGATCTTGACGAGATCGCGCAGAGGCCACCGCCGAGGCCGAGATCGCCGAGGTCGCCGCGGCCGCCGCCAGCCGCCGCCGCCAGCCGCCGCCGCCAGCCGCCGCCGACGCCGCCAGTTCCGCTGGCCGCCGCGGGGCCGCTTTGGTCGGGGTCGTTCAGGCCAGGCTCGTGGAGCAGGTTCAGGATGAGGTCGAGGTCAGGCCACGCGAGGCCGAGGCCGAGGCCGAGGCAGAGGCCGAGGCGAGGCCCAGGATGCAAGCGCGGTAGCTCTCGAGGCCGCAACCCGAGGTTTTCATGGGGATGGTTGACGAAGTCGGGCGAGAGGCCTAACTATCCTCACGGCCCTCGCCAGGGTCGCAGTGGCCATTTATCGGGACGACGTGACTCGCTCGAGTCGCTGAGCACTTGTCGATTCGAGCGAAGGTCGGCTTCCCCGTTAGGCTCGATGAGGACCTTCTCTCCGGGTTTCTGACTGTTCGACAAGCTGAGGGTAGGCTCACCCAGAGGAGCGGATATAGTGCTCGGGATGCCTTTGGTCCCCTGGTGCAGAAGTGGAGGGAGGTGCGTGGTAAGCGGGTGAATTCGCGCCTCACTGTACTTCGGGCGTTGTTGGATAGGTTTTGGGATACAACCAACACCTTCCACATGCCTCGTTACGAGGTTGGCGTGACTCTTTCTTCGTGGGCAGTTGTCACTGGTCGCTTCATGGTGAGGCGATTTGATCGGGGCGTGAGCGACCTCCCATCGATAGCCCACGAGTCAGGCGCCCGATTGGCGATCGGGTTAAGTGCGGGTAGGTGAGAGCACACGCTTTCACCGGACTATTTGGTTTCACGACTTCTTCGAGGGGAGGAGGAAGAAGAAGGGGTCTACTCGAGCGAAGCGCCGAGCGTAGGTCTTACTGTGGTCAGGTGGTTTCTAACCGCCACCCACTTTGGCGACAAGGGGAGCGAAAGGCCGACGGTGTTGATGGCGCCGCTTGACATGACGCGCCTAGGTGACTTTGACTGGTCACTCTACTGGGTCTGGCTGATCCGGCACTCGAGGACGCGCGGCGCTCGACCGGATTGACGAGGATTCGGGATGTGTCTCTCGTGGGCCCCGGGTCTTCGATGGAGGTAAGTTTTGATTTCGCAGAGTCTTGTTATCTTGTCCCCGCTTCCTTTGTAACGCTGTATTCTCGATTGCTAGCCTTGGCGCTACGCCACTTCCTTCTCTCGCTCCCGACACGCCCAGCGACGGCCACGCATCTCGCTTCCATGCGACGCCGATAATGGATCGGAGGGGTATTGGCCTGAACTATGATGCGCTCGCGCGCCTTCAACCCGGATGACGATGGATAAGGTAAGCGGTGATTGTGTTTTGTATTCTGGTCTTTGTAGCTCCTGGCTTTGTGTTTGCTTTTGTAGTTTATGATTTGGTTTTGTTTTGTAGTTCGCTCGCGACCCTCGAGGAAGTTTACCGGCCCCTCCGACGATCGCAGCCGCTTTGGTCCCCTCGACGGACGGCGGTCAGATATCGAGACCCAGACGGCCAGACCGGTACTTGGGCGAAGGCCTATCTCGCGCAGACGTCGCGGGCGCTTTATCGCACTGCTTCCTCCGCCTTGGTTTTGTTTCAGGAGACGCCCGACGCTAACGAGCATCGTGGACGCACTACCATGAGGCGAAGTCCGACTCTGCCGAGGCCTACCGAGGATTACGTGACTTAGGCACAAGATGCCCGCCGACGCCGTGATCGAGGTATGTTTTGTTGTTGTTTTTCTTTATGCTTTTGGTTTTAGGAAGCAAAATTTACCCTATTTTTGTTTTGCAATGACGTGATCTCGATCTTGAGTTCCACCTCCTCCGCTCGTCGAGGATCTGCTGGTTGTTCACGAGGACTGCTCTCATTCGATCGTGCTACCGCCTTGCCTGGCTGTGGTCACCGATGCGGGCCTAGAGAGGTGGGATCCGCGCGTGAAAAAGGTATTCACTTTCTTCTTTGTACAAAGATGAGTATTATGTAGTATAGCTCCCGGCCAATTAGATTTTATTGTAAAATCATAATTCCAACTTTGTTGAAGCAGTTTTTTGATTATAGCCCCCAATTTGAGTTAGATTTTATTGTAAAATCATTAGTCAAACTCCGCTGAAGCGTTTTCAATCAGAGCCCAGGTGGAAAGCTAAGTATATTTTGCATGTTGTTGGCGGTGTGACTACCGAGGGGCACAGTGAGGTCGGGCGCGCAAACCGGTGGCGGGTCAGTCGTGAATGAGAAAGTGGTCGACGCGAGGCGCAGAGGAGGCGCCGACGCCGACTGAGTTAGCGAGGTCGTATCGGCGAGGAGGCGCGAGATCGCGTCGAAAGCCGAGGTCAGCTATACCGAGGAGTCAAGCGAGTCCCGGCAGAGCTGCAGGGTCGTGATGCAGAGGAGCTAGATAGGCGCGCTACGAGATCGACTCAAGGCCGCCTTACAAATACGTGATCATTCGCAGTAGGCTTGGATTTGTGTGTATATTTTGGTCTTGTATTAATATTTTGTTTGTAACGGTTTATTTATCGGGACTTGTGTAGGGTTGATTTTTTGGTTTTGTGGGTGTTTATGGTTTTAATTTGGTTATTTTGTCTTGTTGCGAAAAATGCATTCCTGCGTCGTAGTAGGGTCTGAAATCCTCGCGTATTTGCGTGACGAGCGCATTCGCAAAACAGTGTTAGTCGTAAAAGCACATATATACGTCTCGATTGAGACTGACTCGCTAATGACCAAACTAAAGGCAAATATGGAGTTTTGAAAAACGCTGTTTTGAAAAATATTTTAGACTTTTAAAAAGACGTTTTTGACATTAAAAATGTGAGCTAAAACGACGTTTTGAGATGAAAATTGTGAATGCGAAAAATCATATTTTGTGTTGTGTTATTTTTTGTGTGATTATCGTGTTTTGTGAAAACGAAAAATACGAAAGACGGGAGTCAATTACGCAAATCGAGACGACGTGACGGGACCGTGAATGTCGACCAAAAGGTCGGTAAAAGTAATAAGGGGTAATAAGTTAAAAAATTTAGGGTATAGGTGTGTAAGAAGTGTAAGAAATCGAATAATTTTGTCAGAAAAGAAAAAGAAAATCGCCTGTAAATAGGCGATTTATTTTTAATCGCTCGCTTACTGCGATTACAATTTTGTTTTGTGGTTTTGTTTGATTTATTTTAATCGCTGTTCTCTAGCGCTTAAGTTTTTGTGTTGTATTTCGTTGTGCAAATCTCTGGCTATAAAAGGAGGGCTAGGTTAACTCATTTCACTCATCCTTCGTTTTCCATTCTCGATTTTCCAAAAATATTCGTAATATTTACTAACATTCGTCAATTATGGAGGATTTTGAAAGGAACTTGCGCCGCTGGTGTGTGCGTCTTTGCTCGCATCGAGAAGAAGCTTTTGAAAGATTGCGGAGTTGGCGTATTTCGTGGGCTAAGGCATGTTCGAATGGAGCCAGAGTTCTTGGATGCATGTCTTGAGTATTGGGACCTGAGTTTCCATGTTTTTCGCTTTCCCAGCGGAGAGGTCTGTCCGTTAGTTGAGGAGTTTGGAGCCATTGGTGGGTGGTTACGTACTAACCTACCTGTGTTAAAGTGATCCAGGTATAAGAGGCATGTAAGGACATACCTCCAAATGACCTGCGACGAGACAGATGAGTTATTTGTCGGGAGTCGATCAATCTCCACCGCCTGCGGTCAAGATTTTATGGATTATGACAACGAAACATCTCCTTTCGCGCCAAAAGTGGCGCTGGCGCTCGCTTGGTGCATGTTTACATGTTTCCCGACTCGTTGTATGAGGGAGCGCTTGGTGACCCTCGCTTGATCACGCTTGTCCAACAGATGGAGTACGGCCAGAACCCTTCCGCCGTGATTTTGGCCGAGACGATCCTGGCCTGGATGACCGAGCGTGCAATAGGGAGCGCCCATACCGAGGGTGTCCTCGATCCTTCGTATGGGCCGATGGAGCGCCTAAACGCGGCCGGGCGACATTAGCCTCGGGCGGTCACACTCGGGGCGTGACTAATCGTTACATAAGGTGGTCGACTCCACATCATCGCCCCGACGATTACTTTCCGATCTTGTGAGGTCATCCGCCATCCGCTGGCTCGCACTGCGTGGTGGGGATAGTTGACGTGACGGCCAGGCAATGGACGATGGCCCTCCGTAGTCTTTCTCTCGCGGTTTGACATGGGCGCCTACATCCATCCTTTCGCGAGCGAGGCGACGCATGTGGCGGGCACGCTTTATCCTGGTCATGACACTATGGTGCAGGGATGGTTATGCCGACTAGTGATATAGTCGACGCTGGGCGAAGGCCGGGTTACGCGCCTGCGTGGCCTCAGAATGGGTGTTCCTAGGACGATTCGGTATCACCGCCTATACTAGGTGGATCGCTGCCCGTGAGCCCTCATAAGAGGTCGTGGGCTTCGCGCTTAGAGCTAAAGCGCCTCCTCAGGCTCGAACGCTGCGCTGGTCAGTGGGTTAGTAGGGGTTGAGGGTTGGTGTTCCCCTATTCAGCTGGAAGGTTTTAAGTCTGCTTTGGAAAATAACCTGGTTTTAGTTTATGTGTGCTTTGTTAGTACTATGTTCATATTATGTTGTATTTATGTAATATATTATCTATCCTAAACCCGATGTACGTGCCGGGACTTGTACTGTAATATATTATAATGTTGTTAGTGTAGTTTATGCTCCTACGTCTAAAAAATCCAAAATGTAACCGTTCTTTTTAAGATTAACAAAAATCAGGTTTTTATTTACGACTTTGCCTCATTTTGCTTGTTATTCTGTGTGAAATTCCTTGGCTCTAATCTCTTTTCAAAAGTTTAGAATGCAAGCATGGTTTTTATGCAAGCATGGTTTTTAGGAAATTTTTGTATTGACTATTCCCTCGACTTTTTTAAGCTTTGGGTTCGTCGTTTTGTGTTGAGTGTCGTTCTTTTTACCCTCAGCTTTAAAAGACGAATTTTTGTGTTGACTATGTCCTTGACTTTTTTAAGCTTTGGACGCATCATTTTGTGTTGAATGTTGTCCTTTTAACCCTTCAGGTTTAAAAGACGAATTTTTGTGTTGACTATGTCCTTGACTTTTTTAAGCTTTGGACGCGTCATTTTGTGTTGAATGTTGTCCTTTTAACCCTTCAGGTTTAAAAGACGAATTTTTGTGTTGACTATATCCTTGACCTTTTTTAAGCTTTGGACGCGTCATTTTGTGTTGAATATCGGTTGCGCTTTTTGCAAAGCTGCCTACGTATCCACGAAAAGTGGAATCAAACCGACGTAGTTCGGAAGTGTACGTTTAGGGGCATACCGGCCCAGGAATTGTGTTTGCTTTTTTGTGGTGAATGTGCACGCTAGGGCATGCCGCCCATGAATTGTGTTTGGTGGATGCATGTTTAGGGCATGCCGCCCATGAATTGTGTTTCATGAGGGTGCACGTTTAAGGGCATGCCGGCCCATGAACATGTTTAAGGACATGTCGGTCCATGAATTGCTTTTGATTTTTGTGGAGAGAAAGAGCATGTTTAGGGGCATGCCGGCCCATGAACATGTTTAAGGACATGTCGGTCCATGAACATGTTTAAGGACATGTCGGTCCATGAATTGATTTTTAGAAAATTTCGCATTTTATAGATACATTGCAAGGCATTTTTAAGGGTAGTACTTTTTAGTCGGGTCGAGGTTCGCTATGAGGTTAAACTCTTGACCGCCCAAGTTTGTTAGTTTTATCGCCCGCTTGTATATCTCTTTGACGAGGTAGGGTCCAGCCCAATTAGGCTTGAACTTTCCTCGTGGGTCAACTGGAAGTGGTGCTCGGACTGACTTTAGTACGAGATCACCTACTTTTATGTTTCGTGGCTTAACTCGTTTGTTGAATGCTCGTTGTAGTCGGGCTTGGTACATTCGTACGGTACTCAGGGAATGCAGTCGGCGTTCATCCAGGAGCATGAGTTGTTCGTACCGTTCACGTGCCCATTCTGCTTCCGGGATGCTACTTTCCATTAGTATGCGTAGAGACTGTATTTCTATTTCCACTGGTCGGACGGCTTCCATGCCATAGGTGAGGAAATAGGGGGTCATGCCTGTGGGCGTGCGAATGGTAGTGCGGTATCCCCATAATGCATATAGTATCTTGTTGGGCCAATCTTTGCAACTGTCGATCATCTTCTCGAGTATGGTGACGACCGTCTTGTTTGCTGCTTCAACGGCTCCATTGGTTTGGGGTCGATAGGGCGAGGATTTGTGATGTTGGATGTTGTATTTTGTGAGTATGGCTTCCGTCTCGCGCTGAAAGTGCGAGCCTTGATCGCTGATGAACTCATGGGGTATGCCATATCGGCATATAATGTTTGTCTGTATGAATTTGGCGACTTCTTCGGGAGCCGAGGGTTCAAAAGACGCCGCTTCTACCCATTTAGTAAAGTAGTCGATGGCCACCAAAGACGGGCGTTGACCTCCGCTCAATGGGGTGGACTTTTCCTATCACGCCGATGCCCCAGGTTGAAAAGGGCCAGGTGAGGTTAGTCAGATAGTGGTGATGGTGGTACATGTTGGACGTTGCTGAAAATTTGGCAATTGTGGCAGTGCTTGACGTATTGGATGCAGTCTGCTTCCATGGTCGTCCAATACCATCCTAGTCGTAGAATCTGCTTGCAGAGTGCTCGAGCCGCTCATGTGGGGTCCGTGATTCGCCATCGTGGACTTGCGTGACGATTTCCTCGCCTTTCTTGTAGTCGGCCATATGAGCGGCCCTTGTGGTGTTTTCTTGAGTAATTGTCCCATTTCTAGCACAAATTGGGAAGTTAGAGTCCGATAGCTCTCGCCCACGCTTATCTGTCGGGTGGGTAAGTGTTGTCTGCTTTGTAGTTGATTATGGCTTGATACCAAGGCTCATGGCCGCTTCGGCCCGCCCAGGTCAATAGTATGGATGTATGTGGTTCGCCACGCCTTTCGACGATGATGGGTAGTAGCTTCATGTCCGTGGCATGTTCGGGAGGGATGAGAGTTTTGACAAAGGCCGGCAAGAACCGTTTTCTTCCTTGGGAGGTGGTAAAATTCGATGTCAGCCGGGTTGGTTAGGAGTTTTTGTACTTTTGTTTGGTATTTGGTGAGGTTTCGCCATGATCTTCCATGCCCCGGTCACTTGATTTATGATGAGGAATGAATCTCCATGCACCCGTAGGTTCTTTATTTTGAGGGCGATGGCGGCTTGCAGGCCGTAAATGCAGGCTTCGTATTCTGCGGCGTTGTTTGTGACGCTAAAATCGAGCTTGATCGAGAGCGGAGTATGGTCATCATTTGGGGATATTAAGAGTATTCCTACTCCGTAGCCGCGGTAATTTGATGCTCCGTCAAAGTATAATTGCCAGTACTCCCTTTCTATGGCGAAGATCCCATCGTCCGGAAATGACATTGTATCGATCATGGGTTGTTCGATGATAGCATTTTCTGCAAGGAAGTCTGAAACTGCATTTCCCTTGATTACTTTCAGAGGGAGGTATTTGAGTTCATACTCGGCGAGGAGTAGAGTCCATCTGGCCATACGCCCATTTAGGACTGGTTTTTCAAATAGGTACTTGAGGGGGTCCATCAGGGAGTAGACTTTTGTTGTGCTAGTGAGTAGGTAGTGCCTGAGCTTTTTGGTGGCCCAGACTAGCGAGAGGCAGCTTTTCTCGACTGGTTCATACCGAGTTTCGTAATCGTGAAACTTTTTACTGATGTAGTAGATGGCCCGTTCTTCGTTGTTGACTTCCTGGGCGAGCATGGCACCCATAGCATTTGGCGTGGTCGTTAAGTATAGCGACAATGGCAAGTCCTTTGTGGGGTAGCGAATCCGTGGATTTGTGAGCGTGCTCTTGACTTTGTCGAATGCTTGTTGACAATCGTCGTCCCATTTCAGATGCTCTTCTTTCTTCAATTTTTGAAGATTGGCTCACAAATCATGGTGAGTTTCTTTGATAACCCGAGATATATTGGACTTGTCCCAAAAAGCTCCTTATTTCGCCGATGTTGCTTCGCGGTTTCATACCCATTATTGCCTTGATTTTGGTCTGTCTATTTCGATCCCGCTACCGCTTACTATGTGACCCAAAGAACTTGCCTGATGTGACCCCAAAGGTGCATTTCTCGTGGGTTTAGTCGCATCTTATACCGCTTAATTCGGGTGAAGAACTTCCGGTTTGTGGACGTGGTTGTCCCTTTCCTTTGACTTCACGATCATGTCGCCGACGATACCTCGACCTCCTTATGCATCATGTCGTGGAGCAAGGTGGTAGCAAGACGCTGGTAGGTAGCGCCGCATTTATGAGCCCAAATGGCATGATCGTAGAAGAATAGGTTCCTGTGGGGTTACGAAAGTGGTTTTTGGCATGTCGTCTCGCCGCCATTTTGATTTGGTTGTATCCTCGCATATCCATCCATGAATGACAAGAAGGCGTGGTCTGCGTGTTGTCGATCGTGATATCCATGTGAGGTAGCGGAAATCGCCTTTGGGCGTGCTTTGTTTAGGTCTCGGAAGTCGGCACATACCGTATTTTGCCGCTCTTCTTCATGATCGAACCATGTTGGAGACCCAATCGTAGTATTCAATGACTCCTGGATGAATCCAAATTGTAGTTGCTTTTCGATCTCTTCTTTGACCATGAGAGACCATTCTCGCTCGATGCGTCTGAGCTTCGCTTGACGGTCCGAACCTTGCTTGATCGGGATGCGGTGTTCACTATCTCGCGGTCTATGCCGCATGTCCTTATATGACCAGGCAAAGACGCCCTTAAACTCGCGAGGAGCTTGGTGTATGTGGCCCTTTCTTCTCGTGGCTTAGGAAGCCCCCGCCAGTAGCTTCGAGGCTCTTCGAGCGTGCCTATGTCGATGGTTGTTGTGTCTTCAATGATGGGCTCCTGTTCGGGTTTTGAAACAATGCTTGCAATGTATCTATATAATGCAATGTTATTTAGTTTAAGTTTATCGCAATCATTAGAAAGAGTAGATTTTAAATGAGGCAAAGAGTAACCAAAAACTTTCATGTTATTAATGTTATCAAAAGCGGTTACATTTGAAGATAGCTCAGACGAGGGAGCTTTGGACAACCTTAATGACTCTAGTTCTTTAGCTAAATTGATTATATCGGGGAGATAGCCCGGAGGCTTAGTCGGGGCATAAGACTTAAAATGACGACGGGGAAGTTTAAATTCTACGACGGTCTTTTTGTTGATGGCGTGTGTTGGGACCAGAAAACCAAGCTGGTCCAGACCTGTGCAGGTTGGTCCAGGACCTTCAGCCAGGTCCAGACAAAGTTCAGGATCTACAATCAGGTCCAGGATCTGCAGACAGCACCAGATAGCACAGACAAAGCAAAGGTGCAGGTCAGGAGAGGAAAACCCAAGATGGGCCGAGCCCAACAAAAAGGAAGTCATTATAAAGCAAGTCCAGAAATACAAACAGCAACCCTAGAAGTGGACGTTACAAGACTCAGTCAAGGGACTAAACTGAAGCCTGAAAGATAGGAGCAGCTGGAGAAGAAAGGGGGAGAAGTTACCTACAACTAAGGAAAGAGACGTTGGACCCTAGCAGTACTATAAAAGGAGTAGAGCTCAGAAGAAAGAGGCATTCATTATTCACATCAGAAGACACACTACTCAATTTTACTACTTTCAAACACAATTCACAAGCAACTAAACACTTTGTCTTTATTTTACGCCTTTATTGTATTCTGTACCAGTTGGTCCAGACTCTGTACTTCCTGAACCAGAACTAGTGCATAACCTCTCCTGGCTTGGCGCCCGTGGTTTTCCCTTAACATTTAAGGGTTTTTCCCACGTAACCATATCGTGTGTCTTATTCTATTTTCTTTGCTTTTCTTTACGTTACAACTCAATAATCACAATCACAATTGAAGGATAGTACTAGTAGATCCACATACACTAAAACGAACCGTGTGAGAAAATCACCCCGAACAGATTGGCGCCGTCTATGGGGATACTAGTTTATTAATCCTACAACATTTTCCCAATCAACGAGATCAACCAACGCGAAAGATGGAAGGTACAAGTGCAGGCTTACGTCAAGCTCCAGGAAGAGTTGCAACAAGCCAAGCAAGTTGCAGAACAGGCCAAGAAAGCTGCAGAGGATGCTAAGGCTGAGGCTGCAAGGCTGAAGAAGGCAGAGATTACCCTAAAGAAGCAATTGGAGGCCTCTGCACAGAAGAAAGCCTCAGGATCCAGGATCCCACCAGGTACACCATTTTCTGACGTGATCAAACAACTTGACTTCTCTACTTTCTCTTCTGCAGGGTCAAAAGGCACAAAAGGCGATCCACTCCATGTAGAGGAAGACCAAGAGAACAACGGTGCAGGTGGAAGCGGTGAACCAAAGACACCAGAGGGAGTAAGTGCAGGCCAGGTCATGGAATACATGATGATGGAGATGCAGAAACTCTCAGAGTTGGTACGAAAGGTTCCAGGACTTCCACCACCCATTGAAGAGGCAGCACCAGGGAGCTATGCTGATTCACCCTTTGATGACTACATTGCAATGGTCGAGATGCCAAAGAAGTACTCAGCACCCAACCTAAAGCTCTATGATGGGACAGCAGATCCTCTGAAACATGTTGCACAGTACAGGCAGAGGATGTTCAACGTTCCTATTCCAGCAGAAAAGAGAGAGGCTTGCATGTGCAAAAGCTTTGGTTCAACCTTGACCGTCCAAATTTCTCCAAAGGGTATATCCACCGCCAATCAAGACCATCAAGTCCTTCATGAGTCGATCAACCTGTTCAACATCCAGCTCGCCAAGAGCGTATTGTTGGAGAAGCGCATCACCGTTGATCTGCATCGTCATCCGTAACGAGAACGAGGCTCTAAGGGACTTCCTGCTCCGCTTCAACAAGGAGTAAGTGTCCATCCCCAGATGTGACATTGGCACGCCCATTGTGGCCTTCAGGCAAGGTTTAGTAAGAGATTCTGATCTTTATGTTGAACTATCCCGCTACCCTTGTTCTACCTTTGAGGATGTGCGCAGCAAAGGCTCGCCCGCATCGTAGAAGAGGACCAGCATTCAGTGGCACGATATCGTGACCAGGGTAGGGCCGAACGAAAAGTCACCACCCAGAGGCACAGCAACAACAGGCCTGGTCCATATCAGAGGCCAAACAGGAGGGAGGCAAACGCTGTGGATGAACAGACCGATGCACCCAGAGTTCCACCTCCAGTTTCAGAGTACTGCTTCTCTGTAGATCTTCCAGGACTGATCCACAAGATGGACAAGCTAGGTTCAGCAGTCAGATGGCCAAAAGCAAGCGAGAAGCCCAACCCAAGGAGAGACACAACCAAGTGGTGTGAGTACCATTCTGATATTGGACACACCACAGAGGATTGCATAGCTCTCAGGAGGGAAGTAGCTCATCTGCTAAAGAATGGTCACCTGAAGGATATCCTGCCAGAAACAGGAGGAACAGAGATGAACGAGATGAGCCTGCAGATCTTCCTCCACCACCACCAACCCATGAGGTAAAATTCATCTCTGGTGGATCGATATTTGTGGACTAACATATTCTCGCCGCAGCGTGTAGCTCGGAGAACAGCAATGACCACCAGCAGGTCGAGCAGGTCCTGTTCAGGAGATTGTGTTTGATGAGTCAGACCTACAAGGAGTGCATGGGCCACACCACGATGGACTGGTAATCAAGATCCAGATTGGAACCTCGCACTGGTCGTAAGAGTCCTGGTAGATGGAGGCAGCTCAGACAACATCATCATGATGGAGGCGCTGGAAGCTATGGGACTGAAAAAGTCTGATGTAACGAAGAAGTCCAGCGCCCTGGTAGGGTTCAGTGGAGAGACAAAGCACAGCTTGGGAGAGATCACCCTACCAACCTATGTGGAAGAGTCACCTCTTTCGAGAAGTTCTGCGTGATAGATCGCTCGTCCTCATACAACGTAATCCTAGGGCGACCCTCGATCCACAACCTCAAGGTCAGATCTTCAACGTACCACCGCAGCATAAAGATACCAACAAAGTGGGGGCGAACGGCGGTCGAGAGGAGAAGCAACAAAGCGGCACATGAGTGTTCTGGGCGACCACGAAACCTCCTAGTCCGTAAGTCCTCGTGATAGCAATTAAAGCAAATTGTCAGTTCTGTTGAGAACTCCTGTCCCACGCATGGAGACAGATGAAATTGTTTTGGTCAAGAAAGACCTGACAGAAGGTTACGGTTGGTTCTCGACGCCCGCAGGTAATCGTACCGCTCTAATTGACTTTCTGAGGAAGAAAGAGCATTGTTTCGCCTGGTCCCATTTTGATATGACTGGTATAAGTTCTCATGTTATTACACACAAGTTAAATAATGACCCAAGTTATAAGCCCGAAAGCGTAAACGCAGGAAGTTTGCACTTAACGTAATGAGATTGTGAACCAGGAGGTACGTGGTTCTTTGGACATGGACATGATTAAAGAAGTAATGTACCCAGATTGGTTGGCAAATGTAGTTGTGGTCCAGAAAAAGAATGGCAAGTGGAGAGTATGCGTGGACTATACAGACCTAAACAAGGCGTGCCCAAAAGATTCATTTTCACTACCACACATAGATGCCATGGTGGACGCCACCGCAGGACATGAGGTGCTGACATTCATGGATGCAATGAATGGATTCAACCAGATCAGGATGCACCCTCCGCACCAGAGCATACAGCCGCTCATGACCAGCAGAGGAATATATTGCTACAAGGCTATGCCTTTTGGACTAAAGAATGCAGGTGCAACATATCAGAGGCTGGTGAACATGATGTTCAAGGACCAGATTGGAGATACAATGGAGGTCTACATTGATGATATGGTGGTGAAATCAAAGAAAGCTGAGGATCACATCCAGGACCTGGAAAAGGCATTTGAGATTCTGGAAAAATATAATATGAAACTAAACCCTACTAAATGCACCTTTGGTGTCACTGCAGGAAAGTTCTTAGGCTATATGGTGACAAAAAGAGGCATAGAGGCTAGTCCAGAGCAGATCTCAGCAATAATCAACTTGCAGTCCCCCCAGAACTCAAAAGACGTACAGAAATTGACTGGAAGAGTAGCAGCGCTGAATAGATTCATCTCCAGGTCTTCTGAAAGGTGCAAGCCGTTCTATGATCTTCTAAGAAAGAATAAACAGCCTAACCGGGGACAGAGCATGAGAAAGCATTCCAGGACTCGAAGCATACCTATCATCACCCACTTTTATCCAAGCCTCAACCAGGGAGTCACCGGTCCTGCACTGTATGTAATGTAAAGCTCTGTAAGTGCGATCCTGGTGAGAGCGGATGGACAAAGAACATCCGGTGTATTATGTAAGTAAGAGTCTTCGGATGCCGAGACCAGGTATTCTCAGATTGGAAAAATTTGTTTTGGCTTTAATCGTTCGTACTAAATCAAGGCCCATACTTTGAAGCGCATCATATTATCATTCGTACTAATGTTCCCGTGAGATCGATCGCTCTAGACCGTAACTTTCAGGTCGCATGTCAAAATGGTCGATAAAGTTGAGCACCTACGATCTATCCTATGAGCCCGTAACAAAGATCAAATCTCAAGCTCTAGCAGACTTTGTGGTCGACTTCACTCCCACACTAGAAGAGCAGTAACAAAGGAGATCTTCCATCCGACCGTAAATGCAGACTGGGAACTCGGGACGATGGTTCACCAACATCGTGGGTACCGGACTAGGTGTGGTCTTGAAGTCGCCACAGGGGACAAGATAAGACAGTGTATCCTCGTGAATTCGTGACTACCAACAATGAAGTCAATATGAGGCACTAATAGCAGGATCGAATGTATGTCCGACATGAAAGTCCGTAATCTAAAGGTAAAACTAGACTCTTTGCTGGTAGCAAACCAAATCAACGGTACGTACGCTGCTAAAGATTCTAAGATGATTGCATATCTTGATTTAGTCAAAAATCTTTTTGCAAAATTTACTAACATTGAGGTTGAGCAAGTCCCTAGAGATCAGAATGTGCAGGCAGATGCTTTGGCTAACATTGGATCAGCATTTGAACCTGGTACGCTGGACAGTATACCAATTGTACACATCCTGGAACCAGCAGTCCAAAAAGTACACCACCCTACGCAACACACCCAGGTATTCAGAGTGGACCAAACCATATTACGAATGGTCGGGTCCGTAATAAGCTACCACAGGACAAGATCGAGGCCAGAGCGTTCAGAATCAAGGCATCCAGATACACAATCATACAGGGCATACTATTCAGAAGGTCCTTTAACGGATCAGACTGCCGCTAGAACCTGACCAGGTCAGGACAGTACTATCAGAAATACACGATGGACACTGTGGAAACCACACAGGTGGTAGAAGCATGGTCAACAAAATTTTGCGAATGGGGTATTACTGGCCCACAATGAAAACAGATAGCATCCAGTATGCCACAAAGTGTGACGCTTGTCAAAGGCATGGTCCAGAAATACATCAACCTGCACAGAACCTGCACTCAATATCAGCACCATGGCCATTCATGAAATGGGGCATGGACTTAGTTGGCAAATTACGAATGGCTCCAGGACAGAAGGTGTTTATGCTAGCAATGACAGACTACTTCTCTAAGTGGATAGAGGCAGATGCATACAAAAGCGTCACAGAAAAAGAAGTTATAGCCTTCATAAAGAAAAACATCATCGCCAGTATGGAATTCCTTCGTAAATAATATGTGACAATGGACTTGCATTCGTGGGAAACAAGACCGTAGACTTCAGACAAAGTGGAATATCAACTTGGTCACCTCTCGCACCAAGATATCCTCAAGCAAATGGACAGCCGAGTCCAAGAACAAGATTGTAATCAATTGCATCAAGAAGAAGGCGATGGAGAAACAGGGAGATGGGTTGAAGAGTCGCCATCGGTACTATGGGCAGCAGACCACGCCAAAGAGAGCAACAGACAAACTCCATACTCAATGGTTTATGGATGTGAAGGCATCTTACCAATAGAAGTGCACGTTCAACGATCGGTATGGACTCAATACATTTTCTCGAGAATAATGAACTACTCTGCGGATGACCGGATACTGCCCAAGAGCTCGAGACTTAGCAAAGTAGAAGGTTAGCGAGATACCAACAATCTGCGGGCCGTGGTTACAACAAGAATGTGAGAGTACGAATGTTCAGATGTAAGATCTGGTCCTGAGAAAAGTATTTCAGAACACAAGGGACAAGGCTGCAGGCAAGTTAGCCCCAACCTGGGAAGGCCCATACCTTATTGATTCAGCAACAGGGAAAGGCTCTTACAGACTACAAACTCTGGAAGGAGACATGATCCCAAGACCTTGGAATACACTCCACCTCAAGCTCTATCACATGTAAAGTGCCCTGGACTAGCACATCTGGTAATGTACAAAACTCAAAACTTTTCCTTTACAATTTATCCTATACAATTGTACTAACTTGAGCGTCGGAGGGCCGTTGGCTAACGCCAACGGTCAAGCCCTGACCTCTTTTGTGCGCATAAAGAATCGCAATCTGGTCCAGCCCAGAACCAAAGACAAAGACAAAACCTTGGGCTCCAGCCCCAGTACGACTGCAACAACGGGACAGGGAGTAATGTCCATTAAGGGAGCCCCAAAGTATAAGTCGCCTAAATTATCAAACGCATGCATGCTACTTTACAAATTCACAACAAACTATATGCGCATCATAACAAAGACATAGCATAACATATAACAAAGTCTTATCGACATAACATAACATATAACAATCAGCCTATGCCTGCGCATAAGCACAAAAAGAAGTTCAAAACAAGCAAACAAAGTGCAAATACTTACAAACCAAAGCATAACAAGGGACATCCCCCCTGGCAAATTTAGGAGTTTGTTCAAAAAATACCAACAAGACCAAGAGTTCAACTGTCTCCACCAACTGACTCACCAGTTCTTTCAAAGATGTTCTTCAGAGGAACAAGATTGGATGGACCGACAAAGATCAA
The DNA here is from genome assembly GCA_023091065.1 of Dianthus caryophyllus. NCBI lineage: Eukaryota > Viridiplantae > Streptophyta > Magnoliopsida > Caryophyllales > Caryophyllaceae > Dianthus > Dianthus caryophyllus. The sequence continues at coordinate 11,064,819 of CM041519.1, forward strand.
CCTCAAAGACTGGACGGTGGTACCTCCTGCATCTACCGCACACCGAGATGACTTAAGCCCGCTCCAGGATTGCCTCCCCGGGGAACATCCGTTTAAAGATGGCGATCTCGGCCAGACAGGTCCCAGGTAGCGCGTTCCTGGACCCGGCGTTTATCATCTCCACTGAGTGCGCTGGGACCAGTATGCACGCAGGTCTGCTATGTCAGCATTGTGTTTACGTGCATCCTCCCTCAACTCTTCAAGCTCTTTGTTCTGCCTGGCAATGAGATTGTCCTGCTGCTGGATCCTTTGGAAGTGGATCTTGTCCATGGTAGTCAGCTTCTCACAGCGGTACCTCTCGTTCTCAAGTTCTCATTTGGTAATCTTGGGGGAAAACGGCGCTTCGTTCTCACCTCTACTTTAACTCTATCACCCACCAAGACTGGCACAGAAGAGCCAAGGCTAGCCGACATGGTTAACAACTACAACACAAATGACAGAGCAGAAAGTCAGAATCATGCCAAAGAGCAAGTCAGAACAAAACTAAAAGCCACGAAAGGCACAAACCTGGGCGCAACAGCCCACCATCTTATGCGCTAGCCGTAGTGGTCCAAGGCAAGAGCGCAGGGACAATGCAAAGAAATCTTTCACTCAGGGACTTCCCCAAGGAAACGTACTCAGATTGACTTTGAGCACGCAGAGGTATTGAAAGCACCGGATTTATTTGGGGCAACTCCCTTTCCATCTTCTTCTCCTGGTCGGAGCTACGCCACAGAGATTCATCACCGCTTTGATGGATCCGTCAAGATTATCCCTGGTGCCTTCCTATCTTCGCTCCTCAAGGCCTCCCGAGTCCGATCAATCACAGCAGTTGATAGCCTCAAAGGATAGGAAGTTTTCCGTCATTATTCTCTTCGTCTTCACCGACATGCCCTTCCTCTCCAGGGAAGGAACAAATTTCAACAACATCGTCATCGTCATCGGGTTCAGACACTCGGGCCGATCTCTCTTCCTAAGGCAACTCCAAGAACGCCTTAACTCTCCTCCCGACTCGATGTCATCGTGGGGTCCCATCGGAAACTGCAAAACAAACCCGCAACAAAAGTCAAAAAACGAAGAAGCACATACGAAAGGAGATAGACAGGAGATGGAACCACCGTGAGAGTGAGGAACAGCACTAGAAGGGCCAACGTCATTGTAAGCCATGATCAAAGTTGAAGAAGAAAAAAGGACGCTAGGGTTTCCTAACAAATCGGTTTGGAGATTTTTTCGGAAATTCTTAGGTGCACAACAAATAAAATCAGAGTGAAGGAGATAGAGAGAGAAAGAAACAAAGAAACTAGGGTATATATAGTGGGACAAAAAAGAAGTTGGATGGTTTTTTACAAAAATAAGCGCGCGAAGTGACTTGATGTGACCCACGACTGATGTGCAGTGCATTGAGCGCCAAAATAGGGCGCACTTCCCCACGAAGAGGCAACTACCACATTAATTACAAAGTGGCATAACCAAAGAGTTCTTTTCCTAAAGATTGAATTCTTGCCACTGAAAGTCTCAAAGCACAGCAGAACAGGAAGGACCTGGACAAGGCACGGCCCTGGTCCAGGGAAAGGAACAAAAGCATCTCCTTACCCCCCAGTTCAGGACTGAAGGGCAAGGAGATGGGGGACAAACTGTTGGGACCAGAAAATCAAGGCTGGTCCGGACTGCCGAGGTTGGTCCAGACCTTCACCAGTCCGCACAAAGTTCAGATCTACAATCAGTCCAGATCTGCAGACAAAGACCAGATAAAGACAGACAAAGCAAAGGTGCAGGTCAGGAGAGGAAAACCCAAGATGGGCCGAGCCCAACAAAAAGGAAGTCATTATAAAGCAAGTCCAGAAATACAAACAGCAACCCTAGAAGTGGACGTTACAAGACTCAGTCAAGGGACTAAACTGAAGCCTGAAAGATAGGAGCAGCTGGAGAAGAAAGGGGGAGAATTTACCTACAACTAAGGAAAGAGACGTTGGACCCTAGCAGTACTATAAAAGGAGTAGAGCTCAGAAGAAAGAGGCATTCATTATTCACATCAGAAGACACACTACTCAATTTTACTACTTTCAAACACAATTCACAAGCAACTAAACACTTTGTCTTTATTTTACGCCTTTATTGTATTCTCTGCACTGGCTTGGTCCGCACTGCACTTCCCGAACCGTAACTAGTGCATAACCTCTCCTGGCTTGGCGCCCGTGGTTTTCCCTTAACATTTAAGGGTTTTTCCCACGTAACCATATCGTGTGTCTTATTCTATTTTCTTTGCTTTTCTTTACGTTACAACTCAATAATCACAATCACAATTAAAGGATAGTACTAGTAGATCCACATACACTAAAACGAACCGTGTGAGAAAATCACCCCGAACAGCGTGGTCTTTATCTTCGTCGGAGTTAGAATCTTCAAAGGTGTAGCCTTGGCCGGTAGTGATCTTGAAAGTGCGGCCTTGTTCGTCGGTCCATTCAAGGGTTTTTGACCATCCGTCGTGCGTTTTTTCTTCGTAAGGAATGATTAGGTCAGTGGGGTTGAAGTTGGAGTTGCGTATGATGTCGGAGACGAGTTCAATTCCGGCGATGGTGTATGTGGACACGTTTTTGGGAATTCTGCTAGTGCCCTCCCTGACGAAGTAGTTGCTGGGGAAGATGTGGTATGGCTGCATGTGGAAATCATGACGCTTCTTGCGATCGTTGTATGATTCCCAACCGTGAGAGACTTCGTGTGCCCATGGCACATAAGATAGACCCATGGTGGGCCATTTATTGTCGTTGTCCCTGGCGTAGAGCGAAGCGATTTCCTCTTCGCGAGTCATGGTGCAGATACTGAAGTCGAAGTCGAAACCACATATGTCATCTACCGGATCGGCGTTTATTTCGCAGCATCGCTGCTTCCTTTGTGTTGTTTAAGCGTAGCACGAAAGTTTGAAGCGTCGATGGTGACAATCTCGTCACCTAAAGGCATCCTGACCTTTTGATGTAGGGTTGAGGTGACGGCCTTGGTAGCGTGGATCCATGGCCTTTCTAATAGCATGTTGTAGGTCGGGGTATGTCAATGATTTGAAATTCGGTTTCTCATGATCGCCCTGTCATAATGGGAAAGGAGACGGTTCCCTTTATCTTTGCGACGTGTTCCATCGTAAGCCCACGACACCGCTTCGCATATGGAATGAAATCGCTCTCTTCAATCCTTAGTTTTTGGTCGCTTTCAGGGTAGGGCGTTGATCGCGGATCCATTGTCGATGAGGACGATCGGTAATGTCATGCCGCGGGCATTCCACGTTGATGTAGAGAGGTAGATTGTGCGTCTTGCCGAAAGGAGGGAGGTCCTTATCCGAAAAGGTGACGGCATTAGCCTGCCATTCGCGCGTTATGTTACTGATAAGTTTTTCTGGAGACATTTCCGATGTCATTGGGGTGACCTGTAATGCTTGGTAAAGGGCTTCACGATGTCCCATCGAGTCCCTTAAGAGCTGCCAGATTGAAATGTCCGCCTTTGTTTTGTTGAGCTGTTTGTGGAGCGTGTCTCCGACCTCAGGCGTGGGTAAGGGTGAAGGGGTGACGCTTGGTGATGCTATTTTACCAGCTGGTGGAGCAGACGTGGGATCAGCGTTAGGTAATGATGCTTTGCTGGATGGCGGCGTAGGGGTAGGAGCAATGCTTGCAGGTGAACTAGTAAAGCTTGTAGGAGCGACGTTTGGGAGTGAGGCCGCAGAGGTAGGCGAAGTGGGCGGCGTATCCTCGTCTATGATTATTCCCTTGTTCTTTTCTTGAGCAGTCAGCCTTGGCGGGGGATTCTGGGGCTCAAGTTACTTTAGAGAAGCTTGGTATGGACGTCCAGAACGTGTTAGGTAGGCTACCTCGTCATCACTGTCTGATAGCCTAAATGGGTACTTGTGACGTAGCTCTCCGTACTTGCCTGGAGGGCGACGGGGTTGAGCCTCTTCTTCGTAGAGCTCATCTTGGAGACATATGCGGATGTCGCTATTGTCGGCTTCATCCTCAGAAGTATTCCAGATGCCGTTGACTTCGTAATCATCTGAGACTATCATTTTAGAGCAGTCGATGATGGGATGTGTTCCTGTGAATATAGCATGGTTATGCAAAGGATTGAGCTGGTTCGAAGGTTTAGGGCTTGGGCTGGGCTTCACAATAGTATTGTCGTCGATCAGATCTTGGACTATGTTTTTTACGCGGAAACACTGCTCGGTATCATGCCCCTTTCCCCTGTGAAACTCGCAGTATGCGTTTTGATCCCATGACTTCGGTTTTTTGTCTGGGGGAGGCTCGCTAGTAGGTCCTATGAGTTGAAATACATTGCGGCTCACGAGCTTCTGTAGTGCCTTTGAGTAGGTCATGTATATTGGGTCAAAGTTTCGTCGGGCTTTCAGTGAGCTGGGACCCGTAGGTGAGTATGATGATTTTGGTGGAGGTGCGGCAGGCCTTGGTGGTGTCGTAAAAACCGGTGGTGCCTCTAGCGCGTCCAGTGCGTTGATGGCATGAATGGGCTCGACTTTGGCAGTGGTTCGAGATGAGCTTCCTTGATATCCTCGACCTGTACTTTTATTCCTATTTTCTTTACGGAGGTCATCCGCGATGAGCTCGAAGCGGCTGTTGAGGGTTGAGAAGTTGTCGGAATTTCCGCATCCGTAGGTGTTCTTTGGTATCTTGAGGGTGAGGTTGTTGATGAACTTAGTGATTAGATCAGTGTCCCTTGGACGGTTAGGTATTTGAGCACACAGTTTCTTCCAGCGTGTCAGGTACTCGGTGAACCCTTCATTGTCCCTCTGAGTTAGGACCTCCAAGGTACGTAGCGAGACTTGGATATCATTGTTGTCCCGATACTGTAGATCAAACGCGACCGTTATGTCCTCGAAACTACCCGTTTTGTGTGGCTCTAAAGCATAGAACCATGCCCTGGGCTGCGCGTCTAATGAGTGTGGAAATAAGGTGGCCCACGCAGGGGGCTCAACACCCATGATGCCCATTTTAGCTTTGAAAGCCTTGACGTGAACGAGCGGGCTTTCGTGACCTTTGAAGATGGGAAGATCACTGAGTGCTAGCTTGTCTGGTAGCATGGACCTGACGTTCTTTGGGATGTGCTCGTTTTCTTGGTGTATGGAGTAACCTCTTGAGTTCGTGAGACGTTCTTCCATGGTTCGAATCCTTTTTGCATTCCGTTCGGATTCCTCGGTTAGGCGTACGGCGTTCTTCTCTGCCTCAAACTTTTGCATGATAGCCATTTGTTCGATCGTCGTAGTGAGGCTAGCTATCCTATCATTGAGCTGTCGGACTTGTTCGGCAGTTACCTCCGGGGGGGTGGTGGCGGTCCGCCGAAACCTTCATCTTGTTGAAAGGCCATTACAGGTTTTGGTTTTGATTTGTTGTAGGCGCGCTTCTTTGGAGGCGGAGGTGGGTTTAAGTGACGGTTCTTGGTTCGTCGTGTATCCAGGTTTCGTTCAATGGGTGATTTGTTGTGTATCCAGGGTTTTTCAATGAGTGGACCTGACAAAGTTTTCAAACCTTTAGTGACTCTAAAAAGGAAGAAAAGACTCAATGAAAAATCGCATTCAAAGAAGTAAAAAAAGTGGGTGCATGACTCGACTCGTGTTTTTAGCTTAAAAAGACACAGGAAGCTTTTGAGGTAGGGGCATGTTGACACGTCCCTAATCTCGAGGTAGGAAAATTTTTATGATCGTAGTCCGATTAACCCAATTTAGCGGTATGTTGCTAGGAGTTTATCATCACGATAAAAAGGATCAAACCGAAGTAGCGATAGGCTAATCGATCTGAGGATGTTAAAATTGGGTAAAAGGCGACCAATTGTTCGCCTTTTACGTGTGACTCAGGGAATTAAATCAAAATGACGATAGGTCACTTGATTTAAAATTTAAATCAACGGGTTCGCATCTGAACGAGCCCGCGTTTTTGGTTTTTTGAGAGAAAAAGATTAAATCGGGATGACTAAAGAGTCACTCGACTTAGAGCTAATTCTAATGTACTAAAGGTTAATTTCATTTAAAATCTCCGAAATGCATTGACAATGTCGGGTTTTTGCTCTATGAAATTTTTTGCAATAAATGTATTATGACGATACGTCAGTCGCATAATTCATTTACGTTTTGAAAAAGATCGGGGATCTAGTGATTATCCTGGATCGGTTTTAAATGCACTGGCATTTTATTTATCAAACTCAAATGACTATAGGTCAAAGAGCTTAACGGCGTGTTTTTAAAAGTATGACCTTTTTGAAAAAAAGTTTAAAAGTGGATTTCAAAAATGGACGTTTTTTAAAAGTATAATGCCTAGGAAATGTTTTTGCATGCAAAGGTTTTGAAAGACGACTATAGTGAGGGTACTATAGCTTCACACTTGTACATATAAACACAGGTTTTTGGCTTATAGGGTAAGGTTCCCTCCGGCCATTCCCGTAACGTTTAGGTAGGGGCACCCGCAAGCCTACACACGTCTTAGGTGTGAATTCAAGACGGGCCCTAGAGCGTCCGAGTTTGACTGGTTACGATCGTTTGTACGAATGCCGTACTTGTAATCGTGGAGGGGTGAGAGAACAGTGTGTCCGGAGTTACCTCGCTTATGAAGCGAGAGTTACTGGGGGCCGTTCCTCAAAGGGTGTGGTTTGAATCAGGAGGATTCGACTCAACGTACTTTTGCCCAAATATCGAAAGCGTAAATGTTTTCAAAGTTTCAAGCTTCACTTCTTTATGATTTAAAAATAAAAGAAAAACAAGTTTTTCAAAAATAATAAAAATCATGCTCGTCCCCAGCGGAGTCGCCAGCTGAAGGTACCGGGAAGGTGGGAAAAACCTATCGACGCCCTGCGCGCGCCCGCCCTCGACGTCTTGAGCGCGGGAAGCGGAATCGCCTACAGGAAAAAGTCTTGTGAAGTTTTGAGAAAATGGGGGAGATCATTGCATGAATTTGTGACCAAAAAAGAAAAGTAGAAAATCCTTTTTGAAAATGTATTTTCGGAGTCGCCACCAAATATTAAAGGAATTTGGAACCTATTCAACGCGTCTTGAAATACAAGACACGAGTGTCTCGGATTTCAAGATGCGTCGATATCTATCAATCTGAGGTTTGAAACCAGAGAAGGGATTCGGAGTGAGGTTACTTTTCAAAAGTTTTGACAAAAATGTGTTTTTGAAAACTGAAATCAAAAAGCCTACGTAAAAGTAGTCTCTACTAATTTGAAAACATTTATTTAATTTCGATATTTGGGCTAAAATGACGCTACGTACAAGTGCGAATATATATGACTCGATAAAAATGCATAAATAATGTAAATAGTCAAAATAATGACTTTACTATAGGAAATGTACGTTAAATAATAATTTATTGGCTAAATTATTACCATAAACGTTATTTTCCGACCTCGTATTTTGACTCTTTAAGAATTTGTAAAAACCCTCAGTTTTGACATGCTAAAAGACTCCATGAAACGGTACAATTTAGGGTTGGATCCGTGATTCTAGTCGTTATTTAATGCATGAATGAGGACTTGCATAATTATAAAAGTGACGTCGGTTTGCTTTAGTGATAATGAGTCGTTTATTTATGCGATATTGGCGGGGTTTAGACGGATTATGAATCCGAATTACTACAACCGTATTACGAATACGGCTTCGCTAATGCCAATATCGGGTTGGGGTTAATGTAACCCCTTTGTCCGAGTCTCAAAACGTCCCAGAGCGTAGGTAAAATGTTTACCTTTCGAAAGTGAAAAGACGGTATTTTTGAGTGGATTTTGTGAGTGTGTTAATGTGTTTTATAAAACCGATTGTTTTGAAATGAATGAAGTGGGTTGGTATTTATAGAGGTTGGCTGATTTGAAGGTGGACAAAATATAAATCGCCTGTATACAGGCGTTTTATATTTTGTTTGGGTTGGATTTTGTAAGAAAAATCAAAAAGGCGGCTGTTACAAAACAAAAACATAATCGCCTGTTGACAGGCGTTTAACTTTTTAATCGCCTGTCAACTGGCGATTGTATTTTTGTTTTGGTGGGCTGTTTTATGCCGCCATTTGGTTTTGGTTGTGTGATTAGGTGATGATTATGTTTTATTTAGATATTTTGGGCCAAATTAGTTTTTGGCTCAATTTTGATTTTCGTGCTTCGGTTTTTGTCGTGTTTTTCTGCTTTATTCGAAATAAAATAATATTAGGTTATATTATTTTATGGTATCGTGGAGTCTTGTTTTGTGAAAATGTGACACGGGACGCACTTTGGCCCGTTTTGAGTGTTGTGTTAGTGTGCGTTTTGGGGTCGTTTTTGTAAGTTTGGGCCGTTTTGTAGCTAGTTGGGCTGTTTTTGTAGCTTGGCTTAATAAGACGTTCCTGTATCGTGCTCGTGTTGTGCTTATAATGACTAAGAGTGACATTCATTTTTATGATTATGCAAGTCCAAATTAATACGCTAAAAATGACTAATACGTTTTAGACACTTTTGTACCGTTTTGACTCTTTTAAAAGCATGCACGAAAGTCCTTTTCATCATCGGGTTTGTTTTTGGGGGGTACGGATACGGGTATCTACAAATACCCGTCGTTTTCATCGTTGAGCAGTAGTCACAAAAGTTGACGATGTGACTATGTAGGTCTTCAGTAGGACTACCCCCGAACTGACTTCTCTCGATTAACCCGAGTAAGGCGGGTGTAATAATATAAGTAGCATTTATTTCACGTCCGAGGGTACCCTTGGGAATATGTGCAGCCTTCAGCTATGAACGATCTGCTAGTTTCGGCACAGTCACAGGCGGTGCTTCAAGTAGCAAAGGTGCAAGTTCGATGGCTAAAAATTCCTCCTGAACAACTTCTAGCTCAACAAGGCTAGACGCTTCTTGTAACTCACTGAATATCTTCCGGTATCTGCGAAGGGTTCGTTCGGATTCAGGATCAAAAGGTACTAATTCCCGATTAGAATTCCTGCGCATGTAAACACTAAAAGAAAGCAAATGAGATACGGTCTCAAGGAACAAAAGGTTCCCTGAGACAAAAATAAGAACCTATAAAAGCAAGAAAATAACAAAAAATAACATCGTCTTCCCGACAACGGCGCCAAAATTTGACAGGCTCAAGTCGTATCACCTTATCCAAAATATATCCTACGAGACAACTAACTAGTAGCTAGCAGTAAACAGGTATCGAATCCACGGGGAAAGGGGTAAAATCAACTGATCTCGCTAGACTCTAGGCTACTACGAAGTTTTATAGATGGAAATAAAGATTAACTACGAGTAAAATAACCTAAGGCTAAACTAGAATGCTAAACGGGTTTAAGCACTAGGAAAAAATCTATGGTCTCAAGTTCACGAACACAAAAAATGTAGCAGGTAAGGAATCATGCAACTCGATAAATAATTGTGTTATGGGAATGACTAATCCTCTCGGATATTAATCTATCCTAAGGCTCAACTAACGGGCTCTCGCAACTTATTAGTCTACCTTACCAAATTGCAAGCAAGTCTAATCTTAACCAGGTTTTAGATCTTAGGTATAGATTTCCTAGGTCGATTAACTAATCGCGGTCAACGATCAATCAAACGCAATTAACGCAATTATGGCTAACAACAATTAAAAGTAAGAGCAATCATCCAATTTAACTACGCAATCATGAATTCGATTCCCTTAAACCCTCGGTAGAAAATTACCTACTCATGAAATTAGAGCAAGAGAAATTAAGAACAATAATAAACCTAAACATGATGAACAACAAAATTAATTCTAAAGATATTAAAGAAAGATTGAAATACCGGATACGAATTGCTGAATGCTTCGTAATTAAAATTAATCAAACCTCAAAAGTCGTTCCACAATAATTCAATGTTAAAGAAGAGTAAAACTGATAAAGAAAAGAGTAGTGCGTTCTAGGTCTAAAAAATAATGATCATCCAAAATTAAATCTTTTCTAATTATATAACACAAAATTCTAAAAACTCCGGTAAAAATAACAAAGGCGTTCGGCCGGCCGGCTGCCGTTCTCAGACCGGCGCCGTGCCCCAAACTTTTGCTTCGTAAAACTCCTCAAAATTGTTGACTAGTCATGTAGTCGGTTGACCGGCCGCCGGCCTGGTGTAGATACCCGTATCCGTACCCCCCAAAAACAAACCCGATGATGAAAAGGACTTTCATGCATGCTTTTAAAAGAGTCGAAACGGTACAAAAGTGTCTAAAACGTATTAGTCATTTTTAGCGTATTAATTTGGATTTGCATAATCATGAAAATGAATGTCAATTTTAGTCATTATGAGCATAACACGACGCCACAATATAGGAACGTCTTATTAAGCCAAGCCACAAAACAAATTTCACCTAGCTACAAAACGGCCCAAACTTACAAAAACGGCCCAAAAACGCACACTAACACAACACTCAAAGCGGGCCAAAGTGCGTCCCGTGTCACATTTTCACAAAAATAGACTCTACAATACTGTAAAATAATATAACCTAATATTATTTTATTTCAAGCCAAAACCGAAAAACACGACAAAAACCGAAACACGAAAACCGAAATTCGGACCAAAACTGAACAAATACTTAACCCATAAGTTAAAACACCTCACAAAAACATAATCATTACTTAATCAAACAACCAAAACCAAAAGGCGGCATAAACAGCCCACCAAAACAAAATAGAAATCGCCTGTGAACAGGCGATTAAGTTTCTAATCGCCTGTTAACAGGCGATTATAAATTCCTCCCCACACAGCCGCCTTTTCATTTTTCTTACAAAAAACAAACCCAAACAAAATTAAAACCGCCTGTACACAGGCGATTTAATTTTGTGCACCCACAAAAACGAGCCAAACTCTATAAATACTCACCCTCACATTCATTCAAAATAGCTCAATACCTCTTAACATATCGGTTTTACAAAACACACTAAAATACTCACAAAATCCACTCAAAAATACCGTCTTTGCATTTTCGAAAGGTAAACATTTTACCTACGTTTTGGGACGTTTTGAGACTCGGACAAAGGGGTTACATTAACCCCAACCCGATATTGGCATTAGCGAAGCCGTATTCGTAATACGGTTGTAGCAATTCGGATTCATAATCCGTCTAAACCCCGCCAATATCGCATAAATAACGACTCATTATCACTAAAGCAAACCGACGTCACTTTTATAATTATGCAAGTCCTCATTCATGCATTAAATAACGACTAGAATCACGGATCCAACACTAAATTGTACCGTTTCATAGAGTCTTTTAGCATGTCAAAAACTGAGGGTTTTCACAAATTCTTAAAGAGTCAAATACGAGGTCGGAAAATAACGTCTATGGTAATAATTTAGTCAATAAATTATTATTTAACGTACATTTCCTATAATAAAGTCATTATTTTGACTGTTTACATTATTTATGCATTTTTATCGAGTCATATATATTCGCACTTGTACGTAGCGTCATTTTAGCCCAAATATCGAAATTAACTAAATGTTTTCAAATTAGTAGAGACTACTTTTTACGTAGGCTTTTTTATTTCAGTTTTCAAAAACACATTTTTGTCAAAACTTTTGAAAAGTAACCTCACTCCGAATCCCTTCTCTGGTTTCAAACCTCAGATTGATAGATATCGACGCATCTTGAAATCTGAGACACTCGTGTCTTATATTTTAAGACGCGTTGAATAGGTTCCAAATTCCTTTAATATTTGGTGGCGACTCCGAAAATACATTTTCAAAAAGGATTTTTCTACTTTTCTTTTTTGGTCACAAATTCATGCAATGATCTCCCCCATTTTTACAAAACTTCGCACCCTTTTTCCTGCGAGGCGCATTCCGCCATCTTCCGCCAAGACGGGCGAGGGCGGGCGCGCGCAGGGCGTCGATAGGTTTCTCCCACCTTCCCGGTACCTTCACTTGGTCAGACCGGCCGATCGATGGGCCAAAGTCAACCGGATCTCGATTTGTTGGACTCTTGTTTTGTGATTTGGGCCTCTTCTAATTTGTTCATAATTTCGGCCCATTAGCTCTATTTCTCGGCTTTCGATCCCGAGCTCATCCTTACGTCGTCTTTTGAAGTTCCGTAATCTCCTCTATTTGGCACAGATGCACGAAAAATATATAAAATCCTGCAAAATACGGAAAAAACACCAAAAGCGCCTCTAGGACGTAATGTGAGAACAAAATGGCCCCGTAAGGTGCATTTTGATAATAAAAAGCAGCTCGAGACAGAGGTAAAATCATATAAAAATAACAACTATCAACAACCCCGTTTTATATTATTTAAATGCGAGGCCAACTGTTTTATCATACCATATACAATTAAAATAAAAAGTAAGACCTTGTTCTTTTCAACTTATTTTACATTGAGCTCAGCTCGATCCGCTCCTGTAAATTTAGCTCAGCTGTTATAAGCCGAAAAAAAAAAAAAACAAGGCCTAAGTCTCTGTAAGACGACCTCATAACAGATAAGTATGAGCCTAACTGTACATATTAGATTTAGATAGACAGGAATATGAAAAAATATTATTAAAGTCAATAACATGAATATTAACTAATTTTATATTTATTAATAATATGGTAAGGTAATATAACATCATTAATATAATACATTTTATTATATAAAAAAAAAAAGGTTAAGGTAATATAACATCATTAATATTAGTATAGGGATGCAAATTTTTTTAAGAGAAGTATACATGAGGTGGTCTTAATGTAAGATGGTCTCATTCGAGAATTAATGTAACATTAATATAATACTATTAGAACAAGAGGTGGCTCAAGTGGTATGAGCGCAGCACTCTTAGACCATCCCCATTTAGAGATTAAGTTAATTGAGTCATCATCTATTTTTACTTTTAATCTCATTTTAATTAGTTTCACCCACTACTCACTCCTATAAAAAAAAAAAAAATCATCACTTAGATCACTGATCCAATCATTTATACTTTTCTATCACTTTCAATCATTTAGCTTTCCCACATTCTCTACCCCACCAAACCTCTCTATTACTGTATTTTTTTTACTTTTACCCATTCAATTTATATTTTTTTTTAAGTAGTATACTGTAATTACAATTACAAATTACCATAGGGTAAATAGTTTGAGTTTAGCAATTTACTTAAAGATTAATAAGTTCAGTTAATTTTTGGTAGTTTAATTAGTAAGTTCTTTTAAGTTTAGTCTTTTGGTATTAAGTTTTCCTATAATAAAATAAACTATTATGTTTATTAAAATATAAAGTCAACATAAAATGCATACTCCACATAAAATTAAATACATACTCTTCATAAAACAAAAATACATACTCAAAATAAAATAAAAACGTACTCCGTACTGAATAATTTACATATTCCACATTTAAAATACACTCACACTCCCAAGAAAAAAAAAACATATGGAGTATGATTTAGTATGCATACAGAGTATTGTAAAAATGTATACCCAAAAAAATACGCAGTAAAAAATATAACAAGCACCCCAACTAATAAAAAAAATAATAAATAAAAAAAAAAACCCAATAATTACATAAGTCACTTCCATGCACTCACAATTTAGCATTTTTTTTTTATAACCATTCACAAAGTGACACATGCTGAGTCATCCACTAGATCAATTTGTTGAGAGGAAGTCACCAATTGATTCACTTTGCAATAAAGTCATGGTAATTGAAAATTTAATTAGTCTTTAGGATGACCCAATACTGTATTGATCTAGTTAGTGAACTTGCATGGGCATGGTCTTATTCAACTATGAAGTTGAGGTTCGATCCCACGACATAGTGCGCTCTTTTGAACAAAAAAAAATAAATATAGGCAAAATTATCAATTACAGCCTTATAAAAACACAAATTTAAAAATTACAGCTTTATATAACATTTTTTTTAAATTACAGTCAAAACTTTAACTTCGTTCAAAAATTACAGTCAAAGTGTATTTCTAGTGGAAAAAAAGTCAATATGACCGAATTACCTTTAATTAATGATTCATAACACTACAAAACTTTTCCTCTCCTCTTCTATTATATTCTATTATTTCATTTCCACTTCCCCCTTTTCACTCATTTCTCTCTTTTGTATCTTTTCCTCCTATAATGACCTCACTTCACCTCACGTCACTTTTGATCTACATCCTCACTTCATCTCATTCAAAACTACAGCGCTCTATATCTTGAAGCCATGAACTCCTTATCAACATCCTCAAAAGTTCATCAACGTCTTTTTTTTTTTTTTTTTTTTGGTTCACAACTTTTGAAGCACAGTCCTCTACCTTCTCTTCCTTATTTCACAACTTTAACCTTCTTCTTCTTCTTCAATTTTTCAACCTCCAATGACATTGATTTCAATTCTTCTTCACCCTTCTCCAAATTATTGGTAAGCAAATTAATTTCCATGTTAAGTTTGTTGATTACACCCCACGACGCTTATTAATCGGGTTGTATATTTTGCAAGCTTCGAATCTTCGTCCTGGGTAATCAAGGGTCATGGATTTCCTCAGAGTAATAGGATCGCCATGTGTACTCTCCTCCGACATTGATTCTAGAAACGACAAAGCCGATTACAAACCCTAAATGACACCAAACTATTATTACAAAGAAAAAAGAAAGGGTTACCTGACATGAAAGTCAACGACATTACAATCAATACCTGCAAAATTTCCTAGAAACGACAAAGCCGATTTTCAAAAGATTCAAACTTTATTTGAAAAATGAAGAGAGAAAAGAGAAAGATTGATGAATTGAAATTTGAATGGAAATGGGTTACAAAATTAGGTCTTATATAGAGGCAGATCTCTCTTAAGCCGGCATTTAGCCCAAATATATTGCGTAGTGTATGTGTATGTCCTCCTCAAAGAATTGTAGATTGTATTGCAAAGTTTACCCATTTTATGGAGTATTTGTGTTTTGTCGAAGACAATAATGTCAATAGTGGCCTATTGACCCACTTTAAGGTGATTTTCTTTTAAAAAGTTTATTTTAGACAACAATGTTAATAGTGGCCCATTGACCCACTATAACGTATTCTATATTGGAGTGTACAGTTATTTCCTTAATTTAGGCAAGTGATAATGCGAAGGGCCTTTTGAACTAAGCCATATAATGCACATTGAGGGCTTTGGAAGAGTACATAATTACCGTGGAAGACTTCTTACCCTTAATTTATACTCCCTCCATTCAAGTCTACATTGTATGTTTCTTTTTTGTACACTATTCACATTTCGACTTTTAATTTCAATTATCTCTCGATATAGAAGTGTAAATATATTCATGTGTGATCTTGTTTGATTCGTCTTTACAAGTACATAATTAAAATCTAAATTTCATAATTTTTGAATAAACGTAGCTAAAGATATTTAACGCGCAAAACGCGCGTTGGCAAACATGAATAAAGTATAAGTGCAATGTGGAGTTGAATGGAGGGAGTATATTCTTTTTAAAATCAGACGTAATTTTTAATTATTACGGAGTACATGTTAAGAAAACAATAATATATTACAAAAAGTAACTATAATATTTACATTTTATACAAAAAATTGTTTTTTGAAAAGAATAAAAATAAGTACAAAAGATAACGATTGAAACGTTGTATTCAAGACCGTGAAGTCAATTACGAAGAAAAAAATAAAAATATAGTTAAGTGAGATGTATATCCTTTATTGTTAAGTGTTTTTTCCCCTACATTTTCATTATACGTAATTGTATTATATATTAAAATTTATCGGATATTTTTGTTTAGTTATACCAAGTTGATCACTTTAATCGAATTTGCCCCCCCTTGAATAAATGTCGAAGATCCACCACTGGTATTATAAAAGAATAAATGCTCAAGGGTAAATTGGTCATAAATAGGCCAAATTCAGGTAACAATTTCGCATTATGTAATATATTTCACTTATGACCAAACGCTCTCTTATTTGGCCACAATTTTTGAACGGAGTTAAAGTTTTGGCTGTAATTTAAAAAAAACGTTATATAAGGTTGTAATTTTTAAATTTGTGTTTTGATAAGGTTATAATTGATAATTTTGCCATCAAAAATATATAATACTTTAACAAGAGCATAGAGAGCTATATATATGAGAGGTCTCATGACAATAATATTGTTAGGCCATCTCACTTAAGAATTCACGAGCTTAATAATTACTCCGTATATGTTTTACATATTATAAATATACAATTTTACATTTAAATGTATCAATAATATTCACAAAATTTAATAAAATTTAGATATATAGGACAATACATTTTGCACGGGTTTATACTAGTAGGAAAAAATATAAAAATCACATCCGCAAAGATAAATCACCAATTTTGACGTGAAATTATGTTCCAAAATTTTGCAAACTTTCAAAATTTGCTAAACTGCCAAATAGGCGGGTTATTTCTTCCGCCACGTCATCGATCCACCAAACTAAAAATCAAATCCGTCAATTCAAACCCCAAATCAACGCTCCAGATCTCATCTCCACCCTTCTTCATCTCCTATATAAACCCCCTTCCATTTTCCCACCATTTCCACACTTCAAAAAAAAAACCAACACAAACAAAAATTTCCCCAAAAATCAACCAAAAAAAAGGCCTAAGAAATGGCGCGTACGAAGCAAACAGCACGAAAATCAACCGGAGGAAAGGCGCCACGTAAGCAGCTAGCGACAAAGGCAGCGCGTAAGTCGGCACCAGCTACTGGAGGAGTGAAGAAACCCCACAGGTTTCGCCCAGGGACGGTGGCGCTACGTGAAATCCGAAAGTACCAGAAGAGCACAGAACTGTTGATTAGAAAACTGCCGTTTCAGAGGCTGGTGAGGGAGATTGCGCAGGATTTCAAGACCGATTTACGGTTTCAGAGCTCGGCTGTGGCGGCATTGCAGGAGGCGGCCGAGGCGTACCTTGTTGGGTTGTTTGAGGATACTAATTTGTGTGCGATTCATGCCAAGCGGGTGACGATTATGCCCAAAGATATTCAGTTGGCGAGGAGGATTAGGGGTGAACGTGCTTAGGGTTTCGTCGGGTTTTAGGGTTTTGGATTGATTTCATTTGATGATCAATTGTTGTTTTTTGTTTGGATGTAATTGGAGTTTCTATGTTTAATGGAATTGTTTGTTGATTTTGGAAGAAATCTTACAAATGTTTTTAATCATCTGTCTTTATATACATTTAAGTTGTTATCAGAAAATGTTCACTTCTTAATATCAATCTCAATAAATATTAAGATCATCTTATTACATCCGCATATTGCACAATTGTAAGACCATCCCCATCCAAAATCAACCTAACTAAATCACCATTTGTTTTTACTCTTAAACTCATCTCACTTACTTTAACTCACTTACTACTCCCATCCAAAAAAATCACCAACTAAATCACAACTCAATCATCTTACACCTTAAATAATAATACAAGAGATACATACATAAATAAATAAATAAATAAATAAAGTTTTGATTCAATGTGGTGAACTAGTTCAATTGTTGATTCACTTTGTCAAATCAAAGAAAGTAGGTCATACTAATTGAATAAGCTAATTGTAATTAACTTGACTCACCCCCTCATGAACTAGTTCATGATTCATGGATGGGGGTGGTCTAAGATTAGGATCGATCTAGTCTTTTTAAAGTCGTAAGAGAGTTCTTGTAGTCCCGCTTTTACAACAAATTGGCTAATTCATCGCAAATGGTATAGTACAAAGAAATGCATATTATTGATTTGAGAACGTATACAAATCGCTTTGTGCGTTTCTTAAAACGGCCTCACTTAAGACTTATCATCACAAGCACGATAGTTATGTACATAATCCCATTAAAACAAGTCGACTTTCTAATTTATCTATATCTATAATATAAAAAGCTTGATTGCTCTCCAACTATCCTAATAAAATAAAATAAAAAAATTTACGGAAATTATTTACGCTGATGTCTCTATATTTGCCGAAAAAGTTGCTTTTATTTAAGCTCCTAGTCTTCGACCACTGACTCGAGTCACTTGATTGACTACGAAATGACGCGAAACTACAGAAACCGAGGCTTAATACTTAGGTTATCGCGAGGCTTCCCGTCAGTCGAATTCCAGCACTACTTTACCGGGAATGATCCTTTTATCTTTCACCTCGTGTGCTTCTCTCGCTTGAACGAATGGAAATGTCTTCTCTACTGGCACTTTGAGCTTTCCGAGTTCAGCAAGCCTTCGTATCTCATGCAAACCTTCCGCATCCGCTCTCATATACGTCCACCAATAGTCTGAGACAAGAGAGCAAACGTCATCGTCTTATTAATTCACACTTGCCACAGCTATAAAATTTTAAAACTAGGCATGACAATTGCTAGAAAATTAATAGCCTGAAACATAGTTACCCAGACTCTTCGAAACGGTGTTGTGTCTGACACGTATCGGAGTGTCCAACACGGCTATTTTCTGCGGAATTTTCAATTTTTCGGTCTAAAATGAAAAGTCGAAGTGTCGTGTCATGTCGGACATACACGTGTCAGACAATTGACACGATAGCTAAGTGAAGTGTCGGAGACCTCGGAGTAAGATAGGTCTGAAATATGAAAATGATCAACTCAGGGAAAAGGTTAATATGTGGACCACCATACCGATTCCATGAGAACAACGATATTGAATTTGTTTCTTCAGCAGAAGGGCAGAAGCCATGGGAAGACCAATGGCTAAACCATAATGATCAGAGAACGCTGCCTTCTCTCCCTACATCACAAGATAAATAGAGTTCAATGGAACAGAAAAATTCACAGACTAGAAAGACGAGAAGTGTTTTATGTCAGACTCGTAGTACGTTAACAAGCTTTGCTATTTACCTGTAGAGTCATGTAGTGTCCACCTCGTCTCAAAGCATTTACGCCGGATCTTTCAGTCTCTGGTATGCCTATGGTGTCCAAAACAGCGTCAAAGTGACCTTTGATTGCTACTTCTGGATCCTGCAAGTCAATTTGATGCCACATCTTCATCTATAAAAACATAAAGAACAAAATAACACGGAATTCTGAAATGACAGCAATAGTACCTCCTTTTCATAGTCAATAGCCTTCTCAGCACCAGCTGCCAAAAAGCGTTCTCCACTCTCCCCGGCAAAAGTAGTCGTTACATGACAACCTGCGGCTACCGAGAGTTGAATGGCGGAAAATCCAACTGCTCCTCCACCACCGATTATTAACACTCTTTGCCTGTGGAAGATGTACAGTCAAAGAACTATGAGAGAGGACATAAAGCTGGCTCAGTTCTAAGCAAGTTAGAAAAAAAAATATATCTGCAATAAGCCGCTTAAATAGCTGTCGGTTAAGTTACCAGTTACCAGTTACCAGACAAACTAAAATAAACCATAGGTGTGATTCGATGGTTAACACATTATTTACAAGTAATGATCCTGCAAGAGTTTGCCGGTGAATGGCCAATATCAACATAATATCAGTATACATGTCATATGAATTAAACTCCTGCCATCCAACCAACCGTGACCATCGTTTGACAATATTATCCTATATGGGATAGACTATATATGGTTTCATTTTCTAGGAAAGAGAATTTTACATGGCTCACATCAACCTGCACCTCCGATATAGATGTCATGAATCTACTCATATCACCAGTATCCAATCAACAAATATATATTATTGAAACAAATAGTCTCCATTTAGCATAAACTATGTACAAGAACCTATAGTATATCGAAATGAGGGAATCACAGCTGCCTGATTAAGTGTTTGAGTGAATTTTGAATTTCTGCAATGATATTGGCTCACAGTATAAAGAACTCAACAACTTAGCACATGAATGAACACCGTTTGAGTATATCCGGCCCGTGGATTGGCCTACAAAACCTTAAACAACCAAATGGGAATACTCGGAATTAAGTCCAAAACTAGAGTGAAACCAATATTTCCAAACCAGCTGTGCTTCCTATTTTGAGCACACCAAACTGAAATCAACACCGAAAATGGAAAATGGTGTATTTATTTATAGCTAATTTCTGTAACTTTTTTTTTTCCCCACATCTAATTACAAACACGCAGCTACTGTGTTTGGATAGTCCCTTATGAGGATGGACTTTAATAATTACATAAAACGACGACTCGGTCATAAGATAAGAAGCGAAGAGAAAAAAGTTAGTACAACATATTGCTTTATACAATATCACACAAAGCCACGAAATTTGAATCTTTCTCTTCATTGCAACAGAAAGGACATTTGTAAGTATTGTTGTAAATATGTAACTTAACGAATAGGACACATTCTGAAAACTTAGCCCCATTCTTCACTAGATTATGCGAGTAGCAATTTAACCGTGACTTTTTTTCAGAGCACACCCAACATCCAACAACGAATTAATTAGATAAGAGCAAATTATTAGCTTGCATACCCTGAAGTTATCCTTGCGGTACTTTTAAGAGCACGCCAGGCAGCAAGTGCAGCAAACGGAATAGCACAAGCTTCCTGAAAAACCAGAAACCATTTATCATTTAGTGGAAGTCGCAACTCGCAAGTAATTAGTCACAAAGGAAGAATTATCTCTGACACAAGTCTCACAAAGATGTGAGGCCCAGAAGGCAAGGGTTCCCTGTGATTTATGCATATGGGATGCACATGGGAACCGTCGCACCTTTTTTGTCGCACAAAATACAAAGGACCAGTTCTGTTCATTTCAAGTTTGTATGAAAGTATTTTAAAATATTTCGTTGCATTCTGAAGTTTTTTGAAGTGTACTGTTTACAATGTGGTCTGTAACTCCGTATCCTAAAGTTCTTTGAGGTCATCTGAAGTTGTCGTCTGAAATTTTCTAAAATGTTTGATAAGTTAAGAAAAAAAAAGATGAAGATAAGTTGAGAAAAAATAGGATGAGGATGTCCTAATACATAAATCAATTATGTAAAGCTAACTCAACCAAAAAAAAAAAAAAAGGCTCCAAATACAATAAGGATAAGGACTGCTCTTTGAGCAAGATTGAAAAGTTGCCGACTTCTTCAGACTTACCACATGAGTCAGGTTAGCAGGCAATTTGGCAACTTCATCTGTCGAAAGAATTGCGTAGTCGGTGTATGTACCCCTGATAGCTGTTGGATGCAGTGCTCCGAAAACTTTATCCCCTATATTGAATGACCGAACTGAACTTCCTACGGCTGCAACTTCTCCACTAACATCACGTCCTAGAATGAGGGGAAGAAGAGGCTCAAACACTGATCTTCCGTAGCCTGCTCGCATCTGAAAGTGCGAAACAGATAAGATGTAATTTTGAACTAAAGAATACATCACTACTTGATGTTAAACCAATGTTACTCTGCCTCTTTGACAAGGTGTCGTGTCGGACACGGCTATTTGTGTAAAATTCTCAATTTTTTGGTTCTAAAGTGAAATGTTGAAGTGTCGTGTCATGTTGGACACACGAACGCGACGTGGCAGCTAAGTGTCACAGTAACCAACCATTATGTAAAAAACAAATCCCGAAATTCAATAAAGGAAAAAAAAAGATAGTCGCCAAGTAAAGAACTACTAAGTTTTAGCAAAACTTGACCCATGTTGTTGATAAAAGGCTCAAATTTGGCCAATAAGTGAGAAATGTTTATTCCTTCTTGTGAAACTACCACCTCCATGCCAACATGGTAAATCAGTACCGACTTTCGAGTAAAGTGGAGACAAAAATTGCAAGTTAAGGACTGGTTCTCATTGTCTTAAGTCGTCTAAAATTGAAGTTTTCAAAAGTTTGCGTAAGTTTTCCAAAGTTCAGTGTTTTTTCTAGTAAAGAATCTCCTGAAGTAAGTTTCCGATAAGTTCAGAAAAATTAAGATATTATGAGAGTTTCTTTTCTGTTAAAAACGAAATAATTTCACGTTTACAGCAGATAAGATAATCAACTAATAACACTTCCAAGTGATTTTATACATCACAAATTCAAAATTCAATTATGACTAACACGAACTGTACGAGATGAGCTATTTAAACACTTAATTAAACATAACAACTACCAATAATCTTCAAAAATTACACCATGCTCTCAATCATACTCCTGCAAATTCCTATCGAAAACATTGAGCTGCACACTTATTAACCTTCAACTGCCGCCCTATTGTTGAGATTCAATGACCAAATTAGCTACTTCTGAATCGCCCTAACGACTACTCTATGTTTCAACATCTATGATCTATGGAACCAAATTAAGCAACTGAAACTCGAAAACAATCATTGCAAAACGCAAGCAATAAGTGAAAGTTCAATTCAGTCTGCTGCGTTCATCTCAATTTCCACACAACAAAAATCAACAAATTCACAAGAAAAAAAAAAAAACAAAAAAGAATCAAAAACGCGGGAAACATACACGAAGATCAAGCGGATTAACGGAAACAGCGCGAGCACGAACGAGAACCTCGTTGGAGCGAAGATCAGGAACAACGACATCATCGCGAAACTGAAGAACTTGAGGTCCTCCAAAACGAGGCACCAAAACCGCTCTACATTTCGTTACAATTCCTCTACTTTGATTAACAAAATCAACACCACTCCTAAACCCTAACCCTAAACCTAACCCTAAATTGAATATTCTCTGCGATTTCGCGGTGTTCGATGCGACGCCATTTAGTGATCTAATTATGAACCGCATTGTGGGATGCGAGTTGATTGATTGATTGATTGATTGATGAAAGATGATGAAGATGATGATTGAGGAATTAGGGGTGAAGAATTGGGGAAATATTGCATTTGAAGAAGACGATGAAGGAGAGAATTTGAGAGGGGGTTGTTTTAATGGCGGGGTTCTCGGTTGAGGAGGGTGATGACGTGGCTGGAGTAGTGTCCGCAGACTACCCTTGTGTCTCTTTTTAACTGTTAAGTACTCCGTACTCCGTACTACTCTACTTCGTGTCCTATTTTGAGTACCAATCCTATGGTATTGGTACGAACTTACCCAAGCGTTGCACTTTTGTCTTAAAAAAAACGGGTTTTTTAGGCATTTTTTAACCCACATTTAGATAT
This sequence comes from Dianthus caryophyllus, assembly GCA_023091065.1. Taxonomy (NCBI): domain Eukaryota; kingdom Viridiplantae; phylum Streptophyta; class Magnoliopsida; order Caryophyllales; family Caryophyllaceae; genus Dianthus; species Dianthus caryophyllus. The sequence goes on from CM041519.1 coordinate 11,087,765, forward strand.
ATGATAACTATTATTGAGTATTTAATAATATTTATCTGATATGGTATAAAAAAAGATCATCTGTCATGATAATTCTTTCTAAAGAAAGAAATTTCTTTACACCTACTGACAATTTGAAAGAAATGATATGATACGGTTTTAAAATACGAATACGATACGGTATACGGTTTTAAATATACGAATTTTCGTATCAAGCCTGTTTCGTATATACGGTTTAAACCGTATCGTATCCGTATCGGTAATTTTTACAATTCGTATATACGGTTTGATACGGTTTGATACGAAAAAAAAAAATTTAAAAAAAATCAAGTCACGCAGCACATTCACACAGTCACACATAATACATTAACTCACAAAACCCTAAAAATCAAGTTTCCAACTCTCTCCTTCCCCCAAAAAATTTTAGATCTAATAAAAAATCAAATCTCTACTAATCTTCTCTTCCTCATCAAGACTTTTATTAAATCTAACATTTTAATTCAATCATCTCAAGTCTTAATGTAATTGCTTCTTTTTTTCTTCAAATTTGGTTTTATTTTTGTGCTATATTTCGAATTTATTCATGTTTTATTGTATTTTTTCATGTATATATCAATTTTTAGATCGATTTAAAATTTTAAATACTTTTCTTTTGTATGTTTGAATTCAATAATTTGATTTTATGTCAATTGTGAATTTCCCCACTTTTTTTTCGTTTTTTTTTAAATTTTTGGATTTAAATTTTTAATTTTTGATTTTTTTTTTTTCTGTTTATTTTCATTTTTTTAAATTTATTTATTTAATTTCTTTTTTTTTTGGGTTTTTTTGGGTTTTTTTTAATTTTTTTTTTTTAAATTTTCGATTTTATTTCTGTATTTTTCGTTTTATTTTAATTTCTGTGTTTTTGGTAAAAATAAATTTGGAAATTTAAAAAAAATATATAAAACCGTATACCGTATATACGGTATCGTATATACGAAAAATCCGTATATATGAAAACCGTATATACGGTTTGTTTCGTATCGTATCCGTATCAAAAAAATTTCTTTTTTGAAAACCGTATATACGGAAACCGTATCGTATCCGTATCGTATATACGGTTTTGCTCAGCCCTACCTACGGCGACTTATGGGGACCTCGAGCTGAGCTGACGAGCTGATCGATTAATTATCGACTACAATGTGCTGGTGATATGATATCGATTTGTAATAAAATTCTTTGCTACAATTCCAATAATTCTTTTTGATTATAGAAGTAAAATATTAAATGCTCGACTCGATTTTGTAATAAGAAAGGTATAAGAGTAAATTTAGGGAGTAGTTCAAAATGTTGATATTGTGTACTTGCTCTAATTCAAAATCATTCACTACACATATATATCACACCTATAAAGTTAATGACATGAAAGTAGATGCTACAAATCAATGCAATTATCTACAAACAAATTATTATTACCAATTTTCTGAAGTGTGTTGTTCAATTATACCTACATTTTACTTGATTGTATCCAATATTAACAATAATACCCTTATTATTTTTTCATCCCAATTATTCATCTTTTTTTTCTCTCTTCTATCTCTAAAAAAAAAAAGCACTCCCACATCAACAACACATTAACATTGTTCATCCTCAAATCTTAATTGTAAACTTTGCTATCAACAACAATAATTATTCATTCTCAAATCTCAATTGTAAACCTTGTTTAATCAATTACTAATAATAGTAACAAAGGAAAAAAAAAAAAAAAAAAAAAAAAAAGACAGAAGATAAATATTAACTTTACAATAAAATCCTAACTGTACACCACCATCTCACCGTTGGCAGCCACCTCCTTCATCGCCGACCATCTTCTCCCGGCAACCCCTCCCTTTCCCGGCGATCCTCCTTGCCCTTGCCCATCTTTTTAGTTCGCGAAATCTTCTTTCACGCCTTCACTGTCACATGCCCGACCTTCCAAGCCGCATGCTACACCTTTCCTAGCCGTCAACGTCGCCCTACTCTGCCCCTGCCGCCATGGTCGACCCTTCCCCTAATCTCGTTGCCTTGTAACATCTTTACACACCGCCGCCACCACCACCACCCAATTTATTTTAGTTTAAATCATAAAATTTTAAAACTGATAACTAAAATTTAAGAAAATTACAAGTTACTAATCTAGATTTTATCCATAATTCAATTGTTTGACGAAGTCCAAAAGAAATTGATTGATTTCAAGTAAACTAGTGTTATGCTCGTACAAATTGCACGGTCATACTACTTTTATAATTTAAGTAAAAAAAATCGAACTAATGGAGTCGCTGTATAATATATAGGGTTAATGACACGTAAGATATTAATGTATATTTATATATTACAGAGAAACACTTAAAATCGCAATATTATATGACAAACAAAAATAAGTAAGAGAGAAATTAAAAATAAAAAATAAAAAATTAAGATAAAAAGAAATTATACATATGTAACATGGTACATTGTACTATATAATTTTTGAAAGACTTGTTTATAAACTACATTATTTGTTCTATTTGAGACCTGTTTTTCGCTATTACATATCATAATCTTTAATCTTTTTTAGTGGTGAGTCTTGAAACAGCCACATCAAGTTGATCATGAGTAAAGACCGGTTTTGGAAGATAAAGACCAACATGGGCGAGGGATTGTCCTTGGCTCTTATTAATTGTCATTTCAAAGCACACCGCCAACGGGAACTGTCTTCTGTCAAACTATACAGGAAACCTATTGAAATCCGATGGAGTTAGTGTAATACATGGGATATGCACTTTATCGCCCTTATGACTACCAGATACAATCGTTGCTCGAATCACCCGTGATCCCAAGTCAGTCACTATAAGTCGAGTGCCATTACATAAACCGCGAGATTGGTCAATGTTGCGAAGAAGCATCACTATAGCACCTACTTTTAGCTTTAGTTCGTGATTTGGAATCTCAGAACATTTAACAGAGTTAAGAAATTCTGTTGAATATAGATCACGCACCCCAGCATTATAAAAGGGTGACGGGATATGTCGGGTAAGGTATGAGGGAATATTAATTCACGGACTTTAATGACATTTATCGAAATCAAACCATCACAATATCGTCTTTCATATTAAAGTCTTGCTTTAACACGAACCCATTATTTAACACGAGGCCACAAAAATATATATAAAATATTCTAATACAAACCACCATAAACCACCCACCACTAACCCTAAACTGGCCACCCCACCTACACCGCCGCCGACCTGACCCACGGTGGGTCACCCCATACCACCGCCGGCAGCCACCTGTCACCGCCATAATCACCCCTTCACAAATTCTAATTATAAATTATACTTAAATTTATTAAAAATTAATAAAATTCAATAATGTAAACACAAAATTGAAATTAAAAAAAAATGATTATTACTTCATTGAATTTATTATCGGAATTCATGATTGAAAAGTTAGAAAATTGAATAAATTTGATGTAAGATTAGTTAGAAAATAAAAAGAGAAAATTCTGTATATTTTTGGAGGAAAAAAGGGTAGGGTGGGAGAAAATAATGAAAAAAAATATATAAATTAAGTAAAATCCGTATATGAAAAATCAATTACGAAATTTCTAATTAAAAAAATCTTTGACGGTTTTTGTCTAAATTTTCTAATTTTCACTCAAAAATTTTAAAGAGTAGTTCTTGTGTAAGACCCGACTCACACTAATTTAGTGTAAGTCCTCTCACTCAACCCCTTAAAAAAATTAAAAAAAAAAAAAATACAAATAACTACCCCTCATGTGAGAGGACTCACATAAACTTATCGTGAGTCCCGTCTCACATGAGAATTAGTGATTTTCAAATTACAGAAATCACCCTCTTTTCACTCAAAGTTTTCAAATCACTCAAAATTTGAACAAATAATGAAAAAAAAAAAAAAACTTTGCCGAAAAGATTTATATTGAAAAGAAATCTTTTATTTTCAAATCACCCTCTTTTCATAAGATTTTTTTATTAGTTCTGTTGTAAAATCTTGATTATGTTTTAAATAATGAAAGCTTAATGGAACATGAGGAAAATGATGAAATTAAGACAAATTAACATAAAATAAAAATAAGGTACCATGAAAACTTCAAGACTCACACAGATACAATGTAGAGTATTCATAATTGTCTGGTCAAATTGGCAGGTTACATAAATGTTGAGTAAATACATGGTACGGTAAATATAGTTGGTTGTATTTTGGTTTTTTAAAATACATGTTTATTTAGGTTGTGTTTATATTATTTTCTCTTGACGGAGTAGTCTGAAAACATATGAAAATTAAATTAAAAATTATCAATTTTGTATAGACTTCTATTTTTTTTCTCTTTATTTAATCGAGCTCTTTATAATGAGCTTTCATATTTACTTTTCCCAACAAGTCTAATATAAATTTATTCTACGATTATTATATTCATCGACCATTTGCATCTGGTCTAAAAATGAGAAACAAAAATTCTTTCAAATTCGATTTTTCTTGAAAATTAATGAAAATATTTTATGTAAAATTTATAATAATTACATACTCCTTCCATTCCAATTTTCTCTTCCCTTTTTTTTTTTCTTTTGCACTCGGATTAAGGATTTTTTTTCTAAATTCGAAAATCAAATTCAAATGGATAATAGGTTAAAATAATGCATTTACGTTATATACTAGAGCCATAAAAGTAAAATAATGAGTATATAAAATGGATAAAAAATCAAACGTAAGTGAATAATTTGCTTAACAAAATTTACCAAAAACCAAAAAAAAAAAGAAGAAAAGAGAGTAATATCTTTTAAAAAAATAGTTGAATGAAAAAAGGACTCCGTATCATAATTACTTTGTTTCCAAAAACAAAAGTTTTATAATAAAGACAAAGCTCAAAATAACTATTTGTAACAAGTCTTTACCACTATAAAGACTAACGTTTGTATAACTCCTATTACAAACTCAACTATGTTTGCCTGTTTGGTACAGAAAATATCACAAGAATTAGTAACATGTTTGATTTCTTTGGTTACAATGCATTTTACAAAATACTCAACGAAGATAAATTTTATATTGGAATAGAATGATTTACCATAACGAACCTGCCTTAGAAATCCGAAGTTCATATCCAAACTATGCCACTGCTCCCGCTGTTAAGCTTGAAAAAATAAATAACTAGATAGTGACGATATCTTTTGTTTTTATTACCCGAACCTATAAAAAAGATATATAATTAGTCATGTGGTAAAAACAAATTTTCAAGTATTAAACAAATAATTGGTATCTACGTATGTTGCAACCAACAACGATTGCGACTTACTATACCGTATCTACGTACCATTGCAGTTGACAGGCGATACAAATACCTAATTTGAGACTTACAATATGTCAATATCTACGTACCGTTGCAACTAATGGCGATACAAATATTGAAATTGCCACTAAGTCACAAGTATAACTCATTATTTATGTACGTCTTGAACCGTGAACTAGCACAGTAATTAGGGCGATAATTGATGAAATATGAATAATATGAGATATATTAGCAATTTGTTAATTTTAGCCATGCAAAACAGGAAAACAATATTTAAAATTAAAATCAATAAATATGAAAGGCAAACATTTATCCAATCCTAATCCTAATCCTAAACCTATAAAAGAGAAAGAACCTCTACTGTTACAATAACCGTGAATTTCTCTCTTTCTGTCCTTCTGCTTGCCTCCCATTCCCTGCTTCCACTCTGCTTTTGTTGGCTTTCACGCTATCTTCCTTCCCTGCTTACTCTGACAAGTCCATCCCCCTCTTTTTTTTTAGTTCTCCATATTTCACATTAACAATTTGTCCCCCCCCCTTTTTTTTTTAGTTCTCTCTATTCTTTAAAATTTCTAATTTCTCATCCATGATCTAGAGTTTATAATTCAATAAATTCCTTCAACTTAATCATCATTTGTAGGAGACATCCATATGCTTACAGCTTCCGTAATTCCATCATTCAAGTTTACCCAAAAAATTGAAAAAAAAGGTCTCTTTTCCTTTCCCCCGTTGATCGACTTCTCGAAGGAACTTGTGAAAATGCTATTTTCATATGGTTACTGCGTAATAAAGAATATTATGATAATAGGGAAATAATAGATAGAATATCGAAGATATTCTATAAAGATTATGAGATATATTTAGAAATATTATTAGGAATAATTTAGGAATATACTTGGATTATTATCCAAGCCAAACTACTATATATTGTACGGAGTAATAAGTTTATTAATAGGATTATTTCTAATAGAGAATATTAGGATAATAGGAAAATAATAAATATCTATAAAGATTATGAGATATATTTAGGAATATTATTAGCAATAATTTAGGAATATACTTGGATTATTATCAAGTCATTCTTCACCCTTTTATTTATCTTTTAAATCATTTTGAATTGTATGGTTGTCTCTATGTCACCCTTTTGATTATGTCCACGCAAATACCATTCACATGTTCGTCGTTGTCCTCCGTTGCCTCGACAATCAGATCTACCTCGTTGCTTCTGCAATTGTCATCATTCTAAACCTTAGCCACGTCCCATCATTGCCTTCTCCTCGTTCGCATCAGGTTCGCCTCAACAACCACCCCTGCCTCATGAGCCGAGTGGTTTGACTTTGTCGGCTAAGACCCGCACTGCTAACCTTTATTGCCACAGGATCGAAGAGCATGGACTTGTGCTTTAATATTTGGTGTAGTCTTTTTTTTGTTTTCCTTTTTATTTGCGCTGTTGAGTTTGCTGCGGCCCTCACAGTTTGGTGGTAATTTCACGACTGGTTTCGACCCTCGTGCACCATTATTTTTAGTAGTGTTAGTTTTTATTTTTCTGGCAAGATCATCACACGACACAAAACACGGTTGAAGCTACGACAGCATCAACTTGGCTCATTTACAAGGCATCATCAACTATATTTTTGACCAAGTGGAGGTTGTCCAGGTGGAATTTGGGTTAACCTGGAAGGTGCAACAAATTGTGTGAGGTCCCAGGCTCAAATCCCACCTAGAACCAAAAATCTCCACTTGGCCACCGCAGCCCCCATCGGGGGTGGCTTACATGGTACATGTGGTGGTGCGGAAATGCATGTGCCCGGGGGGGACTCAACCCCCTCGTCATAAAAAAAAATAAAAAATACTCGGATTATTAATTATCCAAGCCAAACTACTATATATTGTAATAAGTTTATGGGGGGGTGGTGTAAATAGTGTGTGGTAAGAATTGATGACAAGTGGTCCAATTAAATGAGAAGTGGTAAAAAGATTGCATACTTACATCCATTTTAACCGACTTAACTTTACTATTAAAAGGGGGGTAGGATCTTGGAATTGCTCACCAAAAACAATAATAAAATAATAATAATATATATAATAATATACTAAGAAGAAGGTGTGCATTACGTACAAGGTTAAGGTGAAGTAGTAAAGTATCGTAGAGCTATTGTGTAGTAAGTCAACTATAAAGGGTATGAGTCTTATATTCTTTTTCTAAAATTAATGTTGTAGTAAATAATAATATTATATTTCAGTATAATAATTCGTCCTAACACTCACATTATATTTACTGGTACAAAATAATGCGTCGTTATCATGTCTTTTTGTTCTGTTATATTGTTGTGATATCGTTTGTGTTTATATCATTTGATAGTTTAAATTATGTATGGGACCGTTAATGAATACGATTATATAAATTTTAAAACCTGCGTACATGGAGGAGAGCTTAGTCCGGGGAATTGAAATTCCAATAATTTATCCGGCATGTGCCGATGTGAGTCTTAGATATGGCAGATATTATATTATTTATCCCAAGTACACAGGGGAATGTTTGACTCTAAAATGTAAACAAGAAATGTGACCCCATATAATAGTAATGCATTAATTTTGGTAAAAGGATAATACTCATGCTCAGTCAGTGGTAGACTGTCAGACTGACCCTGTTTATGTTAAATCTTTTCAGGTAATGATACTATTGAAGGGCGGGATTGAGAAAGATCCCTTTTAATTACTATAATGCCAGTATCATTTAAATAAATAAAGTTTTTGTAATAATACTTTTTTTTCTTTAAGAATATTATTAGCTTTGTATTCCCTGTTAGGGAATACGACGGTAACGCTCTTTATTTCCGCTGTCTAAAATAAATAAAGGATACGTTATTTTAAAGTACTGAAATTTTCAGGGCGTTACACCTTTGCGGTGGAGATTCACCGGCCGAAATAGATGAGTTTAAGGACTTCTCAGACTATATTTTGAAAGTTGGCGATGGAGAAGCTGGTGGACCGAACGACGAAGAAGTTGAGTTAGAGTTGTCAAATGACATTTTGATTCAAGAGATCATATTGCTACTATTATAAACGCCATTTACCCATCCTTTGAAAATCAAATGGCCAACCACAAATACCTCCAAGAAAGAGCCATCCTTGCTCCTACTCACGAGATAGTCGAGTTGGTTAATGATTACGTATTATCTCGTATACCAGGCACAAAGAAAATTTACTACAGCTCATATGAGGTTTGTAAAGATGAAACTAATTATGACTGCCAAATAAGTGAAGAGATAAAATTCTTCACTTGAAGAGATTAACTGCCAAAATAATCTCTCATTAAAAGAAAAAGGTAGTAACGTTATTTATCATAATCATTGTTATTTTACATAATAAGAAACTCACAGAAAAATACACAAGAACAATAACATTGAAGGGATTAATTGAGGGTGTTCTTATTCCATCTCTCAAGAACAAATCAAAGCGGGTTAAGAAGAAGAATTATATTTGGTCTTTGTTATTATTATCGAATTGAATCATGGATCAAGTTATGTCTCACTCTTTACTTTGTATTGTATTAGGGTTGGATTAATTTATGTCTTTAATCGATCATGGACTAATTTCATCAAAGAAATTATTAAAGAAAATCTTACAGTTGGTATTAGAGCGGTTTTAGACTTGATCAATTCACCCATAAAAGAAATTACGGTGTTATCCATACTTAAATTCCGTTGTATCATGTTCGTGTGTATGATTCGCTTTAATATGGAGTTTCGTCAATGTCTTACGGATGCGCTGCACTAATGTCTCCCTAATTTTGTGCCTCTGTACATTAATTATATTATTTAATTACTTCCGTAATTTGTGATGGTGTATGGAATTTTTAGTATTAGACCATTCCCATCCAAAAATTATAATAACTAAGTCACCATTCACTTTTTACTCTTAATCGATTTTAATTACTTTGACCCACTTACTTCCCCCATCCAAAAAAGCACCACCTAGTTCAACAATCCAATCATTTCTAAATTTTTCATCATTTTCAATCTTTCTATTTCCCACATTATGTACCCCAGGCCCACCAAAACTTTTCTCTTACTTTTTAAATTTTATTACTACTTTAAATTCAATTTTTTTGTAGATATTATTTTATAAATTTAAAGTTTTATACTTCTATTTGATGAATGTTTATTTTTATTTTGGTACTAAATCTATAAAAGTTTCTAAATAAAGATAATGTACTTAAAAATAGAAAAAAAAATTAATTCTTAATAAAATCGATACAATAAAATTTTAGGTTAGAGAAATAATCTTGCAAATATTTAAAGTGTAAGCATGTATGACATTAAATTAAAATAATACTCCCTCCATTCAACACCAAAGTGCAAGTATTGTTTTTGCACAAGTTTTAAGACATAATAAAAAAATGATGGGTTTTTCTATAAGGTAGCACTTGAGCTTTTGAATCATGAGTAACCATATGAATTAAAAACATCTTTGATAACCACATACTTAATTAATACTGTCAGCGTGACCACTGAACTTGTATTAAAGTCAATTTTTAGTTAAATAGTTAACGGAAAGTGTTATCTTTGGATTTAATTTTCTGTTTATCCTATATGGTAACCCTGTGATTTAAAAAAATTCTACATAATAACCTTATATTTGTACATAACGTGGTCATCAAAACTTATGGGTCCGCAAGTAACCCCAGAAAAGCAAAAAAGATTGTAACTTTCGTAAATTAAACCATAAAAAATACAAAATCATAATAAATAAACATAATTTAACATTTAAAAATAAGGAAAAACGCTTATCCTTACATTTGATAGATAAAAAAATTAGCGTTTTTCCTTATTTTTAAATGTTAAATTATGTTTATTTATTATGATTTTGTGTTTTTTATGGTTTAATTTACGAAAGTTACCATCTTTTGCTTTTCAAGTTACTCTTGACTATAAGTTTTGATAACTAATGCTATGTACAAATATAAGGTTATTATGTAGAATTTTAAATTACAGGGTTACCATATAGAAAAACACAAAATTAAATCAACATAACACTTTCTTAACTATTTAACTGAAAAATTGACGAATACAAGTTCAGTGGTCACTGATAGTATTAATTAATGCAAGTGGTTACGAGGATGTTTTTTAATTTGCAGGGTTACCTTGTGGAATTTGAAAAAGTTCAGGGTTACCTTATAGAAAAACCCAAAAATGATTAAAAGTACAAGTTTAACATCACCTCAAATTTGCAAGTAGGATGATAAATTTAATTACAAAACTAATTAATACATTAAACACAAAATAAAATTTGCTTTCCCCCCAAAAACAATGAGTTCACATATTCAAATGTTTACCCCAAAAAAACATCAGCTCATTTTCACACTCCCCATAAAACTCATCATCTCACACAAGTCTGTCATTTTGTTAGCTGCCAATACACGTACAGTTCTCCAAAAAACAATGAGTGAGCTGCTACTTAAGCACACAAAAAACAAAGAGTGAGCTGCTACTTAAGCACACAATTACAAGATCAAAGAAATTAATACATTCACTTACAATATTACACATCTAAAAATTACAGTTTAACATAAACTCTTCACCCATGGGAGCCAAGAATTTGTCCGAAGCGGGTAGGCATGAAGTTGCGCTTCATTTGTTGAAGATATCAAAGAACGGGAAGCTCATCCGAGGTGATTTACAATCAACCGCTGCAAGGTTTGGAGTCAAGGTTAGAACAATCTCTAACATATGGAAAGTAGCTAAAGTAGCAAGACTAGTTGGTGAACCACTAAATGTGAAAAGCAAAAAAATTGGTAACAAAAACAGAAAAAGATTACTACCAAATGTCGAGCAAATCAAAGCTTTGGAATGGAATAAAAGAGATACCATGGAAAGAGTGTCGAAGAACATGGGTGTCTCGGTTGGAACAGTCCACTCATGGGTCAAAAATGGTTTACTCAAACCACATTCAAGCCCATTATATCCACACCTCACCGATGCTAACAAAAATGGCTGATTACAGCATGCGTTAAAGTGTTTACATGTCGAACAAGTGGTAGAAGAGATTGTCGACTTAAATGAAATGCCAAAAACGAAAATCAAGTTTTCTGAAATGAGCAACATCATCCACATGGATGAGAAGTGGTTTTACATTACAAGTGATGGCCACAGGTTATATGTAACTGATCAAGAAGAGTTACCGTATAGAAGTTGTCAATCAAAAAGGTTTATCACAAAAGTAATGTTCATGTGTGCGGTATTGTGGAACCCGGGATCGGACCCAACTCGGCGTCTTGTTTAAGGGCGGATTTTAAAGTTAAAAAAGATTAAGTTGGAAAAACCTTTAAGAACTGTTATGGAGTCGCCACCTATTTATCGCGGAAAATAGGAACCTGCTACCATGTTCTAAGCTAAAAACATGTCCTAGATTTTGGAGCACGCCAACACCCCTAGATCTAAGGCTTGTGAAACCAGATTGGATTCGGGGTGAGGGTACTTTAGAAAAAGAGTTAATTCAAATAATGATTTATGAAAACCTTTTAGAAAAGCCTATGTAAAAATAGCCTCTACTGACCTAGAACAATCCTTGTAAGATGATATTTGAGCTAATGTTATCGCTACGTACAAGTGCGATAAGTTTGTAAAAGAATGCAGATGCAGATGCAAAAAGATTGATTAAAACCCTCAGTTTAGCATGTTTAACTTGTTAACGAATACGGTTCAGTTAAAGGTCGAATTCATTGTTTAAGTTGATTTCAATGCAAAATAAGAAGGTGCAAGATGCATGCAAATAAAATAAAATTCAATTGTCCATTGGTTTATTTTATAAGGTCGGTTGCTTATGCGACTTTGGCGTGTCATCGGATATGGAGTGTACCCGAAGTAAATAGAACACTTGGAGTGCAAGCGCGCTGGGTGCCAAAGCCGCGCTAAAGTGTAGACCTCTTTGTTAGTCCATAGAAAATAAGAAAAAGCTTTGATCCAAGTGGATCGGTACCTACCTTGTCCTGACGCTTCAGATCTGGGCAGAGCTTCGCTTCTTGAACTTGAAAGGAGGATGAATTCAACACGGGATGGTGTGTTGAACTCAAGGATTTGAGTGCTTGAGGCTTTTGTGAAAGAGGATTTGTGTGTTGTGAATTGTGTGTGAAATTGTAATCTGAAAGTATGATTTGAGGTCGAGGTATAGGGCTCTATATATATTAGAAACCTCGGAGAAATTAGGAAAGCAGGGAATAAAAACAAGCCGAGGAACCGCATAGGCTTATGCGGTTGCCAGGGCAAACCGCATAAGCTTATGCGGTTTCCCCTCCAAACCGCATAAGGCTGTGCGGTTTGGAGGTGTGGTTCTAGGCCTAATTTCCTAGTTTCGGTTTGACGAAATCTTTGAAAGATTACGTGATAATTTGGACGTGTGGCTCAAGAAAACAGCTAGGATAATCCTGAGATATTTTGTGGTGTTCAGGGCTTTGGAGTGCGGGCCAAAGGCTTGGGTTTGGGCTCGGTTTCGGGCCCGAGACCCGGAAAAATGAAAAAGGTGTATTTGCATAGTTTTTGTGAAAGAAGGTAAGACGTGAAGTTGTATTTTGCGTAAGAGGGGGCTAAATAGCGGTTTTAGCTACCGGGCCTAAATTTAGGAATTTAGGAATCTTTGAATTAGACCTTGTTAATGTAAAAGGACTAATTGTAGTGCGAATGCGAAGCTCATGCCAAATGAAGCAGGACAAGGACCTAGCTAAACTCCAAATGGACAAAATGAACGTTTATTGAAGTGTGATGTGATGCGACCTTAACATTTTAACATTTAAAACGACTCAAAATGAATTCGACATTAGTTAGAACCGTATAAGTCAACGTTAAAGCATGCGTAATAAAAGTCCGTGATACATCACGGGGTTTTGTCTTGCGGGAGAATGCGGATATGGGTATCCACAGAGCCCCCGGTTGGTGAGCTCGGCCTAGTGCGCTAGTCAAACTCCACGACCATATCCGGACCACTACGGTTCGATCTGATCGTGAACGAAGCATGTGTCCATGGGTGAGACGAGGACTTCGAACCGGGCTAAACGGGGAGGGGCGTGCGCATTTTAAGGACTTGGCGGTCCGTGCATGCTATAAGAACTGCCGCCTGTGAATGTCTTAAATCGTGCTTGTTGTCGTTTGTTGGTGCCTTTGCGTGTGCTTGTAATGTCAAATGTTGATGCTGGTGCTTGTGCTTGTAAGATGTCTTCGTATTGCATGTGTACTTTGTAAGATGTTTGGGTAAGTGCTAGTGTAGGCCTCGTGAAAGAGCGTCTGTGTAATGCTTGTGTTTGAACTCGCCGAGGAGCGTCTATGTAGAGTGAAATGCTTGGAGTTAGGTGTATATTGCAGAGTGCTTGTGCTTGGGCTCGCCGATGGTTGCGTATAGTTGCTTTCCGTGGTGGAGAAAATGATGTAATGCTCGTGAAGAGTGTTCGTGCTTCTGCTTCTGTACCGTATATTAAATGCTTAATATACGCGTATGGCGGGCTGTAGGTGACGCCTTGACCCAAGCATGGGACGTACTTGGAGTTGCATTGGGGGCTAGGATGAATTATGGATCGAAAAGTAGGCGTAAAACGAGAAAAACCCGAGAAAAGCCAGGGGTGGGAACCGCATAAGCTTATGCGGTTCAGGGGACAAACCGCATAAGCTTATGCGGTTTCCCCTATTGGCTGCTGGGGGCTATATAAGCACGAGCAAACCGTGAGCATGCCTCATAACTTATTTACGGTTTTTCAACTCAAAAAACGTCATTTTTCGATTTCTCAACCGTTTTTGCTCATTTTTCTTGCGTTGCCTTGCTATGGAACGAGGTATTGCTCCATTTTAACTTGCTTTTACGTTATTTGTTGTTGTAATTAGCTAGTTTTGCCTTGAAATGTTGAAAAGACGGGTTTTGAATGAAAACCCGAGTTTTGCTTGAAATTTGCCGTTTGAATGCTTGAAATTGACGTTATTGTGTTGCATTATGCCATGTGAACGTGTATGTGTGGATTGATTGTGATTTAGACCGTCTTTGTGTGAAAAACGTCCAAATTAGGTTTCGGGCCCGAAAACGAACCCGGATTTTCCGACCCGGAATTTCAATTAAACTTCGGTGTAGGATGCCCATAGTGAGTATAGCATGCCTATAACGTTAGTTTTGCGAAAAAGTCGAGTTAAAGCTTTCAAATCGCCGTCTTAAGTCGTAGTTATACGGAGTAATTAAGGCGAATTAGGGGTTTTTGATCGGGGTGACCAAAATGCAATTGCTTGTAATGGGTTGTTGTTGGGGACTATTATGGCGCATAGAAACCATAAAGTTGTGATTTTGAGGTGAAGAGAACGGTTTTTGGCTTAATTGTGAATTAGGCCTAAAAATGCTCTGTAGGGCGTATAGTGTAATGTGTAAAGGGGTGTTTATGTATTATGTGTATATTATTTGTGTGTATTTGTGTATATGTATGCCAAGTTGTATACTTGCATGTATTATAGCTGTATGTATTGGTTGTGTTTGGTTGCAGGGGAAAATTCTAGTCGTGTTACGAGGTCGAGATCTCGTAAGAGTGCTAGCTCGAGGACTGAGGGAGCCTCTAGCTCGAGTAGCTTAAGGCGTACTCGTAGTGAGAGGGATGCTGACCCTCGTGATCTGCCCACGAGACGTGGTCAGTCACGAGGTAGGGGCCGTGGGAGAAATGTTCCTGTGCGTGATCCTGAGGAGGAGGAGGCGGATGCGTTTGCTCAGGAGTTTGTGGATGGTGGAGGTGAGATGGATGTTCTTTGAGGAAGCGGTGAGGAGGTCGAGGAGGTCGCGCTAGGGCGAGTAGCTCTAGGCCGCGAAAATCACGCGCGAGCAGGGCTTTCGCGAAGGGTTGGGATAGCCTGACCTTACGCTTGCTCCGGAGAGACATGTTTCTGTCGGCGGCGATGGGTTGGGATAAGGGCCCGATGAGGACTTTCTCGGGCGTCTCGTCCGCGATGTGTGCTTTTGAGGAGAGGCTTCCGCCGAGGGCGCAAGCTTGGGTGTTGCGTAGTGCTTTTGGTCCGTTAGTCGGCCACTGGAGGGAGATTGCAAAGAAAAATCAGACGGCGAACCTGATGTTGATCAGGGCCTTCTTGGATAGGTATTGGGACACCACGACGACGTTCCATATGCCCGGCTTTGAGGCCGGCATTACCTTGTCTGGATATCACGGTCATAGCAGTGCCGGATTTGGGGATCGCGACATGGATTTTGGGTTTGCGCCGTCCGTTGTGGGCGAGGTTGTGGATCGACGCGGTTGGCGGTGGTTTGGAGGTGATTTGTGGTCGCCCCTATACCTTCAAGACGAGCTATATCTTGGAGTATTTTGAGGGAAGGCAGAGTATGGCCCCTCGGAGTGGAAGCGGCAAGCGGAATGCTCGTATGTGGTTGTGGTGGTTTGTGGCGCCGTGTACTTGGCGACAAGGGTGGCGGGCATCGACATCGGCCCTTATGCATCTCCTGGATTGGAATGCAATTGGGACGTTTGGTGGGTGGCCGTCTACGGGCTTGTGCATTCGTTCTTGCATGGATCTTTGTGAGACCGCGGGTCATGGATCGAGGGTCGCGACTGTCCTTAGTCGCGCCTGGCTTCTTGATGGAGGTACGTATTGATTTTGTTTTTGTCTTAGGTGCATTGTTGTTCATTTTTGTTGTCTTTTGTCTTTGTAACATGTTTTTGTTTCTTGTGTGCAGTCGTGGATTCTTAGCCACTTTCCTTTTCTGCTCCCCACATCTTTGTCGCGGATCGTGAGGAGTACCCGTGATGCGTGCTTGGGAATGCGATGTAACCGTCTTTGCATTTAATTGGTCGTATGATGATGTTAGGGATCGTCTGAACCGAATGCGATTTGATGAGGTTTGTGTTTGAACCATTTTAAATAGAGTGTACTTAAAATGATTGTATTGTATCTGTATTTGTGAGCGTGTTCTGTTTGCTTTGTAGTTTGTGCCATTCCCGTGGGGCCAGTACAGGGATATTCCTGAGGGCATTGGGGCTAGGTTTGCGGTGCGAGACACCCAGCGCCTATACATAGCGACGCCGTATGGATCGGTTTGGTACCTTGGAGAGCGTTTGGTCTTTCGAGGCGGTGGCGGCTCGGTGGTGCTGAGGATCCGCCGAGGGTCTGTTTGGCGAGGGTTTCTGCCGGGATCGTGTGGCGTTGTATGGAGAGGGAGAGTCGGTGAGCCTCCTCTCGTCTGGGAGGACTATGCCCGTTTGCTCGATCTCGGCTTGCTTGTGGGTAGATTGAGGTATGTGTGCCGGTGTTTGGGGGTGCGTAAGGTAATTTTGCGAAAAATTTCCCACTGGCGTGTGCGTTTGTATTTGTTTTGCGGGAGTTTGATCCCGAGATGGCGGAAGCGGCTGATGACTTCCCTACTACTATCGAGTATGATGACTCGGGCGTCCGTCGTACCTTCGTTCTGCCGACGTACTTGCCGGTGACTACTGACGCGGGCATGGACAGCTGGACGAGCAAGGTGAAGAAGGTATGTACTTGTGTGATTGTATGTATGCGTATAAGCCCCCAGTTTGATCGAGGTATGAAGTATATCGATGATCAAACTTGTGAGAGTCGTTTTTGTTTGTGTTACCCCCTCCAGTTTGGTTTAATTTGGGTGAAATTAAGGTAAAGTGGGGTTTGACTGCGTTTGTTTTGAAATTTCCCCCCTAAGTTTGACTTAATTTGAGTGAAATTAAGGCAAAATGGAGGAAAGTGTGAACTGTGTTTGTGTTGTGTTTCACAGGTGGCTAAGGAGGCGCATAAGAAGCTATGGCGTATAGCCAACAGGTGGAGGATGGCTTGGACTGAAGCGGCTCGGTTGTGTCGAGCCAGTGAGGCAGCTCGGTCAGCGTGAGTTTGTGAGTATCGGCGCCGTCACCCGGAGTGAATTTGTGTATTTAAAGATTGTATGAACCTTTATGTACATGTCGTTGTAGCTTGAACTTTGAACTTTGTTGTTGTAGCTTGAACTTTGAATTTTGTTGTTGTAGCTTGAACTTCGTCGGTAAACCTGTTTGGTGGGCTTGGTTGAAGAAATGATATGATTCCCGAGTGGGATGCGTTGATGTTCATTTTAGATTGTGAAAATGTTTTGCAAAAAGTTCATTTTAAATGCGAAATGAGCTCGTATGAATCTGAAAAAATGTTATGCGTTGACTCGTGGTAAGAATCGGAATTGCTAAAGTGAAGCGTGATGTTGGTGTATGGGGAACAACGAAAGAATGTCGTAGCCCAAAGTAGGTTGTAGTGTTTTAGGAAAGACGAAATTAGGAAAATTTTGAGAAAAACCAGCCCCTGAAACCGCATAGGCTTATGCGGTTTGTGGGTTAAACCGCATAAGCTTATGCGGTTTGGACAGCAAACCGCATAGAGTCATGCGGCTTGTTAACAGATGTAGCATTTGTATTTCCATATTTCGGACATTGTTTTCCTATATAAGGAGAGGGGGTGCGTGCCATAATCTTCATTCACAAACACTTCTCTTCTTTTTTTTTGCTTTAGAATTTTGCTTTCAGAAATATATTGGGTATATTTATAAAAGTTTTTTTTTTTGTGTCCAAGAAAATGGAGGAGCATTTTGATGCTCTTTTGAAGAGGTGGACGTCTTCCTTGAGTTCGGCAATGAAGAAGGCGGTGTATGATGACGGTGCGGGTGTATTTATTGGCTTTCGTCAAATGAAAGTCGATCTAGACTTCCTTGATTCGTGCTTAGATTATTGGGATCCTAGCTTGCATGTTTTTAGGTTTCCCGGGGGAGAGGTGTGCCCTTTGATGGAGGAGTTCTCGGCCATTGCTGGATGGTCGAAACGGACTACTCCTGTGGTCGTGAGGAGTGAGCTTTGTTACAACGGGATGTTGCGAAACTTCCTTGGGATGACAAATGCTCATGCTGCAGGTTTGTTTGAGGGAGGCAAGGTAAACATGCTTCTCTTGTGTCAACGATATATGAATAAGGCTGATACTAGTATTTCGGACCGTTCTAGGCGGAGGGCCCTTGCTTTTTGTTTGGTTCATCGTTATGCTTTTGCGGGGTCCATGCCAGATGGAGTGTTCGGGAACGCGAGGTATGCTCGTGTTGTCGAAGAGATGGAGAGGGGACATGATCCTTCTGCGTTGATCCTAGCGGAGACCATCTTTGGGCTTAGGCGATCGTTATGCTAATCGTCCGAGCTCGCACAGGGTTGCGCTAGGATTCTCAACGTTGGCTCATGGAGAGGCCGAGTGTGTATAAAGCTCTTCCCTGGAAGTGTCTTCAAGGCGGCGGGGGACGGCGTCGCGGAAGATGGAGTGGTGATCCTCGGGAGCGTTAAGCTAAACTACTACCGGTGGTTTGTAAAGGAGAGCACCATTCGTTGAGTGCGTGTCTTGGTGGGGTATTACGGCGGATTCTGGCGCCTACTGCAAATGCGTCTCGTGGGTTGATCTTTGTGCGGGTTTGAGCGAGTGTGGATTCATCCTCTTCGCCAAGAGGCAAATCGCTTGCTCAAACCATACCGAAAGGGATACTCGAGGTTGGAGGGGTTGTTGTCCTAAACAACCAAGCGATTGATTCTTGGATCCGAGGATGGTCGGACCGTGTTACTTGGCCGTCTTGGAGCATATAGAGTCTAGCCGTGTTCACGGACTTCTATACACGGTGGTATCGTTCAATGATCCTAAGGAGCGTGAGAATCAAAGGAGGAGGGAAAAGAATGGGCCAAGGCCCTCGCTTGGCGTATGAGGCGGTCTTGCGAAAGGAGGGACTATGGTGATCTTTGTCTTTGTTGGTGCGGTGTTTCTACTTGAGGCCGTGTGGGAAAGGCTTGGACCGAAGGTGGCCAGATTAAAGATCGCCTAGGGCCAAGGATCGAGGAGCCCAGGTTGAAGCGGGATGAGGATCCGTCGAGCCCCAGGTTTTGAGAGATCTACTCCCGTCCTTAGGTCGAAAGTTGTGGCGGATCGGCCTCTTGAAGATGAAGAGGTCAACCCAAAGCGTCAGAAAAAGACTTGAGTAGTTTGTTTTGTTTAGTTTAGAAAGATTCCTTTATTTAAATACATGTTTTAGATTTGAATAAAGGGCTAAGGAGGCTTGTTCTAGCTCGCTTTCTAAATCATGGAAAATTCTAAATAAAGTAATAAAATAGAATTAATTTGCTTTTGCCTTGTCTCGTTGTTTTCTCTTGTTTGTTTTTAAATGTTCTCGACCTTTTTAAGCTTCGAACATTCGCATTAAATCCTCGACCTTTTTAAGCTTTGGATTCGCCTGTTTGACTTGTTAAGTCCTCGACCTTTTTAAGCTTTGGACTTGGATTTGTATTTTGTTTTGTGTTGACTGTGCTCTTGACCTTTTTAAGCTTTGAGCGTGTCTTTTTGTGAGTGCAACGCCCTTGACCTTTTTAAGCTTTGGGCATGCGTGCTAGAAAAGTTCGGTTGTACTTTTGACAAGTCGCCACGATTCTGCTTTTGAATACGTAATCAAACCGCGTAGTTCGTGTGATTTGGTTGAGCTCTTTGCAAAGCTGCCTACGTATCCACAGTGCGTGGAATCAAACCGAGCGTAGTTCACCCATGCGAGAGTGAGTTTTGTTTTGAAATTTTGCAGAAGCGTTTGTGTTTTACGGGTAGTATTTCTTGAGTTGTTCAAGATTTGTTGGTGTCGGAAGTCCCGACCGTCAAGGTCGATTAGTTTCACGGCTCCTCCGGAAGGATTTCCTTGACCAAATGCGGTCCGCCCAATTGGGTTTGAATTTCCCTCTTGGGTCGACTGGTAATGGTGCTCGGACTGATTTGAGTACTAGGTCGCCCACTTTGATGTTTCGTGGCTTGACCCGTTTGTTGTAAGCGCGTTGTAGGCGAGATTGATACATTCGGACTGTACTTAGTGAATGTAATCGCCTTTCGTCTAAGAGGATGAGTTGTTCGTATCGTTCGCGTGCCCATTCGGCCTCAGGAATGTCTGCTTCCATGAGAATTCGAAGGGATTGCATCTCGATTTCTACAGGTTGAACGGCTTCCATCCCGTAGGTGAGGAAACAGGGGGTCATGCCCTGTGGGTGTCTGCGGATGGTTGTCGCGGTATCCCCATAATGCAAATGGGATTTTGTTGGGCGATCGTGGCGGTGTCGATCATCTTTTTGAGGATTGATCTGACGGTTTTGTTCTTTGCCTCGGCCGCGCCGTTAGTTTCTTGATCGGTAGGGTGATGATTTGTGTCGTTGTATCTTGTATTTGAGGAGGAGTGGTTCCACCTCTCCTTGGAAGTGTGTGCCTTGGTCGCTGATGAATTCGTGGGGTATGCCGTAACGACAAATGATGTTGTTTTGTATGAATTTCGCAACTTCTTTCGTGCCTAGCGTACGGTATGATGCGGCTTCGACCCATTTGGTGAAATAGTCGATGGCCACGAGGATGAAGCAGTGTCCTCCTGCTCCCACGGGTTGTACTTTGCCGATGACGTCAATTCCCCATGTGGAGAAGGGCCATGGCGAGGTTAAACTGTATAGTGGTGAAGGAGGTATGTGTTGTACGTTTGTAAAGATTTGACAATTGTGGCAATGTTTGACATATTTTGCGCAGTCGGCTTCCATGGTTGTCCAGTACCATCCTAGCCTTATGATTTGTTTGCACATGGCTCGTGCGTTCATGTGTGGTCCGCACTCGCCATCGTGTACTTGGGACATGATATCGTGTCCCTTTTTGTGATCGACACATAAGAGTAGTGTGCCTTGGGGTGTCTTTTTGAGTAGTTTGCCCATTTCCATCACGAATTGTGATGATAACAGGCGTAGGGCGCGTTTGGCTCGTTTGTCAATGTTTGGTGGGTATTCACCGTTTGTTTTGTAGTTGATGATTGCTTGGTACCAAGGGTCTGTTTGTTCTTCCTCGGTTTCAATGTCACATATGTAGGCGGGTTCGTTCCGTCGTTCCACGACGATGGGGAGCGTTTCCATCCCCGGGGGTATGTTGATTAGTGACGCGAGTTTGGATAACGCGTCGGCGAATTGGTTTTCTTCGCGTGGGAGGTGTATGAATTCTACGTGATAGAATTCGTTTATGAGCTCTTGTATTTTGCTTTGGTATAGTGCCAGGTTTTCATTAAGTATCTTCCATGCTCCGGATATTTGGTTGATTATGAGGGAGGAGTCCCCATAGACTCTTATATTGCGGGCGTTGAGTACAAGCGCTGCTTGGAGACCGTGCAAGCATGCTTCGTATTCCGCGGCGTTGTTTGTGACGTCAAAGTCCAGTTTGATTGATAGAGGTGTGTGTTCGCCATTCGGGGATATGAGAAGTATTCCTACTCCACATCCTCGATAGTTGGAGGAGCCATCGAAGTATAACTCCCATTGTTCTTGGTTGATGTTGTAGATCCCATCGTCTGGAAGGGATGTTGTGTCGATGATTGGTTCTTCGTTGATTGCATTTTCGGCTAGGAAATCGGAGACTGCTCGTCCCTTGATTGCTTTGAGGGGTACGTACTTAAGATCGAATTCGGCTAGGAGCAATGTCCATCTGGCCATTCGTCCGTTAGGCACAGGTTTCTCGAAGAGGTACTTTACGGGGTCCATTTTGGAATAGACCTTCGTTTGGTGTGCTAGCATATAATGACGGAGCTTCTTAGATGACCACACTAAGGCTAGACAACTCTTTTCGACGGGTGAATATCGAGTTTCGTAATCGAGAAATTTCTTGCTGATGTAATAGATTGCATGTTCTTCACCGTTTATTTCTTGAGCGAGCATGGCGCCCATGGCGGTAGATGTGGTTGTAAGGTATAAGGATAGCGGTAAATCCGCTTGGGGTGGTCGTAGAACTGGTGGGTTAGTTAGCAATTCCTTGACCTTGTCAAATGCTTTTTGACATTCTTCATCCCATTCAACGTGGTCGGTTTTCTTGAGTTTCTTGAAAACTGGTTCACATATCATGGTGAGTTTGCTAATAAAGCGCGAGATGTATTGGATTTGGCCCAAGAAACTTCGAATTTCGTCGAGGTTCTCCGGGGGTCGCATTACAAGGATTGCTTTGACTTTCGAGGGGTCGACCTCGATGCCTCTTTGGCTTACTACGTGTCCTAGTAGTTTACCGGATTTAACTCCAAAAGTACATTTTTGGGGGTTGAGGCGCATTTTGTATTGTCGTAGGCGAGTGAAGAACTTGCGGAGGTTAGTGATGTGACCACTTCTCTCCTTTGACTTTACGATCATATCGTCGGCGTAAACCGACTTCTTTGTGCATCATGTCGTGTAAAAGGGTTGTAGCGGTGCGTTGGTATGTAGCGCCAAAGATTGATTAGGCCGGAAGGGCATAAGCGTATGTGATATGTCCCCCCGCGGTGTAATGAAGGCCGTTTTGCCATGTCTTCGAGTGACATTTTGATTTGATTGTAGCTGCGTGGCCGTCCATGAAGGATAGGAGGCGTGGTCGTGGTGTTGTCGACTAGGGCGCCCACATGGGGTAATGGAAAGTCATCTTTAGGACTAGCTTTGTTCAAGTCCCGAAAGTCAACGCATACTCGAATTTTGCCATTCTTTTTCAGGACTGGGACCATGTTTGAGACCCATTCAGGATACTCGATGACTTGGATGAAACCAGCTTGTAGTTGTTTTTCGATTTCTTCCTTGACCATAAGAGACCATTCGGGACGTAGTCTTCTTAGCTTTTGCTTGATGGGTTTATGCTTAGGGTTTGATGGGGATGCGGTGCTCGCGATGCTTCGTTCGATCTTAGGGCATGTCTTTGTATGACCAAGCGAATACGTCCTTGAATTCGCTTAGGAGTTGTGTAAATTGGAGTGCGCTCGTGTTCGTCTAGTGAGGCTCCTAGTTGTAGTTCCCTTGGTTCTTCGGGGGTTCCCACGTTTATGGTTATGGTTTCCTCGATGATTGGGTCTTGTGTTTTTGGGTGTACAAGGTTTGCGATGTATTTGTTTAATGATTCACTTTCGCATGAGTTAGTGTCTTTTGTATTTTGTGTGTTGTTTGTTGCTTGTTGATTTTTGTTTGTTTGTATTTTGTTATTTGTTTTAGTTTGAGACAAGACGTAAGCAAATTTATTCATTTCATTATTTTGAAGAGAATTATTCGACAAATCAGAAAATTGCTTGGAGCTAGCCTCCGTAAATAGAAAATCTAAACTAAAGCTAGAGTGTAGGATAGATGGGTCGACAGATGACCCGACACTAAGAGCATTAGAATCTAAAAGAATTTCTTCTTCTTCTTCATCGTCTTCTGTGTCGTTGGAGGTGCTTGAGCTGCTTGAGTTGCTTGAGTTGCTTGAGTTGCTTGAGTTGTGATGTAAATTGCGTCGTTGCTGGAGGAAGGTGTGGTTTTCCTCCGAGGTTTCTTGATCCTTCCTTGATCGATAAGATCTTGAATGGCATGTTTGAGTTTGAGACAACTCTGAGTGCTATGTCCCATGCCCCGGTGGTATGCACAGAAGGCGTTGGGATCCCATGATTTTGATTTCTTATTCATTGGTGGCTCGTTAATAGGTCCGATGGGTGTGAGGTAGTCCTTTTCAATTAGTTTTTGTAATGCCACAGCGTAGGGCATATAGAGTTTGTCAAAGTTCCTTGCGGAGCCATGCGAGTTGTGTGTTCTTCGCCCTTTAAGAGTGTGTCCTCGAAGGGTGCTTCGGTAGGTGGGATCCTCATAGCTAGATGTGAGATCTTTTTCGATGCGAGTGCCAATTTCGATGAGATGTTCGAAGTTCTGAGCGTGGCAGAAGTGAAAGTAGTATCGCCATGCAGGTCGTAGGCTGAAGAGGAAGGTGGACATGAGTTCATCTTCGTGTGGGTGATTCGGTACTCGGGAAAGTAATTTCCTCCACTGTATAAGATGTTTGACGAAGCCTTCGTTGTCTTTCTGACGAAAAGCTTCGAGGGTGTCGAGCGAGACTGGGTTGCTAAGTTCTTTTTGGACACGACGTTCCAAACGCGTTACGCGCGCGCGATGTAGAGCTTTTAGGTGATCGATGTCTTTTGCAAGTTGATTGATGTGACTTATCACTTCGCCGATGAGTAGCCGATTCGCCGTCTTCGTCATCGCATGAAGACTGCATTGACTTGGTCGTCGGAGGGTGTGATTAGGTAGGAGCAGTCTAGTATAGGGATTGACCCCACGAAGATTGCATGATTTCCAAGCGGCTTTTCGTTGTTTGAAGGCTTGGCGGGTTGAGATGGTTTGCTGAGCTTTCCTTGATCGATTAGATCTTGGATAGCGTTCATGAGCCTAAAGCAGTTCTCGGTGTCATGCCCCTTGCCTCGGTGGTATGCACAGAAGGCATTGGGGTTCCAAGATTTAGGCTTCTTGTCTTCGGGCGGCTCGCTAGTAGGCCCGATCGGTTGTAGATAGTTTTTCTCGACCAACCTTTGAAATGCCTTGGAGTAGGACATAAAGAGAGGGTCGAAGTTTCTCTTGGCCTTAGGAGGCGGCGAGAAGGTAGTTGCGAAGGCGTCGAGGGTGTCATCATCAAGGTTACCGACGGTACGATTTTCGTCGTTCTTGACCGCGCGGGAGGACTTAGAGGAGCTCCCTTGATATGCATGGCCGGTGTATTTAGCCATGGTGCCAGTCCTAAGGTCATCTTCGATTTGAGTGCCGACCTTAGTTAGTTCTTTGAAGTTCTGAATGTTGCTGTACCTCATGTAAAATTGATACACGGGTCGCAGGTTATTTATGAACTTCGGTACGAGCTCGTCCTCGCGGGGACGGTTGGGGATTTGTGCGCTCAGCTTCTTCCAACGAGTAAGATAGTCGGTAAAGCCTTCATTGTCCTTCTGAGATAGGACTTCTAAGGTGCGAATTGAGACTTGAGTGTCTTCATTGTCTCGATCTTGTCGGTCGAACTTCATTGTGAGTTCTTCAAAGGTGGGGACCCGTTGTGGGTCGAGTGAGTAGAACCATGTCTTGGGCCTTTCTTTGCTGAGAGTGCGGGAAGAGAGTTAGCCAATGTTTAGCGTCGACTCCTTTGATGGCCATTTGGGACTTGAAAGCTTCGGATGTGGGTGATCGGGCTCTCATGTCCTTGGAAGACAGGGGGGTCACTAAGGGCGAGCTTGTGAGGGAGCTCGTCCTTGGTGCTAGTAGACGCGTTTTCATTCTCCTTGTGGATGGAGTAGGTGCTCGAGACGTAGAGCCTTTCCTCCATGGCTTGGAGTTTCTTGGCGTGCTATCGGCCTCTTCCTTGATCTTGGCTTCCATCGTTCCACTTCAGGTGTGGGTGGCGAAGCCTTTCAAGGTCGGTGATCGACTTTGTGACTTGGTCACGCAGCGCGATAACCGTCATTGCCGGCCATTTGCGGGTGTAGGTTCGTTTCTTGTATGGGATTACTAGGCGGTTCTTAGTGCGGCGAGTATCCGGTGAGGCCTGCATTTCACTTTGTATATTAGCGACACGACTCGACCCACTAGACTCACATTCATTTTAGGCATTCATTTTAGCTCATTTCTTTGTTTAGAAAGACATTTTAAGCTTGAAAAAGGAGGGTTTCGAAAAGGTTTTGCTAAGGGAAGCTTTTGAGGCGAGGATGCGTGCGCACATCTCGTCTCGATGTTAAAAGATTTTGCTTTGCATCCGTCGAACTGATATCGGTGATTTGCCGAGGTGAGCTCGAGTCGGATGTGTAAAAGAAGAGGATTCGGCTCGAGAGCGATTAGCAAGTCGAGTCGAGGATGTTAAATGTAGAGACTAGGCCGTATGACCTAGAAGATTGAAATCCGCGAGCTCGGGTTTTATTCCTTGCTCGGGTTTTTGCTTGTTAGTGAAAAAGGAAGTTTTGAAAAAGTTTATTTCAAAAATTCGCGATAGTTTTGTTTGAAAAGTGTTAGTTTGTTAGATGTTAGGTTCATTTATCTTTGAAACGTTTAAGCGAGTTTTCGAAGATATGAATGCAAATGCTTGTTTTGAGAAAGACTATGGGGTGCATAGCCTCGAACTTGTACGTATGACTCAAAAAGGGTGAAAATGAGTCAGTCGGGTACACCTCCAACTACCTCGAGTACGCTTTGGCAGATACTTAACCCCTTCATTTCCTTACGCCGGGGCGATAGGTTTTCTGAAGGGAGCACTGGGGCGGTCGAGATAGCCGTTTACAGCAAGCCGTGGAGGGGCGAGAGGAAAGCTAGTCCGGCATGTGCTTTATCGAGTGGACAAGCCTGCATGTGGGAACCACGTCTCGAGGGTGTAAAGGGTGCCTAGATTCCAAAAGGAATGGACTCTAAACGAATGTGCATAGCTCAAATATGTATACTAGGATTGTTCAAGGCTTTCAAGTTTCACCTCTTTATTTTTAAAAAGAAAAAGCTAGTTTTTGGTTTTAAAAATAAGATGTCCCCAGCGAAGTCGCCAAACTGTGGAACCCGGGATCGGACCCAACTCGGCGTCTTGTTTAAGGGCGGATTTTAAAGTTAAAAAAGATTAAGTTGGAAAAATCTTTAAGAACTGTTATGGAGTCGCCACCTATTTATCGCGGAAAATAGGAACCTGCTACCATGTTCTAAGCTAAAAACATGTCCTAGATTTTGGAGCACGCCGACACCCCTAGATCTAAGGCTTGTGAAACCAGATTGGATTCGGGGTGAGGGTACTTTAGAAAAAGAGTTAATTCAAATAATGATTTATGAAAACCTTTTAGAAAAGCCTATGTAAAAATAGCCTCTACTGACCTAGAACAATCCTTGTAAGATGATATTTGAGCTAATGTTATCGCTACGTACAAGTGCGATAAGTTTGTAAAAGAATGCAGATCTGAGATGCAAAAGATTGATTAAAACCCTGAGTTTAGCATGTTTAACTTGTTAACGAATACGGTTCAGTTAAAGGTCGAATTCATTGTTTAAGTTGATTTCAATGCAAAATAAGAAGGTGCAAGATGCATGCAAATAAAATAAAATTCAATTGTCCATTGGTTTATTTTATAAGGTCGGTTGCTTATGCGACTTTGGCGTGTCATCGGATATGGAGTGTGCGAAGTAAATAGAACACTTGGAGTGCAAGCGCTGGGTGCCAAAGCCGCGCTAAAGTGTAGACCCTTTGTTAGTCCATAGAAAATAAGAAAAAGCTTTGATCCAGTGGATCGGTACCTACCTTGTCCCGACGTCAGATCTGGCGAGCCGCTTCTTGAACTTGAAAGGAGGATGAATTCAACACGGGATGGTGTGTTGAACTCAAGGATTTGAGTGCTTGAGGCTTTTGTGAAAGAGGATTTGTGTGTTGTGAATTGTGTGTGAAATTGTAATCTGAAAGTATGATTTGAGGTCGAGGTATAGGGCTCTATATATATTAGAAACCTCGGAGAAATTAGGAAAGCAGGGAATAAAAACAAGCCGAGGAACCGCATAGGCTTATGCGGTTGCCAGGGCAAACCGCATAAGCTTATGCGGTTTCCCCTCCAAACCGCATAAGGCTGTGCGGTTTGGAGGTGTGGTTCTAGGCCTAATTTCCTAGTTTCGGTTTGACGAAATCTTTGAAAGATTACGTGATAATTTGGACGTGTGGCTCAAGAAAACAGCTAGGATAATCCTGAGATATTTTGTGGTGTTCAGGGCTTTGGAGTGCGGGCCAAAGGCTTGGGTTTGGGCTCAGTTTGAACTGAGACCCGGAAAAATGAAAAAGGTGTATTTGCATAGTTTTTGTGAAAGAAGGTAAGACGTGAAGTTGTATTTTGCGTAAGAGGGGGCTAAATAGCGGTTTTAGCTACCGGGCCTAAATTTAGGAATTTAGGAATGCTGAATTAGACCTTGTTAATGTAAAAGGACTAATTGTAGTGCGAATGCGAAGCTCATGCCAAATGAAGCAGGACAAGGACCTAGCTAAACTCCAAATGGACAAAATGAACGTTTATTGAAGTGTGATGTGATGCGACCTTAACATTTTAACATTTAAAACGACTCAAAATGAATTCGACATTAGTTAGAACCGTATAAGTCAACGTTAAAGCATGCGTAATAAAAGTCCGTGATACATCACAGGGTTTTGTGCGGGAGGGTACGGATATGGGTATCCACAGGTATGTAGGCCTATATATTCGGAGGATGGGGAGTTGCTTTTTGATGGGAAAATAGGGGTGTTCCCCTTCATAAAACAAGTACCAACAGCTAGAGGTAGTAGAAATAGACCAAGGGGAACATTGGAGACAAAACCAATTGAACCTATTAATAAACAAGTGACAAGAGAATGCATTATAGAACAACTCATACCGGCTATCAAGAGTAAATGGCCTGAAGGTGCAAGTAAACACATATTCATTCAACAAGACAACGCAAGGCCTCATATTAACAATGATCAAGAATTTATGGCTGCTGCAAACTCAGATGGTTTCAAAATTGAATTCCTTTTTCAGCCTCCTAATTCACCCGATTAAACTGTAACGATTTGGAGTATTTTAGGGCATTGCAATCATTACAATCGAAACAAGCATCAAAATCAGTTGATGAACTATGCAATTCAGTCATGGAAGCGTTTGTTTTTTATAGTCATACGAAACTCAACAATATTTTTCTAACGCTACAGTCGGTTATGGTTGAAATAATGAAAGTCAAGAGCCATAATAATTTTGCAATCCCCCACATGAAAAAGGGTCATCTTGTTGCCCTTGGCATATTACCAAGGAACTTAGAGGTTAGTGAAGACCTGGTTAGAGAATGTATTGACTATTTACAAGGAATAGGTCAAACACAAGGTTTAGAAAACTTGATGGGTGAATTAGGATACAATTTCGAAGAAGAAGTACTTTAGTAAATGTAAAAAGTGTTTTGGAATGTGTAACCTTTTGAAAATTTGTTGAGAGTGTAACCATTTCTATCCTAAGAATTGTTTAGCTTCTAATCAAATGACGCAATAATATGTAATGTATTGGAAGTACTTTAGTAAATGTAATGAAACAATGTTCTTTGTTTAAGATTTCTGTTTTAGTTATGAAGTTTGGTTAGTAATGTAGTCAACATACAAGTGCTCTCAAACTATTAAGGTGTCTCATAATTGAGCAAACACTAACATGAAAGTCAGTAACATAAACTCTCAGGCCTATTTGGCCTCATCATCGAGTCATGTAAAGTAGTATTACCTCCTACAAACACACCCAATACAGGTAGACCATGCTTTGTCCTTTAAATAACAGTAATGATCAAGGCAACGATAATTACACCAAATTAAGGTACAACATGCTTTCAAGACTCATTACTGCTATCATGAACAAGCACACACACCATTCATTGGTAGACCATGTGGTGGCTATGTAGGTTTATATCGGTATATAGACCTTTAAAATCACAGGATTATAATGAAAAACTTTATATGATTAATGGTCATAAATTGAAATTGCATAACAAAACAAATAGATTTAGAATTAACCTTTGTGAACCTTGTAATCGGCCTAAGAACAATACCAATAATATGGTATCTCCTAATTGAAACACCCAAGATATGTGTGAGATATGCCTTAGAATTGCTAGAGAATTTTTTAGAGAGGAAAAACTGCTTTTTCTCTCAAGTTTAGTGTTTGTGTGCAATTGAATGAATGAATTAGGGTAGATGAGATTAGGAGGGTGATTAGGTTAAGTAGAGAGGAAGAAACCTATTCCCCTCCCACTTAGTATCACACGTCCAAGAGGACTTTTGGGGTGGACTTTTCCCCCTCAAATTTACAAGCCCAAATCTAATTAAAAGTTTATCAAAACCCAATTAATTAGTATTCTTTAGCTCTTAATGCATAATGTAATTATAATATCCGTATATTATATTTAATCATAAATATCCGTATATTTATAATTTACTAATTAATTATAACTGTTTAAAAATTAATTAGCCTACATTATACGCAATAATTAAATATAATCTTTTATATTCAATTTCCGAATTACAGCTGATTTCTCTCATCTAATATCATTTAATCACAACTAAACAATATTCAATATCACATTTGACTAACCTCTTAGTCATAATGGACTAACCTTTTAGTCACATTTGACTAACCTTTTAGTCATCAACACTGACTAACCTCTTAGTCATTAAATAAGGCATCGATATGATTATTTTCTCAAATAATCACATCTCTCAAACACATCCTTTAGGTGTGACTCTTAGGGACCAGTTGATCACCGCCATCTGTATGACAATAACGTCAAACTTATCTAGCAAGCCAACCGTTATCGATAAACGTTAATCAACTGATTAAATACAAAATGTACCCTGTGTACCTTTTGAGGTTTATTCATGTTATTGCACTAACTGTGGAGGACACTAGCTCCAACAATCTCCCACTTGTCCGTACAAGTGTAGGTGCGATAACCGATTCTCATATCCATAATAAATTTCTCCCACTCAATGTAAACCAATTTGCAAAATCTGTATTCTCAAAGGTCGTAGTTTACAAGTGATCAGTATCAAGAGTGGTTTCCCCGACTAGAGAGTAACTTAACTGATAAACGAATCAATATTCGAGCATGGCCATGCATTTTCAGTTACAGCTCCTCGAGTGGCCCTGAGAAAAAGTTTTATAACTCGATAGAAGTTGGATATTTTCCTCAACTCGAATCCTGCAGATGTAAGCGCAGCATGAAATGACCCAGTGAAAATCTACTTGGCCTCCTGTTACGGTCGACCGTGAGAAAGAAACCAAAGTCACCCAAAATCTGCCTTAATCTCAAGAGACAGTCGATAGTCAAAAGAATCGACTCTAGGAACACTATGGATGTCCTATCCACGACCCGACACCTAATGTTCTGAAACATTTAGGACTCCATGTAGTCGTCACAAAAATTGTCATGCGCGATTTCAGTAAACCCGCATCTGTGATCGATCAGTTAACAGTTTGACTTATGGCTCGTTGAACCCACCATCAATCGACGTCACAAAATAATTGCCTGAGTTATCAGCTCGTGTAGGCGATCACGGACCAAAACAAAATATAAAGCAATTCAGTTCACTTTGAGGTGTTCAACGTTGTCTGCACAACCCTCATGAAAAACAATATATAAAACAAAACGATGATTTTATTAGAAGTTTTAGGAAAAACAAGTGTCAAATCCATACAAACAACTAATAAAACTCAGGAACACGCTTAATTCCCATGGAAATAACGTGCCCTTCATGCTTATCATATCTCAACGGTTTAGTGAGAGGATCTGCTACGTTATCATCCGTAGCAATCTTGTCAGTCACTATCTCCTTCTGCTCCACGTAATCTCGGATCATGTGAGCCTTCCTTTGCACGCGTCTTGAGACTTGTTCTTTGGACTTCGGCTCCTTTGCCTGGAAGATGGCACCACTATTGTCGCAATAGATGGTGATCGGGTCATTCGAACTAGGAACTACAGTTAGTCCTTGTATGAACTGACGCATCCATATAGCTTCCTTCGCAGCCTCTGAAGCAGCATAATACTCGGACTCAGTCGAGGAATCTGCTATAACTATTTGTTTGGAGCTTTTCCAGCGGACCGCAGCGCCATTTAGAGTAAAAACGAATACAGATTGAGACTTCGAGTCATCTCGATCCGTTTGGAAACTAGCATCTGCGTAACCGATTACGCATAGCTCAGTGTCTCCTCCATAAGTCAATACCTAATCTTTAGTCCTCCGTAGGTACTTAAGAATGTTCTTTACAGCTATCCAGTGTGCTTCACCTGGATTGCCTTGGTATCGGCTCGTCATACTCAATGCATATGCCACGTCCGGACGTGTGCATTTCATGGCATACATGATCGATCCTATAGCTGATGCGTAAGGAATCCGACTCATGCGCTCGACCTCTTCCGATGTCTTTGGTGCTTGAGCTTTACTCAATTGCACTCCAGATATCATTGGAAGGGTCCCCTTCTTGGAGTTGGTCATGCTGAACCTCTCAAGAATCTTATCTATATAAGACTCCTGACTAAGGGATAACATCCGTCGTGATCTATCTCTATAGATACGGAGCCCCAATACGTTGTACCTCACCCAGATCTTTCATCTGGAAATGGTTCTTTAACCATACTTTCACCGAAGTTAAGAGAGGTATGTCATTTCCAACCAAAAGTATGTCATCGACATACAGTATTAGGAAGACAATCTTGCTCCCACTCGACTTGATATATAGACATGGTTCCTCGACCGATCGAGTGAATCCATTCTCCTTTATCACTTGGTCGAAGCGATGATTCCAACTCCGTGAAGCTTGCTTAAGTCCATAGATGGAACGCTTAAGCTTGCAAACCTTCTTAGGATTTTCGGGATCTGTGTAACCTTCGGGTTGTACCATGTACAACTCCTCCACCAAGTAACCGTTTAAGAAGGCGGTTTTTACGTCCATCTGCCAGATTTCATAGTCATGAAAGGCAGCAATCGCTAAGACAATCCGAATGGAACGAAGCATGACTACGGGTGCAAAAATCTCATCATAGTGCAACCCTTGCACTTGAGTGAAACCCTTTGCCACTAGTCGAGCCTTGTATATATCTGGTTGTCCTTCTACAGATTGCTTTATCTTGTAAAACCATTTGCACTGAAGAGGCCGAGCCTTATCAGGTAAGTCAACCAGATCCCATACATCGTTCTCGTACATAGAGTCCATCTCGGATTGCATGGCTTCTTGCCATAGCTTTGAGTCAGAACACGTCATGGCACCTTATAGGTTACGGGTTCGTTACTCTCAAGGAGTAAAACGCCGTCTCTCCCATTCTCCTCAACCATACCGATGTATCTATCTGGAGGAATGGAGAGTCTACCCGACCTTCTGGGTTCTAAGGGAATATTAACCGCAGCAGACGAAAAAGGAACAGTTTCCTCCATTGGTTGCTCAGTTGTTGGTTTAGGAATCTCCGACAGATCAAAGGTTCTATTACTTCTCTTGTCTTCGAGAAACTCTTTCTCTAAGAACTTCGCACTAGCCGCAACAAAAACTCGGTGTTCGGTAGACGAATAGAAGTAATGACCAAACATTCCTTTTGGATAACCAATAAAGTATGTCTTGACCGATCGCGGGCCGAGCTTATCCTCGTGTCTCCACTTGACATAAGCCTCGCACCCCAAACCCGAATAAAGGACAAGTTAGGGACCGTTCCCTTCCATAACTCGTATGGAGTCATGTCAACAGCTTTAGTCGGACTTCGGTTAAGTATAAGAGCAGCTGACAAAAGAGCATAGCCCCATAATGAGTCAGGTACAACCGTGTGACTCATCATGGATCGAACCATATCAAGTAATGTTCGATTCCTGCGTTCGGACACACCATTCAGTTGTGGTGTTCCGGGTGGAGTTAACTGTAGTACTATCCCGCGGTCTTTCAGGTGTTGATCAAACTCAGTTGAAAGATATTCGCCACCACGATCTGAACGTAGTGCTTTTATCTTTCTATCCAGTTGGTTCTCAATCTTATTCTGGAATTCCTTGAACTTGTCGAAGGACTCACTTTTATGCTTCATTAAGTAGACATATCCATATCTACTCAAATCGTCCATGAAAGTGATAAAATACCTATAGCCATCTCTAGCGTTGATTGACATAGGTCCGCACACATCAGTATGTATGAGTCCTAATAGGTCAGCAGCGCGCATTCCAACACCTTTGAAGGAAATTCGAGACATTTTGCCTATAAGACATGATTCACACGTGCCAAAAGTTTCATAGTCAAATGGGGCGATTGTCCCATTATCAATGAGCTTTTTCACGCGTTTCTCATTTATGTGTCCCATACGGCAATGCCATAGATAGGTTTGATCTTTGTCACCAACCTTTGCTTTCTTGTTACTCACATGCATGATTTCTGTGATTTGATCTAAAACATAAATTCCGTTCATGGAAACAGCCTTGCCATAAATCATTTCATTCAAAGAGAAAATACAGCTATTATTCTTTATTGAAAATGAAAATTCTTCTTTATCAAGAACGGATACAGAAATAATGTTTTTAGATAAACTAAGTACATAGTAACAGTTATTCAGAAATAACTCAAATCCGCTCGGGAGTTGGATTACATATGTTCCTACTGAAACGGCAGCAACTCTTGCTCCATTCCCCACTCGCAGGTCTACATCACCTCTTGCCAGAGTTTTGATACTTCTTAGGCCCTGCAAATGATTGCACAGATGAGAACCACAACCAGTATCAAGTACCCAAGTTTCGAAACTTGCATGGTTAATCTCAATCATATGAATAAAAGAAGACATACCAACAGGAACGACGCGGCCTGCTTTAATGTCCTCAGCATACACGGGACAGTTACACCTCCAATGCCCAGACTTGTGGCAATGGTGGCACTCCATGGTCTGCTTCGCTTTTGCCTTGCCTTGCCTTGTGAGCTACCGCTAGACTCACCAGGCCCACTCTTCGCAACCACTGGCTTTTTAAACTTTGGCTTTCCTACAGTTAGGTTAGCCGGAGCCTTACCCTTACCCTTATGCTTGTTGCCTATCATGAGAACATCTTGTTTCATGCTCCCACTCAACTTCATATCACTCTCCGTCTGTACGAGGAGTGAATGAAGTTCATGCAGACTTTTCTGCATGTCATTCATGTAATAGTTTGCCCTAAAGAGGGCATACCCATCATGAAGAGAGTGGAGCACTCGATCAATGATGATCTTCTCATCGATCTTGCAACCAAGCTCCTCCAGTTTCTCAACATTCTCGATCATGTCGAGAAGATGTGGACCAACCGGTTGGCCCTTCTGGAGTCTCGCTTCAAAGAAGCGAGTGGTATACTCGTAACTCTTGATTCTCGGTGCTTTCGAGAACTCTTTAGTTAGGGTGGTGAAAATCTTGTTTGCACCTTGGGTAATGAATCGTTTTTGCAAATTGGATTCCATTGCATAGATGAGCACGTTCCTTAACGCACCCGCCTCCATCATGAAATCACTATAAGCAACGACTTCATTTGCTCCTGCATCGGGAGCTGGTTCAGCCGGCAGTGGCTCAGTCAAGTACTTGAGCTTGCCGTCAGCTATGGCGGCATTCCGTAATGCGGCCTCCCAATCAGCAAAGTTGGACCCATCATTCTTCACTCGAGTGGACTGATTCATGCTATCCATAAATATTCTTAGCCATGATTCACGTTCAAGTGTGACACTTGGCATTGGGCCTTCAATACGACCAGCCATTTTGTTTTAGCAGTTATATCTGTATATAACGTATTCGAAACTGTGAAAAGAAAGAAGAAGAAGAGAAAAGATAAGAAAACATCGTTTTATAGGTTTAAGTCGTAAAGCAATAACGTTTTAAAGCAATGACTCGTGCACTCATATAATCGACCTCCCTCGAGAATTACATAAGTGATCCCAAGACTCAATTTCTTTAAATTGATAAGCCAACCTCTTGGCTAATTCTACTGTTAGAATTCTTGGTCGATAGATTTCAGTAAATCCTATCTATTAGTCCATTATAACTACGAGATATTACTCGAACTATAATGTTGAGGTAAAATAGGTCAACACATACTACTTACCCAACGTAGAAGGGGTCATGTGGAGAGTAAGGTCCTACATGCCTACCAACGAAGAAGGGGCTCATAGCAGTTCTTCCTATAAAGACTAATCTCAATTTTAAATTAGAGGAAGGTCCCATCATCTCATTTTAATACATTTTAAGTGAACAAATATCTAGCATTTTCGTCAATGATTAATTTGAGGCGATAGCCCTAAACGAGTGACATCCGTATGTCCATGATATAGAATGCAACTATATGATCCATATTCATGCATATTAGGTGGTTTGGTTAGTTTAGGCGAAATATGATGCTACTATCTAACGTGAATGCAATGAAAAACGGTAAAGTAAACGCAAAAAGAAAAACACCTAGTGTGGCCTATCCCTATGAAAATAAAGACAAATACAAATTGGAATTCATCCACGGACCCTAAGCTTGTCTTCATTCTTCATCTTGGGCTTTAAGTGGGAGTCCATCTTGAATCTTCATCTTGAATCTTCTCAAAATACATTTTTGAATTACAAAATAAACCTATTTACATTCTAATTCAAAATATGCCAAAAATAATAAAATTACAAGATGGGAGATTCGAGATCTCAAAAATACAACCAAAATTGTGTTTCCTTCATTACGAAAACACAATCTTCTAAGGCCACACTAGTAAATTACAACCTTTTGTACAAAATAATGCGTAAAATAAACCAATCAAAACATTCATTCACAAAAACATATATAGCATCAACTAAACAAAATAAAATCAATGCAAACAAATTGATTAAATCCAAACCACCTTTTTTAAATGATTATAATTATGCAACAATTCCTTAATTGTTCATAATACCTTAATCAAAACATAATCCAAAATTTATATTATCAGTATAACATAAATTAGGTCACAAAATATTTTAAACTGCTTTAAAATATTTGGTATCAAAATTATGAACCTTTTCATAATAACGTAATATTCATTATCTTTATAACAAATATTACCAAAAACATTGCATAAACAATAATTTCCAAAAATATAAAACTTTCGGCCAAAAATAATAAAATACCGAAATAATTTTTTTTTTTTTTTTTAAATTGGAAATATACGGCCAAATCAAAAATTACCAAAAACAAAAGAATTTCGGCCAACATCATTATAATGAATTAAACTGATTTAATTCAATTATGCTAATTAGATCGATACTAACTCAATTTTAATCCGTATTAAACATTGATTTAAGAGGTTCAAATTAAATTTTTAAATTAAACATCTTAAACTGATAGATCTAATGATTAGCAAAACAATATGTTCATTAACATACAAAATTTTGATCCTTTTATGTTTTAATTCAATCGGTACCAAATCAAAACTTATACAAATTCATACATAATCGTTTTAACATCTTAAAACATTGATAAATATGAATCAAATAGACCAAATCAAGCCAAAATAAGACAAAAACCACACGGCCAACTGATGAAAACAATTCGGCCAATTGAAGAACAAAACCGTGGCCTTTCAAATTTGTTTTAAAATCATACAAAATTGATTTTTATGAAAACCATATAAAAATTTCATGTGCCCTAAGGCTCTGATACCACTTGTAGGTTTATATCGGTATATAGACCTTTAAAATCACAGGATTATAATGAAAAACTTTATATGATTAATGGTCATAAATTGAAATTGCATAACAAAACAAATAGATTTAGAATTAACCTTTGTGAACCTTGTAATCGGCCTAAGAACAATACCAATAATATGGTATCTCCTAATTGAAACACCCAAGATATGTGTGAGATATGCCTTAGAATTGCTAGAGAATTTTTTAGAGAGGAAAAACTGCTTTTTCTCTCAAGTTTAGTGTTTGTGTGCAATTGAATGAATGAATTAGGGTAGATGAGATTAGGAGGGTGATTAGGTTAAGTAGAGAGGAAGAAACCTATTCCCCTCCCACTTAGTATCACACGTCCAAGAGGACTTTTGGGGTGGACTTTTCCCCCTCA
Organism: Dianthus caryophyllus; assembly: GCA_023091065.1. Taxonomy (NCBI): domain Eukaryota; kingdom Viridiplantae; phylum Streptophyta; class Magnoliopsida; order Caryophyllales; family Caryophyllaceae; genus Dianthus; species Dianthus caryophyllus. Next base: position 11,125,430 of record CM041519.1, read on the forward strand.
AATTTACAAGCCCAAATCTAATTAAAAGTTTATCAAAACCCAATTAATTAGTATTCTTTAGCTCTTAATGCATAATGTAATTATAATATCCGTATATTATATTTAATCATAAATATCCGTATATTTATAATTTACTAATTAATTATAACTGTTTAAAAATTAATTAGCCTACATTATACGCAATAATTAAATATAATCTTTTATATTCAATTTCCGAATTACAGCTGATTTCTCTCATCTAATATCATTTAATCACAACTAAACAATATTCAATATCACATTTGACTAACCTCTTAGTCATAATGGACTAACCTTTTAGTCACATTTGACTAACCTTTTAGTCATCAACACTGACTAACCTTTTAGTCATTAAATAAGGCATCGATATGATTATTTTCTCAAATAATCACATCTCTCAAACACATCCTTTAGGTGTGACTCTTAGGGACCAGTTGATCACCGCCATCTGTATGACAATAACGTCAAACTTATCTAGCAAGCCAACCGTTATCGATAAACGTTAATCAACTGATTAAATACAAAATGTACCCTGTGTACCTTTTGAGGTTTATTCATGTTATTGCACTAACTGTGGAGGACACTAGCTCCAACAGGCTATACTACTTTAATTATTTGGCCACTTACCTTAACATTATGTTTTTATCAATACTAATAGCTCTCAAACCATTAAGGGTGATTCATCATTGAGCTTTTTCAATTAATGTATCCTCTCAGTCTATTTGGGACCTTCATTGAGGTGAAGACATCAAATTCCCTAAACAAAATAGCATAATCCCAATCACATATGAGATGAAGTAAAAGTATAACTACAAACAGACAGAATTCAGCCTCTAAAAACAGGTACAACACAGACTTCAGAGACAAAACTGAGTATTTAAAGATTTCAGCCTTTAAAAACAGCCAGAAACAGACAGAATTTAGCCTTCAATAACAAAATTATAACTACATACATCAACTCATACGAACATACAAACAGACATACAGAAATGGGCAGAACTCATACGGAAATTGAACAAAAATAAGAAACTGAACAAACATCATGAAACAAACATACACAAATGGGCAGAAACAAACATACAGAAATAACACAGACAAACATACGGAAACTGAACATAAATAAATGGGCAGAAACAACCTACGTACAGAAATTGGCAGAAACATACAGAAATAACCTATGTGAACAAACGGATAACATACGGAAAATGAACAACATGTCTAATGAACAAACTGAACAAACATACAGAAATTGGAAAGTGGCAGAAACATACAGAAATAACATACGGAAAATGAACAAACTGAACAAATGGGCAGATTTCATCCTCCAAAAAACGTCAAACAACATGTCTAAATTTCACAAATAGTAACAGAAATCATAACAACTGATCAAATTTCAAAAACATTAACGATTAAATTTAAGTTCAAGAGCGAGAAATAGACCTCCCTATTTTGATGATTTTTTTCTCCTAGCCAAAAATCTCTCCTCGTATTGTCGCATTCTAATCAGACTAGGTGTTTTCGGTTCCGCCTCAGATTTCTCTTCGTCACGCAGCAGACTCTCAATATACAATTTATCTTATTTTTGTCTTTGTTTTTCGAGGAACCTCTTGTCATAGTTGTCGAATTTGACGTCACTTGGTGATTTAGGCAGTGACTTGACTTCTTCAACCGAAGTAACACTTTCACCACCACCGGAATCGACATCGCACTCCGTCTTTCGAACAGGACTCCCCAACTCCTCTGGATCTAGGGATGAGCGAAGTTGCTCATCCATTGATTTAGTTTGCAAAAGGAGTTCATCAAATGACTTCTTCCCAGCTGAATCACCATAATTATTTTGTTAATTGCCAACTAACTTGATTCAACAGTGTTCAAAACTAGTTCACCATCTATGGATGGGGATAGTCTTAGTGCCTTAGTATGTATCATCATATGTTATAGGTGTTGACTTCTGCATTATTCTTACACTACTTTATCCGACACTACTCTTCCTATTCTTTGATGGATCAAGTCTTTTGTCATCATATCATGGCTTTCTTCATGAAATTCTTATGATTACGTCATCTTGACACTTTTTTTATGAATAAAAGTGTTCTACTTGTGATAGTTTGGTGCCTTGATCATACACATTAATTTAATACAATGTATGTTTTGATTCTAATACAATAGTCCTACTCCGTATATTTGCACTGGTATTTGTTAATGTGTATATGGTGATTTGATTGCCACTATGTGCATATGTTTTAGGAGTGCCTTATTATATGATGGTAGTATATTATTATTTTTGCTTTTGGTTTATGGGGCTTATCTCTTGTTGGTTTTGATGCCTTTATAGTAGTCATGATTATGATTATGACCTTGTTTTATTAGATGCACTGCTAATGAGTTTCACTCGATTATATGATACTCCATATATTGTTGTAATCATGGTTATGTATGGTTTCTCATTGAAAATCATGAAAAAGGGAATAAGGTTTTACATAGTTGTTTCATGTAATGTGTGTATTATGATATGAGCAATATTGTGTTTTGTAATATTAACACATTAATGTAATTTTATTCATGCATGGAATAAATGTTTATATTGTGTATAATATGTTAGTCACCAAAGTGGCCTTATTATTATAATTAAAAAAATGAAAGAGATGTTAAAAATGACATATTATAGTGCAATTTATACATTTTAAAATTAAAGTTTGTTTGATAATTTATCATAATTAAAGAGATGTTAAAAATGACATATTTTATTGTTCAGTTATATTATTTATTGTCTTTATTTTATATGATCATTAAAGGTGGATCATTAAATATAGATAATAAAATAAAAGGATTAATCATTAATAGTAAGTTTAAATAGTATGTATATCTAAAGATAACATGCTTGTTTGAGTCTTGTATATATGATTGATTATTAAAGTATAAAATTTGACATCAATGATAGTGTTTTGTGTTTAAGTATTGCCCAAAATGCTTACTTTAAAGTTTATATTGTGAATCTGTATGAACTAGCTTAGATCCCGTTCATTGATGCACGGTTAATATAGATTTATATTATTTCTAACTAATATAAATATAAGTAATAAATTAATAGGAAAATAATATTATAATCACTTTAATGATATTTTACTGTAGATATATATTAATGAAAAAACAAAGATTCTATATAAAATAGCAAAAATATATGAGTTGCATAAATTTTGTTTTAGGGACTTTATAACATTTATTTTCGATTAGAAAATATAAATGATGTAAATATTAAAATAAGCAAGTAATGAATTTAGAATAAATATATTGTTAAAAAAAGTCAATTAGTTATTCCAAATACATATTTAGAACTTTAATATGGAGTTATAAACGAAATAATAGATTAAGTTACTTAATTTTATATTTTATTATAGATATATATTATGAAAATTAATATATTAAAATAAAAGAAGTGTAAACATGATTATTGAGAAATGATAATCATAGATGATGAACCTAGACTTAAAAACGTAGAGTATGATGAATGATGTCAGCATTGCATTTTGGCGGGAAAAAATTGCACATAATCGCGACATGTGGCAATGATGATGTCAGCGAGAACTGTCATTTAGTATAATAAAGATTGTCAAAACACTAATAGCTGACCATGTGTGAATGTTTGCAGCTTCATCAAATTTATTTGCATCTGCTAACTCTGTTGTCAAATTTAACGGGTTTAATTATGATGAATGGTCTGAGCAAATCCGATTCACTTTAGGTATACTGGCTCTACACTTTGCCATAATTACAGATGGAGAACCTCCAGCCATAACTGATGAGAGCACCAATGATGAAATTTCCTTATATAAGACATGAGAACGCTCTAACAGGCTAAGTTTAAACCTTATGAGAATGATTATGGCAGAAAGTATTAAGCCATTAATGCCTAAAACAGAGAAAGTTAAGGAATTCATGAAAGAGGTTAAAGAGTGCTCTCAATCTGAGCTGGCTGACAAGTCTATTACTGGAAGTCTTATGAGTGAATCAACTAATAAGAAATATGATTTGAACGGTTCAGAGTCAATGCACACTCATGTGACAGAAATGTCAAATATGGCAGCTAAGTTAAAGAAACTCGGGATGAAAGTAAGTGAAACCTTCTTGGTACAATTTGTCATAAACTCTTTTTCTGTTGAGTTTGGTCAGTTCCAAGTGAATTATAACAAATTAACGGTCAAATGAAACTTTCAAGAGTTAAAGGTCATGCTTATTCGGAGGAAGCGAGATTAAAGAAGGCAAAAGGCGGCCAAGTTGTTCATCTCGTAGGTCATGACAGTGCCAGTAGCAGCAAAACTCATCCAAGTAAGAAAGGTAAGAAGAAGAAGGGTAAGAAGAAGAAGGGTAAGAAGAAGAAGGGTAAAAACTTCATTAAAGGTCCTAAAGGAAAAATCAAGAAAGAAAAAAGATGTCACTTTTGTGATAAAAAGGGACATATAAAGTTTGATTGCCCTAAAAGGAAGGCTTGGCTCGAAAAGAGAGGTAAACCTTATGTTTTTGTTTGCTTTGAATCAAATCTTATTGAAGTTCCTAGTAATACTTGGTAGTTAGATTCTGGTGCTACTACTCATGTATCTCATATTTTGCAGGGATTCAGTACGATCCGGCCCATAAAAGGACCTAAACAGTTTTTATCCATGGGAAACAGGATGAAAGCACGGATAGAGGGCATTGGGACTTATCGTTTGATCTTAGACACTGGATGTCGAATTGATATATTAAATTGCCTTTATGTACCCGAATGTGTTAGAAATCTTGTATCATTAAGTAAATTGGATAATTTAGGTTTTTATGTTAAGTTTGAACATAGAGTATTTTCATTGTACTTTAATAATTGTTATTATGGTAGTGGTACTTTGAATGATTCCCTTTATAGATTCAATCTTGACGTTAAATTTTCTGAATCTTTGTTTCTTATTGAAAATAGAGGTATTAAACGTAGTGCAACAGATGAAAATTCAGCTTACTTGTGGCATCAAAGACTAGGTCATATATTCAAAGAAAGGTTAAAAATGTTGACTAAAAATGAAATTCTTCCTCAATTGGATTTTATTGACTTAGATGTGTATATAGACTGCATTAAGGGAAAGCAGACTAAACACATCGTAAATAAGAAAGCCACAAGAAGCTCTCAGCTTCTTGAAATAATACACACCGACATTTGTGGACCTATAGACATTCCTTCACGGAGTGGTCAAAGTTACTTTATCACCTTCATAGACGATTTCTCACGTTACGGATACATATATCTACTGCATGAAAAAGCTTAGTCTGTGACTGTCCTCGAGACATTCATAAATGATGTAGAAAGGCAGTTAGAAAAGAAAGTTAAAATTGTGAGATCAGACCGAGGCGGTGAATATTATGGAAGGTTCACAGAAAATGGTCAATGTCCTGGTCCTTTTGCAAGGCTTCTCGAAAGTAGAGGCATTTGTGCACAATATACTATGCCCGGTACACCTTACCAGAACGGTGTTGCTGAAAGGCGAAATCGTTCTTTACTGGATATGGTTAGGAGTATGTTAAGTAATTGTTCTTTACCTTCTTCATTATGGATTTATGCAGTAAAAACTGCAGCCTGTGTTTTAAATCGGGTACCTAGTAAGGCAGTTCCAAAAACTCCTTACGAGCTATGGACTGGAAGGAAACCGAGTTTAAGACATTTAAGAATATGAGGCTGCCAAGCTGAAGTGAGCTTATATAATACTCAAGAAAAGAAGCTAGATTCAAGGACAATCAGTGGTAATTTCATTGGCTATCCTGAAAAGTCGAAGTGATATTTATTTTTCTACCCTAATCATAGTACAAGAATAGTTGAGACAGGTAATGCTAGATTCATTGAAAATGGTCAAATTAGTAGGAGTAATAAACCACGTAATGTGGATATTAAAGAAATTCAAGTTGAAGTTCTTTCAGCTGAAGTTGCACCTAAAGTGAGTGTCCCAATTGTGTCATCACAGCTAAACAACACAATTGAACGAAATGACGACGTGCAACAACCACTAGATGTCCAGATTAATGATGAAAATGTCACAATTTAGGGAGATAATGACATACCACAGAATAACACACAACAATTAAGGCGATCTATAAGAGAAAGAAGATCAACCACTTCTGATGACTATGTATACTCTATTGAAAGTGAATGTGACATAAGCATTAGTGAGGATCCCGTCTCGTTCCGAAAAGCCATGGAAAGTGACAATTCTGAAAATTGGCTAAATGCCATGAAAGAGGAGATGAAATCTATGGATGACAAAAAAGTTTGGGATTTAGTTGTGTTACCTGAGGGTTCCAAGACCGTTGGGTCGAAATGGGTCTACAAGACCAAAAGGGACTCAAAAGGTAACATAGAAAGATATAAAGCTCAACTTGTCGCCAAAGGTTTTACTCAGAAAGATGGTATTGACTATAAGAGACCTTCTCTCCGGTGTCGAAGAAGGATTCCTTAAGAATTGTTTTGGCTATGGTGGTTCATAATGATCTTGAGCTTCACCAAATAGATGTTCATTAAAAACGCTTTTCTGAATGGTGAACTTGAAGAGGAAGTATATATGAAACAACCCGAGGGCTTCGTAGCTTTAGGTAATGAGGACAAAGTGTGCAGGCTGAGAAAGTCAATCTATGGACTAAAGCAAGCTTCCCGATAGTGGTACTTAAAGTTTAATGACACTATCACATCATATGGTTTTGTAGATGTCACAGTTGATCAGTGTATCTATATGAAGATCAGTGAGAGTAAATTTGTTATTTTAGTTCTTTATGTCGATGATATCTTGCTTGCTACAAATAACATGAGTATGCTACTTGATGTAAATAAGTACCTTTCTAAAAACTTTGAGATGAAAGATATGGGTGAGGTATCCAATGTGATTGGAATAGAAATAATCCGTAATAGATCACAAGGAACGTAGGGTTTGTCTCAAAAGGCTTACATCGATAAGATTTTAGAGAGATATTGAATGGAGAGTTGCTCAGTTGGAATCATTCCTATATAGAAAGGGGACAAATTCAATAAAATGCAATGTCCCCAAAATGAGTTGGAATGAAAAGAAATGGAAAGAATTTCATATGCATCAGTGGTGGGGAGCTTGAACTATGTTCAAACTTGTACTCGACAAGATATCAGCTTTGCTGTTGGAATGTTAGGTCGGTATCAAAGTAATCCTGGAATGGATCACTAGAGAGCTGCAAAGAAAGTGATCAGGTGCTTGCAAGGAACCAAGGAGCTCATGCTTACATATAGGAGATCCGATAATCTTGAAGTCATCGGATATTCAGATTCAAATTACGCTGGTGGTGTCGATAGTAGAAAATCAACATTTGGTTACATCTTCCTATTAGTTGAAGGAGCAGTATCATGGAAATGTAGGAAACAATCGATCATTGCTACCTCCACTATGGAAGCTGAATTTGTGGCATGTTTTGAGGCTACTATTCATAGATTGTGGATGCGGAATTTTATTTCAGGACTTGGAATCATCGATAGTATAGCCAAGCTGCTGAAAATTTATTGTGATAATTCTGCAGCCGTTTTCTTCTATAAAAATGACAAGTACTCCAAGGGTGCTAAACACATGGAATTAAAATTCTTGGCCGTTAAAGAGGAGGTGCAGAAGCGTAGAGTGTCATTTGAGCATATTAGGACGGACATGATGGTTGCCGATCCGTTGAGATTACCACGTAAGGCGTTCATTGGCCATGTAGAACGTATGGGTATTGTATAAAGCAATGCTTATATAAATGTAATATACTTATTATGTTTATGACTTTAGATATCATTTATTGTTATGTTTCTGTATAATGTACGTGTGATCATTAAGATATGTATAAATTTGTGTTTATGAGATTACATGTGACTATTATGAGAAGTATTGTATTCTCTCAAGTTAAATATGACTTGGAGTCAACACTGACTTGTGATACATGGAAGAAAACATGTAGCTCAATGATATGTGACAGCCATGATTCAGTCAGATTTTGACTCTATTAAAGTATTTAAAAGATTAATGAACTCATATCAAAGAGTATTTTACAATATTTGACTATTATAATGACACGAAGGTCAAGTGGGAGAATATTAGAATATTTTATATATATTCTCGTGGCCTTGTGTCTGTCGGGTCTGATTGTAAATAATGGGTTCGTGTTAAAGCAAGACTTTAATATGAAAGACGATATTGTGATGGTTTGATTTCGATAAATGTCGTTAAAGTCCGGGAATTAATATTCCCCTCCTACCTTACCCGACATATCCCGTCACATTGTTATTATGACTGCCAAATAAGTGAAGAGATATAACTCATCACTAAAAGAGATTATTAACTGCCAAAATAATCTCTCATAAAAAGAAAAAGGCAGTAACGTTATTTATCATAATCATTGTTATTTTACGGAATAAGAAACTCACAGAAAAACACACAAGAACAATAACATTGAAGGGATTAATTGAGGGTGTTCTTATTCACTACAAGAAAATCTTTAACGGGCGACCGAAAAAGGCGACCCACAACAGTCGCTAAAACAGGCGGGCGACTGACTACAGTCGCCAGACAGCGGTAGCGAGGCTCAGTCGCCATTTTTTGAGGTCGGGCGACCGATATCAGTCGCCAAATATTGGCGACTGACAAAACAGTCGCCAACAAGAGGGCGGGCGACCGACATCAGTCGCCACATTCTCGAGTTTTTTTTTTAATTTAAGGGGGCGGGCGACCGACTTCGGTCGCCAGGTTTCGTAGTAGGCGACAGTTAGTTGATGTGTCATTTATATACGTACTTATAGCCCCTGTTCGTTTGCGTTTCTTTGCGTTTCCCGTGCTTTTATATGCGTTTCAGCTCCTATTTCTCTCCGTTCTGGCACTTCTGCGTTTTTGTGTCCATTTTGCAGGTACACGCGCATATTTGGAGGTTAGGATGCTATTCGGGAGGTTTCGTGAAGTTTCGCAAAGTTTCGTGAAGTTCCGAGTTGGTTTCGTTGCGTTTCGCTTGCGCACGAGCTCCGTTTTAGCCTTTGAAGGTGTCCCGGGACCTTGGCTCGGGATTTGAAGCTCACATTATCATCCTAGGACTCGTCCCTAGTCATGAGCCTCGTCCCTTAGCCTTGGGACGAGAAGAAAGCAAAGAAAAACTAAGTACAAAAGAAGAACAAAAGCTGAAAAAAACTGAAGGCTCTGGGATGACCTTGTCCCGTCCGGGACCATAACCCCCCGCCCGGGGGCACCCTCACCCCGCCCGGGGCAACCTTGTGACTCTTCGTTGGCTTAAAATAAATCGTCTATTTGAAGGAGCAAAACATATTATTTTGGCACGAAATTTTGACAGTAGTTCATAGACACTTCAAAGTACTTTTCATAAAAAACTTAGGGCTTGAATCATTTTTCATCTTGTATTTCAAATTCCCGACTCGGATACGTTGTTTGATCATCTATTTCGGTATTGTTGCCTTTGTTCTTCTCTTTCTCTTTGCAATTTCTGATTGAGTTTTGTTTTGTACTTTTCTTGTTTGATTGTCATTTCATTCTTCATCGTTGTTGATCATGTCTTTCATTATTTCTTTCGCTTTTGTTCCCGTTTTCGCTATGTGTGAGTAGTTCTTTATCTAGGGTTGAAGGGTGATCATGGGTGAATAGCTTTGGATGGTTTTGGTGATGATTTGATTAGGGTCTTGTGTGTGTCTCTGGTTTTTCTTGTTTTGTTTGCGTTTGTTGATCCTTTGGCCAAGGATTAGTGAGCCTTTGCTACCCTTAAACTTAAGATCGAAATTCGAAAGCCTAGTTTGAGGTAGGGCACGAGACTAACCATTAGGACCCTCACTTGTAAGTAGCGAGAGCCCGCATTTGAGACCTAGAGGACGCTTAGAACCGAGAGGTCGAGCCTATTCCTTAGCACATGCGATTCCCGACTCATTTCTATCACCATCCTTTGTCCTAGCTTCACCCTAGCTATCCCCGATTCCCTAGACCTTTCTCCCTTTGCTTAAACCTTTACTTCCTCGCTCTAGCTTTAGTTTACCAAACCATACTCGAACCGAGACTAGAATCGCTAAAAATAACCAACATTGCAACCATCTCCCTGTGGATACGATCCCGACTTACCCTAGCTACCTAGTGTTGAGTTTGGTTTTACTTTTGATTAGGAGAGTGCGACGAATCCTATCAAATTTTGGCGCCGTTGCCGGGGAGACGGCTTTTGTTTTTGTTGTTATTTGGTTCTTTTCTCTTTTGTTACTCTTGTCTCAAGGAACCTCAATTCCTTGAGGTCAAGCATTTATCGTTGCCTCTAGTGTTTTTGTATGCCCAGGCAAACGCGTACGTCTCAAAAAGGTTTGGCAATTCAGTTTGACCCGGAACCGGAGCGTACATTTTCAAGGCGCAAGAACTTGCTAAAGGACTTGGAAGCTACTTCCTCTTCTACTTCATCCGATAAAGAAGCTCAAATTATACCCGAGCCAAAGAAAATGGTGAAGCTTTCGGATCACTCGAGGCCTACCGCCGCTCAAGTTCCAAGGGGCAATGCTATGCCCAGCATAGCGGCCAATAACTTTGAGGTCAAACCCGCATTTATCAATTTGATCGAGCGAAGTCAATTTGGAGGGAGTCCCGACGAGGACCCTAACCTACATATTCAAAATTTCTGCGATTATTGCTCGACGATCAAACAAACGGGTGTCACTCAAGATCAAATACGGGAGATGCTCTTCCCATTCTCCCTCCGAGACAAAGCCAAGCTGTGGCTTAATTCATTGAACCGGGTTGCGCTAGCCATCACCGATTGGAACTCCTTGGTCTTGGCATTCTATCAAAAATATTTTCCATCAAAAGACCGCAATGCTTAGGAGCCAAATCACGAGCTTCCGACAACGAGGGGATGAGTCTCTCTTCGATGCATGGGAACGCTACAAGGACTTACAACGCCAATGTCCTCATCATGGCATGGACAAATGGTTTATCGTCATGCAATTCTATAATGGGTTGTACAATGAATCACGCCAAATCCTTGACTCCGCCGCTAATGGGAGATTTGATAATATCGATGTGGAGGAGGCCATTGATACGATCGAGGCCATGGCGATTTATAACGCGCAATACGGGAGCTCTAGAAATGTCCCTCGAGTCGGTGGTAAGACCGATGGTGATGCGGTGGCCATGCTCAATGCCAAAATGGATGCTATGACCGCGATGATTATGAGTCAAATGCAAGCGGGTTCCTCAAATGCTAGTGGACAAACGGTAGCAGCTATGCATACTTCCAATGATCCGACTTGTGGGTCATGTGGCGTTTCCGGTCATTCTTCCTTAGAATGCCGAGGTATGTACCCTGTTCACGCTTTTCAATCTCATCAAAACAGCCCCTACTCTAACTTTTACAATGAAGGCTACAAAAATCATCCAAACTTGTCTTACAAGAGTCAAAACGTCTTGAATCCTCAACCACAACAACCACAATACAATCCTCCACAAAATTTCCCCTCATACAACAATAATCCTCGACCCTACAACCCTCCGGGCTTCAATCGCCCCAATTTTCAAACTCAAAACGCTCCACCACCCGTGCAAACCGCTCCGGTCCCCGACCCGATGAGCGAAATGAGGGCCATGATGATGCAAATGGCCAAAACACAAGAAACGATGATGGCTCAAATGCAAAAGTGCGATCAAGCTAAAGACGCGGCCATCAAAATGCTTGAAACACAAATGGCTCAACTTGCTTCCTCTAACTCTCAACGGAAGCCGGGTAACCTTCCATCGCAAGGCACTCAACCGCAACAACATGAGTCGATTAATGCCATCTCCTTGAGAAGCGGAACGAGCTACGATGGTCCTCCAATGCCTACGGTGGTAAGTAAGGTAGACCCTCCTCTTTCTCCTAATGATATGCATGCTTCTAGTGATGGTTTTGCAGGAGCAGGTACGAAGAGCAATGGAGGCACGAGCGGAGCCGGGAAAGGAGGGAAGGCCGTAGGCCTTGGTGGAGCTGGAGGTCAGGCCGTGGGGCCCACAGATGGAGGGTCACACGTGGGTGAGCCCAAGGAGAACGAGAACACGCAGAGCAAGCCTGTCGAGCCGCCGATACAAATCAAGTTACCATTCCCGAGCCGAGTGGTAAAGTCTAAGCTTGACTCGCAATTTGGTAAGTTTATGGAGGTAGTGAAAGACCTAAAGGTAATCTGGTTCCTTTCTTGAACTTGTCACACAAGTTCCTCGCTACGCTAAATTTCTCAAAGACATTCTCACCAGAAGCGATCTTTCAATGAGGTCGAGATCGTTGCTTTTATCTTTGAATGCAAGACTTTTACAAAACCAGTCTCCTCCTAAATTGAAAGATCCGGTAGCTTACGATCCCTTGCACTATTGGTACTACTTTCATTGATAAAGCTTTGTGTGATTTAGGTGCAAGTGTGAGTGTCATGCCGTACTCGGTATGCGAGAAGCTCAACATGGGCGAGTTGAAAGTAACTAATATCACGCTCCAGATGGCGGATCGTTCTGTCAAACGCCCCCTAGGTGTTTTGGAGGACGTTCCTGTCAAAGTGGGTAAGTTTTTCATTCCCGTCAATTTTATCGTTCTTGACATGGCCGAGGACTCCCAAATTCCTATTATATTGGGTCGGCCTTTCTTGCACACTGCTGGTGCAATCATAGACGTCAAGAACGGGAAATTGACGTTGGATATAGGAGGTGATAAAGTTACTTTCAACCTTTCTAATGCTTTAAAACGCCCCATGTTGGAGGAGCATGTCTTTGCGGTTGATGTCATTGATGATTGTATAGACGAATGCTTACCGCAACTCCTCGAGAGGGATCCTCTTGAGGCCGTTCTTTGTTGTGATTATGGCGCAGGTACTTTAGGGAGGATGGATGCGGGTAGAGCTGTGATCAAAGACGACGTGCGTCTTCTTTGCGTGTGTTGCTTGCCGTGGATCTTTGTTGATGATGAGGATGGCCGAGTTGTTGATGATGATGGAGACGACGAGGATGACGATGGTACCGGGTTCGTCTACGACGAGACCCACGGATGGTGGTACTTCTAGTACCGTGCTGCGCCCCCCATTTGAAGTTGGTTTGGGGGGAACGTTATCATTGTATATAAATTGTATGTACTTTATTTCTTTTGGACTTCTTTGCACTTTATTCCCCTTATTTTAAGGTCCCTGGTTGATGTGCTTTAGGACACATTGGGGACAATGTGTCGTCTGGTTTGGGGGGAGAAACGCTTTGCTTTCCGCTTTGCTTTATTTTTGCGTTTTCTTTTTCGTTTTTCGCTTTTAAAAAAATCACAAAATCCCAAAAAAAATCTGAAAAATTCAAAAAATCCATAAAAATCAGAAAAATTCTCAAAAAAATACCAAAAATACGTATCCCGAGCGTTGTTTGCGAGCTTCTTTTTACCTTATTCTTTCCCGACATCCCTTCCCTTGTATGCTTTGAGCTTTGGCATGATTTATATTGTTGGATTAGCACTTTCGGGGATGTTTAGACGTGCTTGCAGATGATGGCGTGCTTTTACTTTGTTGGCTTTAACATTTCACGGACTATAGCTACTTATATTGTGAGGTTTTTAGCCTCCTGCGGCCGGTTCATCTATCCCGGTCCCCGTGCTTATATTGTGAGTAGTTCTCCTCATGGGGTACGTAATATCAACACGCATAAGTGTGGCCCTTATCCCGTTGTTTCCCACGATTTTGTCACTTGTTTTCGCATATGAGGCTTTAGTTGATTTCTTATGATTCACCTTGTCTTTGCATTGTCTTATTCCTCTCATATATGATCCTTTTACCCTTATACACATGAGTTTGCTAGCTACATTGCCATATAGCCTACCCTAGCCTTGCTAGTTACCGCTTTGCTTACTCTTGTGCTCATTCGTTGGGTTGTGATCATGGCTACGACTTGCTGATGTCGTTTGCTTGGAGAGTTGGTGAATATGTGAGTCGGGATTGCTGTTTCCCCGACTTTTATGAGGTTTTCCGCAGCTTGTGAGTGTGCTCTTTTGCTCAAGGAAAAAATCAAACAAAAATCAGAATATACAAACACAACGCACAAAATACAAAAAGAAAAGAAAATGTGTGCAAAGTGATAAGTTGTTGTTGTTGTTACATGAGTGAGCACTCGTATTTGATTGTTATGTTGCGTTGACGTGTAAAGGAGACCGATATCTTTGTTTTCGGTCCGTTTATATTGAGAGTTGGGTTCCGTTTTGGTTGGATGAGCACTTGAGTAGTATTTGTGGTTTCTAGCGGCTTAGCTCCACGAATCCATAACTATTTGATCCACCTTATCACCCTTATCCTCTCTTTGGCCTTTACACCCTCATTTCCTATGTAAGCCCTCATGTTTGCTTCGTTTTTGTGACATTATTGTGTACGGGAATGCGAGATTTGGTCCACATTAGATTGCGGGCGTGCTTCCACTAGTCGAGTAGGTGAGTGTCATCACATATATCACCTTGTTCATCATTTGTGCTAGAGTGGAAACCGCGGGAGGTCCGTGATTTGATTGCTAGAGAGCCTATGTTTAAGCCATGCCATTCATTCTGCGCCGTCTTGTAATTCTCATCCATTAGCTTGCTAATTCCACGCGTCCCATGCTGCTTTGGGATTGATTGCCATTTGCTCATGCTACTTGTTCGGGGAAGTTTTCTTATGCTCGCTTTATCCTCTATTTTCTGTCATGCTTGGTTGCTTGAGGACAAGCAACGGTTCGGTTTGGGGGAGTTTGATGTGTCATTTATATACGTACTTATAGCCCCTGTTCGTTTGCGTTTCTTTGCGTTTCCCGTGCTTTTATATGCGTTTCAGCTCCTATTTCTCTCCGTTCTGGCACTTCTGCGTTTTTGTGTCCATTTTGCAGGTACACGCGCATATTTGGAGGTTAGGATGCTATTCGGGAGGTTTCGTGAAGTTTCGCAAAGTTTCGTGAAGTTCCGAGTTGGTTTCGTTGCGTTTCGCTTGCGCACGAGCTCCGCTTAGCCTTTGAAGGTGTCCCGGGACCTTGGCTCGGGATTTGAAGCTCACATTATCATCCTAGGACTCGTCCTAGTCATGAGCCTCGTCCCTTAGCCTTGGGACGAGAAGAAAGCAAAGAAAAACTAAGTACAAAAGAAGAACAAAAGTCGAAAAAAAAGCGAAGGCTCAGGGATGACCTTGTCCGTCAGGGACCATAACCCACTTGGGGCACCTCGCCACTTGGCAACCTTGTGACTCTTCGTTGGCTTAAAATAGATCGTCTATTTGAAGGAGCAAAACATATTATTTTGGCATGAAATTTTGACAGTAGTTCATAGACACTTCAAAGTACTTTTCATAAAAAACTTAGGGCTTGAATCATTTTTCATCTTGTATTTCAAATTCCCGACTCGGATACGTTGTTTGATCATCTATTTCGGTATTGTTGCCTTTGTTCTTCTCTTTCTCTTTGCAATTTCTGATTGAGTTTTGTTTTGTACTTTTCTTGTTTGATTGTCATTTCATTCTTCATCGTTGTTGATCATGTTTCATTATTTCTTTCGCTTTTGTTCCCGTTTTCGCTATGTGTGAGTAGTTCTTTATCTAGGGTTGAAGGGTGATCATGGGTGAATAGCTTTGGATGATTTTGGTGATGATTTGATTAGGGTCTTGTGTGTGTCTCTGGTTTTTCTTGTTTTGTTTGCGTTTGTTGATCCTTTGGCCAAGGATTAGTGAGCCTTTGCTACCCTTAAACTTAAGATCGAAAGCCTAGTTTGAGGTAGGGCACGAGACTAACCATTAGGACCCTCACTTGTAAGTAGCGAGAGCCCGCATTTGAGACCTAGAGGTCGCTTAGAACCGTGAGGTCGTGCCTATTCCTTAGCACATGCGATTCCAGACTCATTTCTATCACCATCCTTTGTCCTAGCTTCACCCTAGCTATCCCCGATTCCCTAGACCTTTCTCCCTTTGCTTAAACCTTTACTTCCTCGCTCTAGCTTTAGTTTACCAAACCATACTCGAACCGAGACTAGAATCGCTAAAAATAACCAACATTGCAACCATCTCCCTGTGGATACGATCCCGACTTACCCTAGCTACCTAGTGTTGAGTTTGGTTTTACTTTTGATTAGGAGAGTACGACGAATCCTATCATTAGTCGGTCGCCACCCAGTCGCCCACGCTCTGTTTTTTTTTTATTTCGTATGGAGCCTGGCGACCGACTTCGGTCGCCAAGTTTTGACGATGGCGACGGTTAGTCGGTCGCCGACCAGTCGCCTAGTTTCTGGTTTTTTTTTTTTTTTTTTTTTTTAGAGTTGACGACCGATAATCGGTCGCCATCTTTAAATTTCAGTCGCCTGCTCACTGGTTTTTTTTTCGTTTCCACGTTTTCACGTTTTGCCCGTATTAATTTCATAACCAAACTCAGTACACCTGCAAATTCAATGGTATAACCAACCCATACAATTTCAACAGTATAAACAACCATACAAATTCAACATTTTCAAAGAGAAATCAAGTTTCGTACATGCAGAACCAATCCCATACATTTTCAGGTAAACATGTTCAACATCACTAACAGTTTGCATAAACGGGAAAAGAGATACTCTACACTTGAAACCCAACAGATGCTCCACTACTCGGGCCACCACCATGAGGGTCTCTAGGGTCAGGAAACTGCGGACCAATCCCCGGATTACACTGCTCAAAGTAGGTCTGCATCCGCTGTAATTGTTCCCTCATCAACCTGAGCTCCTCGTCTTGAGCAGAAAGGCGTTCGTCTTGATTGGCGACGTGATCTTCTAATTTTCTTACAATACCCGGCGTGTACATGGAGTCGCTCACTGTCGATAATCTGCGGTTTCTCTTCTCGTAAATATACTCGGCTGCGTTGCCGACTCCATAAACCGCCCCTTTTTTAAACCCTTCGTTCACTTCCAACCAAATTTGATCGGGTCGGGTTTCAGGCTCCTCCTCCGCTCGCTTCATATACGTCACCTACCAAAAAGCAAATCAATTATGCTATTTAATTACAACAAATTGAAAAGATTATAAATCTCATTACGACCAACAATTCCTTACATATTTTTTTGAGTCTTTTTTTCTCGCGAAATGCAAGTTGCCTTCCTCGTCTTTTTTGGCGTGCGTGTCCAAAAAAATGTCAAACGCGGTCGCCGCTTGTCCTTTGTTTGCCTTTAGTCCAAAAAACGGCAACAATTGTTAATTTAAATATACACAATCATACTATTATTGGATTATGTAAACGATATATTAAAACTTACTTTTTGTAGTTGTTGTGCACGATCAAGGCAGCTCTGCGATCCTCTATAGTAACTTGGCTCGACACGCGCATTTGGATCTCCTCCCCTAATATTCAACGCCGCTTGTTGCAACTCTTCCACCAACTTCCCACAATTGTTGCAACTCTTCCACCAACGGTTGCATGTAGACATCCAAGTTATCTTTAGGATTGTCTGGACCAGGAATGAGTAATGCTAAGAAGATGAATTGTCTTTTTAAACACAACCAAGGTGGTAGGTTGTACGGTGTCACCATCACTGGCCAACTGGAATAATTTTTACCGAATTGACCGAACGGTTACCGTCAAATCGATACACAATCCTAGTCGAACATTACGAGGTTCTTGAGAAAACTCAGAATACATTTCATCGAAGCGCTTCCACTCCTCCCCATCACTCGGATGGCACATCTTTCCTGGTTTTCGCGGATTTTCTTTATGCCACCTCATTTGCTCAACGATAATTTTTGTGGCATACAATCTTTGCAATCGAGCTGAAAGTGGGAAATAAGTTAACTCATTCACTGGAACTTTTTTCTTTTTTGCTTGACGTTTCTTCCCTTTTCCACCCTTTCTACTACCCTTCAAAACGATTTCTCCCTCACTTTGTTCATATCTATCCCTTCCACAATCCTTACACTTGTCTAGTAAGACATCATTCTTCCAAAATAACATGCATCCTTTTTTACATGCATGAATTTTTTTATGAGGGAGTTGAAGGCCTTTGAGAACCTTCATTGTATTGTAATACGATCGAGTCATAACATTTTCTTCAGGTGCAGAATCCTCCAACAAGGAAGCAATAGCATCAGCAGCTTGAAATGGCATATTGAACTCAGATTTCAACGTTACAACTCTAGAGGCGGCTTGTAACAAAGAGATTCTGCTTCTCTCGAACAACGGTTTTTCAGAAGCATTTAACATGTCAAAAAATGCTTTAGCTTGAGGGTTTGGAACTTCTTCATCATTAGGTATTGTTTCAGTATTATTAAAAATATTATATTCCAGTGCATCAACGACCATATCTCTATAGGTATTATTATTTTGAGAATTTTGTGACTCTTCGGGATTTGGAGAGTAAGATTCGCCATGGCAAATCCATTGATAATAATTTGGAAGAAAGCCGTTAGAGATAAGATGTTCTTCAACGGAGTATTCATCAACGTATTTTAGATTTTTACATTTGGTACAAGGACACCTAATGTTATCTTCTCCAAGCTGATATTCTTCTTGTTGTTTAGCAAATTCAATAAATTCTGTGACTCCTTTAACATATTTTTCAATAGGTCGTTTTCTCTTATCAAATCTTTCCTCATACATCCATTCACGCTCCAATCTCTTCATTATTATAAGCTAACCAATATAAGAGAAATAATTCAATATCCAAAAGTTCAAACAAGTAATTTAACCAACTTAATATTTGAGAACTAATTTCAACTCAAATAATTGACTTAACCAAAAAACCCCAAACTCACAATCCCTAAATTTTATTGAAATCAATCCCACATTAATAGAAAATTATAACACTAATCCTAATCAATAAATATTCTAACATAAAAATAATAATCTAACATTATCTAATTAATCTTAAACAACATTTAAACATTCTCTAATGTTAAACTATCATTCAAACATTGTCTAATATATTCAATACCCAAGAGTTCAAACAAGTAATTCAACCAATTTAATATTTGAGTATTACTAAACACCCCCAATTCAACATCATTAAAGAAATTCAACATCATTAAACAAGTAATTCAACATCATTAAACAAGCAAAAACCCCCAATTCAACATCATTACACAAGTAATTCAACCAATTCAATAAATTCTCTAATATTAAAGAAATTAACTTCCCAAACAATAACTAAACATCATTCAAACATAACTCAAACAATACTAAAAAACCCCCAATTTCAAGCTTAAAAAAAACCCCAATTTCACAAACCCTAATTTCAATTGAAATCAATCATTCTCTAATCTTAAACAAATTCAACACCTATTATACTTCACAAACAATAACCAAACATCAACAAACATAACAATACTAAGATAATTACAAAATCTAAACAATATAACCAAAATTAACATAATATAATTATAACATACAACCAAAAAAATTAACATACATTGAAGTGATTAGGCTAGGATTAGAAGTTCCAAAGCAAGAATGAACCAGATTAAACCCGAAAATCGAAAAAAAACCCGAAAATCCAAAGCAAGAACGATGTGTTCTCCCGTCGTTTTTTATTTTGAGTAAAGTGTGAAATGAAGAAGTAAGGGGAGAGTTGCTGCGGATATAATCGAAATTTAGGGGCGACTGATTTGGCGACCGACATCGGTCGCCCGCCTTGTATTTGGCGACCGATTTGGCGACCGATGTCGGTCGCCCGCCTTTTTTTTTTTAGTCGCCTCCTAGTCGCCTATCGTCGACTAATTTCAGTCGCCCGCTCAATATTTCGGTCGCCATTTGGCGACTACTTTATTCAGTCGACAATTAGCGGTAGCCCGTAGTAGATATTCTTGTAGTGATTCCATATCTCAAGAACAAATCAAAGCGAGTTAAGAAGGAGAATTATATTTGGTCTTTGTTATTATTATCGAATTGAATCATGGATGTCTCACTCTTTACTTTGTATTGTATTAGGGTTGGATTAATTTGAGTCTTTAATCGATCCTGGACTAATTTCATCAAAGAAATTATTAAAGAAAATCTTATAGTTTGTATTAGTTTGTGGTTGTTTGTTGATGGTCGAAGGTGGGGACGGGATACGTGGATGAGGCGGTGGATCTACAGTATGGTGGTCGGCGATGGCTGGCGGTGTGGCGGCCGGCGGTGGGGAGGGTAGGGTGGCTGCAAGTTTATTCTTTTTCTTTTCTTTTTTTTTTTTTTATTAAATTTTACTTCAATTTTTGTTTTTTATAGTTTTAATTTTAACAAGGCAATGTTTTTTAATGTAAGTTTCATTTTTGGATTATTATTTAATTTTAGTTTAAATGATATGATTTAAGCTAAAATCAAATAATAATTTAAAACTGAAATTTACATTAAAATAAATTGATTACATAAATTTTAAAAAATAAAACATGAAACTTAATAAAAAGAATTTAAGAAATAAAAAAGAAACAAAAACAATTAAGAAAAAGAAAATAAATAGAAATTGAATTAAGTTTTTTTTAAAAAAAAATACAAAAAAAGTAAGTGTAAATTAAATATAATCCCCGTTTTATAACATTTTTTTCTCAAAATAATCTCTAATATGTTATTTTTATAACATAACCCCTTGTAAGACAGTTTTGCTTTAAAATCACCCCCAACGTCGAATTTCTTATTTAAAAATGACAATTAAAGACATTATAGGGTATGCCCCTTTCAAGTTACAACCACCAATGTCTAAAAAATGTCGACACCTCTTGAGAAATCCCTACTTAAGGGTGTGAATATTCCATTTTTAAGTAGCATATTTCACCGTTGAGGATAATTTAGAAACAAAAGTGTCTTAAAAGGGGGTTATGTTATAAAAATAACATATAAGGGGATTATTTTGAAAAAAAGTGTTATAAAAGGGAGTTATATTCAATTAACCCTAAAAATAAATAAAAACTAAACTCGCAAATTAAACAAGAGAGAATTTTGTATATTTTTAAAGTAAAAAAGAGTATGGTAGGAAAAAAAAAAATTGTATATAACTTAATAAAATTCGTATATGAAAAATCAAAATCCTTTTTTAATACATCCAACACGATATTGTCCACCAAAACTCAAGAGGTAAAAGAAGACAATTCAATGTTTTCAAGAGAAATGAGGTTTTGATGATAGTTTTTACGAAAAAATGTTTAGAAAATGCGAGTTTTTCAACTAAATTAGGAAGAGTTAGAGTAATCAAAAAATGAGGATTTTAAAAGGCGAGAGATTATAATACTAACCTCTTATATTTAATTTACCCTTAAATGTAATTCCTTTTTGAAACATTGTTATACCTAAAACAAGAGTATTTTAGCTGTAACACTACCTATAATATTTTATCGTTAAATGGTTACATTTTACAATAAAATGACGGCACTATCTCAGCCAAGCACAAAAGCACTACTAACAAAAATCATCCACACAAAGCAGTTCATTCTTTCAATACCTTACTTACCCAGTCGATTCTCCGTTCCCTGCAACTGTTGACACATTTACTGCCGGAGCAAGAAGAGAGCTACTTTCAACCTTTTCTTGCCCATCTGCTTCAACGATCGGGTTACAATTCAGCTCACTCTGCGAAATGCTGCTTTCCGTCAGTACATCAGTTTTTACGTCACTGGTTTCCGTCATCTTGGTATCTACAACCACCTTGTTTGAGTCAATAGGGTTCTTAAAATTTGCCTGTGCACCAGCTTCGCCATCAGATGCCCTGCTATTGACACTCTCGGCCTGATTTGATTCAGATACCGAAATCGGAATGTCATTCTTTGCTGCAATTGATTCAGTCGGAATAGAAGTCGTCTCGGTCATACTTGGTTCGGGTACTACTAAAGCTGAGTAACCCTTCTCAGTTTTATTCAGTTCCGCCATTGGAACTTGAATTTGGACTGACGTATCATCTTTGACGGTCTTTTGTTCAGGCGCTAGAGCAGGGGTTTCAGTCACCACTGAAGTAATCGGGACTGAAATTCGAGCAGAAACTGTCAAGGGAGCCGAAGCATATGCAGGTGCTGGTGGAGATAGAACAGATGCTGAAGACGGTGTTGGAGACCACAATGGAGACGGAGTTGGCGCTTGAGGTTGAACATGCGGCCGAACATCAGCAGTTGGCGATAGAGAAGTTGTATTAGTTAGGTCGATGACAGGGATAGAACGTTCCACAGACACAGCTGTAGACGGTGCTGCTGCTTTATTAGCAATTTGCAGCTGCTGAAGTCTGTAATCAGTCTCTGGTCGACGGCATAATTTTTTAAGCGGCACAATTTCCTACAAAGTCAAAACCAAATTTCAGCTTATCTATTTCCGAAAAAAATTACTCCGTATTAAAATTAAACTTGTGACCAATAGTTAACTATCGGGTTGTATGGAGATAGTGATAAAGGTTGTTCAACAAAAGAATTATTAACCACCATAAAATGTTTTACTAATTAATAAAAGATAGAGCCATACCTCGGACTGGTCATGATCATAGCGAACCAGAAACCTACAGCGACAGCCTCTTACATCGTGTCTCCTCCTTTGAGCATCGAGGACGTGCGCATCAAAGTAAAGAGCTTGCTCTTTACCTTCCTGAAAATAAATTAAGCGTAAGGACAGATACAGAAGAAGTACTAGCAAATTTCCTGCTGAAAGAATGTATGGGAAAATAGTACTCCGTATTTCGGGTATAATGTCTACAGAGAGAGTTCTTACATTTAATCTAAAAAAAACATACATATGTAATTTCATCCTGTTAATGAAGATCAACCTGAAAGCAGAGTACACGATCCCCAGGGAGCACCACAATGCACTCTGCTGCTTCGCATGGGAGAGATCGTTGTCTGGCATGATTGCGAACGTTGACCCATTCATCCTCATTTTGCCCGAACCCAGAAAAACGGACTAGAACTTCCTGAAGCCCATGAATTTGCAAAATGTTACAGGTTATATGGTGTCATGTCAACAGATGGTGGTTGAAGAAATTCGCCAAAATCAGTAGATACACAAAGTATTCTCAAAAGTGGAGCAGCAAAGTTGTCTTCAAAAGTGCATGTCCAATGAATTTAAAAACTATCAACCATTACATCATCGAACTAAGCAATCTGTAGCTAGCTGAGACAAAGAGGTAACTGAAACATGTTTCCGACGCAAAAAACTACAAGAACCCTCGACTGATAAACCAAATTTCAAATTTAAAAGTCTACTAGAGTGTCAGAATAGCTTTAGCCAACAAAATTGCATTATGGATTCAATCATCACCTTAAGCCTTAACTGTGTTCAATCGACCGCTTTGATTCACATTTCGCAGCGAGCCCCTAGTACGAGATCATATCACGTGGCAGATGTGCTCACAGCTAGGGAGTTGGTATTTGGGTGAGAATATGAGCCATCAAGTGGGTCAGCCATAAGCCCATAAGGACCATGAGCAATTAATAAAATTTAATCTAAAAACTATTATTCAGCAGTAGTTGAATTCTTAAAATAAGAACCATCATTAACGAATAATTCACTACTTATTTATTACCTTGACTATAGTGTATATAAATTAAAGAAGTTACCAACATTCACGAATAATTCACCGGTTATTCTTGCAGAATCCAAACAACCTTCAAATGAGCATGATGGAGCATTGGAGGCATATATAACAAAAAATTATGCTGATATTTTTCCGGGTCTTTGAATAATGGCAACTATACAAGAACAAGCGTACCCTGACACCCTCATTCAATATATTTATATATAAAAGCGAGCTCGCTTTCCACAATTCAAAAGGCGAAGGAAAAAGAATGTATCTCTCAAGGTACGAAACTTGTCATTGCAAGTTCACAACCATGTAATGTGATAAGATAGCTATTTGGTGTTATATGCCCATTAACATAATATCTCACGGGAAAGGGAGGAAAGAAAAGTGTATGCTTTCATGCGATATCACCGTATCAGTGAAAGAGTGAAAGGAGCATTCAGACGTATGCAGCCTTAGCCTTACCAAACTAGTGAAAGTTACCATGTCGACCACAAATCAACTCTGAGCATTAGTTTCAAATGGCGTAAGGAACACTTAGACAACAAAGACCCTAGAAAATGAGGCGCATATGCAGCCTTAGCCTTACCAAACTAGTGAAAGTTACCATGTCGACCACAAATCAACTCTGAGCATTAGTTTCAAATGGCGTAAGGAACACTTAGACAACAAAGACCCTAGAAAATGAGGCGCAAGGGGTCAAGAAAAGGTGCAAAGCCTAATTGACACGAGGCACACCATTTTTGCCAGTAAGCTTGTATATTTTAAATAAAAGATTTGGGCAATAATACCCCTTGATGAATTTTAAAGAGGGTTTAACAAGTAAAATAGGAACCGTGAGGCAAAGAAAAAGGCAATAAAAGAAGAATAAAACATGTGGAATGATAATGGATGGTATTTGCACAACAATGCACATTGCTCAATGTGTCTTAGACAAAAAAATGCACCTATTGAGCCTCGAGAAGTTTGGCTTGAGCCTCATTGTGCCTTTAGCTAAAGCATGCCTAAGACGTGCTTTCTTAGCTAAACTTCGAGTCTCTTGCTAATATAATTGTACATGCAAAATAGAACACATTTGGGCAGAGGAGTCATAGGAGAGCATAAAAGTCACAGTAGTACTTACGGGATTACCAGTCTCAAGATATCTGTGGGAGAGGAACTCCTGAACATCATACCTGAAGAAAAAAGGAAGAAGTATCAATTTGAGGTTGAAAATTGACCACACATATTTTATCGAGGGATAAGAACATGTCTGTTGAGTAGCATGGGCAATTTACCATGCACCATCCCTCGCAGATCTGGCTTCAAATTCCATTGGAGAAGCTTCAGATGCGTATCTAACTGCATGAGGAGCTTTCAAGAAACGATACACAAATACCAAAATAGAGCACCATCAACACAATATTTAAGATCAAGTAATGCATGTCAATCATGTTAGAAGAGGAATAGCAATTGCAACCCAGAAACAGAATGGCCATCAGATAAACGCTCTACTTAAGCACAAACACTTACAAACGAATGATGGAACGATACATATACAGGCAATTAAGAGAAAGATAGTGAAAAACTCTTGGTTTAAATCAAATGCAAACGGAGCTCAACTTTTTCCACCCTCATCCTCAATTTAGGAGGAAATTCCAAATTCTGATACCTAAAAGATCAAGTTATGCAGAGTCTAACACATAAATATGCACCTGACACTCGTATCCAACTCTAAGTAACATGGAAATTTTACACACATGACATTTTTACCAATTTTTCAAAGTTTACTTCTAAGGAGACTAATAAAGATTCTCAAAAAGTCTAGTACTCAATATGTTCATTTCGATCAAACTCCAAATTGTTGGAAGCTTATTATAAAATGTATCACAAATGTGTTAAAAAATAGGACACATTTGTAAATCGGAATCGGAGACACATCATAAATGCTAAGCAAAAGGTTACAAAACCACAAATGCATATGTGAGTATAATTTATACAGTTAACCTAAGCATGTTCGTTGGCAACACACAAATATGAACAGTGCAACTTGGGGAGCAAAACAGATCCTACCTGAAGAAACAACCATCGGTTGGGCAAAAGGTATATTCCTCATTGGAGAAATTTCATCATGAGTAACGAATGAGGTATTAGGCTTTTCAGGTGGCTTCACCAACTTTGCTCTCAATGAATACCTTCTGTTTTGGAACCAGTTCCAGACCTAACAATACAGGTGGATCAAAGCGGTTGAACATTTTGGCAGACTCCAAATTGTTTTAAGCAGGAGCTAAAGACGCAAGTTACCTGCTTCATTTGTACAACTATTTTCCCAGCTCGCTCCGGTGAGTTACTAGTCAGGAATTAGCTCAAGGTGAGTTCGATACTCATCAGAAGTAGGCAGAGCAGTTTATCTAAGCCGATACAGATACCAAAAACAAACCTGAATCTATCAGCCAAAGCCACAAGAAGATCTCGAGGAGGCACGTGACCTTCATGTTTTTGTAAAATGGCATCCATTTGAGCAACCTAAAAGTTAAAAGCGAGGGAAAGGAGCGTCATTGTTACCCATTGAACTCCTCGGCCAAAAAAAAAAAGTAAAATAAAGCATACAAAATAGATGGACACGATCAAGTTTCAAAAATTTAAACATTTGTTCCTAATAATCGTCCAGATTATGAAAGATTCAAAACCTACTCCTTTGTTTCGATACAAGTGTGAAAGTAAGGGTATTCACCTTACAAATCTCAAGTTAGAAGTGTAATCATCTACATGTGCCATGTGGTGAAGAAATTGGATCCCTTCGTGTCCATCAAAGCTTAACCTATTATCTAAATAAATATATCCCTCCCTCCTCTCCTTCAAATCCCTACATTCAAACAAAGCCGAGGTATCTCATCCAACATGCATAGTATAATAGCATTCCTTTATGTGATATAGGATACCTAATACCGTCAATGTTATCCTAGTGCATAGAAAAAGAATAATCTGACTATCGTCGGCACGTCGCTAAAAGATGTAAATACCTTCAATGCCAAACCTAGAAATTTCTATTTAAACTTTTTTTTTTTTTTTTTTTTTTTTTATATTCTAATATATAGCAAAATAATTTTATTCAGAACAAAATGGGGTGAAAAAGCCAAAATCATATGAGTTACGGTGTCCTAACTCTTAAGGCCCCACATAGTGCCAGATAGTTCCGCCAGTAAGTGTCGTAGTTTGTGAGCGAGGTCTAACTTAGTCCTTCCTTCACTCATGTGCATCCGGTACATTTGACAACATGTGCACTGAGCCTTGATGAGCGAATGAGTAGCATGCCCCCATGTAAAGGAACTCAAAAACCAAATCGTCACATCGGATGCTAATATAAAGTGTCAACGATGCGAATAAACTTTGGTGGAATTACCACTGTTATTATCTGCACATCAACAGCAATCGAACACTAAAGCACCGAATCGCCTACACTTCCGTAATAGAACAACTCGACCTTAAATCAGTGCCTAAGTTATACCTAATTTTCTATTTCTCAAAGATGGTATCATCTGTTTTGGGCACAAAAGACAAAAATGTCTAAAATTTGTTCAAGATGCAGAAAAATGAGATTAAATTTCGTATTTCTTTTCTCTTGACCATATCGATTATATAGATATAGATGAGAGGATATAAGCACAAAAGTTGTGACTCTTCTAAAATTTCTAAAGAGTTGTAACTCTTCAGAAATTCACCTAAAGTTGTTAACTTGTTACTGCCCTGTGAACCAATTGGCACCGAATTTCCAGTGATAGAAACCCCATCACAGTTATTCGAACGACGACGATACCATGATTTCATAAATAACTATGCAAGTGTACACTCCACCCTTCTTAAACTTCCATTATATTATTTCGAACTTAACTGTCTTTAAACTAAACTCGAAGACGCTAAAATGAACTCATAGTTACAGTTACATTACCAACAATTATCCTCCATCCAAATCTCATTTAGCCAAGACCAAACGCCCAACCCTCCTCAACAAGCTCAATGGATGGCTGAACGCTATCCATCTCAAGTCCAATATTTCAGGAATCAGACCCTACTTTGAAACCCAAAACCGTACAATAAGATGTCGACCATCTTAGCTCATGTTATTACTAATCTAAACCGAGACCAAGAAGAAATTCAACTCCCGCTCTCAAACAGGCACGAGCAAAGACAATATAAACAGGAACCCTTGTGCCATATATATCACCTCAATCAGTAATGGTACAATTTCATATCAATGGTTAATCGATGGTCATCGATATCAGCAAAAACACGAAAAAAGGGAAGTGACATGGTAAATCAACACAAGTACAGAAAACCCAAATAACCAATTCATCAACATTTCATCCCACATTTACAACTACTACCCAAAATAATCCAACCTATAAAATTACAATAATTAAAACATAATCTTTGAAAAAAAAAAGCCTAACAAAACAATTTCTACAATCAACATACTTATTGTAACTACATTTGATTAAAATGCGTCGATTTTTAAACTACAATCAACATACTGCATGCATAACCACATTTACTAGCAAATTAATTTTTGGTAAAATAAATTGATTACACACCTAAAATCAGATTTCAACTACAAACGAAAACAAATTGATTGAAATTTCATTAGATATATATAATAATTAACAGAAAAAACAATCAATAAAATATATACCTCAGATGGATGAAAACGAAACGAAGGAGCACCATTACTAGGAGGTCGACCCATGTTAGAAAACCCACTTAATTTTTCTGGGTATCTCTCAAAATGATCTCTTGTTACTTAAAACACGAACAAATTTGCTTCTTCAGGTAAATGCGATAAAATAAATGAAAGCAATTAAAGTTTTTATTTTTGAAAAAAAAAAAAAAAACCTAATTTCGAGTGTAATAAGGGCCTGGGGATGATATTGGTTTGAAAGCCTAAATTTCTTACCAAGATTTTTGAAATCGCAAATCTTCGTATAAAACGGATACGTATACTCGACCTGAATATTGGACCGGATCGAACCGTATTTGCCAGGTTTTGGTCCAATATTTAGAATTCTGTCCGGTCTTCGGTCCGAGATTTTATGTGACTCCGGTTCCTGGTCCGTTCCGGTATAAAGCCCGGTTTTTTCCGGTCCGGACCGGTTAAGACCGAAAAGACCAATATCGTATTAATATTTCACATTAACTATAGTTTCAATAACATTAGTTACAAAAGTTGCTTAGATTTTTCTTATGTAACACTACTACACTAAAAAAAAAAAAGTACATATTACATCATTAAGGTCAATTTTTCATCTAACCGGTCGGGTCCGGTCCGGTCAATGACCGAAATTTTCTGGTCCGGTTTTAGGTCCATTAAAAAATAACAATCCGGTTCCGGTCTAAAAAGATTTCGGTCAATTCCGGTCATGTCTTGGACCGATGAACACCCCTATTTAGAGGGGTATAAATGATCAAAGCCGGCTCGGCGAGCCCTCGAAATCAAATCGGTCAAACTGATCTTGAGACTTGAGTCCAAGCCTGAGCCGAGTTAGGCCAAATCCGAGCCGATTTCGAGTTTAGTAAAGCTCGGATCGGAAGCTCGGATTTGGGCTCGTTTTTATTTTCTATATAATTTAGTCTATGTAAATACAATATAGTTTGCTACAAGTTTTTTTTATTTGTAATATCATTTAATTGATTTTTTATAATGATATTTTTATAAAATATTTTTTATATAGATATTTAGTTTAATTGACATAAAAAAAATATAGAAAAAAAAATATCCAACAAAGCTCGAATTGAGCTCGAGACTTTATCTGAGCCGATTCCGAGCTTTGAATTTTTGAGCTCGGTAAATTCCGAGCCGATTCCGAGCTCAAGAATTTTTTTCCCGAGTCGATTTCAAGCTCACCCGAGCTTGGTATCAGATCGGCTCGGTTACACCCCTAATTATTTTAGTATTGATAAGACAAAAATAAGGTGGGTTGAAAAATCAATATATGTGTAGGGTGATGCTAGACCTGTTGTAAGTTTAAAACGACATATTCGTTTTAAGATAAACTTATTGTTTTGAAATTGTTGAAAAAATAATTTCTAATTTCCGAGTTCTGACTATTTTGTCGGGCTACGCCTAAAGGTTTTATTTGCGATACAAAATGGTGTCGTAATAACGTTAGACGTCGCCAGTGACTTATATCAAAATACTCCTATAATTCAATAATTTATTTATCTTATTATTTTAAAAATGAGCAAAAATCGACGTTTTTATATGACATAAAATACTATGGAGTAATTTTCAAATCAATTTATCTGCAAAGTTACCTTACTACATCTATCCTTTTTGTCTCAACGATTTTCATCAAGTATTAAAATATTATTTTGTAAGTTATCCTAAAACAATATGTATTTTTCTAGTGTGAAGATCACCTGCAGTTACAATTCAAATGCATACATGAAGTTAATAAAATCAAAGCCATCAATTATTTAGTCAATGGTCTCAACTCTCAATTGTTACACATCATCATCATTTCAATATCTGCTATCTTTTAGAGAAAGCAGTATGAGTAAATAACTTGCTATGAACAAGTAGTCTTGAGGAATCTTAATCCATTTTTCTATATATGTGTTGAATGGATTAAGATTCCATGTAATAATCTTGTTGCATAAGTATTTACTCATACTCACTTTCTTTAAAAGATACAGATATCGTATATGATGTGTAACAATTGAGACCATTGACTAAATAATTGATGGCTTTGATTTTATTAACTTCATGTATGCATTTGAATTGTAACTGCAGGTGATCTTCACCCGTGTTGGATTTGGTCATTTATTTACTGAATAAAAGATTAAACTATATTTCATTGATATAATTTTCACTATTTTAGTTGCCCATTAAGGAAATAATCACTTCATTCCAAAATTAATTTTCGTAAAAAAAATTGCAAAATTCATGATTTAATACACATTATATTCATATCCTAATCCTACCAGGGAGCATTATATTTTTTGAGTGAAAGATTAATTTCATTAATAATAAATTATATCACGCATACAAAAAATTGCAAAATTAACCGAAAACAAAATTATCAAAATTACAATGATTTTCTTCGCATTCAAACAAAGACCACTAGTAATAAAATATACCGCTTCTGCACACCCGCCTCTATCACATCGCTGCCTATTGACGCAGCCTTCTACGAGGGGCTCTTTGGATCTGATATTGTTTTGAAGAGAGCGAATTTCATTGGATTTTGTAAATTGTTGTCGGAAACTTGAAATAATTCGTAACACCCCATTAATCTTTCTCATTATCATCTGCAATAAGTCAATAACAAAGAAAAAAACTCTAACAAAGTAGAGAACAAACCCACAAAACTGTGGGAACGAATCTCTCATAAAGAGAGGACTATTTTATTGTAATTATAATAGATTTAAAGTTGATTAAGATGAGTTTTGGGGCTTATTATCATCACAAATGATGATAATAGCCCCCCTTGAAAAGAGTTTAAGAGGGTTTCTTGAGGATTTTTTTAGAGAGAGAAAAGAGGGAGGCTAGTTATTATAGATGATTTACGGTGCTTCTACGTATTAGAATTAAGGAGAGTTAGAGAGGTTTTATGAAGTTTAAGAATTGCTTCCAGGGAGCATTATATTGCTATACATTAAGTTGTCAAATATTTTGTTCCAGATAATATTACATAAACATATTATTACACATACGAGTAGATAAATTGATAAAATATTAAATATAACAAAATTTACACAAGTTATTCAGTGAGACGATATTATTGTAAGACCATTTTATGTAGATTGTAAATTCATTATGAGACGGTCTAGCAGAAAACCTACTGATTTACACAATTTTAAATATAGTTAACTATAAAAATCGTGAAAACGTTAAAGTAATCTATCACAATTCATAGATATAAATTTTAAACGCGTATTTTATTCAATTTTCTCAATGTCAAGCCACGGAAATACATAAAGTACGTCGTTGACAACAAAATTTGTAAAAGAAAAAGATGGATAATTAATTAGTGACGAAATTTAGCACGAGTAACGCAACAACAAGTGTCAATTGCAATACATTTTCCAGTTGATCGGGGGACTTTGTCATGGCATTGCGATATACATTCTGATATTGAGCATCTCTCCATTTCCACTGTTCCGTATGAGCATACTTGATATTGTCCTTCACTTGATTTTATTCCTGTCATTTTTTTTTTTTTTTTTTTTTTTTTGCCATCAAAATAAATTTAGTATATATCTAGATGTTATAAATGTATAATATAATTAAAGCATAATCGTTGAGATATAATCGTAATATATGGTTCCTTTATCAGTTAGGATGGAGTATATGTTATAATGATCTTTGGTTACGAATTTCGATAATACAAAATCGTTATAGTAAAAATTAGGATTTATTGTTAACTCTCATCTTTTCTAATACTGACTTTAAAAACTTTCACCTTTTCTTATTTTTTGTAAAATCATCCACCTTTTCAATATATTTCCTTAAAAACTCTCACCAAAACCTCAATTTCTTCAAAATAAGTGTTAGTTTTGACTCATAAAAATATTAAATTATTATCTATTTTTATCTTCACATTTCGAGTTTTGGTGGACGATAGAGTATATTCGGGAAGAATATATTACAAAAGAAATCTTTTATTTTCACAAAAAGTTGCATTTTGGTGGGAGTTATCAAGAAAATGTTTACAAAAGGTAGAAGTTTTTAAAAAAAATTCACAAAAGGTGGGAGTTTTTAAAATTGTGGTTATAAAATGTGGTAGTTACCAAAGCACCCAAATCTAAAAATGTACAAATTCAAACGTTAATTTCCGTAAGAAATATATATGATATATAAAGATAGTTATAAGAATTTGTTTTATACGTGACGGACATAAAATTAGCCAACTATAATAATTGAAAAATTATTTATAATCATGTATATTTATACACGCGTAGATACTTAGTTATCCTATATTAAAGGTTGGATGAAGACACTAAAGATCATGCATCTAATAATAATTGTGAAGTTAAAAAACAAAAAAAAGAATTTAAAAGTTTTATATATGAGGTTTAGAGGAAAATATGCCGAAGTCATGAAAATGTTATAATTAATACCGACTTAGAAAAAATTGTTGTAAGTTAAAAGGTTTCTCAAAGAATAGTAAATAATATGTACATCTATTTTAGTTGTTTTGTTTAACTACTTATTGTGAAAATTGAATAAATCGACATTTATCAGCGCAAAAAGGTAGAGTTTCATCGATAAAACTCAATGACTTAGCTAGGAAGTAGGTTCATTTTGGCTATTAATTTTGGATTACAGTCAACCTACTCAAGTAATCATATTCTATTTGTGTCAAATGAAAATCGGATCGATAACTTGCAATCACTCTTAAAATTATAAGTGAAGATTTAACTGAAATAGAGAAAATACTCTTTTTTATCGACATAAAAAAAAAAAAAAAATGAGACTAATTACACAACAAAAATGAATGAATCATAATCATACCAAATGAAATGAGCAAAAGAAAAGCCAAGAAGAAGGGCAATGCAAAAGAGATCTTCATGTTTAGAAATTAAACAAATTAAATGTGCATTTGAGAGTGAAGTTTCAACATCTATAAATAGCACAACAAAAAGGATAACATACCCAAAATAACATGTATTAACTCATAAAAATTGCTTCACTAATTAAACAATGCAAAAGTAGCGCATGGTGTTGTGTAAATACTATTGGATAAACCTACTTTCTGCGTTGTCAACAAAATTATGTGCTACTTGTCCTACTCATTTTTCATATTTATATTATTTTGAATTAATTGTGATATACTTCGTAAATATTAACAATAGATATTACTCCTACATATATAAAGTGCAAATAACTTTGTAATATAAAGTTGGTATCAAAGGGTGCTTTATGCTAAATTCTGTATCATATCTTAGTCAGATGCATGCATTATACTACTCGTACTCGTCAATCGAGTCAGACAGAGTCTCCACTCTTGCAAATGAGAAGTCCCGATCAAATTTAATTAAAAAATAAAAATCAAAACACGTCGAAACTCGTAACATTCATGGATGAAATAATTTGATCTTACATTACATAATTTGGAATTTATACCCACAAGTGAGAGTCTCACAATAATAGAGGATAAGAGTGTTGTATGTTTTATAAAGTCTTAGGGTTCTCCTCTCATTGCCAATTGACTTTGAAAAATGCGGATCTCCCTTAAACTTGTGAGGTAGGCTCCCTCTCTCTCCACTCGAGTTTAGTCAGACTCGTTTTATGGTTTAACATGGTATCAAAGATCGAGGAGATCCTCTTTGAGGGTTTGCCGCTGCAGTTAGGATCAGTTATTTTCGCCCCCGTAAGTTCGGATTGTTGATTACCACTCCGAATTTACTCCCATGGTTTCGCCCTGGATTTCTAATTAAGGAATTTCACATGTGAGGAGGAGTGCTGAAATATATACCCACAGAGTCTCACATTAATGGTGAAGATAAAGAGTGTTGTGTGCTGTATAAAGGTCCTAGAGTCCTTCTCCCATTGTCAATTGGTTTTGATAAATGCATATCTCCCTTAAGTGAGGTGGACTCGCTCTCTCTCTACTCGGGTTGAGTTATGCTCGTTTCATGGTTTAACAATAATCAACTTAATGGTCTTTCCTTATAAAAATATTACATTGTATGTGTTTACTACTGTATGTCAAAAAAAGGTTAAGCAACAATGAAACACTAATGTCTCTAATTTATGCATTGTATATAGGTTGCGCAACCTGCGTTCATCGATAGAGAAGATCACATCATAAGGCGAATGGGGCTCCATTTTAAAATCAATTGGAAATCACTACAAAAAAAAAACACGTTATTTATGACGGTAATATCTATCGCAAAATATGCCAAATCCTCACAAGAACCCTAATCCGTCGTAATTTGTAATGGACTTTCTGTCGTAGGATTCCCCTATCTGTCGTAATGTCTAAAGTCAAATGAAAAACTACGTCTTTCATTTATTTTAGGCGCCAAAATTTCAGCGGGGGATTACAATATTTTGCGGCAAATAAATTTGACTCCATCCCAAAGTAGTGACATTTCGTCCGATTTTTTAACTATGCGACGAGAGCTTTTTCCGTAGTAAATTCCGTAAAAAATGAGATGTTCTATAATTTTTTGTAGTTAATGAAAGGATTAACCGCTTGACTTATAAAGTACTGAACTCTCTCTATCTTCTTCGATGTGAAACCTTACACGTGGAGTTACGTTGTTCTTCACAACAGCCAAGTTATATCATGATTTAAGAATAATAGAATTAATGCTATCTAATTTGAAATGATATTTATCACATTTGTAAACTATCAGTCAAAATAATAGTGAAATTACAAATCCTGAGATTTGTATGCCTGTTGTCAAATTCAAATTAAGCTATTTTAACAAATACGTCGTGATTAAATGAATGTACAATTGTTTGTTCATAAATCTATATCTATATAACACTTGGAAAAAAAGCTAACTTACTAGGTTTTTTTTTTTTTTTGGCAACAAGATGTCTCACTTTAATTCCTTACCACTCTTTGCAAGATCTTGGGCAGGTAAAACGTGAGACCTATTACAATGTTCGATCAATTATCAATACAAAAGCAATATAATGGAAATTAGAAGATAATAAAGAAATGTCTACAACTAAATTACGGATAGAGTGAACTGACTCTCCCATCTGCATCACTTGATGAACCAACTGCGAACTTACTAGCTTTAAAAGTGTGTTCCTTGTACGAGAAAGTTGGATGGGCTAAAGTATCAACGTACGTGTAAAAAGTAAAATGTATAGTATCCAATGGAATGGAGAAAGTAAGCATTAAATGTCAGACGAGTATAAACGTGGTGGGTGGGATGGTATACAATTAAGCGGGGCTGGTGTGAGGCGGATGAGATGGAGTTTTGGTACACTCCACCACGGCACCACCATGACAATGGACCATTTTAGTATCAATGCCCGCTCCATGGCCCACAAACTATCCCTCATAAGAGTCATAATGTAACACCCCGTGTTAATTTAAATCATTTATTAGCCATCAAATTCTAATTTCAATTCTTAAATCATTTCCTAATCCTTTAACCTTTCAAAATCACACTTTTTGCAAAACTTTCGTTTTGTAAAATTTCTCGACTTCTTTAATACTTTTTAAAATTTTTGAATAATGGAATAAATATTTTAGTCTTAGAATTCAAAAGTAGAAATATTTCGAAAAATAGTCAAACGCGCACACTTTAACTTTTATCGCTTTTGGCCTTGAGCTTTAAAAAGCGTGAATTTAAGTGGAAAACATTTTTAAACACAAATTAGACAATTTTAATGCTCAAATAGTAATGTGGACTTATTTGGTGATGATGGAGGGGATGATGGCTTAATTAAGTTAATAAAACATTAATTTCTAATTAAAAACCTAAATCATTTAACCTAAAAGTATACTACCATTTCTTCATTATTTTCTAAGTCAAAAAAACCACTTCCTTGCCTCCATTTTGCCGAGTTCCTTACTCCCTTTTCTCCCTTTTATTTTCTTTCATTTTACTCCAAAAACATCCTAAATAAAACCCTAAATATTACTCTAATACTTACTAGTATTATTTAGTTAATTAGTGGGTACTAAAGCTTACTATCTCGGGTTTATTTTGAAGGTGAAGACGAGTACGTGGGTGAAGATTTTAACCTAGATAATATCATTGACCCGGATAACCTCTAGCTTGCCAAACCGAGGTGACTAACTATGTCTTGTATTATTCTTTTTAGTAAATTAATTTGTTTTGTTATTATAATTTTATGAGTATGATTTTTATGTTAAATATGTTAAACACCATGATTGTATGCTTGTATGTTTAGGTGAAGTATAATAAAATGATAATAAATAAGTTATATTGATAATAGCTTACTTGTATTAAAATGATACCATGTGTAGTTAATTTATTTTTGAGCATTTTTAATTTATGTTCATATGATTTTTATGTTTAGTTATGTTTTAATTGAGTAGTAGTTATATATAAAAATTATGTGAAATATTAAAAATGAGTTTAAAGTGATTAAAATCGAAAATAAAAATATATATGTTCATATGTTTTCACTCGGCATTTACCCTTTTTTTTAATATATTTTCACTTTTAATTTTTGTAAATTATATGTAGAGTTAAGTTGGTATAAAATAGATGTTCCTATGAAAAAAAAAAAAAACTAAATTAGGAAAACGAATTATAAATTATTAAAATCGAAATAAGTGTTCTTGAGTTGTTCTTGAGTTCTTCATGTGTGTTCTTGATTTATCCATGTTGATGTTCATCTTTATTACTCATTTTGATCTTATTTTAATTTATGTTTGTTAATAAATTGTGTTTATGATTAGTTGTTGTTTATATATATTGTTAGTATTATACTATAAATCAACTAGAACATTATAAATCATTTAGATTAAAAAGTTAGAAATTTAAAGTGTTGAAAAATACTATTCATAATTATAAATAAAAGTTTAGTAAAATTCATTTTAGTTTAAATCGTTTTAGTATAATTAGAATAATTAAATTATAAAGACTTTAAGCTAAAAACCGTTAAAATCAAAAAAATGAAATTTAGGACACCATGTGTGTTAGCCACGGCATTCCTATACTTTTTAGGGTTAAAATTGTTTTTATCACTTTTTAGTTTAATTGTTAAAATAATTTAATTAGTAGTTAATAAATTGAATTAAGAAATTAAAAGAAACAAATCAATTTTGACATGTATATTGTTTTACACGACATTTTCATTTTTTGTTGACTAAATTTGACCAAAATGAAATTATCATTAAGACACTAAAGTTAAATAGTAATTAGAATTGAATTTTTGTATATATTGTTTTAGTTATAAATGAAATACGATAAACCGATAAAAATGTTTAACTGTTATAAAAATGAACTAAATGGGTATTATTCTTGCCTTTCTTTATCTGGGAATTGATCTTGGACTTACGGACTATAAATGAACCCTCCACGATACTATCACCAACTTAAATAGATAGACGACTAAATTTAACTGAGTCTCGTTTTAAAATAAATATCATTGATCACCTTTTATAAACCGAACTTAACGTTTTTAAAACTAGGATTTTAGAATATTTTCATAAGTGACTAAATACAAAATGAACTTAACGTTTTTAAAACTATGATTTTCGAATATTTTCATAAATGACTAAATACAAACCGAACTTAACATTTTTAAAACTAGACTTTAGAATATTTTCAAAAATCGCCTAAGTACAAAACGAACCTAACGACTTTGAAACTAAAAATTTGTACTTAGAAAATAAAAACAAGATTTGTATTATACTAAAATACCTTAAGTATAAAAAAATAATAATAAGTATAAGTATAAAAATATGTATAAAATACGGTGAATAGTAAATACGATGAATAGTAAATACAATGAATAGTAAATACGATGAATAGTAAAATACGATGAATAGTGAAATACTGAAAATAATTGAAAATTTTACTAAGTATAGAAAATTTAAAAATGAAGAAGTAAATGACCTAAAGTGTTTGAAAAACACATAAATAAAATTGGACATACTAATAAACGTTTCAATTTAGAAACCTGAAAACGTTAATAATTAACAACACTTCAAATAATAAACGAACGTGTTATGTGATCATATGAAACCTACAAATACTTAAACGTTTGTGCCGAGACTAGGAGAGTCTAGTAACATGGATATGTAATATCAAATAAATAATGAATATTGAGTAAGTTAAATAAAAGGTCAAGCTTGGGCCTCAGATATGAAAACGTCAATCGTGAGTGAAGTGGGGTTTAAGATAGTCTTGTCGCGGTCGCCATTGCCGGACAAGATAACTGAATATGCCAACTCTTGATGGGTCAGGCTTTAGGAAATAGTCGTTTTATCCTGAGTTAAGGTGCTCTATGATTAGCATAGCCCATTCTTAAATTGGATACTAGTGTACATGTACTAGACTAGGGTTTTATTCCTATTTCGCTAAAGTTACCAGGGCATCCGTCTTGGGTTGGGCGATTATAGCGGTGGTCTCCTTGCCGTGTTTAGTTCTTAGTGGCGCGACACTAGCATTCGTTCTTGCCATGTAAAGATCACTTGACGAGATTGTATCGAAGTTCAATCATTTCGAACACTAGAGGATGAGATGCAAGTATTATAGTATTGGCGTGGTTTACGAGTCGAGTAAGCCTCTGCACTATGGAAGAGAGATCTGATCGATCAGTACAAGGCCTACTCGGTGGTCGGGCTAAATAGCGGTATGTGTTGTGTGTTGTTTGATTTAAATGAGAGCAGTGTGTACCATTTTCGAAAATTAAAGACCACAAGTTTAAAGTGAATCAGTCTGCATGATGAGAATAATACGATACGTATGTATGTATGCGATCCGATATCGCTTTGTAATCTTCTTTGATATGTTGTGATACTATGGCTATGATATTATATGTTAATTGCTTTCATAATGAATATCATGCTTATATGATTTATCGCTTAATCAAGCATGCTTATTATGACATATATGTCTTTACATGCTAATTGTATTAAGCATGTTTATGTTTTATCATAATGTTATGTTTATAAAGCGATAATATTAAACCAAAGTAATTGAAATCGAGGGTAAGTATGAGCATAGCTAGTCATTTGTCAAATGCGTGAGCATCCCCATAGTTTATTGTGCAGGACGATCGTGGACCAGGAGCTGGATTTTGGATGGGGCCACGAGACGTTTTTACGCTTTACTTTTGTTGCTTTTGAGAGATATGTAATATATATAACACTTTACTCTTTTAACTTCCGTATTTAGAGTTGTTCCATTCAACTCTCAAACGATGATGTAATATTTGGGTTATTTGTATAATTAATAACGCTGGTTTGAGACTTAATTAATTTCCGCCTTAGTAATTAAAGTCGACTAAAAACCAGGTTGTTACACATAACCATTCTAACAGAAACAAATACTTCGTATATAATAGGATATTCACATTTACTCGTTCTGTGGAGATCTCTAATTTCGGGAATACGTCATGGTATGGTATTATTTGGACTACAAAATCAAACCAGATTCTAGAACAAGATTTGATAACTACTAGTCAACAAATCGGAATTCATTTATGAACAGATTTTTTTCTTCCCTTTGAGCTCATTTCACTAATTCTTTTAGTTGCTTTAATAGGCGCAATTACTGTATGTAGCGCGCCAATAATTCATTTTGAAAACCAGCAATAAAAAAAATTCTATTTTCTCATATCCATTTAGATTAAATTATATTTGGATTGTTTTAGAAACTTTTAGTTGGATTGCTTATTTCTTATTACTAACATTTTTCGGTGGGACATAAAGTTTCAATAGAACATCTAAGGACTTCCAAAATGGAATGATGAAATTAGAAAATGTCAATGCTCTCATACACATACAAAAACAACTTAATAGTGGCAGCAAGTGGTGTTATTAGTGCTAACACAACCAGCAACCAAAAAAACCGCCATTACAAGTTTATCCACCTTTTGTGTAAGCATGTTATATTGTTATTGGTACAAGCTTTATAAAATGCCACTTTACAAAGCCACCAAGATAAAACATAACAATTAATATTGATAAATAATTGTTTGGTGGAAACAAATTTTGTACGTTGAAAATATACTTAGGCCATGTTTGGTTGCATATTTTAAGTATTTTATTTAACCAGTTATCTGATTCGTAAAAAAATTCAGCTTTTTTTTTTTTTTTTTTTAACTCGAAGTATCGATTTGTAAATCATCAGCTAGTTGAAATGAAAACTACTTCAGATAGGTTATTACAAAATTAGCTAACTGATTACAAATTTGTTTACTAGGATACCCTTTTATTGATCTTTTTAACTTTATCCATAAAATAATAATTACTCGTATGTCCTTTCATATTATTTAATTTATTTTGGTTACTCCGTATTGTTTCAGGTTGTTTTACAAAACAATATAATTAGTTTTAGTCTGTGATTTTTAGCTACCTATTTAACTAACTTTCAGATTCAAGTATCTTTCAGCTAATTTTCTCAAACGAAGCCTTAATGGTTCTTCATAACCTCTAACATTTGTCCTACATTTTAAGAACTCGTAGCACTATTAACTAATCACACTATTAGATGAATTAACTATTAACTATGTGGAATATAAGCGATACAACATACTCCCTCGATCTAATTTTGTGATTAGTTTAATTTTTTATTTAATTATTTTGGAGCAAAACATAGATGCACCATTTTCTCTATTAAAACTAAAATGTAAATTAACTATAATCCAAAGACAAAATTGACATTGCATCCTTTAAATTTAATGATATTGTTGGATCTAATTGTTTTATTATACGGAAAAAACATTAATAGATGCTTAATCTAAAAGTAAAATCTATATATCTATATAATATATTAAAAAGGAATCTTAAAAAACCCTCTTTACAAAAACAAACTAAATCTCACCCTAAAACTCTCCTCATGCTGCCCCATCACCTAAACTAAATACACCTTTGCCACGTCAATTTGGAAAACAATATGTTTGAGCATTTCAATCACCTCTTACACCGACCGTTAGACTATTCCCATTGAAACAATTAGGGGAGGTCATGACCCAATTTAATTGGGTTAATCACTCCAAAAAAGAGTTAAGTGTAGAACTGATTGACTTGAGCAGTCGAACACTGACTTGAGTTGAGTGGGGGAGGGAATATATTAATTTTTTTATTGTAAAGTTGTTTTGTTTTTACATAGGAAAGTTGCTATTACTTTGCCTTTTGACTCTTGTGTAATTTTCTCGAGCATATATTTGTAAAAGAATTGTTAGTTTATTAAATTCATTTTTTTTAAAAAAAAAAAAGTATACCAACGGCCATATTTTTTTAATATTTATAAAATGAGACCAATCTTGACACTATTTGGACATCTTAAAAATCATTATATTTTTACCTTCTACTTTTCACTTCTTACAAAAAAAAAAAAAAAAAAAAAAAAAAAAAAAAAAAAAAAAAAAACACAAATATTATCACAAAAAAAAAAATTATGTGAAAAAATATTTAGAAACTGAAAATCTAAATTCCAAAAAATATAAGAAATTAAAATTATTCAATAAAAGTATATAACTTTTGATAAAAAATAATTAAATGAATATAAAAGTAGAATATATAAAGTGATGGGGTATGAAAAAAGTGGAAAAAGTGGAGTCATGACCTTGTTTAATGGGAGGATCAAACTTGTGAAAGGTTATGACTTCAATTAAATGGGTCATGACCCAATTAGACAAATTCTCAATGGGATAGTAAGAGAAAACAAAAGGGTCATCATTCAATTCTTGTACAATTAATTAAATTGATTTCCACCAGAAAAAAAAAACAATTAATTCAATTGATGTTAAATTAACAAATCAACATGGGCTAATTGAACGGTGCCATCTTTGTTGCCATGGCTCCGTGTTTTTCCGACGCACACAAAAACGGTTTCCGTCAACTTCCAGCCTGTCGTTATCTTCTGAATTCCTTAAAACGTGTTTTTCCGACGCACACAAAGATGGCTCGTGCTCACCGGCTGCAAACAACTTCCAGCCTTATTCTTTAGGTACGCTACGTTTTAAGGAATTTAGAAGATTATTCTGTCAATTCTTGAATTTGTTGGTATCGATTGGAATTTTGTGTTCTATCTTTTATATTCCACGCCTCGTGCTTACATGAAATTTGGTGTTAATAGATAAATGGAAGTTCAGAATCTTATTTGGTTGTCGGTGACAGAGGTTTTCAATCGTATTAGTTTTAGGCATACGTTTCGGCGTTCGCAAGTTGTGAGTTTTTGTTTGGGTGCATTTTATGGGATAATTGACATTAGAAAAATAAATCTGTTCATGGTAGTTTTGATCTTGGAACATAATGGTTGGAAATAATGTGAAAATCGTTTGAACTTAACCCATCTATAAAAAAATATGGAGCTACTTTTTAGAAAAAGTTTGACTTGGGTATATATACCGTTGCTATAGAGTTAAAGCACACGACTGCACAATTAGTGTATTGTCTCAACTTTGGTGATTCTATGGCCATCTCAATTTGATTTATGTGTTATGTTTCTATAAAATCCAACATATATAGTTCATAACAAGTGGTTACATAAATACTACTGTAGTAGTCCAAAGTGTAGGATTTGTTTAGTGAACAATTAATACAGAAGAGATTATGGTAGACGAAATAAAATTAAATTCAGTTGCTCACCAAAGTCCCAGTGACATGTTGAGCTTCTCACAAGCGGTTTTTGGATTTCTTGATGAGAATTATTCTTCTTCAGAAAATTCTTTTGATAATAAGTTTAAGGACTAGGAAAGCGATGAATACGAGGAAGACGAGTGATTTCAATCAAAGGAAAGCTTATTGGGATGAACAGAAAAAACGAATTAATGTAAGTTTACTCAACGTTTTTGTTTATTTTGACAAACATACTATGGTTTGTAGAGCCAAGGTAATTTTCTAAATTAAATAATCTTTTTGTTAAAACTTACGTAAAGAAATACTCCACTTCGACTATTACATGTCAATGTTATTTCGTATTGTTTTATACGTCGTATTGCTTAATTTTTGGAGTAGTATTTATTTTATTGGCAGAAAGATGTATACAAAGTAATAATTAATTTATACCATCAAATGCGATTGTCGATCAAATGTATTTGAAGGATGTCAAGATTGTTCAAGACAAAGAG
Organism: Dianthus caryophyllus; assembly: GCA_023091065.1. Classification (NCBI taxonomy): domain Eukaryota; kingdom Viridiplantae; phylum Streptophyta; class Magnoliopsida; order Caryophyllales; family Caryophyllaceae; genus Dianthus; species Dianthus caryophyllus. Next base: position 11,168,622 of record CM041519.1, read on the forward strand.
TTTCCGATCATCTTTGCAATGCAGACTTTACTTGCTTGGTTCAAAATTCTAAATGGAAAAGTCGTCGTAAATTTGCTTCATTGAGTTCACTCAATTCCCAACTTTTTGTTAGCCCCAATTTGCAAGATTGCCAAAGGTTGTTGTTTGTAATTTTAATTTTTAACTATAGGTTTTCCAGTTCCAAGGTAAGAGACGAAAACTTTGATGATGCCAAAGGAGGTGCACGTGATGAGGACAATTCTCCAGTAACGTCTTTGGTGGGGACGGTAGAGAAAAGAGACATAAATAACTCGAGAATTTGGAACGGCGGCAATAGCGCGCAGACACAAGGTCATGAAGGTAAATGGAGGAGCTACCAAGTTCAGGAACATTTTTATTAGATCCATCATTAGTTCATTACACACACTTGTGTGATCACAAAATACGATTATTAAACTGAATTGTAGGATATTATGATAGATAAGGCGTATTTTGGTAGTGAAAAATTGGGGTGGCAAGAGATCAAGCATAGGTTGATTGTGGTGGAGATTTTAGTGTTATCAATTGACCGGTGGCCCATGAAATAGCTCGATTCTAACTTTGGATAGCATGTAGACATTTTTGGTTCGTAAGCCTTTCGATCTTAACTCTACATTCTGTATTTTCTGATCAAAGATTAATTTAGTGCCCTAAGAGGATTTCCTTTAAAAGAAAAAAGATAATGGCACAAAATACAACGCTCATGTTTTATAGTTATGTCGCTATACCAGATTAAATATAGGTTCATATAGAACTGTATTCACAATTAAGATTGGATTGGTTAAAAAAATTCGGGACAAATTATTTTTATGTTTTGGGTCAATTTAAGTTTTTTGCGTAATTTTAGATTTGTTTTTCAGTTAGTAATTGCAAATGAAGTAATTATAATATTATAAAAGTATTTTCAGCGAATTTTAAATAATGTAGGTCGTATTCTTTTAGGTTAACAAAGTGCCGCTTCCTCACTGTCAGTGAACGTCCAAATGATCAGTTGAGACGGAGGTGAGTTCTTGGTAAAAACACTGGTGATGGATGGTTGACGGGTTGACAAATGGTTCAAGATGCAAAGCTGAGACCACAAGGTGTGAACTTATCTAATCTAGTATAATTAAAATCTAAAACGTTGACTGCCTAATTGACCCCCTAAACACAAACACAAAAAAACGCAACTCCAGAAACATGCCACGTCGGCAAAATACTCACCTACAGTGCCACGTCACTTCCTATCCCATATAATTGCGCGCATGAAGGGTTACAGTGAAGTCGAGAAGTCGAAAGATGAATCATCACACAAAGCGTTGCAATTCCCCTCAATACTGACTTCTGCTTGATTAAATCACTATTAATTTGCTCTTGGGTGCTCCATTTATATCTACTATACCACCCCCTATTTTTATTACTCCGTACAATTTACATAATCTGCACCAGATTTCGTACTATTTATATAATTGAGTTTGCTTGGAGAATTATCCACTAGCCCACAAATATGTCGAGGTTGTGTAAAAAAAAATGTGGTTTTGATTAATTACACATCTTAATTTATGAAGTATGTTTAAGGAGTAGTTATGTGAAGCACACAATTTTTAATAAATTTTCCTTACACAATTTTTCGTGTCAACATTTTTTACCATCTTATTATCAATATGTTGTCATTTATTACAAGTGTTAAGGTCTGAAATTATACAACTATGTTATACGAAGTATACTCTAAATCAAATAAGCTTAATGCCACTTTTGAGTAGTTTGCAAATTGCACTTGGAGTGAATAAAACAATGAGAAACAAACTGAAAAACACACACAAATAAAAAAAAAGTCGGTCCCGTGAAAACACGGGCTGCATCACTAGTGATAAATAAATGATCGAATAAAATGTGAGAATAGTAATGCTATGTAAAAGTATGCTTGGCTCTTTTGGTAGCATTGAATCTGGCGCTACAAACGTTATACGAGTATGAACCAAATACACCAAAAAGTGAAGTGAGGGATCTATGACACCATGAAAAACCTTTTAAAATAAAACCTACTCCGTATTACAATTGCTACTCCTAGGTTGATGCTATAGTTATTCCAAACTACGGTGTAAGAAATTAAAGTGTTATTGAACGTTTTAATCATGGTTGATGGTACTAGATGAGACAAATTATAACTTTACGAGTAGACTCATCAATGTGGGTGCTCTTAGTGTGGTTGAAAATGATGAATCACACAAAATGGTATTTCACATTCCTGAAAAGGTCACAAAAACGTTCCTTTCTCGAATTTCAACTTTAAAAACTAAATAAACCTTAACTATTTTTCATTTCTTTCGTGTTTTTTTTATTTTTTTTTTAAAAAAACACTCGATCAAACTCGATATAGATTTAATAGTAGTGTCTTATTGCCTCAACCATATGAAATAGTCAAGCAAGTCATAGGACGTGGTGACCAATATCACGTCTATGTGAGTCGACACTTACATGCACCCTACCACTTCTCAGTTCTCCCCCCTAAAAAAATCCCTCTTTTTCACCTATAAACCCTAATTTTCAAATTTACAAACATTTTTCCGAACCAATTAACGTCCATCCAACTACAATTACTCAATCAATACTTCATTGTTCTTAGCAATTTCCCCCAATTATCAATCCCCTAGAACAGAATTGAAGAAGATTGATAGTAGCAAAAACCCTAGAATTTCAAATTTCGAAAACAAAAATGGCGTATAGGGCGGATGACGACTATGATTACTTGTTCAAAGTGGTGTTGATTGGTGACTCCGGCGTCGGAAAATCGAACCTTTTGTCGCGGTTTACTCGTAACGAATTTAGTCTTGAATCGAAGTCGACAATTGGGGTTGAATTTGCTACGCGTAGTATTCATGTTGAAGATAAGATTGTTAAAGCTCAGATTTGGGATACTGCTGGTCAAGAAAGGTTTATCATTATTATTATTATTATTTTTAATTTTTAGTATAATTGATTTTTTTTTTTATTTTTTATTTTTAATGTGGAGAATTGATTGTTTGTTGAAAATAATGGTGCATTTTAATGTGTTGTTCTAGCTCAAATTTTTAAATGGGTGCGCTGCACGTGTATGACGGGTTGATTTGGACTAAATTGTGACTATTATAATTCTTGTTGCGATCACATTCTAGCTGCAATTAGCCTGCATTACTTGTGTGCAACGATCGTGTAGGAGAATTACTTTTGACTAACTTGTGGAGGAGTTTTTCTGCTGATTATTCATTATTTTGATGAATATTTTGGTGTCGATTGACTGATTGTTTGATTGGTTTTGGATGTTTCCGAATGACCCAAGATAAAGATTGCGTCAATAATTCAGTAGAATGACGGATACTTCACAGTAAAAGAAGCGCAGCCAGTGAGCCAGTTACTGAGCCAATTTGCTTTATTCCACTATATCGAGAACCAAAACATAGCAAGTATATGGTCCTCTCCTTAATGACATGAGTGGAACACGAAGTTATGAGTACTGTAATTGGGGAAAATTGACGTGTTGTGCATTTGAATGTTTGATTGTAATGATTGAAGTCGTCTTTTTTGTGTATCCTACGTAAATGTGGTTGGATTTTGTATTCCGATTGTACTGAGAGGGATAGACAGACAGACCTGTGACACCCGTCTTTGTACGAACTGAGAATGGGTGGAATCTGGTTGTTCAATTGGTAGCATTCGCTTTTTTGATTTTATACTTTCGTATCTGTTTTTTTTTTTTTTTTTTTTTTTTTCTTTTTTTTTTTTTGAGTGCCTAATTCGTTCGACGATTTATATCAGCCGACCCCATATCAGTGTTGTTTTCGCATTCAAATGGTAAAATATCTTATGATGCCTCCGTACTAATGTGCACAATTTCTAAATAGACTCTAGATTTGGTGAGGATGTCAAATGAAATGTATTTTTTGGCGTAACACTTTGTGCCTTTTATATTTGTTCATTTGCTTGCAAACATGTGTACTTGGTGGAGGACTTTAGAGAGTTAATGGTGTCAAGTAGTGATGTCGCATGTGTCCTCTATATGGTTCGTTGTTCTTAATTGTACGTCATACTTGCTCGATGCTTATACATTGCATTTTGCCGTAGAATGTAGATATTGCACATTGCTTCATATAAATATTAGGTTATCGCTCGGTTAGTTGTCAGTAACCTGCATTTAGCTATCCGTATTTGGTTGAAGATTTTAAGTTTTGTAAGTATTTTGAAATTTGTCTTTCCTTCTTGGTATTCATACCAAATCAATATGTGATCGTCCATCAATAAAATTATAGAGAAAAGGTATCGTGCAATCTACGGAGTTTCGTCTATCAAACTTGCACGACTTTAGTGATAATCATTCTCGTTTTTTGTTTTTCCATTCAAGGTACCGTGCGATCACTAGTGCATACTACAGAGGAGCTGTAGGCGCCCTGCTGGTATATGATGTTACCAGACACGTCACGTTTGAGAACATCGAGAGATGGTTGAAGGAATTACGTGATCACACAGATAAAAACATCGTTATAATGCTTGTCGGGAACAAGGCGGATTTGCGACACCTACGTGCCATTTCAACCGAGGACGCCAAAAGATTTGCAGAGCAAGAAAACCTCTTCTTCATGGAGACATCAGCCCTTGAATCATTGAACGTCGAAAACGCATTCCAAGAGGTCCTCACGCAAGTATACCACGTAGTCAGCCGAAAAGCACTTGACGTCGGAGGTGATTCAGCCGCTTTACCAAAGGGTCAGACCATCAACATCGGAAAGGATGATGTTTCAGAGGTGAAGAAGGTCGGTTGCTGTTCTTCCTAACTAAGTCCAGAGTAGATACGACATAATACTTTCCTCTCCATACAAATCAAGTTTTGTAAAGATCTCTTGAAACAACCACGAGGTTCGTCGGACCATTCTAGTGGTGTACGATATTGTTCATGCCACGGCTTCTGCGCGCAAGTTTTTTCTCCGGGAAGTACGGGATTATTGCTTCGATTTTTTTGAATTTATGTTTTAATATTGTTTTGTTAACTTGTGTTGGCATTTCCCTTGTGTTTTTACTCATTTTTTTCCCCCCTTTTTATGTCGATAGTAAGTTTGTATTATTGTATTCCTTATGTTCCACTATGATTGTATTTTACGTTTCCTTTCTAAATAGATGTTGCACTTTGATCTTGTTACTTGTGTTTTATGAGTGTGTTTTATGAGTTAGTCTCATCACTCATGTACGATTTTGTTACTAACACATTAAACTGTAATCGCCTCCTCTCTTATAGTGTGTTTGGATTTATAGTTTTTGAAGAGAATACTAGTTGAAAAATGGTGGTGTTGCGGTGTACGTTATCCATTTTTCATTTAAACACAACATGACTTTAAGAATAAATATAAAAACAATACATTAGGTAATGCGTTGTTCATACTTAACTCGTTTACAACCTTGGGCGGGGGCGGACCTAGCAACTTTTTCTCGGGGTAGCAAAGTTATACGGATAACAATTTTTTAATTTTTTTTTTCTTTGTTTGGGATAGCGGGATATTGAATTTTTTTGATTTTTTTTCTTTGTATGGGGTAGCAGTTGCTACTCCTTAGTTCTACCTAGGTCCGTCCCTAACCTTGGTTGGTTTGTCTTCAACCTGAACCGCAATCAATTACTTCCAGTGTAAAAACTTAATGGGGAGTCAAGGGAAATGTCAGCTCTTTTTTTTTTCCTTCAAAATTAGAAAATTTTTCGAATGAATAATTTCTCTGTCATACCTTAAATTTACTCCATTTTATGACAAACTATGCCACATTTTTTCAGACAAAAGATTGCCTTGCAACACTACCAATAATCTAATTCGTTAAGGTTTTTTTTTTTTACGGCTAATCGACATTGACTGTTGAAAATCTCTTTAGCTGAACGGAATAGGCGCGTCAATCCCTGATGATCAATGTTAAAAATTGAACAAATTGGCTAGTTGATTAGTGTTCCACAAAATGTACTCCATCCATTCATATCTAGGGATGTCAGTGGGGCGGGTCAATGTGGATACCGCTCCGCATCCGCCCCAGTTAGGGTGGAGGTAGGGGATAGTTTGGTGGGTCGTGGGGCGGAGGTAGGTATCAAAAGTGTCCCCCGCCGCGGGTCGTGGAGCGGTGGTGGATTTCATCAAAACTCCGCCCCGCCCCTGCCCCGCACCCGCCTCCGCCCTACACCCGCCCCATTTGCACTCGCCGCGCATATACCCGCTTTATTCATAGCCTTGAAAATATAAATAATATGGAGTAAGATTTAACAATTGCAAAAAAAAAAAAAAAAAAAAAAGTTAAAAATATATATTTAAATTAATTTTAAAAAATACATTAACCTTAAAAATAATGTAAAACAATATCGGTAATTTTTTTTTTAAATATACATTACGACAATGCAATTTTACGAAGCGGATTTCAAGCGGGTGGGGCGGGTCTGAGGCGGGGGAGGCGGGTGGTGGAGCGGTGGTGGATTTAATAAATCCACCGTTAGGCGGGTGGTGGAGGACGGGTAATCCTCCGCCATGGGTGATGGGGCGGTGGTGGAGGTGGATTTTTGTTGGTGGATGCGGATGTGGAGGATACTTCCTCTGCCTCCGCCCCGCCCCAATGACATCCCTATTCATATCCAACAACATTTCTTTCTATTTTGGGCCATTCAAATCCAACAACATCATTTCTATTTTTGGCAAAAGATTATCCATTAACCACACACTTAACCCAACCCAAAAACACAATTAAAACTAAACTAAAATTATTACCCACCCCAACTGATTTGTGTCAGCCCAAATACTCCATACAATATAAATTTCGGCCCAAATTCCAACATTTGTGCGCGCCTTTTTTTTCCCATTCTCCCAACCACCCCATTCATTTCAGTCTCTAGAATCTTCTCATCCCATTCACTTCCTCGCCCTCATCCCATTCACTTCCTCTCCCTCATCCCAAACCCTAACCTCATTTCTCACTTTCACTCTCCCTCTCTTCCTGCGGCCGTTTTGTTGTCTCTCTGTCTCTCTCTTTCCATTTTTTTCGACATCTTTTTTCTTTTTTCTCACTTAACCTACTCCTCTCTTCTTCTTCATTTCATCACCATGGATCATGAGTCTGTTGATGAGAGGTGTGTTTTAGTTTCTGACACTGAAGATCAACCTTTTTATCGTATTATTGATGGTCAGTACGTTGTTCCTGATAGTGAACAACAAGAAAATGTCTCTGTCGATGATGGAGTTACGGACGCAGTTGGTGAGACGGTTGACGCGGTTGGTGAGACGGTTGACGCAGTTGGTGAGACGGTTTAGGCTGCGGTTGGTGAGGTGAAAATCGAGGCACCTGGTGAGGGGGTTTATGACATGGTTCCAAAACCATGGTCCGTTGATTACGATCATCCGGATAATCAGTTGGTGTTTGAGATTTTGTGCGATTTTTATCCTGGCATGAGATCTTTGTGGCATGAAACAAAAGGGGAGTAAATCTTGTCTTTGTTTACTTCTGTTTTTAATTTATTTTCGTCTTTTTCATGATATTTGAAATTGTTCTGTTTAGATCTGTTGTTTATGTTCTGTTCAAAGTGTTCGGTTTCTGTTGATTTCGTCTTTTTAATTTGTTTTCGTCTTTTTAATGTTGTTTCTGTTGATTTCGATCAAGTCAATGTAAAAAACAGTTAACTTTAATATTGATATAAGTATGTGTGATGATATTTTGTGTAGATTTGATATTGGTCATTTGATATTGCTCATTTTCTGTAGATTTTCTGTACATTTCATAATGTTTGATATTGAACATTTGATATTTTCTGTAGATTTGATATTGGTCATTTAAGTATGCTCATTTTAGTTGCTGTCATTTTATCCACGACTTTGTTTCTGTAGATTTGATATTGCTGTGATGATACTTACCTTCTCTGATCGTATCGAATTACTCCGTAGTTGCTATCATATGATTCACGAATTAGTTTCTGTCAATTTTATCCACGACTTAGTCTCTGTACATTTTACAAACTTGATTTTAAAATTGTTGTGCTTTTCGTATTGGCATATGATTCTGAAACTGTACACATTTAATTGGTTAATGGTTAATCGATGAAACTGTATTTAATCATTTTCTTTAAAAACTCGATGATATGAATCCACGTTTTGGTATGAGAGTTGTTTAGCAATATTGTGATGGCTCAATTTGAAGCAACCATATTGTTAAGTTTGTTAAAATGTGATTTTTAATCCAAACAATTCGATGATATGAATCCTAAGTGGTTTGAGAGTTGTTCTAAAATAGTCTTCATGTTGCTAAATGTACACCAATATAGTGATGGCTCAATTTGATGGACTCATATTCGGGTCTATGTCGGCGACGAAAATAATCGTCGCCACATTCACCTAAATATTTGAGATGAATCATTTTGAAGCAACCTTATTGGTGAAATTACGTTTGCGATGTTGTTGACTTTATCAATTCAATGATTTAATTTCAAATTGGTATGAGTATTGATTCACTAATACATATTGTCTTCCAAAATGTTGCTGCTAAAGTGGTTATATGTTGTGTTTACAACGTAAACAAAGTCTAACACAATATAGACTTATTTATTTGAGTAAATTGACGATTACATCCATGGTTTATTGTCAACTTGAAACTTACATCCACATTGTTTTCGACTTTGTAACTACTACCACTATGTTTGGTTCGATTAATGATTACTACCATATTTAATCCGAACCTAAAAAAACCACTTGAAAAGTCGAAAATACCCTTACTAAAATTCATCAAAAAAACATGAAATTGACATACCTTCTTGAGATATGAACAATACCCACGATTTCTCGACAGCTAATTCATGAAGAAATTCGTGGTGGATGTAAATAAGTTCATTAATTTTGTGGTGGATGTAAATAATCGAACTCAAATTAAACTTAGGCTAAAATTAACAAAGAATGAGGAAGGAAGGGCAGGTGAAAGTAAGGGTATTTTCGACTTTTCAAGTGGTTTTTTTAGGTTCGGATTAAATATGGTAGTAATCATTAACCGAACCAAACATAGTGGTAGTAGTTACAAAGTCGAAAACAATGTGGATGTAAGTTTCAAGTTGGCAATAAACCATGGATGTAATCGTCAATTTACTCTATTTATTTTGTAAACACAACTATAAAAACCGATAAATTACAAAATACGGATTACAAAGTACAACACCACATTCTTATACATATTCAACCATTTAAGTTGTAACCCAAATCAGTGATCAACTTTTCTAAACCAGAAGTTTGTCCAGTTGCGATCAATAGTTCAATGCATTCTTTCACAATATTTTCATTCACATCCAAGTTTGTTGGAAGTAACCCTTGTAGTCGTAGGCGATTTTTTCCCATGTGGGGGATTGATAAATTGTTGTGACCCTTTGCTTTCAAAATTTCAACCATGACGGATTTTAGAGTTAAGAATTGTTGTGACCCTTTGATAAATTGTTGTGACGGATTTTGTTCAACTTCGTAGGACAATAATCGGCATACGCTCTCTCTACTGCACCTACTAGCTGTTGCACATTACTTGCTGAAATTTCTGATTGTAATGATTGAATTGCTCTAAAAAAATCCAAATCATTAGTGTTTAGATCAAGAGAATTAGGAGGTTGGAATACTAACTCAATGTTAAAACCGTCTTCTGTTGCCGCTTTTCTGAAATTCGGGTCGTCGTTTGTGAAGTGAGGCCTCGCATTATCTTGTTGAATGAGTATATGCTTGCTTGCTGTTGCCGGCCACTTTGCTTTTATGGCTGGTAGAATTTTCTCGATAATACATTTTTCGTAACTTCTTTATTGACCGAATCAATTGCTTTTGTTTACATTGTCCCGGCCGCTCTATTTTTGCTGCTACATCTAGCTGGCTCTTTACATGTGAATGAAAATATTCCTATTTTCCCATCAAATAATAGTTCACCATCATCACTATAGATGGGCCTACTTACCGCACACATGAACATTACTTTAATAATATACCGTTTTGATTTGCAAGTTCGGTGTGGTACTTCTTCACCGTCGACGACATAATACTTTTGATTATCTCTTGAAAGGTAGAACCACTTCTCATCGATATGTATTATGTTTGTCATGTCTTTGAACTTGATCTTTGCTCTTGCTTCCCCTTCCCCTTGTTGGCTGACAGTTTGTTCCACCTCTAATGATTTGAGGCAGAATTTTACTCGATTAATTTTGTTGACATCCGTTAATAAAGAATGAAGTGGACTTGAGTGAGGCTTTAGTAAGCCTTCAACGACCCATTTGTGTACCGTTCCGACAGCCACTTTACACTTTTTAGATATGCGTACCATTGATGTGTCATATATTTACGTATTTATAGCCCCTCGATCACGAGCTTTACTTTGCGTTTCCCGTGCTTTTACATGCGTTTCGCTTCCTATTTCTCTCCGTTTTGGCCCTGCTGCGTTTTTGTGTCTATATTGCAGGTAAACACGCATATTTGGAGGTTAGGATGCTATTCGGGAGGTTTCGTGAAGTTTCGTAAAGTTTCGTGAAGTTTGGAGGTGATTCGAGTTGATTTCGTTGCGTTTCGCTTGCGTACGAGCCTCGTTTCAACCAATGAAGGTGTCCCGGGACCTCGGGACTGAATTTGAAGCTCATATTCTCATTTTGGAACTCGTCCCTACCCCTTGGGACGACATAGGCCTCGTCCCTATGCCTTGGGACGAGAAAGGAAGCAAGAAAAACTAAGTACAAAAAGATGCAAAAAGAGCTGTGAACTGAACACAACGGGATGAGCACCATCCCGGTCGGGATGAAGTGGTCCCGGACGGGACACCTGTCCCGGATGCCTGGGACGGGTTCGACTTTTCGTGTGCTTAAAATAAATCGTCTATATGAGGGAGCATTTGATCATATTTCGTCCCATTCTTTTTCCTGCACTTTTAGAACATTTCAAAGTACTTTCTCAAGAAAACTTAGGTTTAAATAATTTTATCTCTTGTAATTTCAATTCCCGACTCGGTTTATGTTCGTTTGATCATCTATTTGGTTTTTGTTGTTGAATTCATCTTGTTCTCTTTGCAAATTTCTGATAGGTTTTGGTAACTTCTTCTCTCCCTTGTTTATCATTTCATCCTTTATCATTGTTGATCATGTTTTCATCCATTGTTATTGCTTTTGTTGTTGTTTTCGTCATGTGTGAGTAGTTCTTATTCTAGGGAAGAAGGGGGAATCATGGGTGTTTGCTTGGTTTGTTTTTGATGATGTTTTGAGTTAGGTTTTCGCGCTCGTTTTGATTGTCTCGTTTTGTATGCGTTTGTTGATCCTTTGGCCAAGGGTTTGTGAGCGTTTGTCACCCTTAAACTTAAGATCGAAAGCCTAGTTTAGGGTAGGACACGAGACCAATCATTAGGACCCTCACTTGTAAGTTGCGAGAGCCCGCATTTGAGACCTAGAGGAGCTTAAGACCGAGAGGCCTAGCCTACCCTTAGCGAGAGCGTTTTCCTACTCATTTCTGTCACCATCCTTCGACCTAGCATTCCCCGTGCCTAACCCGATTCCCTAGACCTTTTCCTTATAAGTTTTAACCCCTTTTCCTCTGCTATAGCTTTAGTAACCTCAACCCCTCGAACCGAGATTAGAATCACTAAAAATAACCAACGTTAGCAACCATCTCCCTGTGGATTCGACCCGACTTACCCTTGCTACCTAGTAGAGTGAGTTTGGACTTATTTTTGATTAGGTGACGCGACTTAGCCTATCAACCATCATACTTCTTTCGGAGAATTTGAGTGATTTTATGTATTCCAAATTTGGCAGCACTCGTTTCTTATTAGTATTACCGTACCACTTGCTTTTGACGTTTAAACTTCCCGATAACTGACTTGCCTTTGCGATTTTCCAGATTTTTGTAATTGTTGTTCGATGCAAGCCCCATTTAGCCGCTGCCTCGTTCACGGTGCCCCGTTGAAGATGTCCGTCGTTGCATTTTTCCAACAAGAAAGTAGAAAGATCACGGTGTTGGATTTCAATCAGATTTTTACAGCGACTTTCGACATTTGACGTCATTTTTTGTAACGGAATTGTAATTTATAAACTTTAACTGTAAAAGGACTGTTACAATAAGGACTTTTCTGGTTTTTTTTTTTTTTTTTTTTTTTTTTTTTTTTTTTTTTTGCTTGCTTCTCTAAAACAAAGAAATTTTGAAGGTTTTGTTGAATATTGTGAGACTGAAATGTTTGTGTACTATTATAATTATAAAAAGCAGGGTCACATTTATGTTTGGAGGGAAATGAAAAATTTTGTAATTTGGGTTTGGAGGGAAATTTTTTGTTGATGGCTCAATTTGGTGAACATTTGCACGTGGGATGCAAGCTTAAACAGTCATTAAAAATTTGTTTTGCACCCCACTCACCCTAATTGCCATGACATCATCATTTGATTCATTTCCTTAATATTTGTACTTTTACATCATGATGTTGTTGGATGTGAATGGAGGGAGTAATAAATTACGATTTTATTGTTGTTTTTCTTTTTTTTTTTTTTTGGCAATTGAAGTACAATTGAGGCTTTCTATTTTGGCTACCTCATTTCAATATTGATCACAAAGTCTCACTTACTACCTCATTTATTAATTAGGGGAAATTCTCATTTGTACCCATAAAGAAATGACTTTTCTCACTTGTACCCCTACAATACTCATAATGTCAATTATACCCTTGACCTTTATTAGTTAATGTCAAGCATGATCAAAATTGATTTAGACGTTAATTGGAGTTAGTTAATTGCCACTTTGACACTGATTAAGCACATGATATGGATCCCAATTATGCTTGAACAGTTAAGAAACTCGCTTTTGTAATCTTTCCCCTCCATTTCGCCAAAATTAATTGGATTTCAAGGTGATACTTAATAGCTATAATATACATCTAAACTAATTTTGGTCACATTTGACCTTCACTAATAAAGGTTAAGGGTATAACTAGGATTATGAGGATTGCAAGGATACAAGTGAGAAAAGTCATTCCTTCAGGTGCACAGATGATAATTTCCCAATTAATTATTTTGAATTTTTTTTATTGCGACTACCTCCCTTCGACCAATTCGTATGCATTATCATGACCCGCCTTTGAAGAAAACTATTAAAATACTAATATATTTAACAAGTGACTCAAATATTAGCAATTTAAAATATTAAAATAATTAAAAAATATGAAATGAGACAACAAGTGAAGTCTTATGATTAAAATATAATACTTCCTCCGTTCCATTCATTTATATACATATTTCTTTTTTGGTAATTTCATTTATTTTTATACATTTCTATTTTGATACATACTTTTTCATCTTAAAAGACTAAACTACCTCACCCCCACTTGTGTTTGTTCCACTCAAAAAATTAGTACATGGGTAGCTAAGTAATTACATATCCTTACGGCCTTACCCTACTTGTTTTTATTTCACCTAAATTTTAGTGCAAAAAACAAATGTATACATTTCATTAGAGGTGGCCACGAGCCGGGTTGGGCTAGGCTTAAAATTTAAGGCCAAGTCCGACCCTTTGTTTATAAAATTGTTTAAAAGGTCGGACCATAAATCAAGGCCCGAGCACGGCCCGTTGCATGGGAGGGGTTGCATGGGAGGGCCGGGTTGGGTGTAACACCCCGTGTTAATTTAAGCTAATTATAATTAGGAATCGATAATTAGACAATCTAATCCAATCATTTTCCTAACAAAATGCACTAGAATTTTTATCGCAACTAAACTAAAACTACTTTTAAATATATCGAATGTGAACTTTATTTTTTATATATTTGAACTCGATAAATAAAATGACACATCGACGACAAATTTTTCAACGACAAATTTCGGCGCGCAAAACGAGGCCAAAATGGGCCCACAAGACCGAATCACACAAGTGACTAAGTCACCAATTATCCTCATCCAATTCTAATTACACATAATGGAAAAACTTAAAATGAAACTAAATGAATTAAAGAATAGTTTCAAAGAAACTAATTTGGTTAAAAACATAATCATTTTGATATTTATTTAATAAATCATATTTTCTTATTATCCAACTATTATTTCAATTCTATTTAACTAACACTTTTGAAAACTATCGAAATTTCGAGTCACATTTAATTTAAACTGATAAACGTTTTTACGGTTGATTCTAATTATTAAAATCGTTATCTTTCAACCAAAAAAATATGCATTTCGGACTAGTAAATTTTTAATCAAAATTTCGAGGAATCAAAACCCAATTTTTGTTTTAGTTCTCTTTTGAAGTTTATTTTCATTTTTATTTTCGATCTTACTTCGAAACATTATTTTACGATCATATATTTTATTTCGAGACTTTTCGCATGCGCGCAAATCGAAAATTTCAAAAACGAAAATCGGGCCACTTGTGTTGTATGTGAGCCGACTTACTTGCTCCTTTATACACATTGTATCCTCTTCCATTTTCTTTCTTTTACTCAACCATCATTCATACTTACACATTTACACTTTAATCATTTCATGTATTTAGTTATTTAAATTTAAAGTTTATACTTTCTAAATACAAAATACAATACATAAACACTTAACCAAATTCATTCACAACATCCTCATTTATTTTCTAAGTGTAAAACTCACCTATTTTTCTCTCTAAAAACCGGTTCTCCTTAGCACTCTTTCTCTCTTTATTTTTCTTCCTTTTATTTACAAAAACCTCCTAAATTAAAACACTAATATTATCCTAATAATCTCTAGTAGTATTTAGTTATTTAGTGGGTATTTGAAGCTTATTATTTACGGGTTTTATTTGAAGGTGAAGACGGGTTTTTGGGTGAAGAACTTGACCTTGATAATATAATCGATCCCGATAATCAATAACTTTGCCAAATCAAGGTGACTAGTTATATCTCATTTTAACCTCTTTGTAAATTAATTTGTTTTGTTATTATAATTTTATGAGTATGAAAATTATGTTAAAATATGTTAAACATCACTTATGTGTATTTGTATGTTATGTGAAGTATAATAAAATGATAATAAATAAATAATGTTTAAAATAGATAAGTTGTAGTATTATGAAATCATGCTTAGTTTAATTATTTTTAAGTATTTTTAATTTTTGTTCATATGATTTATATGTTTATTTATGTTTTAGATAAGTAGCAATCATATATAAAAATTATGTTAAGTTTTAACAATGAGTTTTAAGTGATTAAAAATCGAAAACGAAATTTATATACACCTACACTACTCACGGCATTCCTCCATTTTTATTTAAAATTTTTACTTTTAATTTTTGTAAATAATATGTTATGTTAAGTTAGTATAAAATGGATGTTATCATGTAAAAAGAATTAAATTAGAAAAATAAATTATAAGTTGTTAAAAATGAAAAAGTGTGTTCTTGATGTTCATGTTGTGTTCTTGATAAGCTCATGTGATGTTCATGTGTTCTTCATTTTGTTGCATTTTTTTATTCTTGATTATTTTATGTATGTTATTATTTATTGTTTTTATTAATTAATAAGTTATTATATTAACAACTATATGAATTAAACTAGCTAAATCATTAAGAATAAAAAGTTAGAGAATTAAATTGTTGAAAAACACTATTCATAAATCAAATGAAATTTTTAGTAAAATTTCATTTTAGCTTAAATCATTTTAGTATAATTAGAATAATTAGAATATAAAAACTTTAAGCTAAAAACCGATAAAA
This sequence comes from Dianthus caryophyllus, assembly GCA_023091065.1. Lineage (NCBI taxonomy): Eukaryota > Viridiplantae > Streptophyta > Magnoliopsida > Caryophyllales > Caryophyllaceae > Dianthus > Dianthus caryophyllus. The sequence goes on from CM041519.1 coordinate 11,184,314, forward strand.
ATTGAAAAATGAAAACTTGACCAACACCATCAATGGCCACGGCTTCCCCATAATTTTTGAGTCAAAAATTGTTTTTATCACTTTTTAGTTTATTGTTAAAATAATTTAATTAGTACTCCGTAGTTAATAAGTTAGGATTAAGAAATTAAAAGAAATAAATCAATTTTTATACATATATAATATCACACGGTTTTACTAATTAAAATGGACCAAATTTAATCAAAATGAATTTATCACTAAGTCACTAAAGTTAAGTAGTAGTTAGAAATGAATTTTTGTACAAATCGATCTAGTTAGAAATGAAATATAATAAACCGATTAAAAAGTATAACAATTACAAAAATGATTTAAATCGTGTGCTACTGCCTTTGCAATTTGGACTGATGGACTTGGACATACAGACTAAAATGAACAAACCACGATACTATCATTTTAAAAATGAAAATCGCTAAATTTAGTACATAGACGACTAAATTTAACTAAGTCACATTTTAAAATAAATATCGATTATCACTTTTTACAAACCGAACCTAACGTTTTTAAAACTAGATTTTAAACACTTAGTAACTACGTTAGGATGTGAATAGTGACCGATGTGAATAGTGACGATGTGAATAGTGACCGATGTGAACAGTGACCTAGATGAAGAGTGACCTAGATGAATAGTGTCGATGAATAGTAAATTGGGACGAAACTTGTCAAGCAAGCAACGTCCCAAATTTCAAGACGGTGAATAGTACCCGGGACGAAACTTGTTGAACAAGTAATGTCCCAAAACCTATTTTAATGGAATTTGAGGTAACTTGTTGAACAAGTTATCTTTTCAAATCCCGAGACGTGAATAGTGAAAAATTCACGAAACTTGTAAAACAAGTTACGTCTCAAAATTCAAAGATATTTCAAATTTCAAAATTTGAAATATTATAAATAATTACTAAGTATAGAAAATTGAAAATGAATAAGTAAATAACTTAAAGTGTTTGAAAAACACTTAAATAAAATTGGACATACTAATAAACGTTTCAATATAGAAAATTAAAAACGTTAATAATTAACAACACTTCAAATAATAAACGAACGTGTTATGTGATCATATGAAACCTACAATCCAAATAAAACGTTTGACGATGAGACTAGGAGAGTTTAGTAACATGTGATATAAAATATCAAATAAATAATAAATCTTGAGTAAGTTAAATAAAAGGTCAAAAGCTTGGGCCTCGGTTATGAAAACGTCAATCGTGAGTGAAGTGGGGTTAAGATAGTCTTGTAGCGGACGCCACTATCTCGGCCTTATTGCGATTGTCATCCCGAATAGTGTGGTTTAGTCGGCAGCATTATATGCTTTGTGCATCCTGCCCATGCCGTTATGCCTTAAGTCGTATAGCCTGCTCCGTACAAGATAAGGAATATGCCAACTCTTTTGGGTCAGGCATTAGGAAATAATTGTTTTATTTAGAGTTAAGGTGCTCTATGAATAGCATAGCCCATTCTTAAAGTGAATATTAGTGTATGCATACTAGACTAGGGCTTTATTCCCTTATTTCGCTAATGTTACCAGGGCCACCGCGACCTTATTGCGATTGTCATCTCGCGGTTCTGTCTCCTTGCCGTGTTTCGTTCTTAGTGGGCGCGACACTTGCATTCACTCTTACCACATGTACAGATCACTTGACGGGATTGTAATTGAAGTTCGAATCATTTTGAACACTAGACGATGAGATGCAAGTGCTATAGTATTCGGCGTGGTTTACGAGTTGAGTAAGTCGCTGCACTATGGTAGTGAGATGAAAGCGACTAGAGTACAATGGCCTACTCAGTGGTCAGGCTCGTAAGCAGTATGTGTTGTTTGATTATATGAGAATGAGTGTGTACCATCTTCGAAAACTAAAGACCACAAATTTCTGAAGTGAATCGAGTCTGCATGATGAGTATGATACGATATGTATGTTCGTATGCGATCTGATATCGCTTTGTAATCCCGCTGAAATGCTGTGACACTATTGTTATGATATTATCTGTTATTTGCTTTCATAACTGAATATCATGCTTATATGATTTATTGCTTTAAACCGCATGCTTATTATGACTTATATGTCTTTATATGCTATATGTAAAAAGCATGTTTATGTTTTTATCATAATGTTATAGTTATAAAGCGATAATAATAAACCAAAGTAATTGAATTCGAGGGTAAGTATGAGCATAGCTAGTCATCGTCTGGTCAACGCACCCCCATCGCTTTATTGTGCAGATGATCGTGGTAGGAATTTGGATTTTGGACGGGGCCACGCTACGCTTTATGCCTTACTTTTAGTTCGTTTTCGAGAGAGATGTAATATATAACGCTACTCTTTTAAATTTCCGTACTTAGAATCGTTTAATTCGACTCTTGAACGATGATGTAATATTTTGGATTTTATTGTATAATTAATGACACTGGTTTTAGACTTAATTAATTTCCGCCTTAGTAATTAAAGTCGACTAAAAACCAGGTTGTTACATTGGGTGTTTGGCGGGTCGGGCCACCAAAATCATGGCCTAAATTCGTGCCGGATCAAGCTGGCTCGCCCTAGCCTGCCCAAATGGTCAGCTCCACATCTCATTGGGATGGAGGAAGTAAATGGGTATAGCAAAATAAAAAATGTTAATTTGACTTGAATTGTCGAAAAGAAAATGTGCAAATTGGTTTTGAATGGTGGGAGTAATATTTAGGCTATTTACTACCCTCAGTTTTTTTTTTCCAATAAGCCCCACTTCTCTTTTATTGAAAAGGTTAACCCAAATTCCACCTGAACAACCACCACTTGGTTAGTTCACTACTCTTATTTTAAAGTTAAATTATTCTACTTTTTTACCCCTTTACTCACTTTTTACCTTTTTCATTTAGAAATGGCAAAATTATAAAAAATTACCTTATAAAATTAAGTTTTTGCAAATAACTACCTTATATATTTTTTTTTTTTTGCAAATAACTACTCTCTCTATTTCATCTTATTCCGCCCATTTTCCTAAAACAGAAATTCTTTATTTTCCCTCCCATTTCACAATTTACACTAACACTTACTAAAAATAAACACTAACTTTTTTGTGGGTCCCTTACGTTTTACACTCATTGACATTAATATAATAATTGTTCTTAATCTATGTGCAAAATCAAATGGGAGGAAAAGGAAGAAATGGAGAGAGTACCTTATAACAACTTTTTTATTCATAATGGTACCACTTTGCGTGAAACCCCCAATTAACCCAATTAATTTGATCGTTTTGCCACTCGTTATTAGGCTTCCCTAACACACAGAGATGTTTAGCAAGTGTAAATTTCATATAAAATGAGAGAAAATATTCAAATTTGTTGGAAATTTTGAATTTTATACCGTTTTTAGGTCAATGATGTGCATAACATTTGTAAACATTTAGGTAGTGATCTAAATAAAAAAGACTTTATAAGGTAGTTATTTACAAAAAATTTATACAAGGTAGTTATTTACAAAAACTTGATTTTATAAGGTAATTTTTTGTAATTTTGCCTTTAAAAATTGTGTAAAAGAAAGAGACTTAATGAAAAAACAATTAGTCTCCTATAAAACGGGTCAACCCGTTTTAAGTTAAGACGGGTCAAATATGACCCGTTTTGGCTTTTTTTTTTCGAATTTTTTAAGACTCTTTATTAATTTTATTTTATTTTTTTTTTAAAAAAAAAAACTTAACTCAAATAACGAATAAAACACAAATTTTAAATGGTAACAATATTGATAAAAATGGTAACATACTATATTATATTGGTGACATATTCTCAAAAAATTAAAACATAATTAACCTATTTTGGTAACATATTATACAATTATGGTAACATATTAAATAAATGTTATGACAATTTTTTATTTTCTATGTTTTATAATATGTTACAAATATAATATAATATAATATGTTACCATTTTACATTACTTTGTTACCATTTTCAATAACCCAATAAACACGAACCTATTTCGGTAACATATTATATAATTATGGTAACATATTAAACAAATGTTATGACAATTTTTTATTTTCTATGTTTTATAATATGTTACAAATATAATATAATATAATATAATATAATATAATATGTTATCATTTTACATTACTTTGTTACCATTTTCAATAACCCTATAAACACGATTTCCGACAAAAGTTTTTAAAAATAAATTTTGGGTCTTGAAAAACATTTTCAAAAAAAAAAAAAAAAAAAAAAAAAAAAACGGGTTGACCCGACCCGTTTTAAGCTGGAAACGGGTATTGCGGTCTTAAACGAGAATTTGTGATGAACAATATGGAGAGAATAATTTTAATAATTTTTTTTAAAGACATGATGCCACATGCTAATATTAATCAGGGGCGGAGCCAGAAATTAGATTTACCTAGGGCCGAATAATTATTAATTATCTTGCACTTATATATTGAAGTTAAACAATTTATTAATTTAAAATGTCGTATGTCATCCTTTAAATATTCACATAATAGACTTTTAAGTTACGTGCATTTCATAATAATAACATGATCATCCAATTATTTTATAGATTTCCTTATAACTTTCTCATTTGCTTTAATTAATTATTTATTCAAGGTATAGACATTTTAAGTTTTAACTTATTATATATTATAGGCGAAATTGCAAATAACTACCTTTTAAAACCACTTTTTTTCAAATAACTACCTTTTATAATTTTTTTTTTCAAATCACTACCTTAAAACGTATTTTTGTTTTCAAATCAATACCAGTTCCCCGGAAATCTCATTTAACTCAAAAAAATAAGGATGGAAAGTGCTGAAAAGTGAAAGAATCATTGTTTGATTGAATAATATGAGAGAAAAAATTAAAAACAATGGAAGAAATTTTAGGTAAAGAGGTAAAGAGGAGGAAATGAAGAGGTTAAGTTAAATAAAGGAAGAAGGGTTAGAAAAGGGTAGAAGGGTAGAATGGGTATTTGACATGGGTGTTTCAAATAAAAGGCAACAAAAATTTTCAAAGTGGTCGGAATTTGATAAAATATGACGTTTTCCGGGGAACTGGTATTGATTTGAAAACAAAAATACGTTTTAAGGTAGTGATTTGAAAAAAAAATTATAAAAGGTAGTTATTTGAAAAAAAAATGGTTTTAAAAGGTAGTTATTTGCAATTTCGCCTATATTATATGAAAATTAAGAAATATCAAGAAATTAATAGAAATAGTATACTAGTATGTTTAATGATCGAATAAATACTTTATAATGACTTTTTTTTTCGACAATCAAAGCTTTTAAAAGCAATGTTTTCAAAAAATTAGGAGGAACATTTTTTTAAATCAAATTAGTCAATTTTAATATGTTACTGGATTATTAACCGTATTATTAATTGTATGACCTATAAAATTGGAACTTATAAGATTAGGCAAATTTTTTAAAAATTATGAGGACAAAATCAATAAACTAAGCACAATTAATATTATTATTAACATAATTGATAATTGACGGAAAAAAAATAAGAATAATGGAAACCAATCAAACAAACTAACATTTTCTTTTGGTACAAAAACAAACTAGCATTAATATGTGCTTTTTCCAACAAAAAAATTAGAGTAATTAATACTCCGTATATCAATAGTATTAAATGGATCTTGTGTTCTCCAATGTATCATTGTTCCACTCACATAAATATAACTGTATGTGTAAACTAACACTAATGATCAAAATATTTGCCAAGCTAAAAAGACCCTGGGCCACGGCCCATAGGGCCATTGCACTGCCTCCGCCCCTGATGCTAATTGATCATGAATGGAGCGGGTACTTTCGTACTTGTATTTTATTTGCTACAAGTCTCCCTTAAGACGTACGTTTTCATCTTAAGTTAAGACGGACAAAATGTGACCAATTTATAATAAAATGTAATTTTTTTCCTAATATAAAATGTTAGCATAATAACAAGTGCTTGTAAGAACAATTTAGCTTAAAACTAGGAAAAACATTTTACAGTTAAATGGTCACATTATTCTTAAACGACAATATAATACCGTCTTAAGTTAAAGACGAAGGTAGTCCGTCTTAAATGAGTATTAGCGTTTTGCTAGTGGGGCACTAGTGCACTACTGGCGTCTAGTGCACTAGTAATATTAGTACTTGCTATGAAGCTTTATGAGAACATAAGAATGTGATCATGATTAGAGATTCGGTAGACTCCTCGAAACTGATTCATAGATCTGTCTTTTTAACCCGAAATCCAAAACCTCTAGAAACCCAAATGACCCGAAATTAGTGGGTCAAAATCCAATCCGTAACGGGTTATCCCGTTTTTAAAAAGGCAGATTCATTTCGAATTGAAAGAACGACTTTACCCCTTCAAATCTACTCTGTATAAAACAACCCACAAAAATATTAATCAGTATACCGTAACACCATTTCCGAAATGGCGCCACTACCTCCCAAAATCCCACATCAAATTTGGCCGCCCTCAACCGCTTCTCCTCCGCCAATGTGGTCGGATGACTACTTGTCTGCCAGGCGGGGCACCCACCGTCGCTCCATGAGCGACTCCATTGCCGACATTGGTGGAGCTGGATTTAATCGGCTGGACGACCAACAACTCTTCTCAATGTTAACCGACGGCATGATTTCTGTCAGTGCAGCTGTGGGGCCGGCTTCGTCCCCAGCGTCTGATCAAAATTCTAATAATGACGACAACAACAACAACAACAACAACGGTAATGGTGACAGTCCAATGCAGATCAATCCTACACTTGACCATTCTCACAGCGATCCTACCGATTTCGACCCTAAACGAGTCAGGAGGTAACTAACCTTGTAATGTACTCTGTACTCCGTAGTGTATTATCATTTTAATTACCGATGTGTGACTTTACACGTGGATTAACAAGAGATTGTTCTGAATATGAGGACGGATTTTGTGTAATGAATGGTGAAAATGATCAGAGTTTTGGCGAACCGACAATCAGCTCAACGGTCAAGGGTGAGGAAGTTGCAATACATATCAGAATTAGAGCGTGGCGTAACTTCATTACAGGTATTGTCTTCTTAGGCAAAGCCATCTCACATTTCTAAACGCATGGTAATATGTAGGACAAATTAACTATACTGACTCGACTAAGTCTTGTGTGAGATTGTCGCCACCTTTCTGGGTCTAAAATGTGACTATTTTCAAGTTTAAAGTGATAACTTTAGCGGTTAAGGTAACAATTTTAAAACCTTGATGATTGACTGCCTTAAATTCTAAAGTAGTCGCTTAAAGTCACATTTTAGCTACAAAGAGGTTGTCGCACGCACGCGACTGTCTTTATATTATACTCAGTTACTCACACAACAGCTAGCATGCAACAATATATAACTACGAGTGTACGACGGTCTTACATCATTTTGTTACACGCGGTCATCTATTGCATATTCCGTACATGGTAGTTTGCGTAGATTAAAATTTGTTTTTGTTACTCGTATTTTCTTCCTCATATTTTTTTTATAATTATATAATGAATTTGCGTAATTGAAGACAGAGGTATCGGCATTGTCGCCAAGGGTGGCGTATTTGGACCACCAAAGGTTGATAATGAACCTGGACAACGGTGCTCTTAAGCAAAGACTAGCTGCCTTAGCCCAAGATAAAATTTTCAAGGATGGTTAGTATTTAATTTCTCTTATTGGTTTCAAAAAAAAAAAAAAAAAAAAAAAAAAAAGTCCCTTCCCTATTCAATTCATTTAAAAAAAATATTTTGTAAAACATAAATAGTTTTAAAACATACTCGTAAATATTATTTATACATGACTGTGTTTCACTGCATTGTAAAACGCATCACGATTAATTTATTGTAAAATCGTCTCACGAATGGTGCAACCCCACAAGTCCATAGGCCAAACAGTGACACTATCACACGTAACGCCAATTTATTTTTCAATTCTAAATGGATCGAGTAATTTGAGCTGCATATCATGCGTACTTCATAAAGGAATCTTTTAGTTAATTAAGGTCTAAGTTGATTGATAATAAGTCTTTCTTTAACAGATTATTCGTTTTAAATTTATGACATGTTTTTCCTATAATATAATATCGACTTATTTTTGAAGTTTTTTAAATATAAAAACAAAATAATGATAACGTATTATACAATTATATTAACAATAGCCTTTTTACATAAATCAAGTAGCTAGTTTTTACTTTTTATGTTTAAAATATGTGCGTAAATAACCTTATATATAATATGTAGCCATATTTCTAGTTCTATTATCATATACTCCATAGTATATTGCAATAAAAAAAAAAAAAAAAAAGTATAATGTAAACTCAACTCCTCTTAGGCCTTGTTCTTTTCGACTTTTTGGAGTTAAATTTATAGAATTGAACTTATAAAAGCTGAGCTAAACTTATAAAAGTTAAATTTATAAGAGCTGAAGTCAGTGTAAATTAAAGTTTAGTGACACTTATAAGAGCTGAACTTATTAGAGTTGAGCTAATCTTATAGAAATTAAACTGAAATTTAAGAGTTTAAATTAAATTGAAAAGAACATGGCCTTATAACATCGTCTAAAAGGATGGTATAAGGCCAATTTGCCATCATTAATTGAATGAATAAAGTAACATGTACTCGTACAAGTCAAGAATGTCTACAATCTCTAGTTATGAAAATTATTGTAGGCATATAAGATGCTTTATAAAGTTCTCAGTGTGATTATGGATTCTAACATAGGCGGTGCATGTTATATTATTCTCCAATAATTGTATCCAAATGAATATGGATTTCAAATCACGCATAAAAATATATGCTACGCCTTAAAGAATCTTCAATTGATCTTGAGCTCATAGCATTAATTAATATTCTTTCTATTTTCTATACATGTTATTTTGGCTATTATATGCATAATAATCATTTTTTAAAGTTTTAATTTAGAAATATGTTTTCTATTTAATTTCTAAAAATAAAAGAATTTTACGTACTTTTAAGGTACATTTTATGTGTCCACGTAAGATCTGATAACTTTTGGTTCAATTGCGACATATATCCTTGTTGAAGCATCCAACGAGTATGAATTCCAAAATTATGTGATACATTCAGTCATATTTTATAGTCTTAAATAGTCATCCATGTTAAACTATATATATGCAACAAAGGCCTTTTTTTCCCCTAAGTTTCAGACTCCCTTGTTGGATTAACCAGCAATGAACTATTTGACTCTTAGAGTGCGTTTGGATTGAGGGAATTGAAGGGAAATGATAGGAAGGGAAAGAGATAGATGCAATTTTCGTCGTTTGGTTAGTATATGAAAGGGAAGGGAATTGGAGGGGAAGGGATCCATTTTCCCCCCTCCAAGACTAATTAAAATCCCTCCAAAAAAGGAGAGATTTGGAGGGAAAATGTGAAAGTTTCCCTCCCCTTCCTTCACCTTCCCTTCCCTCTTGTACCCTCCCCTCCCTTTCCTTCCATTTTCGATATTCAAACACACCCTTAATATAACTCTCTCTTATACACCACCAATACTTAGATATGACTGACAATAGGGTCGTTCGCGTCGGATTTGAGTTTGTGGAAAGGACTCACCGAAGGGCTCACTAAGATGGTGGCCGGTATGAAGACCGACAAATACAGACAAATAACAGAGCGGCACAAAATATCAGGACGACAAAAACGAGAACACCTCATTAGATAGGACAAGTTAAATGTCTTACAAAAGGGCACAATTATATATTACACCCAATTGCAAATAGTGTAGGACAAGTTAGATAACATGAATAACTTCCCATCTATTCCCACCATGACACATGAGATTTGTGCCTATTTTGATGCAGTATAGAAACAAGCTAGCAAGGGAGAAGTGACCGTTTCAGTTCCTTAACACTCTCGACAACGAATATAGTGCTCTTAGAAGCAACATCTACTCATGTCCTAACTGCCTTCTATCGTATGTTGGTGATGTGATCAATCTCACTCTCAAAGATTTAGGGATGAAGAGTGTCATGCTTATCGGGCTCACATGTGAAAATCAATCGACCATATCTATCATAGCAATACTTTTCATCACGAGGGAACTAAGCATGTATATACTGATGGCTACTTCATACAGGAAAATATTGTTGTAAGTGTTCTAACAACGTCCTACGTAACCTCACACAGCCAGGTTGCACACATCCTAACAAAAACCTTACCAATACGATAACACGTGCCCGCAACAAGCTGATGTACAAGTTGAAAGAAAGTGCGTGTAAGACTTAAGGGGAAGTGGGAAAATAACTCGCTGGAGGGCTCACCAAAGTACAAAGATGATGGGTTTTATGAAGCCTGGTAAATACAGACAAATAATAGGGTTGTATTTCTCTTCTTGAGGGCAACTTTTACAAAACAAAAACTATATACAGAAATAATATCTTTCCTGTTTTCTTCTTTATTTTTCATTATCTTCTTTTTTTCTTAGCTATATCATGGCCCAGAGTGATGAAATTAATAAGACCAGGGTCGAGTTTAAGGGGGCCGCATTGTATAAGGTTGGATCATATTGGAATCTACCAACAGTCAGGTCAGTTTCGGTTCTAGTTTAAGGGTAAGAGGTCGAGTCACTCAAACAATTTTTTTTGAGTTGATCAGGTGCAGGTTGCTATCATGTAGTGTTCAAATTTGGCTCGACAACTTGTAAATTTTCAATATTTGTCAAAATCAAAATTTGAGTTTTTAAATAGATGCTCATATCTTGGCATAGTTTTAACTTTTACGAATTTATAAAAGCTCTTTAAACCTTTTTAATGCGAAGTATTACTACGTATATTTTATTCTTAAAAATAGCTCCCTCTCTCCTCAACTTCCCCTCTCTCTAAAAAAGAAAAAACCGCCAAAAAAACTTAACCCTATCTTTTATTGACACCGTCGCCGCCACCCTCCACCACCTCTTCCCTCTCTACCACGGCCTCCTCCACCGAAGATGGGATCGATCTTTGGCCCCTCTTCGGTGGGTACCCATTGAAAGGCTCCATACCCTCATTATCCCGAGTCTAGGCTCGCATGCAAGGCCGGTGGAGTGTCAATTGATGTCCCCGCCACTACCGACCGACCCGGTCTCTACCTGCCTCTCCCGCATGCTGTTTCGTTGGTCTGTGTGCCACCTCACCCCCCCTCTCCCCCGATTCTGAAGTCACGTGCCCCTCCCCCTTTCGGCAGCCGTGGCTGTCGCCGACGAAGTAGATTCGGTTTTGGACTGCGTTTCTGGGCTAGTGGAGGTGTTCCCCTCCCCGTCGCCCCCTTCCCCCACCTCCATTAGCCCAAGCCTAAGTACAGGCTTAGTCCTTGAGTTACCATTTAATGGGTTTAGTTGTTTTTTTGCCCTGAATCTGACATATTGTTCCCCCCGTTAGTTTCATGGTCGTTTTGGTCTTTGGTTTTCATGGTTTAGTTGGTTGTCGGGTTTGTCTTAGGATGACGTTTAGTTCTGTTCTAAGGTCTTATTTCGGGCTTCCTTGGGGTGTCTTTAGATCCTCTTTGTAAGTTTGGTTAAGAGATTGTAGATATTAGAAGAGTCGGGGTCTTTAGGCTTTGATGGGATTAGTTTCAAGTTGGCTTACTCCGTGTGTAGAGCGTTTTCTAAAGGGTATTTGTAGTATTTTCTTTGGCAGGCTGGTTATAGTGGTTAGGGTCATTGGAGTTTGGTGGTTGAAGTCGGTTTGGTTGCGGTGGTTCCGTGATTTAAGCTCATGCGTGCTTGGTTGCTTCTTCTTAGTTTTTGTTGTTGTATGGTCTTACTTCCTAGTAATAATAAGGCGCATGTGTGTACTTTCAGTGGTTTAGTTAATAAGAATAATCTCCTCGAGACTAGTATGTCCTTAATGCGTACGGTTTAGGTTGGAATAGCCATGAAAAAAATTTCTGTGGTGAAACTGGCCAGGAGATTGATTGAGGAGAGTCATTTTCTCCTGCCTGTTTGCTTCCTAACTACCTTGGTACTTTGGTTCAGTGAATGTAGAGTTCAATCACCGGGGTGTAGGAGTTTAATCTCCATCGGAGGCAAACTTTTGTGGTTTGCATTCCACCTCTATCTTCTACAGTCTTGTAGCGTAAGTACACCATGTTCTTGTCGCTGTGCAGCTCGTTTGGATCATTGACAATTGAGAAGTATAAGTGATAGGATCGGTCGCGCTCTCCTAATCAAAAATAATCCAAACTCACTCTACTAGGTAGCAAGGGTAAGTCGGGTCGAAATCCACAGGGAGATGGTTGCTTAAGTTGGTTATTTTGAGTGATTCTAATCTCGGTTCGAGGGGTTGAGGTTACTAAAGCTATAGCGGAGGAAAAGGGGTTAAAACTTATAAGGAAAAGGTTTAGGGAATCGGGTTAGGCACGGGGAATGCTAGGTCGAAGGTTGGTGACAGAAATGAGTAGGAAATCGCTCTCGCTAAGGGTAAGCTAGGCCTCTCGGTCTTAAGCTCCTCTAGGTCTCGAATGCGGGCTCTCGCAACTTACAAACGAGGATCCTAATGATTGGTCTCGTACCCTACCTTAAACTAGGCTTTCGGTCTTAAGTTTAAGGGTGGAAAACGCTTGCTAAACCTTGGCCAGAGGGTCAACAAACACAAACAAAGCGAGACAATCAAAACGAGCGCGAAAACCTAACTCAAAACATCATCAAAAGCAAACCAAGCAAGCACCCATGATTCACCCTTCTCCCTAGATAAAAAAACTACTCACACATGATGATAACGATGACAAAAGCAATAGCAATGGATGAAAACATGATCAACAATGATAAAGGGTGAAAAGATAAACAAGGGAGAGAAGAAGTTACCAAAACCAATCAGAAAATTGCAAGTAGAAGTAGATGAATTCAAGCAACAAAATCCAAATATATGATCAAACTAGAGTAATCCGAAACGGGAATTGAAATTACAAGAGATGAAATTATTTAAACCTAAGTTTTCTTGAGAATAAACTTAAAAGTGTTCTCCAAATGCTGTAGAAAGTTCGAACAAAAATATGATGTCCAAAGCCTTCAAGTAGACGAAATATTTTAAGCACACGAGGAGTCACCCTCGTCCCAAGTGTGTCCCGACCGGGACAGGTGTCATCCCGACCGGGATGGGGTGGTGCCGACCGGGATGGAGGTGTCCCGTTGAGTTCAGGCTACATGCTCAATTTGCACTTGTTTTGTACTTAGTTTTTTTCTTGTTTTTTGCTTCTTCTTCTTGTCCCAAGGCCAAGTGATGAGGCTCATGACTAGGGACGGGTCTTAGGATGATAACGAGAGCTTGAAATCCCGTCCCAAGGTCACGAGACACCTTCATGCGCTGAAACGGGGCCCGTGCGCAAGCAAAACGCGACGAAACCAACTCGAATCACCTCCAAACTTCACGAAACTTTATGAAACCTCCCGAACAGCATCCTAAACTCCAAATATACGCTTGTACCTGCAGAATGGACACAAAAACGCAGCAGTGCCAAATCAGAGAGAAATAGGAGCTGAAACGCAAATAAAAGCACTAGAAACGCGAAGAAACGCAAGCGATAGGGGCTATAAATATATATAAATATAAGACACATCAAACTCCCCCAAACCGAACCGTTGCTTGTCCTCAAGCAACAAAGCATGACAGAAAATAGAGGACAAAGCGAGCAAAAGAAAACTTCCCAAACAAACACCAAACCACAAGCAGCTCGAGCAATTGGCAATCAATCCCGAAGCCGCATGTGACGTAAGGAAATAGCAAGCTAACGGATGAGAATTACAAGACGGCGCAGAATGAATAGCATGGATTAGACTTAGGCTCTCTAGCAATCAAATCACGGACCTCTCGCGGTTTCCACTCTAGCACAAATGATGAACAAGGGTGATATATGTGATGACACTCACCTACTCGACTAGTGGAAGCACGCCCGCAATCTAATGTGGACCAAATCTCGCATTCCCGTACACAATAATGTCACAAAAACAAAGCAAACATGAGGGCTTACATAGGAAATGAGGGTGCAAAGGCCAAAGAGAGGATAAGGGTAATAAGGTGGATCAAATAGTCATGGATTCGTGAAGCTTAAGCCGCTAGAAACCACAAATACTACTCAAGTGCTCGTCCAACCAAAACGGAACCCAAACTCTCATGAAAACAGACCGAAAGCAGCATATCGGTCGCCTTACATGACATCGCAACATAACAAATGAATCACAAGTGCTCGCTCATGTAAAACAACAACAACTTTTGCATTTTGCGCACACATTCTTTTCTTTTTGTATTTCTTTGTGTGTTGTGTTTATTTTTCAGATTTTTGTTCTTTTCCTTTTTCTTGAGCAAGGAGCACACTCATAAGTTGCGGAAATACCTCATCAAAGGTCGGGGAAACAGTAATCCAGACTCAAATTCACCAAACTCTCAAAGCACACGACATCAGCAAGTCGCAGCATGATCAAAACCCGAGGACAAGCACAAGAGTAAGCATAAGCGGTCACTAGCAAGGCTAGGGTAGGCTATTTGGCAATGTAGCTTAAAACTCATGTGTGTAGGGGTAATAGGATCAAATGTGAGAGGATAAAAGCAATATATAATCAAGGTGTATAGAAAGAAATTAACTAAAGCCTCATATGCAATAACAAGTGACAGAATCATGGGAAACACGGGATAGGGGCCACACTTATGCGCGTTAATATTACGTACTCCACGAGGAGTACTACTCACAATAAAGCACGGGGACCGGGATAGATGAACCGGCCGCAGGAGGCTAAAAACCTCACAATATAGTAGCTATAGTCCATGAATGATAAAGCCAAAAGTAAAAACACATGCCAACAACTGCTAACGCGTCTCAACATCCCCGAAAGCGCTAAACCAACAATATAAAACATGCCAAAGCTCAAAGCTAACAAGGGAAGGGATGTCGGGAAAAATCAAGGTAAAAAGAGCTCGCAATCAACAGAACGGGATACGTATTTTTGTGAATTTTTTGAAATTTTCTGATTTTTATGGAATTTTCTGAATTTTTTTTTTTATTTTTTGGATTTTTTGGATTTTTTGAAAAATAAAAAACGGAAAGAAAAATGCAAAAAGAAAAGCAGAGCGAAAAGCGAAGCGTTCCTTAACTCCCCCAAACCAAACGACACATTGTCCCCAATGTGTCCTACATCACATCAACACGGGGACCCGTAAAATAAGGGGGATAGAACGATAAAATAAAGACACTCATGCCCACTCATCTGTACTCCGACAACCCAATCTTAATACCCGACGCTTTAGTAGATCTTTTTTAGGGCTATCATTAAGCTTATTATTTGTAACGAGTCAGGTGAGCTATATATCTAATTGACTCGGGTTGCTTCGGGCAACTGTCCATCTCAAGTCGAGTCGGGCTCGGTTGGGGTCAGAATAACTTTATCGGGTAGAGACAAGTCAACTCTGGATCATTATAAATACATGTCAAATTGACTTGGGTTCAAGTTGGGTCTAGCTCGTCTACTCTAGTGACATTGATTAGTAGTGGGTGGGCGAAATCCCTTATAAATACTAACAACCTCATGGGGTATTACAAACTCTGTCACTTAGAGAACACAATGTCCTCGTTGTGCCTCATATAGCTGACCGCAGCCAAGCTCAAAATCCTTCCTCGCTAGGTGGGTGACTGGGTGTCCACATAACCACCAAACTTACCACACGGTCGCGGGGTTGCTCTGATATAATTTATAACAGTCCGACCCACCACCATGGTAATACGCCCCACATAATTGTGAGATGCACACTTTTGGGCCTGTTGTCCTCACTTAAGTCCAAAAGCACAAGGCCTTGTAGCCCTTGTTACTATGATGGTGGGTGGAATAACTTATAGACACATCAAATTAACTTAACTCCCTCAATGTGGGATATCCAACCTCATGGGTGTTACAGTTTCGGTTAATTATTTTTATCGGTTTAAACTCTTTAGTTGGGTATGGTTTGGTTCAATTAACATCAATTTAGTTGAGTCTTAGACCTTATATTTTTTTTTTCAGTTTAGGGTAAAATAATCTCTTAAACGAAAGATACTTTTCAATTTTAAGGTAAAAGTCAAAAATGTTGTGAAAAACATAGAAATTATATTTAAAAAAAAAAACAAATATTATATGCATGTATTTATTAGAGTAAATAATTATATAATTCATGTTAGCAAATATTTCTGTTATCGGTTCAGAGTTATTTAAGTCTGGCTAATTCAATTATAATTGAATTCAATTTAGTTTCAGTTTAATTCAGATGTAATCAGTTTTTAGGTACTAATTAGACTACTCATTTATGTTGTTTAATCGGTATTGGTTCAAATATTTGCAGTCGATTTTTTGGGTTTGAGTTTATTTTGTTGGTCTAGCCACTGCTACTTAATTATTTTGTTGGAATACTTCATACTAATTATTTTGGCAATTGAATGTGTACAGCTTATCAAGAAGCATTGCAGAAGGAAATAGAGGGATTGAGGCAAATATATCATCATCAACAACAAAATATGAAGATACAACCATCTTCTTCAAATCCTAATAATAACACAGATTGTATGGAGACTGAACGACTCTTGGCCTAGCTAGTTTAATCGATCGTAAGAAAAAATGTCTTACAATAAACCAATTATGTGATTTTTAAAATAATGTTCATATAAATATATAGAATATATTCTTATAATAATATAATCTCGTATAAAATTAATTCAGTCCTTGGAAATGTTAAAAAGATCTCTGAAAGTAGCAGTGATATAGGCTAAAGTACTTAACACTAATATAGAGATAAAATATTGGGTTCTTAATGTGTAGAGATTCTCTAGAATTTGTAAAATAACTCTACCGGTAGAGTTTTTAAATTTTCGCCACCTTACTTGCGTATAACAAAAATTTTCTTTTCACCAATTTCTCGAACGGGTTAACTAAGTTCATGCAGGGTATCTTTTGGTTCGGATTCGGCGGCGAGGCCGCCGGATTATCCCGGAACGCAGCTGTAGGATTATATCGGTATATAGTCCTTTAAAAACACAGGATTATAATGAAAACTTTATATGATTTATAGTCATAAATTGAAATTGCATAACATAACATAAAGATTTAGAATTAACCTTGTAATCCTTTGAATTTGGCCTAAGAACAATACCAAATTATGGTATCTCCTAATAATTGAAACACCCAAGATGGATCAAGAAATGCCCTTTAGAATTTGCTAGAGAATTAGAGGAGAGAACAATTTCTTTTTCCTCAAGATTTTTATGTTGTGAATGTGATGAGTGAATGAATGAATTAGAGTAGAATTACAAGAGAATTAGGAAAGGTAATATACTCTTTCTCTTCTTGCTTCACACGTCCAACATAGTATTTTGGGGAGAATATTTTTTCCTCAAAATATGACTTGTTGACCAAGATAATGTATCTAGACAAGATGTATCTAGACTCTTTCTTTTTGGTCATTTTAGCTTCTAATATAATGCAATATATTACTAGTGTCATCTGTATGGACCGACTATAATATATGATTAAATATAAATATCCTTATATTTATAATTTGCTAATTAATTATAACAGTTTATGTTTAATTAGCTAGCATTATATATATATACAATAATTAAATATAACATTTTATATTCAATCCACGAATTACATTTAATTCGTCTCAGCTAATATTATTTAATCATTATTAAATAACCATATCATCATTACATTGACTAACATTTTAGTCAATAACATCATCACACTGACTAACATTTTAATCAAACAACACTGACTAACCTTTTAGTCATTAATAAGGCATCGATATGATCATTTTCTCAAATAATCACATCTCTCAAACACATCCTTTAGGTGTGACTCTTAGAGACCAGTTGATCACCGCCATCTGTATGACAATAACGTCAAACTTATCTAGCAAGCCAACCGTTATCGATAAACGTTAATCAACTGATTAAATACAAAATGTACCCTGTGTACCTTAAGAGATTTATTTATGTTATTGCACTAACTGTGGAGGACACTAGCTCCAACAATCTCCCACTTGTCCGTACAAGTGTATGTGCAATAACCGATTCTCATATCCATAATAAATTTCTCCCACTCAATGTAAACCAATTTGCAAAGTCTGTATTCACAAAGGTCGTAGTTCACAACTCACAAGTGATCAGTATCAAGAGTGATTTCCCCGACTAGAGAGTAACTTAACTGATAAACGAATCATTATTCGAGCATGGCCATGCATTTTCAGTTACAGCTCCTCGAGTGGCCCTGAGAAAAGTATTATAACTTGATAGAAGTTGGATATTTTCCTCAACTCGAATCCTGCAGATATAAGCGCAGCATGAAATGACCCAGTGAAAATCTACTTGGCCTCAAATATTTCAAACTTCTTTAAAATATTTGGTATCAAATATTATGAACCTTTTCATAATAACACAATATTCATTATCTTTATAACAAATATAACAAGATTTAAAATTTCCAAAAGCAAAAATTTCGGCCAACAAAGGAAAAAAAAAAACCGAAATTAAATTTTTTTTTTTTTTTTCTTTATTTTAAAACTTACGGCCAAACTAAATAAAATACCAAAATTAAAAAATTAATTTGGCCAACATCATAAAAATATGAATTAAACAGTTTTAATTCGATTATGCTAATAATTAGATTGATACTAACTCAATTTTAATCCGTATTAAACATTGATTTATAAGAGATTCAAAATAACCTTTTAAATTAAACATCTTAAACTCGTAGATCTAATGATTAGCAAACTAATATGTTCATTAACATACAAAAATTGGTCCTTTTATGTTTTAATTCAATCGGTATTAAATCAAAACTTATACAAATTCATATGTGATAGTTTTAACATCTTAAAAACATCGATAATTATGAATCAAACGGACCAAACAAGTCAAAACAAAACAAAATCACATGGCCTAACATGAAAAACTCTCGGCCAAAATTAAAAATAAAACCGTGTGCTTTCAAATTAGTTTCAAATATATACAAAATGAATTTTTTATGAAAATCATATAAAAATTCATATGCCCTAAGGCTCTGATACCACTTGTAGGATTATATCGGTATATAGTCCATTAAATTCACAGGATTATAATGAAAAACTTTATATGATTTATAGTCATAAATTGAAATTGCATAACATGAAATTGCATAACATGACATAAAGATATAGAATTAACCTTTTAATCCTAGTAAATTGGCCTAAGAACAATACCAAAAATATGGTATCTCCTAATTGAAACACCCAAGATGAGTCTAAGATATGCCCCTTGAATTGCTAGAAAAATTAGAGAAGAAAACTTATTTTCTCTCAAGTTTTGTGTTGTAGTTTTGATGAATGAATGAGATTTTTGGAATAAGAGTATTAGAGCAAGTAATATACTCCAATATAGTATTAGAGCAAGTAATATAATATCTGGACACTTCTGTTTTGGTCATTTTAGCTTTTAATATAATGCAATATATTATTAGTGTCATCTGTATGGACCAACATAATATATCATATAAATATCCATATATTTATAATTTGCTAATTGATGTGTCATATATTTACATACGTATAGCCCCTGTTTCACGAGCTTTACTTCGCGTTTCCCGTGCTTTTACATGCGTTTCGCTTCCTATTTCGCTCCGTTTTGGCTCTGCTGCGTTTTTGTGTTTATTTTGTAGGTTAAAGCAGCTATTCGGAGTTTAGGATGCTATTCGGGAGGTTTCGTGAAGTTTCGTAAAGTTTCGTGAAGTTTCGAGGTGATTCGAGTTGGTTTCGTTGCGTTTGCTTTGCGCCACGAGCCTCGTTTCAACAAATGAAGGTGTCCGGGACCTTGGGACGGATTTGAAGCTCATATGATCAATGTAGATCTTGTACCTACCCTTGGGACGACGTGAGGCCTCGTCCCCTATGCCTGGGACGACAAGAAAGCAAAAGAAACTAAGTACAAAAAGAGCCAAAATGAGCACCAAGCTCAACTCTACGGGACACTATTGTCCCGGTCGGGATGACCTGGCCCGGTCGGGCGGACCATGGGCCCGGCGGGCGGATCGTGAGACTCTTCGTTGGCTTTAAATACTTGATCAGTTTGGAGGAGCAAATCATCTCTTTTTCGTCTGAAATTTTTAGAGCACTTCATAGACACTTAGAACTACTTTCCATCAAAAATTTAGGTCTTGAATAATTTTCCTTCTTGTATTTCAATTCCCGTCTCGGTAAACGCTAGTTTGATCATCTATTTTGGTTTTGTTGCTTGAATTCATCTACTTCTACTTGGATATTTCTGATTGGTTTGGGTATTTTCTTCTCCCTTTTGTTTGTCAATTCATTATATATTGTTCTTAATCATGTTTTCATTATTCTCCCTTGCTTTGATCGTCGTTATTATCATGTGTGAGTAGTTTATTCATCTAGGGAGAAGGGTGAAGTATGGGGTTTGGTTTTGGTTGTATTTGGTGATCATTAGAGTTAGGTTTTTGCTCTTGCTTTGATTGTCTTTGCTTGAATGTGTTTGTTGAATCCTTGATCACGTTTTAGCAAACCTTTAGCACCCTTGAACTTAAGATCGAGAGACTAGTTCTAGGAGAGGCGCGAGACAATCATTAGGACCCTCAATCGTAAGTAGCGAGAGCCCGCTTTTGAGACCTAGAGGTAGCTTAAGACCGAGAGGACGAGCTAAATCCTTAGCAAGTGCGATTACCTACTCAACCCGTTCCCCATCCTTGGCCTTGACTTCCCCGTGCCTAACCCGACTCCCTAGACCTTTTTCCTCTAAGTTTTAAACCTTTTTCTTCCGCTATAGCTTTAGTAACCTCAACCTCTCGAACCGAGACTAGAATCACTCAAAATAACCAACTTAAGCAACCTTCTCCCTGTGGATTTCGACCCGACTTACCCTAGCTACCCTAGTGTTGAGTTTGGATTTATTTTTGATTAGGAGAGCGACCAATCCTATCAAATTTTGGCGCCATGTGGAGACGGCTTTTGTTTTTGTTTGTTACTTGTTTCTAGTCTTTTGTTTTTCCATAGTTCGCTTTCTTTCTTCCCCATGACATGACAATCTTTGATTTTCCTCAATATGAGTACGAACCATTTCATAAGTACATTGTTCGATTTAATAGTTATATTGGTTCGTATGGTCTTTATTGTTCGATTGGGAGAAGGTTTTATTATTAGCTCTGTATGAACTATGAATCTCACAACTTCATTCACTACGTGAGTAATGTTGGAATCTACTACATGCCCGAACATGAGATTTGGGACCTCTTTTGGGATATCACGCACAAGCTCTTATTTAGAGATTAAAGCTGACTTTAACGAGGTTCTTGTTACGTACATGAAATTAGTCGAGGAAATGAAAGATGATTGTGCGTCTTATGAATGTTCTCCCGCTCCTTATGATAATACCTATTCGTCTCAAACTTGTGCTTTAACTAGCCCATATGCGTCCTTGTGTAATGATGATTTGTTTGATGACGATGGTTATGAGCGTGCTTATGATTGTGAATCTCCTAATCCGCTTGAAGTAGTTGTTGTGAATGACGTTCCTGAACCTGAACCGACTTGTCCGTTGATTGATGCGTCTATTGAGTCTGTTTCCATTGGATCCTTGTCCGAGGATCCTTTGGTGGTCTTCTGAGTGTAATGAGAATGACGCAGGTGACTCAAAGTCGTGGAGCGCTGAAGTGGATGAATTGGAAGCTCTACTATACGCAAATGAAGACAAGGCTTTCATTCCCACGGACACAACACATCAAGGGAAAAACTCTCGTGCTCCCGAGGTTCACATTTTCGAAGTCACGCCGTTGTACCCTCCTGCTGGCTTTAATGGGTTTTTAAGTCCCTCCGCTATTGCAGTGAATGTATTTTTATTGTTGCCAAAGTGCTCGAGAACGCTTTCATAGACTCCTTTATTTGTTGAGTCGATCATTAGTGTGATTTTCTATAAATGTGTTTCATTTTTGTGCTACATTTGCTTCGCTTAGCACATGAGCAGGTTTTTGATCGGCTACTACGAGCTTTGGTCGCAATAATGGTTGGCTTTGCTGCAAGCCAATCGATTGATGATCGCCGATTGGATGACGTTGGTGATGGCGGCGAGTTCGCGTTCTGGCGGCCGTCTTTGCGCCCCATTTTGATCTTTGGTTTGGGGCGTTCCCTTTGTACATATTGTAAGTACGTTTTCTTTCCACTAGTCTATGTTTTTCTCCCCTTATTTTCAAGGTCCCCTTGGTTGATGTGCTTTAGGACACATTGGGGACAATGTGTTGTTTGGTTTGGGGGGAGGAAACGCTTTGCTATTCGCTCTGCTTTTTCTTTTTGCATTCTTTTTCGTTTTTCATTTTCCAAAAAAATTTCACAAAATTCAAAAAAAATCTGAAAATTTTCAACAATCACCATAAAAATCAGAAAATTCTCAAAAAATCCAAAAATACGTATCCCGTTCTGTTGTTTGCGAGCTCTTTTTACCTTGATCTTTCCCGACATCCCTTCCCTTGTTTGCTCTTAGCTTTGGCATGATTTACATTGTTTTGGATTAGCGCTTTCGGGGATGTTGAGACGCGTTAGCAGATGATGGTGTGCTTTTATCTTGTTGGCTTTATCATTCACGGACTATAGCTACTATATTGTGAGGTTTTTAGCCTCCAGAGGCCGGTTCATCTATCCCGGTCCCCGTGCTTACTTTGTGAGTAGTTCTCCTCGTGGGGTGCGTAATATCAACACGCATAAGTGTGGCCCCTATCCCGTGTTTCCCACGATTTTGTCACTTGTTTACGCATATGAGGCTTTAGTTGATTTCATTTTATTCACCTTGTTCTTACATTGTC
This sequence comes from Dianthus caryophyllus, assembly GCA_023091065.1. Taxonomy (NCBI): domain Eukaryota; kingdom Viridiplantae; phylum Streptophyta; class Magnoliopsida; order Caryophyllales; family Caryophyllaceae; genus Dianthus; species Dianthus caryophyllus. Next base: position 11,207,090 of record CM041519.1, read on the forward strand.
TTATTCCTCTCATTTTTGATCCTAATACCCTTACCCACATGAGTTTGCTAGCTACATTGCCATATAGCCTACCCTAGCCTTGCTAGTTACCGCTTTGCTTACTCTTGTGCTTGTCCTACGGGTTTTGATCATGCTACGACTTGCTGATGTCGTTTGCTTGGAGAGTTTTGGTGAATATGAGTCGGGATTGCTGTTTCCCCGACCTTTGATGAGGTTTTCCGCAACTATACTTATGAGTGTGCTCTTTTGCTCAAAAAAAAGAAAAAAAATCAGAAAATTCTAAACACAACACAAAATACAAAAAGAAAGAAAATGTGTGCACAAAAATGATAAGTTGTTGTTGTTATTGATGAGTGAGCACTTGAAATTTGTTGCTATGTTGCGTTGATGTGTAAAGGAGACCGATATGCTGCTTTCGGTCCGTTTTTCATGAGAGTTGGGTTCTTTGTTGGTTGGACGAGCACTTGAGTAGTACGAGTGGTTTCTAGTGGCTTAGCTCCACGATTCCATAACTATTTGATCCACCTTATCACCCTTTACCTCTCTATGGCCTTTACACCCTCATATCCTATGTAAGCCCTCATGTTTGCTTCGTTTTTATGACATTATTTGTGTACGGGAATGCGAAATTTGGTCCACATTCGATTGCGGGCGTGCTTCCACCAGTCGAGTAGGTGAGTGGTCATCACATACTTCGCCTTGTTCATCATTTGAGTAGAGTGGAAACCGCGAGAGGTCCGTGATTTGATTGCTAGAGAGCCCTTGTTTAAGCCATGCTATTCATTCTGCACCGTCTTGTAATTCTCATCCGTTAGCTAGCTATTTCCATACGTCCCACGTTGCTTCGGGATTGATTGCCATTTGCTTATGCTACTTGCGGTTTGGTGATTATTTGGGGAAGTCTTCTTATGCTCGCTTGGTCCTCTATTTTCTGTCATGCTTTGTTGCTTGAGGACAAGCAACGGTTCGGTTTGGGGGAGTTTGATGTGTCATATATTTACATACGTATAGCCCCTGTTTCACGAGCTTTACTTCGCGTTTCCCGTGCTTTTACATGCGTTTCGCTTCCTATTTCGCTCCGTTTTGGCTCTGCTGCGTTTTTGTGTTTATTTTGTAGGTTAAAGCAGCTATTCGGAGTTTAGGATGCTATTCGGGAGGTTTCGTGAATTTTCGTAAAGTTTCGTGAAGTTTCGAGGTGATTCGAGTTGGTTTCGCTATGCTTCTGGCCATGCACGAGTCTCGTTTCAACAAATGAAGGTGTCCCGGGACCTTGGGACGGGATTTGAAGCTCATATGATCAATGTAGATCTTGTCCCTACCCCTTAGGACGACGTAGGCCTCGTCCCTATGCCTTGGGACGACAAGAAAGCAAAAAGAAACTAAGTACAAAAAGAGCCAAAATGAGCACCAAGCCTGAACTCTACGGGACACTATTGTCCCGGTCGGGATGACCCTGGCCCGGTCGGGCGGACCATGGGCCCGGGCGGGCGGACTGTGAGACTCTTCGTTGGCTTTAAATACTTGATCAGTTTGGAGGAGCAAATCATCTCTTTTCGTCTGAAATTTTTAGAGCACTTCATAGACACTTAGAACTACTTTCCATCAAAAATTTAGGTCTTGAATAATTTTCCTTCTTGTATTTCAATTCCCGTCTCGGTAAACGCTAGTTTGATCATCTATTTTGGTTTTGTTGCTTGAATTCATCTACTTCTACTTGGATATTTCTGATTGGTTTGGGTATTTTCTTCTCCCTTTTGTTTGTCAATTCATTATATATTGTTCTTAATCATGTTTTCATTATTCTCCCTTGCTTTGATCGTCGTTATTATCATGTGTGAGTAGTTTATTCATCTAGGGAGAAGGGTGAAGTATGGGGTTTGGTTTTGGTTGTATTTGGTGATCATTAGAGTTAGGTTTTTGCTCTTGCTTTGATTGTCTTTGTTTGAATGTGTTTGTTGAATCCTTGATCACGTTTTAGCAAACCTTTAGCACCCTTGAACTTAAGATCGAGAGACTAGTTCTAGGAGAGGCGCGAGACAATCATTAGGACCCTCAATCGTAAGTAGCGAGAGCCCGCTTTTGAGACCTAGAGATAGCTTAAGACCGAGAGGACGAGCTAAATCCTTAGCAAGTGCGATTACCTACTCAACCCGTTCCCCATCCTTGGCCTTGACTTCCCCGTGCCTAACCCGACTCCCTAGACCTTTTTCCTCTAAGTTTTAAACCCTTTTCTTCCGCTATAGCTTTAGTAACCTCAACCTCTCGAACCGAGACTAGAATCACTCAAAATAACCAACTTAAGCAACCTTCTCCCTGTGGATTTCGACCCGACTTACCCTAGCTACCCTAGTGTTGAGTTTGGATTTATTTTTGATTAGGAGAGCGCGACCAATCCTATCAAATTTTGGCGCCGTTGCCGGGGAGACGGCTTTTGTTTTTGTTTGTTACTTGTTTCTAGTCTTTTGTTTTTCCATAGTTCGCTTTCTTTCTTCCCCATGACATGACAATCTTTGATTTTCCTCAATATGAGTACGAACCATTTCATAAGTACATTGTTCGATTTAATAGTTATATTGGTTCGTATGGTCTTTATTGTTCTGATTGGGAGAAGGTTTTTATTATTAGCTCGGGTATGAACTATGAATCTCACAACTTCATTCACTACGTGAGTAATGTTGGAATCTACTACATGCCCGAACATGAGATTTGGGACCTCTTTTGGGATATCACGCGTCAAGCTCTTATTTCCGAGATTAAAGCTGACTTTAACGAGGTTCTTGTTACGTACATGAAATTAGTCGAGGAAATGAAAGATGATTGTGCGTCTTATGAATGTTCTCCCGCTCCTTATGATAATACCTATTCGTCTCAAACTTGTGCTTTAACTAGCCCATATGCGTCCTTGTGTAATGATGATTTGTTTGATGACGATGGTTATGAGCGTGCTTATGATTGTGAATCTCCTAATCCGCTTGAAGTAGTTGTTGTGAATGACGTTCCTGAACCTGAACCGACTTGTCCGTTGATTGATGCGTCTATTGAGTCTGTTTCCATTGGATTCTTGTCCGAGGATCCTTTGGTGGTCTTACCGTGTAATGAGAATGACGCAGGTGACTCAAAGTCGTGGAGCGCTGAAGTGGATGAATTGGAAGCTCTACTATACGCAAATGAAGACAAGGCTTTCATTCCCACGGACACAACACATCAAGGGAAAAACTCTCGTGCTCCCGAGGTTCACATTTTCGAAGTCACGCCGTTGTACCCTCCTGCTGGCTTTAATGAGTTTTTAAGTCCCTCTGTTGCGAGTGAATGTATTTTTATTGTTGCCAAAGTGCTCGAGAACAGTTTTCATAGACTCCTTTATTTGTTGAGTCGATCATTAGCTGTGATTTTCTATAAATGTGTTTCATTTTTGTGCTACATTTGCTTCTGTTTAGCACATGAGCAGGTTTTTGATCGGCTACTACGAGCTTTGGTCGCAATAATGGTTGGCTTTGCTGCAAGCCAATCGATTGATGATCGCCGATTGGATGACGTTGGTGATGGCAGCAGGTTCGCGTTTGCGGCGGCCGTCTTTGCGCCCCATTTTGATCTTTGGTTTGGGGCGTTCCCTTTGTACATATTGTAAGTACGTTTTCTTTTCACTAGTCTATGTTTTTCTCCCCTTATTTTCAAGGTCCCCTTGGTTGATGTGCTTTAGGACACATTGGGGACAATGTGTTGTTTGGTTTGGGGGGAGGAAACGCTTTGCTATTCGCTCTGCTTTTTCTTTTTGCATTCTTTTTCGTTTTTCATTTTCCAAAAAAATTTCACAAAATTCAAAAAAATCTGAAAATTTTCAACAATCACCATAAAAATCAGAAAATTCTCAAAAAATCCAAAAATACGTATCTCGTTCTGTTGTTTGCGAGCTCTTTTTACCTTGATCTTTCCCGACATCCCTTCCCTTGTTTGCTCTTAGCTTTGGCATGATTTACATTGTTTTGGATTAGCGCTTTCGGGGATGTTGAGACGCGTTAGCAGATGATGGTGTGCTTTTATCTTGTTGGCTTTATCATTCACGGACTATAGCTACTATATTGTGAGGTTTTTAGCCTCCAGAGGCCGGTTCATCTATCCCGGTCCCCGTGCTTACTTTGTGAGTAGTTCTCCTCGTGGGGTGCGTAATATCAACACGCATAAGTGTGGCCCCTATCCCGTGTTTCCCACGATTTTGTCACTTGTTTACGCATATGAGGCTTTAGTTGATTTCATTTTATTCACCTTGTTCTTACATTGTCTTATTCCTCTCATTTTTTATCCTAATACCCTTACCCACATGAGTTTGCTAGCTACATTGCCATATAGCCTACCCTAGCCTTGCTAGTTACCGCTTTGCTTACTCTTGTGCTTGTCCTACGGGTTTGGATCATGCTACGACTTGCTGATGTCGTTTGCTTGGAGAGTTTTGGTGAATATGAGTCGGGATTGCTGTTTCCCCGACCTTTGATGAGGTTTTCCGCAACTATACTTATGAGTGTGCTCTTTTGCTCAAAAAAAAGAAAAAAAATCAGAAAATTCTAAACACAACACAAAATACAAAAAGAAAGAAAATGTGTGCACAAAAATGATAAGTTGTTGTTGTTATTGATGAGTGAGCACTTGAAATTTGTTGCTATGTTGCGTTGATGTGTAAAGGAGACCGATATGCTGCTTTCGGTCCGTTTTTCATGAGAGTTGGGTTCTTTGTTGGTTGGACGAGCACTTGAGTAGTACGAGTGGTTTCTAGTGGCTTAGCTCCACGATTCCATAACTATTTGATCCACCTTATCACCCTTTACCTCTCTATGGCCTTTACACCCTCATATCCTATGTAAGCCCTCATGTTTGCTTCGTTTTTATGACATTATTTGTGTACGGGAATGCGAGATTTGGTCCACATTCGATTGCGGGCGTGCTTCCACCAGTCGAGTAGGTGAGTGGTCATCACATACTTCGCCTTGTTCATCATTTGAGTAGAGTGGAAACCGCGAGAGGTCCGTGATTTGATTGCTAGAGAGCCCTTGTTTAAGCCATGCTATTCATTCTGCACCGTCTTGTAATTCTCATCCGTTAGCTAGCTATTTCCATACGTCCCACGTTGCTTCGGGATTGATTGCCATTTGCTTATGCTACTTGCGGTTTGGTGATTATTTGGGGAAGTCTTCTTATGCTCGCTTGGTCCTCTATTTTCTGTCATGCTTTGTTGCTTGAGGACAAGCAACGGTTCGGTTTGGGGGAGTTTGATGTGTCATATATTTACATACGTATAGCCCCTGTTTCACGAGCTTTACTTCGCGTTTCCCGTGCTTTTACATGCGTTTCGCTTCCTATTTCGCTCCGTTTTGGCTCTGCTGCGTTTTTGTGTTTATTTTGTAGGTTAAAGCAGCTATTCGGAGTTTAGGATGCTATTCGGGAGGTTTCGTGAATTTTCGTAAAGTTTCGTGAAGTTTCGAGGTGATTCGAGTTGGTTTCGTTGCGTTTCGGTTGCGCACGAGTCTCGTTTCAACAAATGAAGGTGTCCCGGGACCTTGGGACGGGATTTGAAGCTCATATGATCAATGTAGATCTTGTCCCTACCCCTTAAGACGACGTAGGCCTCGTCCCTATGCCTTGGGACGACAAGAAAGCAAAAAGAAACTAAGTACAAAAAGAGCCAAAATGAGCACCAAGCCTGAACTCTACGGGACACTATTGTCACGGTCGGGATGACCCTGGCCCGGTCGGGCGGACCATGGGCCCAAGCGGGCTGTGAGACTCTTCGTTGGCTTTAAATACTTGACCAGTTTGGAGGAGCAAACCTTCTCTTTACGTCTGAAATTTTTAGAGCACGTCATAGACACTTAGAACTACTTTCCATCAAAAATTTAGGTCTTGAATAATTTTCCTTCTTGTATTTCAATTCCCGTCTCGATGGCGCTAGTTTGATCATCTATTTTGGTTTTGTTGCTTGAATTCATCTACTTCTACTTGGATATTTCGATTGGTTAGGGTATTTTCTTCTCCCTTTTGTTTGTCAATTCATTATATATTGTTCTTAATCATGTTTTCATTATTCTCCCTTGCTTTGATCGTCGTTATTATCATGTGTGAGTAGTTTATTCATCTAGGGAGAAGGGTGAAGTATGGGGTTTGGTTTTGGTTGTATTTGGTGATCATTAGAGTTAGGTTTTTGCTCTTGCTTTGATTGTCTTTGCTTGAATGTGTTTGTTGAATCCTTGATCACGTTTTAGCAAACCTTTAGCACCCTTGAACTTAAGATCGAGAGACTAGTTCTAGGAGAGGCGCGAGACAATCATTAGGACCCTCGATAAGTAAGTAGCGAGAGCCCGCTTTTGAGACCTAGAGATAGCTTAAGACCGAGAGGACGAGCTAAATCCTTAGCAAGTGCGATTACCTACTCAACCCGTTCCCCATCCTTGGCCTTGACTTCCCCGTGCCTAACCCGACTCCCTAGACCTTTTTCCTCTAAGTTTTAAACCCTTTTCTTCCGCTATAGCTTTAGTAACCTCAACCTCTCGAACCGAGACTAGAATCACTCAAAATAACCAACTTAAGCAACCTTCTCCCTGTGGATTTCGACCCGACTTACCCTAGCTACCCTAGTGTTGAGTTTGGATTTATTTTTGATTAGGAGAGCGCGACCAATCCTATCACTAATTAATCATAACGGTTTATGTTTAATTAGCTTGCATTATATACAACAATAAAATATAACATTTTATTTTCAATTCACGAATTACATTTAATTCGTCTCAGCTAATATTATTTAATCATTATTAAATAACCGTATCATCATTACATTGACTAACATTTTAGTCAGTAACATCATCACACTGACTAACATTTTAGTCAAACAACACTGACTAACCTTTTAGTCATTAAATAAGGCATCGATATGATTATTTTCTCAAATAATCACATCTCTCAAACACGTCCTTTAGGTGTGACTCTTAGGGACCAGTTGATCACCGCCATCTGTATGGCAATAACGTCAAACTTATCTAGCAAGCCAACCGTTATCGATAAACGTTAATCAACTGATTAAATACAAAATGTACCCTGTGTACCTTTAGAGATTTATTTATGTTATTGCACTAACTGTGGAGGACACTAGCTCCAACAATCTCCCACTTGTCCGTACAAGTGTATGTGCGATAACCGATTCTCATATCCATAATAAATTTCTCCCACTCAATGTAAACCAATTTGCAAAATCTGCATTCTCAAAGGTCGTAGTTTACAAATGATCAGTATCAAGAGTGGTTTCCCCGACTAGAGAGTAACTTAACTGATAAACGAATCAATATTCGAGCATGGACATGCATTTTCAGTTACAGCTCCTCGAGTGGCCCTAAGAAAAAGTACTATAACTCGATAGAAGTTGGATATTTTCCTCAACTCGAATCCTGCAGATATAAGCGCAGCATGAAATGACCCAGTGAAAATCTACTTGGCCTCCTGTTATGGTCGACCGTGAGAAAGAAACCAAAGTCACCCAAAATCTGCCTTAATCTCAAGAGACAGTCGATAGTCAAAAGAATCGACTCTAGGAACACTATGGATGTCCTATCCACGACCCGGCACCTAATGTTCTGAAACATTTAGGACTCCATGTAGTCGTCACAAAAATGTACTGCGCGATTTCAGTCAACCCGCATCTGTGATCGATCAGTCAACAGTTTGACTTATGGCTCGTTGAACCCACCATCAATCGATGTCACAAAATGATTGCCTGAGTTATTAGCTCGTGTAGGCGATCACGGACCAAAACAAAATATAAGGTAATTCAGTTCACTTTGAGGTGTTCAACGTTATCTGCACAACCCTCATGAAAAACAATATATAAAACAAAACGATGATTTTATTAGAAGTTTTAGGAAAAATACACGTGTTAGTCCATACAAACAACTAATACAACTCAGCAACACGCTTAATTCCCATGGAAATAACGTGCCCTTCATGCTTATCATATCTCAACGGCTTAGTGAGAGGATCTGCTACGTTATCATCCGTAGCAATCTTGTCAATCACTATCTCCTTCTGCTCCACGTAATCTCGGATCATGTGAGCCTTTATTTGCACGTGCCGAGACTTGTTCTTTGGACTTGACTCGCCGGCTTGGAAGATGGCACCACTATTGTCGCAATAGATGGTGATCGGGTCATTCGAACTTGGAACTACAGTTAGTCCTTGTAAGAAATGACGCATCTATATAACTTCGCTTCAGCGACCTCACGAGCGACATAGTACTCGGACTCAGTCGTGAAATCTGCTATAACTGTTTGTTTGGAGCTTTTCCAGCTGACCGCAGCGCCATTAAGAGTAAAAACGAATCCAGATTGAGACTTCGAGTCATCTCGATCGGTTTGGAAATTAGCATCTGCGTAACCGATTGCGCTGTCTCCTCTATAAGTCAATACCCAATCTTTAGTCCTCCGTAGGTACTTAAGAATGTTCTTTACAGCCATCCAGTGTGCTTCACCTACACTGCCTTGGTATCGGCTCGTCATACTCAATGCATATGCCACGTCCGGACGTGTGCATATCGTGGCATACATGATCGATCCTATAGCTGATGCATAAGGAATCCAACTTATGCGCTCGACCTCTTCCGATGTCTTTGGTGCTTGAGCTTTACTCAATTGCACTCCAGAGATCATTGGAAGGTTCCCCTTCTTGGAGTTGGTCATGCTGAACCTCTCAAGAATCTTATCTATATAAGACTCCTGACTGAGGGATAACATCCGTCGTGATCTATCTCTATAGATACGGAGCCCCAAAATACGTTGTGCCTCACCCAGATCTTTCATCTGGAAATGGTTCTTTAACCAAACTTTTACCGAAGTAAAGAGAGGTATGTCATTCCCAATCAAAAGTATGTCATCGACATATAGTATTAGGAAGACAATCTTGCTCCCACTCGACTTGATATATAGACATGGTTCCTCGACTGATCGAGTGAATCCATTCTCCTTTATCACTTGATCGAAGCGATGATTCCAACTCCGTGAAGCTTACTTAAGTTCATAGATGGAACGCTTAAGCTTGCAAACCTTCTTAGGATCTTTAGGATCTGTGAAACCTTCGGGTTGTTCCATGTACAACTCTTCCTCCAAATAACCGTTTAAGAAGGCGGTTTTCACGTCCATTTGCCAAATTTCATAGTCATGAAAGGCGGCAATCGCTAAGACAATCCGAATGGAACGAAGCATGACTACGGGTGCAAAGATCTCATCATAGTGCAACCCTTGCACTTGAGTGAAACCCTTTACCACTAGTCGTGCCTTGTATATATTTGGTTGTCCTTCTACAGATCGCTTTATCTTATAAAGCCATTTGCACTGAAGAGGCCTAACCTTATCAGGCAAGTCAACCAGATTCCATACATCGTTCTCATACATAGAGTCCATTTCGGATTGCATGGCTTCTTGCCATAGCTTTGAGTCAGAACATGTCATGGCACCTTTATAGGTTACGGGTTCGTTACTCTCAAGGAGTAAAACGTCGTCTCTCCCATTCTCCTCAACCATACCGATGTATCTATCTGGAGGAATGGAGAGTCTACCCGACCTTCTGGGTTCCAAGGGAATATTAACCTCAGCAGACGAAAAAGGAACAGTTTCCTCCATTGGTTGCTCGGTTGTTGGTTCAGGAATCTCCGACAGATCGAAGGTTCTATTACTTCTCTTGTCTTCGAGAAACTCTTTCTCTAAGAACTTTGCACTAGCCGCAACAAAAACTCGGTGTTCGGTAGGCGAATAGAAGTAATGACCAAACATTCCTTTTGGATAACGTAACCAATAAAGTATGTCTTGACCGATCGCGGGCCGAGCTTATCCTCGTGTCTCCACTTGACATAAGCCTCGCACCCCCAAACCCGAATAAAGGACAAGTTAGGGACCGTTCCCTTCCATAATTCGTATGGAGTCTTGTCAACAACTTTAGTCAGACTTCGGTTAAGTATAAGAGCAGCTGACAAAAGAGCATAGCCCCATAATGAGTCAGGTACAACCGTGTGACTCATCATGGATCGAACCATATCAAGTAATATTCAATTCCTGCGTTCGGACACACCATTCAGTTGTGGTGTTCCGGGTGGAGTTAACTGCAGTACTATCCCGCGATCTATCAGGTGTCGATCAAACTCAGTTGAAAGATACTCGCCACCACGATCGGAACGTAGTGCTTTTATCTTTCTATCCAGTTGGTTCTCAACCTTATTCTGGAATTCCTTGAACTTGTCGAAGGATTCACTTTTATGCTTCATTCAGTAGACATAACCATATCTACTCAAATCGTCCGTGAAAGTGATAAAATACCTATAGCCATCTCTAGCGTTGATTGACATAGGTCCACACACATCAGTATGTATGAATCCTAATAAGTCAGCAGCGCGCATTCCAACACTTTTGAAGGAAATTCGAGACATTTTGCCTATAAGACATGATTCACATGTGCCAAAAGTTTCATCGTCAAATGGGGATTGTCCCATTATCAATGAGTTTTTTCACGCGTTTCTCATTTATGTGTCCCATACGGCAATGCCATAGATAGGTTTGATCTTTGTCACCAACCTTTGCTTTCTTGTTACTCACATGCATAATTTCTGTGGTTTGATCTAAAACATAAATTCCGTTCATGGAAACTGCTTTACCATAAATCATTTCGTTCAAAGAGAAAATACAGCTATTATTCTTTATTAAAAACGAAAATCCGTCTTTATCAAGTACGGATACAAAAATAATGTTTTTCGATAAACTAGGTACATAGTAACAGTGTTGGAGCTAGTGTCCTCCACAGTTAGTGCAATAACATAAATAAATCTCTTAAGGTACACAGGGTACTTTTTGTATTTAATCAGTTGATTAACGTTTATCGATAACGGTTGGCTTGCTAGATAAGTTTGACGTTATTGTCATACAGATGGCGGTGATCAACTGGTCCCTAAGAGTCACACCTAAAGGATGTGCTTGAGAGATGTGATTATTTGAGAAAATGATCATATCGATGCCTTAATTAATGACTAAACGGTTAGTCAGTGCTGTTGACTAAAAGGTTAGTCAAATGTGACTAAGAGTTAGTCAAGTGTGATGATGAATATTATTTAATAATGATTAAATGATATTAGATGAGAGGAATTAGCTGTAATTCGTAAATTGAATATAAAAGGTTATATTTAATTATTGCGTATAATGTAGGCTAATTAATTTTAAACAGTTATAATAAATTGGCAAATTATAAATATATGGATATTTATGATTAATTATAATATATGGATATTATAAATTACATTATATATTAAAAGCTACATAATACTAATTAAATGGGTTAAACTTTTTAATGAGTTTTGGGCTTGAAAATTTAGAAGTGGAAAAGTCCACTTCTCCCCTTGTGTTGGACGTGTATTAGGAGTGAGGGAGAGGTAGTTTCCTTCCTCTCTACTTAAACTTAATCACTTTCCTAATCTTATCTAACCGAATTCATAATTCACATAGCACACAACTTTAAATCTTGAGAAAAAAGAAAGCAGTTTTCTCTCTAATTTTCTAGCAATCTCAAAGGCATATCTTAATATCATCTTGGGTGTTACAATTAGGAGATACCATAATTTTGGTATTGTTCTTAGGCCAATTCAAAGGATTAAAAGGTTAATTCTTGAATCTTTATATTATATTATGCTATTTTATTTTATGACTTTAAATCTTATAAAGTTTTTCATTATAATCCTGTGATTTTAAAGGTCTATATACTGATATAAACCTACAAACAGTTATTCAGAAATAACTCAAATACACTCAGGAGTTGGATTACATATGTTCCTACGGAAACGGCAGCAACTCTTGCTCCATTCCCCACTCGCAGGTCTACATCACATCTTGCCAGAGTTTTGATGTTTCTTAGGCCCTGCAAATGATTGCACAGATGAGAACCACAACCAGTATCAAGTACCCAAGTTCTGAAACTTGCATGGTTAATCTCAATCATATGAATAAAAGAAGACATACCAACAAGAGCCGACGCGGCTGCTTTAATGTCCTCAAGATACACGGATGGGCCCGCCTCCAATGCCCAGACTTGTGGCAATGGTGGCACTCCATGCTTTGCTTCGCTTTTTCCTTGCCTTGTGAGCTACCGCTAGACTCACCAGGCCCACTCTTCGCAACCACTGGCTTAAACTTTGGCTTTCCTACAGTTAGGTTAGCCGGAGCCTTACCCTTACCCTTGCTCTTGTTGCCTATCATGAGAACATCTTGTTTCATGCTCCCACTCAACTTCAGATCACTCTCCGTCTGTACGAGGAGTGAGTGAAGCTCATGCAGACTTTTCTGCATGTCATTCATGTAATAGTTTGCCCTAAACAGGGCATACCCATCATGAAGGGAGTGAAGCACTCGATCAACGATGATCTTCTTATCGATCTTGCAACCAAGCTCCTCCAGTTTCTCAACATTCTCGATCATGTCGAGAAGGTGTGGACCAACTGGTTGGCCCTTCTGGAGTTTCGCTTCAAAGAAGCGAGTGGTATACTCGTAACTCTTGATTCTCGGTACTTTCGAGAACTCCTTAGTTAGAGTGGTGAAAATCTTGTTTGCACCTTGGGTTATGAACCGTCTTTGCAAATTTGATTCCATTGAATAGATGAGTACGTTCTGTATCGCACCCGCCTCCATCATGATATCATTATAAACATAGACTTCATCTGCTCCCGTGACGGAGTGGTTTAGTTAGCGATGGCTCGCCAAGTATTTGAGCTTACCGTCAGCGATGGCGGCATTCCGTAATGCGGCCTCCCAATCAGAAAAGTTGGACCCATCACTCTTCAGTCGAGTTGACTGATTCATGGTGCCCATAAAAATTCTAAGCCATGATTCGCGAGCTAGTGTGGCACTTGGCATTGGGTCGTCAGTACGTCCAGCCATTTTGTTTTAGCAGTTATATTTGTATATAACGAATTCGAAACTGTGAAAAGAAAGAAGAAGAAGAAGAAGAGAGAAGATAAGAAAACATCGTTTTAAAGTTTTAAGTCGTAAAGCAATAACGATTTAATGCAATGACTCGTGCACTCATATAATCGACCTCCCTCGAGAATTATATAAATGATCCCAAGACTCAATTTCTTTAAATTGATAAGCCAACCTCTTGGCTAATTCTACTGTTAGAATTCTTGGTCGATAGATTTCAGTAAATCCTATCTATTAGTCCATCATAACTACGAGATATTACTCGAACTATAATGTTGAGGTAAAATAGGTCAACACGTACTACTTACCCAACGTAGAAGGGGTCATGTGGAGAGTAAGGTCCTACATGCCTACCGACGAAGAAGAGGCTCATAGCAGTTTTTCCTATAAAGACTAATCTCAATTTTAGAATAGAAGAATGTCCCATCATCTCATTTTAATTCATTTTAAGTGAACAAATACCTAGCATTACGTGAATGATTAATTTGAGGTGATAGCCCTAGAACGAGTGACATCCGTATGTCCATGATAGAAGATGCAACTATATGGTCCATATTCATGCATATTAGGTGGTTTGGTTTAGTTTAGGCGGAATATGATGCTACTACCTAGCGTGTGAATGCAATGAAAAACGGTTAAAGAAAACGCAAAAAAAGGAAAAAAATACCTAGTGTGGCCTATCCCTACGAAAATAAAGACAAAGTACAAATTGGAATCCATCCAAGGACCCTAAAGCTTGTCTTCATTCTTCATCTTGGGCTTTAAGTGGGAGTTGGGCATCTCCATCTTGAATCTTCTCAAAATACATTTTGAATTACAAAATAAACATATTTACATTCTAATTCAAAATATGCCAAAAATAATAAAACTACAAGATGGGAGATTCGAGATCTCAAAAATACAACCAATGATTATGTTTCCTTCATTAAGAAAACACAATCTTCTAAGGCCACACTAGTAAATTACAACCTTTTGTACAAAATTAATGCGTAAAAATAAATCATTCAAAACATTCATTCACAAAATAAAGCATCAACTAATCAAATATAAAACCAATGCATACGAATGATTTAAATCCAAACCACCTCTTTTAAATGATTACAATTATGCAACAATTCCTTAATTGTTCATAAAACATAATCAAAATATAATCCAAAATTTATATTATCAGTATAACATAAATTAGGTCACAAAATATTTCAAACTTCTTTAAAATATTTGGTATCAAATATTATGAACATTTTCATAATAACACAATATTCATTATCTTTATAACAAATATAACAAGATTTTAAAATTTCCAAAAGCAAAAATTTCGGCCAACAAAGGAAAAAAAAAACCGAAATTAAATTATTTTTTTTTTTTTATTTTATTTTAAAACTTGTGGCCAAACTAAAAAAATACCAAAATTAAAAAATTAATTCGGCCAACATCATAAAAATATGAATTAAACAGTTTTAATTCGATTATGCTAATAATTAGATCGATACTAACTCAATTTTAATCCGTATTAAACATTGATTTATAAGAGATTCAAAATAACCTTTTAAATTAAACATCTTAAACTCGTAGATCTAATGATTAGCAAACTAATATGTTCATTAACATACAAAAATTGGTCCTTTTATGTTTTAATTCAATCGGTATTAAATCAAAACTTATACAAATTCATATGTGATAGTTTTAACATCTTAAAAACATCGATAATTATGAATCAAACGGACCAAACAAGTTAAAACAAAACAAAATCACACGGCCTAACATGAAAAACTCTCGGCCAAAATTGAAAATAAAACCGTGTGCTTTCAAATTAGTTTCAAATATATACAAAATCGATTTTTTATGAAAATCATATAAAAATTCATATGCCCTAAGGCTCTGATACCACTTGTAGGATTATATCGGTATATAGTCCATTAAATTCACAGGATTATAATGAAAAACTTTATATGATTTATAGTCATAAATTGAAATTGCATAACATGACATAAAGATATAGAATTAACCTTTTAATCCTAGTAAATTGGCCTAAGAACAATACCAAAAATATGGTATCTCCTAATTGAAACACCCAAGATGAGTCTAAGATATGCCCCTTGAATTGCTAGAAAAATTAGAGAAGAAAACTTATTTTCTCTCAAGTTTTGTGTTGTAGTTTTGATGAATGAATTAGATTTTTGGAATAAGAGTATTAGAGCAAGTAATATACTCCTCTCCTTCCTCCTTTTACATGGCTCAAAGAGTATATTTTGGGGAGAATATTATCTCCTCAAAGTATAACTTATTGACCAAGAAAAAAACATAATGTATCTAGACACTTTTGTTTTGGTCATTTTAGCTTTTAATATAATGTAATATATTATTAGTGTCATCTGTATGGACCAACATAATATATCATAAAAATATCCATATATTTATAATTTGCTAATTAATCATAACAGTTTATGTTTAATTAGCTTGCATTATATACAACAATTAAATATAACATTTTATTTTCAATTCACGAATTACATTTAATTCGTCTCAGCTAATATTATTTAATCATTATTAAATAACCGTATCATCATTACATTGACTAACATTTTAGTCAGTAACATCATCACACTAACTAACATTTTAGTCAAACAACACTGACTAACCTTTTAGTCATTATATAAGGCATCGATATGATTATTTTCTCAAATAATCACATCTCTCAAACAACAAAATATGAAGATACAACCATCTTCTTCAAATCCTAATAATAACACAGATTGTATGGAGACTGAACGACTCTTGGCCTAGCTAGTTTAATCGATCGTAAGAAAAAATGTCTTACAATAAACCAATTATGTGATTTTTAAAATAATGTTCATATAAATATATAGAATATATTCTTATAATAATATAATCTCTCGAAAATTGCACGGACAAAAAAATAAAAAAGAAATCTCTCTCTTCTCTCTCTGCCATGGCAAAAAAGAAAGGGGGAGGGAAACCACGCATAATCTTTCAATCGTCTTCTAAGAAATCTGATTCTCTCTCACAAGCTTGTCCTGGTCTAAGTGATACTCATGTTTCAGCGGCGAGTGCTGGTACTGTAGCAGCTTCTGAAGTATCGATGGGGATCGAGGTGGATAGGTCTTTTATTCCCTTAGATCTGAATCAAATGGATATGGAACGACAGGAGATCCCGGTGATGGCAGCAAGTAAAGTCGCTCCTCTGCGGTTGGAGAAGGAGGATGTTGAAGAGGAAGTGAACTACTGGAAGCAATCTCTGGTGTGTTTCATCTTGGGTGCGAACCCACCACCGGAGGTAATTTTTGGTTATATTCGACGTGTGTGGACTGTGTATGAGTATGATAAGATATCGTTCATGCCCAATGGGGTGTTCCTTGTGCACTTCAAGTCATATGATAAGATGAAGGAGATCCTGGAGAAGGGATACCACTTGTTTGCTGGGAAACCGCTAATTGTGAAGCCTTGGTCCGAGGATTGCAAATTGATGAAGGATGATGTGAAGGAGGTACCCACTTGGGTCAGACTGTATGGTTTGGAACTCAAATTTTGGGGAGAGAAATGTATGGCGAAAATTGTGGAATTGATTGGTTCGCCATTGAAACCAGATGCATCAACAGTTTTGAAGAGCCGAATTGGGTATGCTCGTTACCTGGTCGAGGTGCAGGTGGGGAAGGAATTACCATCACAAATCCAGTTCTATGATGAGCTGGACCAACTTCAGGAGATCAAGGTGGAGTATGAATGGAAGCCAACCAAATGTGAACAATGTAAGATGTATGGACATGAGGTGGAGAAATGCAGGAGGAAGGTCATACAACCTCCTAAACAGGTGTGGAAACCAGTGACAAAAGAAGCTCCAAAAAATGCAGATAAGGGGAAACGGGTTATGGCTCCTGAGGCTACCACACCAGTTAGGAATAGCTATGATGCATTAATTGGATTGAATGGGGAGGATGGAGAGCCTTCTACTAGGCCTATCACATTTGTAGAGGTGTTAAACTCGGCAATAAAGAAGTCTGTCACTAAGTTGGGACCTAGTACCCAGCTTGGAGATGGATAGTCTTGGATGTTGGAACATTAGGGGCTTGAACAAGCAGGCTAAGCAGGCTGAGATACTCCTTCTTGGGTGTTCAGCAAGCTGGCTTGTTTGGGCTCCTTGAAACTAGGGTAAAACCTAGTAATAATACTAAAATTATTAGTAAAATAGTACAACAGTGGTCTCTTGCTACAAACTATAGCCATCATAAGGGTGGGAGAATATGGTTGCTTTGGAAACCCACAATTGTTCAGGTTACTGTAATTAAGGTGACAGCCCAACTGATCCATGGCAGGTGTGTGATGCTTGGGTCACAAAAAGTGTTTTGGGTCACTATTTGCTATGGTTATAATGATAGTAATGATAGAAAGGAGCTTTGGGAGGACTTGGGGAAGCTAGTCCCTAATGAGCCTTGGATAGTTCTTGGGGATTTCAACAATATTTTGTTTGGCAATGAAAGGTTAGGGGCCCCTGTCCACAGATGTGAGCTCATGGACTTCCAGGCCTGTGTTCACAGATGTGGGCTCAGAGATCTTAAGCAGGTGGGGAAATTCTTCACCTGGAATAACAAACAAGATGGGGAGAAAAGGGTATGGTGCAGTGTAAGTTGGATAGAGCTCTTGTCAATGATGACTGGTGCTTAGAATGGCCTGATTCTGTTGCGGATTTCAAGGCTGAGGGACTCTATGATCACTCTCCATGTGTGGTTAGACTAGAGTCAGCAAATCTGAAGAGGAAAACATCCTTCAAATTCTTTAACATGTGGACAAGGATGGCTGATTTTGAGGAGATTGGAAGGCAAGGCTGGAAGGAGGATGTGTCTGGGGTAACAATGTATAGAGTGGTAATGAAGCTCAGTCATCTGAAACCTGTTTTCAGAGACTTGAATAGGAGACACTTCCATGATGTGGAGCAGACCTGTGATATAGCCACTCATTGGTTGTATGACTTACAGAGGCAGCTTGACAAGAATCCCACTGACACGAGATTGAGAGAATTAGAAAAGGAGGCTTCTGAAGCAGTGAAGGAAAATCAACAGAGGGTGAGGAGTTTTCTGGCCCAGAAAGCAAAGATGGACTGGATAGGGGAAGGGGACTTAAACACAGCTTATTTTCATGCCAATCTCAAGATGAGGAGGGCTGGGAATAGAGTGGTGAAACTCAAAGATATGGATGGGAAGATTTGTGAGACTCCAGCAGACATTGAGGAAGCATTCC
This sequence comes from Dianthus caryophyllus, assembly GCA_023091065.1. Classification (NCBI taxonomy): domain Eukaryota; kingdom Viridiplantae; phylum Streptophyta; class Magnoliopsida; order Caryophyllales; family Caryophyllaceae; genus Dianthus; species Dianthus caryophyllus. The sequence goes on from CM041519.1 coordinate 11,225,326, forward strand.
TACGATTTTATGAATCATTACTTGGGAGTTCCAAACCAACTACAGCTGTGTGTGATGAAATAGTCAGGGAAGGGAATCTGGTGACTCAAGCTATGAGTGCCAGACTGTAACACCCGGTGTTGTCCGAGGTTATTCGGGCCGGGTTCCCCGTTGAAGTGGTCCATGTGACGAGCTCAAGTGACCTGGTGCTTAAAAGGATTGTAAGTACTACTCATATCAACAAGATGCATCTTCTTTTCTGGTAGCTCATCTTTAAGAACTCTTCAGTTAAGCGCCGTGTTGGTTTGTGGGCGATGTACGCAGCTTGGCGAGCTACCGTGAGCGACATTTCGGCCTTCAGTTGGGGCCGGGGTGTTACAAATGGTATCAGAGCAACCCGGCGACCATGTGGTCGAATCCTGTGTCTTGTTGGCCAGGTACGCACCTAGCTGGGGAGGATTCTGGAATGCTATATTGTAAGTAGCTACCAGGCGCAACGAGGACGTTGCGTTCTTCAAGTGGGGGTGTGTAACACCCGGTGTTGTCCGAGGTTATTCGGGCCGGGTTCCCCGTTGAAGTGGTCCATGTGACGAGCTCAAGTGACCTGGTGCTTAAAAGGATTGTAAGTACTACTCATATCAACAAGATGCATCTTCTTTTCTGGTAGCTCATCTTTAAGAACTCTTCAGTTAAGCGTGCTTGCTGGAGAGTAGTCTTAGGATGGGTGACCTCCTGGGAAGTTTTCAGGATGTACACGAGTGAGGACAAAGTGTGCTGGAAAGGACCCGTGTTGGTTTGTGGGCGATGTACGCAGCTTGGCGAGCTACCGTGAGCGACATTTCGGCCTTCAGTTGGGGCCGGGGTGTTACACAGACTCTTGAGACCTGTGGAGAATGATGAAATCAGAGAGGCAGTTTTCTCTATCCCAGATAACAAAGCCCCTGGACCTGATGGATACTCAAGTGCTTTTTACAAGAAGGCATGGAATGTTGTGGGGGAAGAAGTGTGTGCAGCAGTGAAGGATTTCTTCACCAACGGCCAACTGTTAAAGCAGATTAATGCAACTATGATAACTCTCATACCTAAATCCAAGAATCCTCAATCTGTCTTGGAATTCAGGCCAATAGCATGTTGTAATGTGTTATACAAGATTATATCTAAGGTCATGTGTGGAAGACTTGCAGAAATTCTACCACAAATCCTCTGTGAAAATCAGAGTGCTTTTACAAAATGAAGGTCTATTCTTGGTAATATCCTGATTTGCCAAGATCTTGTTAGACTCTACAAGAAGAAGGCGTGTTCACCACGTTGTCTTTTTAAAATTGACTTGAAGAAGGCTTATGATTCAGTGGAGTGGGTGTTTGTAGAAGAGCTCCTAAAGTCACTTGGGTTTCCTGAACAGTTCATAAACATGGTGATGAACTGTATCAAGACACCTACTTATACCTTTCTAATTAATGGTGTACAATTTGGTTTTTTGAAGGGCAAGAGGGGAATAAGGCAGGGAGATCCTCTTTCTCCCCTTACTTTCACTGTAGTTATGGACTACCTTAGCAGAACCTTAAAGAGGGTGAGCAGATGCAAGGAATTCAAATTTCATCCCTTGTGCAAATCAATGCAACTGACTCATTTGTGCTTTGCAGATGATTTAGTATTGTTTTGTAAAGGGCAACTTCCTTCTATGCAGTTATTGTTGGGGGGATTTGACATATTCTCCATGGCATCTGGTTTGGAAAGGAATAATAATAAGTCAGAGTTTTATACTAATGGGATCAAGAAGGAGGTGATTGATGAGTTTCGAAGGTACACTGGTTTTACTCTTGGAGAGCTGCCTTTCAGATATTTGGGAGTCCCAGTTTCTCCAAAGAGACTCTCTGTTTTAGATTGTGATACACTCGTTGAAAAGATGGTGAGTAAGATAAGAGGATGGGGAGCTAGAAAATTGTCGTATATGGGGAGACTGACTTTAGTCAGAGCTGTACTGAACACACTTCATCTCTATTGGGCTCAGATTTTTATTTTACCAGTGGCAGTGATCAAAAGAGTGGACAGTATTTGCAGGAAATACTTGTGGGAAGGTCAGATACATCATAGTAAGGGATGCCCAGTAGCTTGGGAAGAGGTTTGTCAGGATAAAGAGGCTGGTGGACTTGGGATTGTCTGCAACAAGTTATGGAATCAAGCTGCAATTGGTAAACTCGCATGGTGGATTCACACTAAAGCAGATCATGTATGGGTGAGATGGGTGCACCATGTGTATCTCAAAGGAAGTGACTGGCTTGAGTACAAGACCACCTTGAACTCGAGCTGGTGCTGGAGGAAAATCTGCACGGTGAAAGACAAGGTTAAGGCTGGAATGGTAAGTGATGGATGGCTGACTCAAGGTCAGCAGTACAAGGTAAAGAATGTATACAAATGGTTGCAAGGGGAGAAGGTGAAGCAAGGTTGGGCTGCTACAGTCTGGTCTAGGTATAATCTTCCACGACACATGATGATCTCTTGGTTGGCAGCAAGAAGACGGCTTGGTACCATGGATAGGCTGGTCAGGTTTGGCATCGCAAGTGACAAGACGTGCTACCTTTGTCAGGCTGCAGATGAGGATGATAAGCACTTATTTTTTGACTGTGAGGTTAGTAAATTGTGGCTTCATAGTGTTCATCAATTTGTTGGAATACGTGAAGGAAGAATAGCTGATTGGCGGCTGCTCCACAAACTAAGAAGAGGATCGAGATTTCAACGATAGATTCATCTCGCTTTTATAGTGGGTGCGATCTCTTACATATGGAAGAGTAGAAACGAGAGTAAATTTTATAATCGTATTACTAGACATGATGTACTGGTTAAGTGCCTCTGTGAGGAAATTCGTTGTCGAGCAAATAGTATAGCGATGAATCTAAAGCATAGCGATAGAACGTGGTTTGATAATCTGTATAGTAGAGGATGAGCTACTAATATAGTTTGTACATAAAGAAGTTTTGCTATCAATATATTTACCTTTTACCAAAAAAAAAAAAAATAATATAATCTCGTATAAAATTAATTTAGTCCTTGGAAATGTTAAAAAGATCTCTGAAAGTAGCAGTGATATAGGCTAAAGTACTTAACACTAATATAGAGATAAAATATTGGGTTCTTAATGTGTAGAGATTCTCTAGAATTTGTAAAATAACTCTACCGGTAGAGTTTTTAAATTTTCGCCACCTTACTTGCGTATAACAAGAATTTTCTTTTCACCAATTTCTCGAACGGGTTAACTAAGTTCATGCAGGGTATCTTTTGGTTCGGATTCGGCGGCGAGGCCGCCGGATTATCCCGGAACGCAGCGCCATAAAATTGTACCTTAAACCTTTTTTCTGGAAAAAAAATCGATGAGTAGCGCATAAGAGTATTTGTATAAGAGTAATATAAACATTATATAAATTTACGTAATTGATTTTTCATATACGAATTTTACTCAAGTTATATATACTTTTTGTCATTATTTTTCTCATTCTACCCTTTTTTATTCCAAAAATATACAGAATTCTCTCTATTTATTTTTCTAACAAATCTTAAATCAAATTCATTCAAATTTCTAACTTTTCAATCATGATCTCCAATAATAAATTCAATGAAGTAACAATTGTCTTTTAATTTCAATTTTGTATTTAAATTATTGAATTTTATTAATTTTTAATAAATTTAATTATAATTTATAATTAAGGTTTGTGAATGGGTGATTATGACGGCGACAGGTGGTTGCCGGCGGCAGTTTAGGGTGGCTCCTCCGTGGGTCAAGTTGGAGGCGGTGTAGGTGGGGTGGGGCGGCCAATTGAGGGTTAGTGATGGGTGGTTTATGGTGGTTTGTGTTAGTTTGGTGGTTTTGGGAGTGGTTTGGTGGTTGTTTGGAGATGATAGAAGGTGGGGGTTGGGTGGGTAGAGTTGGGACGGCGGTGGCTGGCGGTGCCCGGCGGTGGCAGCCGGTGTCCGGCAGTGGCAGGCGGTGGGGTGGGAAAGGGTAGGGTGGTTGGTTTAATTTTTTATTTTTTTTTGGGTTGCTGGACATGGGTTCCTTTTTTTTTTTTTCTTTTTTTTTTTTTATTCAAATTTTTTTTATTTTCTTTTACTTAATTGTTTTTGCTTCTTTTTTATTTCTTGAATTATATTTATTAAGTTTCATGTTTTATATTATTTTTTTTAATGCGTAAAATTAATGCAAATAAATTTTTAATCACCGCAATATCAAGTAAATCAGATATGTCTTCCGAATTGTCTGATAAATCTTCTAAATCGTCATCGCCCTGTAAATATCTTTTAAACTAAAACTAAATAATAATTCGAAAACAAAATTTACATTAAAAAATATTGTGTTATTAAAATTTAAACAATAAAAATCAAAAATTGAAGTCAAAATTTAATAAAAAGAATTCAAGAAATAAAAAAAAAAACCAAAAACAATTAAAAAAAAAAAAAAAGAAAGAAAGAAAGCCCACCCAAGTCCAACAACCGCCAGAATTCAAGGGAAAAAAAAAAAAAAAAAAAAAAAAAAAGAAAGAAAGAAAGCCCACCCAAGTCCAGCAACCACCCTAAATTTCCCACCCACCGCCCACCCTCCTGATCAACCGCCGCCGGCCCACCGCATATGGCCCCACCACTCTACCCACCCACCCAACCTCAACTTCTACCTCAACAAACCTGATTATAAATTATAATTAAATTTACTAAAAATTAATAAAATTCAATAATTTAAAAATAAAATTGAAATTAAAAGATAGTTATTATCTCATTGAATTTATTATTGGAGTTCATCATTGAAAAGTTAGAAACTTAAATGAATTTGATTTAAGATTTGTTAGAAAATTAAAAAGAGAGAATTATGTATATTCTTGGAGTAAAAAAGGGTAGGGTGGGAAAAATAATGACAAAAAGTATATAACTTGAGTAAAATCCGTATATGAAAAATTAATACCCTAAATTTATTATGATTATGTAGCGTAAGAATCGAAACTCTACGATGTAGAGTTATATAGTAACTCTAGAGGACAACTTTTTCATTTTCTGTATTACTCCTTCTAATTCAGTCATTTGTTTACCTTTCTATTTTGATACAGAGCAAAAATGCATCGTTTTCTCTATAAAAAAAAAAAAAAAACAAAAATGTAACTCGATTATCATCCAAAATCAATTAAGCGAGATCAAGATCTTTCAAAATCAATGACCGTTTTGGATCAAATGATTTTATTATAAAAAGAAAAAGTCAATTAATGCTCCGTCCAAATATAGAATGGTAAACAAATGACTGGCACGGAGGGAGTATTTTTTTCTTCTTTCTTGTAGATGTGAAATCGTAAATGTTTGGGATAGAGTAAGATACAAATGTATGAATTCAACTGTCGAAAGTTGTTAAATTGATTTGATAGCGGCTGACAATTTTCTTAACAAAAAATTAAAAAAAAAAAAAAAAAATTAAAAAATTCTTTTTGCTTTTTTATTTTAATTGTCTAAATCTACTACTCTGTAGTTGATATTCATTTTAATCTTTATTATATTAAAAAACAGTTTAAGCTGATGTCATACATGCCACGTGTCGAATTTCTATGCATTTTTTTTCCGTCAATTGCATATGCTTACATCATCTTTAACTTAATAATTAAAATAAAAAATAAAAAATAAAATAACATAAATAGATTCTCAATATTGTAGTAAAGAAATTATTGCTTCCAATTTATGTCTATAATAATTTCGACAAACTGATTTACGGAGTATTTTTTTACAGTTCCTAACATAAATAAATTACTAAATTATTACCACTACTGAAACGCATATACTAATATCAATACTTTATGGAGGATGCACATGCACTAATCACTATAGTGCTAATGATAGTTTAATTAAAATCAAGTTTAGTTAATATTTTCATTGTTACCAAATAGTAATTCTGTCTTTTGAACCGACAATGAAGCATCTATATCTATATATATAATTAAAAGAAAATCTATATATATAATTAAAAGAAAATCTCCAAAGTGTTCTTCCTAAAAAAACTACAAAACGAGACCTAAATTTCTTTTTCCTTGTGCCACGTCAAATATTATTGCCACGTCAAGCGTCCATTCATCTTCTACCTTACCCATTGTAATAATTCTAGAAATCGAAGAGTCAGTCAATCAATTGCCTACCATCAATTACAAACTTTGTAATTCTCCCTTTTATTCAACTCACCCGGTTGTCGTCGTCATTCAGACTCTGTTGTACCCTGCCTACGAGTTCCTTCGGGTAAGCTTTGGTAATTGTTACGGAGTTTCTAATTTCATTGTCAATTAAATGTCATGCCGTTGGAATATATGATTACATTGGATGACTCTATTTTGTTAAATAGATTTGAATAATTGTTTAGGATGTATGTTGTTGTTGTCCTTGTGAGGAATTTCCCTAAATTTTTAATTAATTGGGTTTATTTGATTGTTGCGTCAATTCCTTTAACTTTATCAGTGGTTTAATGTTCCCATGTTTTAAAAAATTATTATCCTCTCATTACTAAATTTTGGAATTAAATTTGGGGGTGTTGAACTGAATAAGTGTATTTCGGGTTGGGATATAGAGTAGTTAACAAAGAATTCTACATCAGTTTGAATTTACCATTATGTACTCTTACAAGTTTCGTGTTTCCATAGAGAGATATTTAAGCTTTATAAACGTCCATCTGAAACTGTGCTCATTGATGTTGTAACAAATCGCGTCTAATGTGGAATTGTTCGTGCATATACGTACTTTTAATATTCATAGAGTTTCTGGATAATTAACTCCAACATATGATTTACTGAATTTAAATTTTAAGTGTCTGAATAATTTTATCTTTGTTGATTGGAGATGTCGACATATTTTGAGTTAATAGTTAGCATTCGTGGTGGTTTTTCTTCCTCTGTAGAGAATCACTTAGTAAATGAATTTACCAATTCCTACAGACGAGATGTTGTTGGTTATTTAAATATGAAGTGTTTGAGTAAAGTTATCTTTGCTTAATGGATATGTTACTTTGATTATTTAACATCTTTCTATGGTACATGAGAGGCAGAGAATGAATACATTTACTTGCATGATTTATTAGAACAACACTTAAGAGCAATGTGGTGGTTTTTCTTCCCCTACAGAGAATCGCTTAACGGGATGTTGTTTGTTAATGCTTTGACAAATGGATGGGTCAACAGAACAGATTAAGACGACGATGGATTGTTGCACACAGATATCGTCGAGGAAGCCTTTACGGAACAATTATGTCCCCTGCTCTTTTGCACATTCCACTTTTCACTCTTACCCCGTATCTTAACGGATGGTGTGAGAAACCAGCTCCATATAATCAAGTTCGGATATTAGAGACGAATTGCAGAAATTGACTGATGTTAAAGTAGGTACCATGAGATTGATTTTTCCTCAGTCGTCGATAAAAAGCTCGAGGCTCTTGATGTCCTTTCTGAAGAGCATTCAATGGTGAAGATACAAGATGCTGGTATAATTGATGAATGGTTTTATTACTTGGTCATATTATGTTAAAACCATCTTATGTGTGTTACATTAAAAGCTTGGTGTGGGAACTGATATGCCACCAATATCCAGTTTCGAAGCGTGATGCTTTGACATTTCACAATTGGGCCATCACTATGTCCAAATCGACACGAAAATGATTTAATCTTCTTGATGTTTTAGTCTATAACTCTATTTATTTTCTTTTTGTGGTGTTAAAAAAATGTTAAAAGACTTGTCACTGACTCACTGTATCTATGTCCTTACTTAGGACAAAGTCTTTAGAAGTACGACAGTTGGATATCTGCCCTTGTCCAACACCCCTACCTGCCACCGAAGTCCAAGTAACATATTCCGGAAGTTGTGATTATTATTTTTATCCAAAATATTGTTTCAGTTACATGAAGTCTTACAGTAGTTCATTAGCATATTTTATTGATATTTTCAAAATGCTAAAATTGATGTCTCTCGTATGCTATCAGGCAAGACCTATAAGAATGATGGGTGTTTGGGAGAATGAGGTTGACCAGCTACAGAAGGATTCTCAGGCAAAGTTGAGAATCACTGGATTTGAGGAAGAGAAAAAGAGAATGAAGGAGCGATTATTTAGAGGACCTCGGCAGCCGCTGAAACTCCTAGAAAGACCTTATATTTTCTGTGGTTTTCGTACACTTGAAATTCTTGGGATTGAGGTATCGGTTTTTTTTATTCTGTACATTATGTAGTGTGGTTGAGAACTCCTACAAGTTAGTATAAAGGACATCCAAATGAATGTGGTCTACTTAGGTCCCAATATCAAGTTTTGTTGAATTGTGTTTCGTTAGGAAACACTTGTAATATCACCAATTGACCTTATATCTTTTGTGCTATTTGTTGTTAGTTAAATCCACCTCCTTCAGAGGCACTAAAAAGAATGCACATGTTTGCCGCTAATCCGGGAATTGTTTCAATCATGAATAAGGTAGTGGTCTATGTTTGGTGCTTAATAAACTTGAACAATTTTCTCTGTTGTTTTATCACCTTTGATGACACATATTTGCTTGTGAATTTGCAAAGCATCGTTAGCGAGTAAGAACCATGACGGAGATGGCACCTGTTGGTCGTGTTGCTGTTAGCCCAATGTGTCTTCTAGGTTTGAATAAGGTATGTAGCGGATGTGTTCCCATGCTTATGGAGTGACTTTGGTTTCTCTTCTCACGTGTTCTTATTTCTATTTTTAGAATCAAGGTGAAGAAATATCTCTTTGTCTACAGACTGACGACCTTAAGGGCTTTAGGAAGTATGACCGTATTAAGAAAACTTTGCTCCATGAATTAGTAAGGACATTCATCTTATCTTTGTACCTTAATTTCCCTGTACGTTTTCGTAAAATTCACCCTAAAAACCAAGCTCTATCTTCGTCTTTTAATAAAGTGGTCATCTTTAGTTAGAAGCGGAACAAGGTTCTCTAGCTAATTTACTCAAAATAATTGAAATATTTTGATGACTAAGTGATGCTAATTTATGATATACAAATAAAGTTTATATAACTGGTTTATTTATTTTATCTATAGAAGAAGTACTTCACTTACTCTTCAATAACAACTTCTCATATTTTGTGTATATATAGCATGTTCCTGGTGTCGAATTTTACGTAATGTAATAGAAGCACTGGTATTATTTTGGTGCATTTAGAATTGAATCCACATCATGTTTAATGTTGCATGAGCAACATATTGTATTGCATCGTCATACATTATAGGTTTTGACAAATTGAGATTATTTTGGTAGAACTGTGAGTGAACAAAGAACGAGTTGGAGGTTATAATCGGGTATTGGCATTATGGGGTTTGGAGGTTTTAATTTGGTAGAACTGTGAGGATTAGTTATTCAAAGGAGTGAATTCTTAACTCAAAACGACTGTCAGTGAACAAAACCGTCATTCAATCTCCCAAGGTCAAGAGGAAGCGAGGACGCCGCAAAGGTAACATTGGCATTTTTTATGTTTTGCTTCGTTAAGCCCTTCATGTTGTGTAATTAGCGTGCATCACCATTTCACAGCTGTGTTGAAAAGTAGAAGAATTCACGAAATGGAACAACCATGTAGCTCCAACGTGCCAAGATCACAATACGCGGGATCATCTTCTGTCACTGAAGGTAATGCCAAAGCTTTTACCACTATTATTTCCTCTAATTAACTGGGCACCAATTAGATAGAAATCAAGTAAACAAACTCAAAGCATGAAAATTGGGCATATGTAAGCAAATAGGTTTAGAAATTACACCTAAATTAATGGCGTTGAGAGCTTTGGGACAGTAAAATCAATTGAACGTGAGCTTTTCATAAAATGATCTCCTTATTGTGACTCCGAATTTTCGACCTAATAGTGTGCTTGGGGAAGGCTGTTTTGATTTAAAAAAATTTGATTCCTACAACTACGGAGTACTAACTTGGGACCTTAAAATTGATTGCAGTAATTAAATCAATGTTAAGAAAGCTCGGCATCTCGACTGAGAATTGCATTTTGAAGGGAAGTTTGACAATTTAAAGTGTTTTGGACCCAAGGTCAGATTTGACAGTTACTTCGCCCACACGTAAGAGACAGCCCGAGTAAAGAAAAAGGCCCTGCTGAAGAACGTCGTCACATAATATGTTCTTTTCTACTGGTTTGTTCCACCCGCTATTTAATATTTGTTGTTAACACCACATTCATAACTTACTGACTCTTCAAATAACCGTAACAGATAGCACAAGAAAAGAAAGGTCATAGCAGAAGAAAACGGTAATGTTATACTCCGTATGTCATTTGCTTCTTCTTTGTTTGGCCCACAGTCCGGGTTTTGCTACTGGTTTCAATGACCAATTCAAATACGGAAGAGCAATTATTGCCTATTAGAATTACATAATTCCCGAAAATCAATGGACCCATCCACTAAAAATTAAAAACCACGCCTTTTTTTTTTCGCAGATAGTTTGAGGACCTCTAAGATAGCGCTGAGTAAAAGAAAGGTCACTGCACAAGACAATGGTAATGTTCATTGACAACCTTATAGCCTTCAATTGATGTGCTGGTTTGATCGCATGGTTAAATTTGGGCAACCCATATTCATGTACGCCTTCCACAAAGAGGAAAACCAGCAAACCCATACACGAAATAAAGGTGGTGTCTGTAATATTTTCTCAATTTAAAATTTGGTGCACCATTTAAGGTTGTTGTAATTAAAAAAAGACATTACAGCAATGGCACATAATATTAAACGTATAATATGTCCACAAGTATACTCATCTATGCTTACGACATTTGCGCTGATGAGGGTGAATGTTTACCCTCTAAGCGACTACTTGCTGAAGAAAATGAAGAGGATGAAGGTATTTGTTTCAGTTTTTGAACTTTGTGATTTAATAAAGGAACAAAGTGTAATTGTGTACTGTCATGATCACCCTGTCGGGGAGGTTCATGTTTTCAAAACATTACACAAACAACTCTAACGTAAGCCGATAAGACAATTATCTTGGAAGCAAATTAACCGTCGCAAAGTTGCGTTACAGTTTCTATATATGTCGTTATGTGAAACAGACAAAAGGGACTCAACAAGTACCGAGTGAAGGAGCCAAAAAAAAAAAAAAAAACACAAGGAAAAGCAGTTTTAGATAGTAGTAAGGGTTTATTGGGGTACAACGGTACAGTTTCAAATTAATTTATTGGGGTAAACATGAACATCTACATCAATATGTGTAACATAGTTTCCACGGTGAACTTAGAAAGCACACCATGTGTATCATAGTTTTCACGGTAAAATTAGAAACCACACCCAACATGATTAATATAAAATGAATGAGGTTGGTCATACACTACATGACTAGAAAAACGAGCAACAACGAAGCTATTTTATTTAGAATAAAGTCACTAAAAGGGAGCAAATAATAAAATAATAGCCCAAAAAAAAATATAAAAACCAAGCCAATTCGGCCCGTGGTATCCACGGGTCACACCACTAGTTTATATTAATAAAATAAAACTTAGTAGACAAATGTCTGTAAGTAGATGACATTTTCAATTGTATTTTTATTAGTAAATTTTTAATATTATTATTAGTATTATCAAAATGAAATCTGTGTTATTTGTGACTTCAATATGCATTTGGTATAACATATATTTTTATTACTGTAATATTTTCGATATATTTATCATTATACATTTTCAACTTAACATAATATAATATCTAAAAAAACCATACATAATTATTTTTTTTTGCTAAAATGTAAATATTATATTCATATCAAAACCAGGTACAATTATACCTCATTACATTTGTAAACACTCAAGCCATTTACGATCCTTTTCCTTAAGACTATTAACATGACAAACATTCAATCTCAAAGCTACAGTATTACGAATATCTCGAAAAACAAATTCCGGTCGCTGAACAAGTAGAGAGACCCACGCTTCATTCCTCTGCTTCCATATGTAGTACCACATAGCAAGGTGTATTGCTGCAACAACCTTCTTCTTTAACCGAGACAGCACGTTTTCTGGTCTTGTGCATAATTGCTCGGGAGCTAAACTAGTTCTTTGATTATCCGTCCATCTTTCGGTATCGATTCGCCATGTACAACAATTACTTTTGTTTAAACTTCTCATATTCATATATACTTCATTCGTTCCAGTAAATTATTTATAGTTTGACTTTTTTATAAGAAAAATTTAAGAGAAATGTAAATAAATGATTGAAACAAAAAGAACTACGTTATAATTAAACGTCAACAAGGTAACAATAGACGGAGTATAAGGAAGATTAAGAGAGTTAGTGGACATCACAAATTCACAATCAAGCAATGTGACAAAAAAGTTATAATGTCAACCTCACGAATCAAAGTTAAAATAACTTTTTCCCCACCACCATATATGAAACATTCAAACCCTCCTCATATAATACCCCACTTCTTCTTTAATTCACAAACTAGGGAAGGTTCTTCCTTCCTTGCTTTTCCACCAAAATTCATGCACGTCAAAACATATATAATACTCCGTATATATCACGTACAATTGAAACCATTTATATATAACATTTTACATACACTTCCTTAAAAAAAAAAATAATAATAATTAAATCTTAGGGTCATCTCAAGAACCTCTTATCCAATTCTCATTTACTTTGTATACAAATGTCAGGTAATTTAATTGGTAAAATCGTTTCGGTCAAACTTTGCCTAAAGTACATCATATATTATTGTGACGATATATGTCGAGAATTTCGATCATATCTCGATCTTAGGAAAAGATCAATAATTGATTATAAAATATTTTATTATTAAGGATAATATTATTAGAATAAGTTTTATGATACATAATTATTATATGTGATTGGAAATTTAAATTTTAACAGTAAATTCTGGCTCCGCCACTGTAAATTTTAATTAAACAAACTAAATCTTATTTCCTCTAATGAAGGTGGTGAAGCAATAAGAGAGCATTTGTTGGTGAGCATTGAAGAAGAAGGAGGAGCAAAAGTCGATGAAGAAAAAAACAAATTTGAAATAAAGAAATTGGGTAGAAAAACAGAAAAAGGAGTGGTGGTGTTAGATGGGGTTGAAATGGAAATACCAAAGGGTATGATCATAGGAGTCATTGGACCAAGTGGTAGTGGTAAGTCAACCCTTCTTAGGGCACTTAATCGTCTTTGGGAGCCTCCCGCTGGTACCGTCTTTCTTGACGGTCGTGACGTTTGTGACCTCGACGTCCTCTCCGTTCGTCGCAGGGTCGGTATGCTCTTCCAGCTTCCTAGCTTGTTCCAAGGTATCTTCTTACTTCTATATGTATGTCTTCTGTTTTAGATTATGTATGTCTTTTGTTTTAGATTATATAATCACGTAATACTCTTTATGTTCAGTCATTTATTTACATATTTATATTGCAAAACAGCATAAACGAATCGTTGTTGAAATGCTTTTTGTGTACACTACCCAAAATAAGCCAAAAACAACGCAATAAAATTGTTATTTATAAGAAAAATGAGCGTTGTTTCTTTAATCGTTATTTTTAATAAAAACAACGCAAGAAAAAAGAAGGAAAAAACCATTATTTTTATCAAAAACAACGGTTTTTTATTGTGTGTTTTGGGAACATGCAATTGAAATTAAATTTTGAAATTTAGCCAATTTCCTAGTTTGGGAACTCTAAGAATTGATTTTTTTTTTTTTTTTTTTTTTTTGAAAAAAATTGAAATTGATTCAATTCTATGGCAATTCCATCATAGCTCATTTTAAGGTCCTTTCAAATTGCAAGTATAGAGTAGTTATTTGAATTCCACACTTAACATTTTTTCACACTTACCAATAAAAATATCAGTAATTTTCCTGTAAGGCTGAACTCACACTAAGTTAATGTGAGACTAAAGTACAAATTGATGTTAAAGGGATACAAAAACATGAAACAAATCTACTAAAGTCACTAATAGGAGTACTAAAAAGATTTAGTAACAATTAATCATAATTATCACTTAAATAGTACAAAAGCTATATAATCGGGTACAAATGAGGCGGGCTTACAATAATTTATTGTAAGACCTGACTTACACAAGAATTAGTGTAAAAGTATATACAGATTTAAAAAAATATTTAATATTTTTTTTATATAGATTTTAAAAATATATATATAGATTTAAAATATCTAAATTTTTAATATTTTTTATAAAGTGGTATAAATTTTAACAAAATTTTTACATACCAAAAATTATCTATTGCAATTCCAATTTCAATTTCACGAGTTACCAAATGTCCTCAAGGAATTGGTGAAATTAAAATGCAACATTTCAAATTCTTAAATTGGATTCAAGTATTTCAAATCAATTCTATTTATCAAATGCAACCTTTACTGAAATCGATATCCTTCTAGTGATCATTTGGCCATTTGGGTTAACTTTTATTATGATATTAAAAAAAAAAACGTAATTTATATTACTGTAAGGATGAAATTAAAAAAAGGTAATCGATATCTGCATTGACTCACTCTAGTTAGGGTGAAGGTGGGGGACAATTTAGTGGGTCGTGGAGCGGCGATGGGTATTCAAAGTAATCCCCATCATGGGTCGTGGAGCGGTGGTGGATTTCATCAAAACTTCACCCCACCCCCACCCCCGCCTCGCACCCGCACCGGCCCCGCTATAATCATCCCGTATATATCCATCTTATTCATATTCTTGAAAATATAAAAAATAAGAGTTAACATTCAAAAAAATCAAATTTATAAATTAAATTTTCAAAATACTTATAACTTAAAAACATATTTAAAAAATACGTTATTGTTGATTTCTAGTTATTGGAAAGTTTTTGGTAAAGAATTATTCAAATTTACGTTGCGCCAATGTGAATTTATGGGGCGAGTTTCACGCGGGTGACGCGGATGTGGGGCGGGGATGGCGGGTACGGTGTGAGGCGGTGGTAGGTTTTAAAAACCCCCCTTAGGCGGGTGGTGGAGGGCGAGTGATCCCCCGCCATAGGTGATGGATAGAGGTGAAGGTGGGTTTTTGGCGGTGAATGCGGATGTGGGGGACCTTTCTCCCGCTCTCGCCCCGCCCCAATGAAATCCCTAATTACCTGCCAAACTAAATTATATATAAACAACGGAACAATATGTCATCGTATATCTTAATTCATCAAAGGCCTCGATTATACAATGTTATTCATATTCTTAATACTCATTTCGTTCGAATCATTTGTTTACCTTTCACTTTTGCACAAATACTAAGAACGAAACCCATTAAAAGAACCAAATACTCCTTAACTTGTATTAATCAAAATTTTGTGGGATAACTAGATAAGTAGGAATAGGATATATGCAAGTTAACAAATTAGTGGAATAAAATTTTCTTAAAAAGAAAAGTTAAATAAATAAGTGATACACTCAAAAAGAAATAAATTAACAAATAATTGATAGGGAGAGAGTAGTATTTGAGCATTTGAAATAGTGTTCCACATAGCTCTTATTATACTCCATATTATGATAAATTTAAAATAATCGCTATCGTCGTCTATAAGTATTTTTTTTATTTATTAAACTTCCTTTAATAGTAAGTATGTTTTTGGTGATTAAAGATTTTTTGGTTTCATCTTGTCCATAGCATTCTATTATCAACTAAATTACTCCGTATAAGGATTTTAATTTTAAAATGGCATAAAAATTAATTTTAATATTATATAAAAAAAAGGTTCTTGTACAAATAATTAACTTTAATATTATATAAAATTAACTTTAATATTATATAAAATTTTAATCAAAAGGTGATAATTATAAAATGGTTCTTAACAAAGGGTGATGATAAGTAGATTTGGCCTCATATAGTCATATGTCCTATTTATTTATGAAGTTTATACACCGTGTGGTTTACGTTGGCAATTTTTTACCTTGCCATATTTTATCTTACGGAGTATATTAATGACTCTAATTCTCTAAAAACTGGATTATCTATTTTTATGCAAGATTCATTTCTTTTTATTTACCTGCACTATTATCAAAGATGTCTTGACCTAGTGGTCAAGGCGAAGGTATTTTCGGCAGTCCCTACGCTACTATGGAATACATCAATTCACATAAGTGGATACTCCTTATTTGATTGTGAAATTAACCTGCATTCGATTATGTAAAACGAATTTGCTCATTATCACCTAAAGCTTTTGATACTCGACAGGCAACAACGGTATATATGTTGTTAACCGTTGTTGTGCTTGTTTTAATCGTATTCGTCTAAAAACCATATAAACTCATATTTATATTACTCGTATATTTAGTATCTGTACATATGTAATTTTTAAGGATTTGATTCTATTTCTGAATAATGTAGGCACGGTAGCGGATAACATACGATATGGACCAAAGTTGAGAGGCAAAAAACTAAGTGACGATGAAGTGTTGAAGTTGCTAAGCCTGGCTGATATGGATGCCACATTCCTTAACCAAAAGGCTAATGAACTCTCTGTCGGACAACAACAACGTGTTGCTCTTGCTCGAACCCTTGCTAACAACCCCGAGGTATATACTCCTCGATTGATCAATAAATCTCGACCTAATCGTTCTCGTTTTTCTAAGCAGCAATTTACATTACATTTTAGATTTTACTTATGATATGAATACGTAGTATACATTTTGTTTTTTTGGAAACAGTAACAATAGGAAGCTACAAACTTTGAAGTCTAATATCTATATTCTGATTTACCCTAGAAACGAGGAACATCATCACTCATACTCTACTCCTTTCATCCCAAAAAAAAGTTCTCTTTCTAATTTTGCGTAGATTTAAAGTGTGGTAATGAAAATGAAAAAAAAAAATTGAAAATCACTTGTTAAAACTTAGGGTAAATTAAATATAACACCCTTTTATAACATTTTTTTTTTTTTTTCAAATTAACCCTCTTATATGTTATTTTTATAACATAACCCGTTTTAAAACACTTTTGTTTTAAAAATCACCCCCAACGTCAAATTTTCTTACTTAAAAATGGCAATTAAAGACGTTATATGGATGCCCCTTCCAAGTTACAACCACCAATGTCTAAAATATGTTAATACCTCTTGAGAAATTCCTATTTAAGGGTGTGAATATTTCATTTTTAAGTAACATATTTCGACGTTGGGGGTGATTTAGAAACAAAAATGTCTTAAAAGGGGTTATTTTGAAGAAAAAAAAAAGTGTTATAAAAAGAGGTTATATTCAATTAACCCTAAAACTTACTACAAATAGAAAGGCAACACTTAATTTGGGAAAAAATTTGATGAAACTGGAAAACTTATTTTGAGAATGAAAAAAGTAATATGAAACCAACATCTACAAATTTTTAAATTGTGAATTGTAAATACAAACTTTTTATTTCACTTGTTGATAGTACTTATTTGTTCAATTGAGTTGTATCGCACAAACATTAAAAAAGAGCTATAGAGTATCTTTGCTTTAAATTTCTTATTATGCTAAATCACCAAGATACCTTTATATATAAACTCCCTAACTTTATTCTCATAAGGTGTATTCTTATTTTATTATAAGTTGTCTTTATGGAGGGACATATACAGTATAACGAAAAGTAAAAGTGTTATTTTCCACTTAAATTAATCATTTGAATCATTTCAATTATATAATTATTATAGTTACATGTGATTTTATTTAATTTTATCCATCTTTATAAATACATTAAGAATATTATAGAGTTTATAACCTTTTACAGTGTGTAATTATAAATATGGATTTGTATGGTGTGCATTGACATATATGGCATGAATCGGACATCATCAATACAGTTGATCTGAGTGTAGAAGGTACAATTTAAAAACGTATTATTAATGTAATAAAACCGTTCTGGTTATACCTTAAACTTTGTTTATGATTGTCATTAAATAAGATATAGAAGCAATTATATATAAAATCGTTGTATGTTCAACAACGTTATAGGAAATAGACTAGTAATTTTATTAAAAGACGCTAATACTTGAGTTCGTGTGCAATGTACGTGAAGGTATTGTTGTTAGATGAGCCAACAAGTGCATTGGACCCAATATCAACACAAAACATAGAGGATGCCCTAGTGAAATTGAAGACGACGCAAGGGATGACTGTCGTGATGGTGTCTCATAGTATAAGACAAGTTCAAAGAATAGCGGACATAGTTTGCCTTTTGGTTAATGGAACCGTTGTTGAAGTGTTGAAACCCCATGAATTGTCTCTTGCAAAGCATCCCATGGCTCAAAGATACCTTGAACTTAGTTGATGTGTACTTAAAGTTTGTTATGTTTCATGTTGTGAAAGGCCTAATAATGTATTTGTAATTTGAGAGTGTTTGTAAAGAATGCATTATTGATGAAATAGATTTAATGTTGATGAAATATGACTGATCATTTGAAAGAGTATAAAGAGGGTGAAAAGGGAATTGAATTCTATCTATTTCCAACAAAGAAATGGATTATCCATTTGTCATTCGAAGGCTAAAATATGGTGATAAGATCAGGGGCGAAGCTAGACCCGACAAACCGACCTGACCTGATGGTTACGGTCATGTTCGACAAGCTGACCTGACTTGACCCGACAAGCTAGACCCGAAATGGTTATGCTATTTTCTGTTTCAGTTCGATTTCGGTCATATTCATTTTGTTTAACAACTTTATTTGGTTTATGCTATTTCGGGTTGGGTACGGTTTAGATTGGGTCAACATCAATTCAGTTAAGTTTCAGTTCATATATTTTTTAAGTTAAGATTAAAAAAAATCATCTAAAATTAAAGATACTTTGCAATTTAAATGTTAAAAGTAAAAAATATTCTTAATAAACTAAGAATCAATGTTAAAATACATAAAATATATGTGTATATATGAAAAATAAATATTAATAATTTGGGTTAATCGGTTAATTCTTATCGATTCTGATATATTCAGGTTCGATTTTCATTCGGTTATTATAGAATTCAGTTCAGTTCCGGTTCAATTGGATGAGGTCGGGTTTCGGTTACTATATTCAGATTACTTATATCGGGTGTTCGATTGGTTATCAATTCGGATAATTTCAGTCGGTATTTCGAATTATGGTTTATTTTGCCAGGTCTACTCTCATAGCCTTTGTGATTAATTTAATTCGTTTTTTTTTCATATGCTTTGGTTTATGAATTTTATTCATTGCTTTCATGTATCATGTACCCCGTAATTAAATACTGTTATATGCTATTTTATTTTCAATTGTTTAGATCTTAGACAAATACTTGTGTGAGTACAGCCTCACAATAAGTTTATTGTGAGTCCTCCCACATAAGTGCTAGAGTAGTTATTTAGTACGGAGTAGTTTTTTTTTCCTTTTTTTGATTTATTTGTTTGTGACTCACACTAATTTAGTGTGAGTACGATCTCTCAGTAAAATTACCCTAGATCTTAGCATATTGTATTGAGTAGTGACCTAGTTAATTTAATTTTATAGCATGATATTTATTGATACATACAAAAGAAAATATCTTTTACAAATGCATTCTTTTTCCGTGTTTTCGATTAAATTTGATGTTGTTCACATATTCATATGTAATTTGACAATGTGTGTATTTTATGTTAATTTGATGTTGTTTACAAATGACTCTATTGATTCACGAAATATAACTCTTGAGTACAATTGAAATATGCTGAAATTTAATTCACTATAATTAAAATATGAAAAATTCACTTATTAATTATATTCCAAAAATAAACCCAACTACAAGGAGAATCTGAACATTTAGACGTATCAAATCAAATTGCTTGAGTACATGATTTCTCAATACCTTGTGATTATTAGGATTGCAAATGTGACATTTGTGAGTTTTTTTTTTTTTTTTCAGGATGCCTTAGATAATTATGTATGATTGAGATTTGAGACGATGCAACTATAAGGATGTATTTCATGTATTCTTTGTTTAAGTTTCAAACTTGATTGAATCTATATATATACTCCGCTCCATATGCTATCTCTAAAATGATCAGAGTTCTCATGAATGATTATCATATCACTCAGGAGTAAAAAGTTTAAATACTCTACATTTAAAACTTACAGAATTAACATTTATACGGCATATATCGCTATGTCACCAATAAAATTGTATATATATTTTTATGTTATAAACCTTTCATTAGATTAAAACAAATGCTCAACAAAATCTCAATCTCAATTACATACTAACAAAATCCTAAGAACAATCTATTGTCAAAAAAATACCTATATGCAATTATGATTATTATTATTGTTATCGTTATTATTACTCTCTCCCTTCAAGTTCAAACACTATATTATGTTATTGTCTATTTGTCGAGTCGTATTTTGCAACAATAATATCTATAGTTACATATTATAAAAAAAAATTATACAAATTCAATTTTAGTATTATACTTAAGAAGATGAATAAAATAAAATCGCACATGATTATATTATTCTCAATTATATATCAACCATAATATCGAAATTTCTCGAGTACATAAATAGTGACAAATAGTATTATACAGTGTTTAAATTTAAAGGAAAAGAATATTATTATTATTATTACGGAGTATTATACAATGATTAATTTAAAATTTAATCAAATACTTTAACTTGATATTTACCCAATCCGCACCAAAAATAATTTGGTGAAACAACCTCATGGTTTGGGCTTGAATTAGCTAAAGTTGCAACTTACAAGTTGTAAAATCCCCAACTCCCGAAGGTTTAAGCTTTTTTCAAAGCCCCTAAAAAAAACCACACTCTCTTTTCTTTCTTCATTCATTCAATTTCTTCCCCAATTATTTTTGTATTACCTCTAATTAGGTATACCATCATGTTCAAATTTTTCATCCATCTTTTGATTTCCCCGTATTGTGGATGCATTTTGTAGTAATTTATGTTTGTTTCTGAGTTTCGTTACTCTTTTTTGCAGATGTTTAATTGAAGTTTTGCTGAAGTTATAATTTAAAAATGAGTTGGAGGAATCAATTGAGGTTTTTAATTAAGAATTTGGGGAAAACAGTCGATCATAATCTCACCGGAAATCGCAATTTCCGCACTTTGCAAGCACCAATTCTTCATTTCGGTGGGGGTTTTTTTTTTTTTTTTTTTTAAAAATTATAAATATTATCATTTCGTTTATTTTAAGCTTAATTAGATTAACAATCAAGAGCTAATTAGTTTTAAAAGAACGCATTTTGCTGAGTAATTAGGGTTTATTATGATGAATAAGCTATGAATCGATGGATTTTCTGTTGTCATTTGGTTTATTTTAAGCTTAATTAGTTTTAAGAATCTATTATTTGAAATTAGGGGCTATTTAGTTTTAAAAAGAACACATTTTGCTAAATAATTAGGGTTTAATATGATGAATAAGCTATGAGTTGATTAATTTTCTGTGGTATTTATGTTTTAGTTGATGTGTTTATTTTAGGTGAATCAAGGTCATTGAAGTTACCTTGTGAAAATGTAGCAAGGCCTTTGCATCAATACTTTCAACAATTGGTAAAGATTGTTTCTTTTGTTGTTAAACTTATTGTTTGTACTCATTTTTCATCATTTAATTTGTTAGATGCTTCATCGTTGTTGTTGCCTGTTGGTTGGGGGCGTAAGTGTAACCGAGCCAATGTAAGGTCAAACCCGTGATTGATTCTTTCGTTTGTTCGATTTGTTGTTTTGACTAGTATCGACTCTTCAATTGTATGTTTCTTGCTTGTTGTGGGGGAATGAGTTAATAAATTCCGTGTTTGGGTGCTGAATGATTGAGGGTTTAACTTAAGTATGACCCGTTTGGCGGATTTAGGATTTTAATGTATTTTGTGAATTAAGTTTTATATTGGATTGGATTGGTGTATTTTCGCGTGACTGCCCTAGAATATAGATTTGTTTGGATGAAACAATATGGAGATAGGGGGAGGGGAGAGAAATGGAGAAACGCAATTTCCCTTGTTTGCTTAGTTTAAAAGGCTTAATTCGCATCAAGATGACAGAGCCCATGGTAACGAGGTGCAAAGTGCAGGGCAAAATCATGCGTCTTGCATTCTTGAAATAGAATTTTATGCAATAGATCGTTGAGATTTTAAAGCTGGCTAAACGAGCCAAGGCAAATCTTATCGTTAAACATCAGAATCAGATGAAAAAGATATGAAATTGCATCCTAGTGTACCTTGCTAGTGGTGCCTTGTCTACAAGGCACACACCACGAGACATTTTGGCTCCGTAGTTGAATCCAAATATAGGGTTAACGTTAGGGTAGAATGGTATATTGAGGAACCTTTTTGATTAATAAAAAGTTAATCCGTAATTTGTTTGTTGGTAGTGTCAAACGTCAATCGAGTGCTTTGGCTATGATTTATTTTGGTTATTTGATTCATAAGGTCATAATGTAGGGAATTTCTACATCGAGGATGCTTTCAGACTCATCATCTGATGCAACACCAATCTCTTCTCCTTTGATACCGATTTCAGCAGCCAGAGCTCAAGAGAGCAAAACTCAAGCTGAAAATCAGCCTGTGAAACCAAAGCCTGATAAGGTTCAAGCGGTTTTGAAGAAAATAAAGCAGGTATTGAACTTCTTTCCTTTGCATCACAAACTTTGGTCGTTTGGGGATCCTTGAATTTTTTTTTTTTCTTGGGGTTTTCTTTGTTCAAAGATTCTTTAGATCAAGAAATAAACATTTTCTGTTGCCATATTGTTTTCTCGTACTTATTTGTGACTATTACAATTGCCTGTATGACTTGCGCGCTCAAAAGATGTCGATTTTTTGTCTTTGGAAAATATTTTCTATCAATATAAAATAGTTGCAACATATTGAAAACAATTGCATGAAAATCAGTTGTTTTAATAAATAAAACGTGACATCTTTTTCATATCATCAGTCATATATTTGGAGAAAGTGATAATCGGGAAATGGTTGATCCTCAAAGTCAGATGGGGACGATAAATTTGGGATATGACTTATGAGTAGTAGTTTTGAGCACGTTACTGGAATATTAAGCCCTCATGATGACTGTGTTTGCTCAAGTCTCGAATTCCTGAATGCGCAATGTTAGCAAATTTTGACCAAATTTTGTTCTTTCTAGAGCCCGAAAAAGGTAAATTTAGTTGCTGCTTTGATTCGTGGAATGCGAGTGGAAGATGCATTGATGCAGCTGCAAGTGACCGTGAAGCGAGCTAGTAAAACCGTCTACCAGGTCCCTTTCAAACTATTGCTGTCTAATTAATTTTCTGTTGTCGGTTTGTGGAAGTTCAATAATACAAGAACAGCATTAAATGAACAGTCAAATTTTGAATGACAATAGTTAGCTATCGAGTTTGATTTGGTGGTGAAATCGGGTTTCAGCTACCGGTTTTAAATTTTCTAATCAATAAACACTTGTACGAGTATTTGCTTATGAGTGGCATTTTCGTTTCTGCAAACTTGGTGAATTACTGCCCCACATGGCTATGTATGTTTGTGGCCTTCATACAGAATTTCAAGTGAAGAACTATACGGAGTAGTAGGGAACTTTGATATTAGTATTCTACAATTTGGGACAATATTTATTTTGCTCCTTGTATCGCTGCACTTGACTGCACTTAGATCTAGCAAAATTGACCCGAATCATGATCCAAAAAGAACTTGAAAATGACCCAACAAACCCCGCCCGACCAGAAAAGAACCCAACTCAAAATTGACACGATACTCGAAAAGTTACTCGAAATAGCTAATGAGTCCAAATGTTGACTCAAAATGACATAAAACGATGCAAGGTGTCTGGACCCGAAAATGACCAAATAACCATTTCAGCTAAAAATGACTTGACCCAAAACAACCTGTTTCATTCTCAACCCAAGTGACCCGTTTGCCAATCTGATTAACCCTTTTGCCAGATCTAGCTGCACATCTGAGATTTGATAGTCTAATTTGAATTTTAGCTGCTAATCCTTATACCTATTTTTGAATGCAAACTATTTTCATGTGCCCATGCAGGTAGTTCATTCTGCTCGTGCAAATGCCGTCCACAATCATGGATTAGATCCAGATCGGCTTATGGTTGGTAGGTCTCTCTAGCAAATCGACCCCTTCATTCAATCTAGGGTTAACCATTATGACGTCATTAGAAGCATTTTTCAGAGTATACAGTAGATTTGTTCTATCCCTATCGTTGCTAAAACGTTACATGCCGTCTTTGCTTATGACTGCTATCATCATACCTTACTTTGGTAAAATTGATTTCTTGTTTCACGATATCTGTTTTTCTACAGCCGACGCTTTTGTGGGGAAAGGATCCTTTAAGAAGCGGATGAGTATCCATGGCAAAATGAGACACGGGATAATGATGAAACCTGAGTGCAGGTTGACGGTGGTTGTAAGAGAATCTACACCAGAAGAAGAAGCCAAAATCGCTAGAATCAAAGTCAACCATTTCTTCAAGCTCACCAGGAAAGAAAAAAGGTTGGTCCCTCATAAGCTTATTGAAAGTAATCCCGTTTGGGAGAGGAGGAACAGAGGTAGTCGTGAAAAATCAAAAGGCGTTGCATGAAACCGTTGCTTTTTTGTTCTGCTCGAGCACATTTCGTAATTCCTCCTGCCGTAGGGGTGTAAGACGAGAATATTTTCAATTGCTATCTCGATGAACAAATTTTCTTCCTCATAAAAGTGCATGTAATTTCATGATTTTTTCGAAATTAAGAGGTTGAATCTGGATAATTTCCCAAATTAGAAATTCTAGCGAACTTTCATGTTGTTTGAGTTTGATCATAATCAGATTGTCTCGTACGGCTTGGGATACTTGGTCGAAAAAATCGGTTGTGAAAATAATGCCGTGTTATGGATTATGGAGTATTGTATAAAAATTGGCCATCAGGTATATGCCACTATTAAAAAACCCACATCGATGATCCAATAACACAACTCAACGTCGTGAGTTTTTTTTCTTTTTCCAGTTCTAGTTAACGACAAATTGTCGACATGTGCCTTTTCGGCTTAATTTTAGTTTTAACAAGTCCGTTCAGCTTTCATAAATTCAGCTCTATCCTAACAAACACAAATTTACAAATAAATAAGTTCGTTCTAATTCTTGTTAGTACAGTTCAACTCATATAAGTTAAGCTTTAATAATAAAAAAAAAAAAAACAGGCCGACATGTATGTTGTCTCATGGAGTATTAAATAATACTCCGTATGATATTAATAAATTTTATTTATGAAAAAAAAAAATTGTACATGGAAAAACAAATACTCAGCAACTAATTGCTACATCCGTCTCAATCGATTGTATTATCGTCAAACAAAATTTCCAATATTTATCATAAAATAAACGTCAAATATCACATCTTTATTACTATACTAAAAGGGAGTTCATACTGATGTCATGTTTGCCACATGTCAATAATCTGTGAGTTTTTTCCCCGCCAAAGTCCTATGCTGATGTCATAATTACATAATATATATAAAAAATATATTGAGCTTCAATTTGAAGGTCTTCAACTTGATGAATTTGTAGTTGGTCTTCAACTTGAAGGTCAACTTGAAGGTCTTGTAATTAATCTTCAACTTGTTGATCTTCAAGTCTTGTAATTGATCTTTAACTTGAAGGCCTGTAGTTTAGCTTTCTTTAGTTCTTCTTCTCTCTAGCTTTCTCCTCCTTGAAGATTTTCTCTTTTGAAATTCTTCCTCCTCAAATGAATGAGGATGAGGAGTATTTATAGAGATGCTCCCATCAAATTTCTCCTTTGATTCATTTATGGGCTTTAGTTAATGTATTGAGCCCATATATGGACCAGCATAGTATTTTGGCCCAATTTGAGTATTTTTCGGGTTTATGATACAACTGTCCAGCTTGCGACTCGGGTCAAATCCTTTTATTTTATTTGGGGCAATTAATAATTAAATTGAGCTAAAATTACGTATTAACCCAAAATAATGTATATAATTAATTTATCGGCACATAATAAATTTTTGGTGCCTACAAATTGCCCCCTCAAGACTGTAGCACGTATGCTGTCATGTTGCTGACGCGTCGTGGTCTCGATTCACTTTACTTGTCGCTCTCCTTTATGACTTGAGAATCAGAGCGGTCCTGAGTGAGTTCTGATACTTGGACTTTGAAAGTTCCGACATGTATATTTTGGCACCATCGTATATTCACTTTATTTATCGCTTTTCGTAGAGCGTGTAAATTTTCGGCGCCACTGTATTATTTATTTTGACGGGCAACCCTCAAAGTATTGGCTCAATTTTACAAGACATGGAGTTGTGAGCTATTGATCGTTGCTTGGGCTGAAGTTTCATGCTTTAAACGTTCTCCTCTTATTTTAGGACAAACGGGCTTGAAAGATACAATAGCCCAAAATCCACTTCTTTGATTAAATTGTAGAGCAGTACAGGAAACACAGCTCATCACTTACCCTAGAACCTTCCTCCACCAAATTCCTTCATCTTCCCCGTTCATTCTTTCCGATAGTACGACGACAGCTTGAGAAAGACAAGTGTTCTTCATCCCTTCACTCTTCAATATGATGACAAAATATAGGGTTTTCTGCAAAAATTCTATATATACCTACCCTTTCATCCTCAGAATTTTGAAGCAAAGCACACCATCACTTCCTCAAATTTCAGTCTTTTCCTCTTCTCTTTTTTGGTTGGTGTGGATCTCAAGGATTGCCGTCTGGTGGTCGGAGCTCGGGGCCGTCTTCCGAAGCTCGGAGCTGCCCCCTTTCTTTGTTCTGCTGCTTTTCGTGGGTATGAAGCTCCCTTCCTTTTTTATTTTGATTTTGTTTTGGTGATGATTCTCACAACTTTGATAATCACTACAACAATTGATCACTTGGGCCACGATTTATGCCACGGAAATTCGTGGAACATGGCAATTTTTTATGTAGCCACGGGAAAAACTATTTTACATGGCCACGGGAAAATTTTATGCCACGGAAGAAACATTTCGTGGCCAAAAATCACTTGCGCCACGGAAAAAGTTATAAACGTGGCAAAAACGTTCATTTAGCCACGATTATAACTTTATCCGTGGCGCAAGTGATTATTTGCCACGGGCTCATTTATCCCGTGGCAAAAAATTTCTTGTGTAAACATATTAAATTAAAATTAACATGTCCGGAAATAACAATAACATAAACTAATACTCCGTATATGATAATAAGCTCATTTATGCCATATTAAATCAACATTAATATGTAACATAATAAAGTTAACATAAATTGATACATGATCATACGTGTTTTATAAAATACTTTCAAAATATTTCCTGTTTCGGTACAATCACTATTTAAATATTTAGTGAAAGATACCCATTAATCTCAGTTGTTTTTTCTATAAGTATATTTTAAATTTTCTAGGATACACATATAAACTATTTTATTTCCATTAAAATACTTAAATATTTGAGAAACACATCGCATGATTTTATTTTATATGTTCATGACGTAAGTGTTACAACTTCATCCTTAAATAGTAGAGTGAAAATATGTTTTTAAGATACACAATGTTTTTTTAATATTTTAACGCGTTTATTCCGAAAAATTTGATAAAAGTTATTGCATAAAAGAATGTCTAAAAAAAAGTTCAAGATATAAGAAAGAAAAAAAACATAAGCTCAATAAAGTTAATTATACAAAATTTATACTTTGTACGTTTATCTAAAATATTGTTTGATTTAAATAATATAGAAAAACAATTAAAACTTTATAAATATCTAAAATTATTAGTCTAAGAATTTTAAAAATAATAATATTATTAATTCAAATATTACATTAAAATAGCAAAAAAGTAAACAATTTAAAGTTTAAATAAATATTGAGTACACAAATAATCAAAAATTTCTAAGTGGCATAGTGGTTAATACCTCATCAACTAAATGAGAGGTCAAAATGTAAGACACAAAATGATTCGCCACGTGATTATCCGTGGCAAAAAACATACATTTAGCCACGGGATAATACGTGGCAAAAAAAATGAAATTGTGCCACGAATTAGTTTTCCCCGTGGCTATTTATTTGTCACGGCCACTTGCGCCACGACCTAAATTTCTGTGGCAAAATGTTATAGCCACGGAAAATTTTACTTGCGCCAGAAATTTTGTCGTGGCGCAAGTGACAAATTGTAGTAGTGAATGGTGATGATTAATAGTGATGATTATTTTGTCCCCTCTGCCTTTTTTTTTTTTTTTTTTTTTTTTTTGATGATGGATGATACTGATGAATTTTTTTGTTTTAATAGAGATGTGAATTTTATTTTGATGATAAAGATGTAGACTTTGTTTTAGTTAAGCATTTTTTGTTTGAAAAGGTCTGGGCTTTTTAGGATATGGGTTGTGTTTTGATATAATTAAGCTTGAAACTGATGAATAAGATTGCAAGTTTAGTAGTAGAGATATAAATTTTGTGACTTTCGTATTTCTCTGCTCTTTTCTTTTATATGGAATTTGTTTCGATAGAATATGACTTGATTTCGGTAGTGTTTATTGTTTCATTATATTTCTTCCTCGGTCTTACTTTTAATCGAGTCTTCATCTCGACTTTACTGAGTCCTCGTAGAAGCTGATCTGTTGTGCCTTGTTGTAATTATCCCTTTTTTTTCTCGGCCTCGCTTTATCAAGTCTCTGTCGTGACTCTACTGCCTTTCTCTGCACTTGTTGATCACTTTCGGTCGAAACTGACTCAATCTTTTTTTTTAAGACTTCGATTTTCTTCAATTGATTTCTAAGCTGCATTCGAGTCCCCTGATATTTGTGTTTGCTTCCACGTGTAGGTGCGCAATGGTGTGCTTTAAGGAAGTGACTGTGAGAGGCTCCCTGTATCTTTACGTTTTGGATTGAGATTCCGACTTACTCAAAGAAGGGACCCCTTTATTATCCACCAGTCACTATATGACCCCGAAGACGGCGCCGTTCAGATCAGGGAGGCGGATTTCCCTCGAGAGCTATCACGCAAGGTGGAAGATTCTCACGAACGCAGCCCTTCCTCCTACACCCTACGGAGTACGATGAAGACACAAGTAAACAAGGACTCAAGGTTCGAGCTGCTCGGTCGTAGAATTATATCGGGAAACAAGAGGTGAAAGTCTAATTGTGTGAAGCTTTGTGGCGCTTTCGAGTATATCCCGGGGTATTGGGAATGGACAGAAGACGTGCTAGCCCGTTTCAGTAGGCTCCTCACAGCCTGCTCTCTTGAATCAGCCGTGTATGCTTCTCTTTACTCCTATGATCGAGATGTCCAAATTTTACACGCATTTTTTGAAGGCTGGTGTGTGCTGAAACAAATACTTTACACACTACTCAAGGCGAACTTTCCATTTCCTTTCGAGACCTTTACATGCTTGGTGACCTCCCTATTCAAGGTGAAGTATATGATGAAACGATCCCAAGATTGAACGTGCTGAAAGGCCATGATTCTGGAGGAATTAGAAGAGTTCCGAAAACTTGCGAGCATTTATTCGTGGCTTACCATCTTTTAGTGAAAAGATCTCAAGGCCAGAGTAAAGTTTCTGCCTCTAAGTGGATATCTTTCTGGTACAGGAAGGAAATGGTTTATAAACCCCCCGAGCAGGCAGGACGCAAAACCTTGAATCGCCCCAAGTCAACCGAAAACCCGAATGGAAAGATAGCACCACAGCCAACCAATGAATGGACCTTTGCTGAGAAAGAAGTGTTTAACGAAGTTGGTGTTGACAGAGCTTCACGAGAGAAGACCTATCTCGCGGCGTTTTTATCATGTTGGCTATGCGTTTTTGTTCTGCCGAAGAATGAAGACCGTTCGATTAGGCCTACTACTTTCGAGATAGCAAGTTTGATGGCAGAGGGCCGAACTTTCAGCTTAGCGATCCCGGTATTGTCTAGCATTTATAGCGGTATTCATGATGTAATCAGCCACCCGAATCCCTCATTCTCTTATGCCACTTTCCCTGCCCATTATCTCTATGG
Source organism: Dianthus caryophyllus (assembly GCA_023091065.1). NCBI lineage: Eukaryota > Viridiplantae > Streptophyta > Magnoliopsida > Caryophyllales > Caryophyllaceae > Dianthus > Dianthus caryophyllus. The sequence continues at coordinate 11,255,178 of CM041519.1, forward strand.
CTGGCTTGCTCACTATTTCGGGACACACCACGATGTGGACCCGCCTCCTCAAGGTCCCGCAATGGTGATATACTCCGGAGCAAGTGGGGCGAAAGCCTGTAAACCGGATAAGGCTCGTGAGCTTATCCATGAAGGTACTGATGTTAATATCAGTTGTTTCACGTTAAACCAACACGAGATGGAATCTATTATTGATAATGGAGGCCTAGATCCGGTCAGATTTGGCTATTTAATATCACTACGAACCTTGTACTTACCATTACGTAGAGGTAATTCCTTCCGTATTGAGCCTTAAGCACCTTATCGTTTTAGCCGTCAATTTGGTTTCCGTCAAGATTGTCCTAGTTCATTGCCTCGTACTGTTGATCATTGCACCGTCCCTCGTAGTGACGCGTTCAAGTATTGGAGGCTCTCAATGTTTTCGTGCAGCAAATCTCGAGTTCTTCTTCCGAAACCCGTGTCTGACTGGTGCGCGGATACCACCTCTAGTTTTAAGAAGTGGTGGATGAATGTTGGGATAAAAGACCTAAGGCTGAATATTGGAGCCCTTTTACCTGAAGCTGAAAACGACCCAAAATCGGGCAAAGGTTTGAAGGATAAAGCTACTGTAAAAACACTCGAGGTGCGCTGGAATGGGTTCGCGAAAAAGGTGTATGAACGAGGTAGGCCAGAGCACGGATCGGATATCCGATCCAAACTGACATTTCGGATCGGATATCCGTATCCGAAAATCAATTTTTTTGAATATCCGAGATCCGATCTGAACATCTTCGGATATCCGAAATTTAATATCCGAAATTTTCGGATCAGATATCCCGGATATCCTATATCCAAACTAGCTTTTTGAGGGCTTTTTCACAACAAATTTAGAAATTTGAAGAATGCTACATACTCTAGGCTATAGCATCTTTTCAATACATGACAATAATCATAAAACGAAAATTAAAATGTTCAATAGACGGCGACAAGTGAAACGCACACGGCGGCGGCGGCGGCGGAGTACACACGGTGACAATGGCGGTGGAGTGCACACGGTGCCGACAAATTCAAGTCGAAGTAGTGCCGGTGGTCGACGACATGTTTGAAGAAGTGGTGGCCGGAGGTCGACATGTTTGAAGAAGAAATGGTGGCCGGAGGTCGTGATTATGGGGGTGGACGGTGGGGGATTTGAGATCTGAAATTTTGGTTTTTAGGGTTAGTTTAAGAGAAGGGAAAGAGAGATGAAAGAGTGAATGAAGCAAAGGGTTATTTACTGGAGTTTACTCCGTTTTTTTAATTGATTTCAAAGGAATTTTTTTTTTTTTTTTTTTTTTTTTAACTTGAAATTTCTTATATTTTGTTTTTTCGGTAGTAACTTTCGGATAATTTCAGATATTGGATATCGGATATCCGATATCCATATCCGAATATTTCGGATATTTTTCGGATATCGGATATCCGATTTTAATATTTTTAATATCCATCGGATATCCGATATCCGAAACTTTCGGATACGGATATCCATTTTTTTTTTAAAAAAACGGATCGGATATCCAAATTTTTGGATCGGATTTCAGATTTTAAAATTCGAATTTTAGATATTCGGATATTTTGCTCAGCCCTAGAACGAGGGCCCGAGTAATGATGTTGACCTGGAAATTGACCCAAAACACGAGCGTGGCCGTAGAGTGAAGACGCCAGACCGTGCTCTTGCTGAAATTGACATATTCGCGCGACTTTTTGATGATGTTCCGAGTTGCTCTAACTTCCCGTCTCAACCACTGGTATTTGCATTTGCCCTCTCTATTTTGTAAGAATTGATTTTGTGATATGTGAATTTTATCTTGTGAGGCGACTGTCGACAATTTTTTTGAATTACTACGGATTCTGGATTTGAAAGCACGTGCGAATTGGTGGTTTTTTTTTTGTGTTGAAAGATTTATCCTTGGATAAATCACTCGATTCAAACCTGCTTCACGCGTCCTCTGTTTGCTGCTCATGAGCTTGGGGTCGAGTCTTTTTTTTTTCGACATTGTTGCTGCCCCCTACAGACCACTTCTTGTCTACTGCCCTTTTTTTATCTCAATGTTCTAAGTAATTTGAAGCTTTCCCTTGTTTTATTATTCTCGATTTCTTTGCGGTTACTAATCGTAACTTCCAGACGCGCAATTTCAGCTCGTGGGTTTCAGTTTTATTCATTTTTTTTTTCTCCACTTTGTCTGAATCTTTTCAGGGTGGTGACTTGAACTTGGAAGTGGGGTCGATAATTCCGGTGAGCAACCCCACCATCCTGCCACTGAAGCGCCCCTTGAGGCTGATTGTCGGAAGAGGTAAAGAAGTGGCGTTGCTGGATAAACCCGCCCCAACTAATGTTGATCATCACATGGAGCCTCAATATAGTGACACTGGAAGTTCGTTCCTTGACGTTGAAGAGAGCTCCGTGGCTGGGCCTATTACTATTGCGTTTGAGAACGCTACTGCTGTTCAAGAAGATGCTGTTCAAGAAGCTGCTGCCGCTGCTCCTCAACTTGCTACTGATGCTCCTCAAGTTGCTGCTACTGTTGCCCCTCGGTCTGAAATGACCACGTTTTTGCTGCCATCGAGCTACCATGATATCGTCATGAATGCTTTAAAGGAAATACATTTGATGTTCCTTGCGAGATTGAAGAATGCGAGCCTTTGGGAAGTTGAAGGGGTCGCTGCGCGTGCTCATGAAAGCTATGATAGCATTCATTATCCCAGAGGTGACCCAACCCCCTTGAAAAGGCAAGTTGATGCTTACGTTGAAGCCGTGAATTTCTTTCTTTCGTTAGAGCAGGCTCGTGAAAGACGTTATACTTCTGGCCAAATCGAGCAGCTCATCATTACCCAAAACACCGAGATTGATCGTGCCAAGGCCTCTGCCAATGAGATCCTCTTAGAGCGCGTTGCGGCTGCGAAGTAATACTCGAGTGTCGTGGCCAAAGTGAAGAGCTTGCAAGCGGAACTGAAGGAAGCTTGTGAGGCAGCGGATAAATTACAAGAGGGGCTGAAAACTAAAGACCATCACATGAGTGTACTCAACGCACAAATCGAAGGCATTGAGAAGGCCATAACCGATCTTGAGGCTCAGTAGAGCTGTCAAAAAATGACCCGACCCGAAAAACCGCCCGAAACCCGCCCGAAAATAACCCGAAAATGACCCGTTATCATAAACCCGAACCCGAAAGTGACCCGACCCGTAAATAACCCGTAATTTCCGGGTCGGGTCGGTCATCCGCAGATCAACATAAATAACCCGTTATAAAAAAAAAAAACAACGTTTTGTTAAAAAATTGTGGCCTGAATGCCTGATTAATAAAACAATTATATTTTAAGGAGCTTGCTTTTTTTTAAGGACAAATAGAGGACACCGATGTTGATGGTTTCTGGCCCACGATGGTGGTGGTGATCATAGTTACCTCGACACGTCACTCCGGTGACGTGTCGCGTGTCAACCCGACACGACGTCGGACACGACACATGACACGTCCCAGACACGGGTTGTTTCCCGTCGACACTGACACGGTATGACACGTATTCTCAGGTCGGAGATAAAGGAAAAAAGACTTACATTTTCACTTGTAAACTAACAAGGTCGCTTTAATTAGAGTGTTGAAGACTTTAGTCTTGAAAAAGGAGGAACAAAAAAGGAAGAACAAAGAGATTTTATGGTGTAAAAGTCGAAATCCTGAAGTTGAAGGGTTGAAGATGAGAGAAAGCGGCGATGTTCACTTTTTCAGTTAGGGTTTGATGAGTGATGACCTTTGGGCTTTGGCTATTATATTTATTATTATATTATTATTATATTATTATTATTATTACATTTACTCCATGTGCTTGGTACTTGCTTGGTACTCTGTACCAATTTAATTACGGAGTTTTTTTTTTTTTGTTTTTTTTTTTTTTTAAGTTGTACGTAGTACTAAATAATTACTATACTACGGAGTACTAAATACAATGTATAATAATTACTTTATTCAACGCCGTGTCGTGTCGGTGTCTAAAATGTTGGTCAAGACACTTCGTTGACCGTGTCCCCGTGTCTAGATTTTTTGGGATCTGCGTGTCCGACACTCCGGCACGTGTCCGACACGACACCGTGTCGCCGTGTCTATGTAACTATGGTGGTGATCTCTGGTAATGATGGCAGTGTTGAGCTTCGGTAATAGCGCGGTGGTCAAATCTGACGGAGGGAGCGACAAAAGACGGCGGTTTCCGATATGGATATAGCAGTCGACGAAGGATGGTGAAGAGTGTGGTAAATTTTTCATTGCTTTGAAGCTTTTTATTGAGATGATGTTGTGTGATAATGGAAATAGTAATAATAGGGAAAGGAGGAGAAGGTGAAAGGTGGAAGATATACGGAGATATAAGGGGTAAAAACTGGAAACACAAGTATTGGTATGTAGTGTATTGTGTAAGATATTAAGATTTGAGTGAAATATGTGAAAAATGAGTGGAGTAGGAAACACAAACGTGTACAAAGGAGGTCCTTTGGTTTTGATTTGTGATTTACTTGATTTTATTTGTTCCTAAGTTCTACCTACAAACTTTAATACGTAATACAGTATTACGTATTAAAGTTATCAAGTCGGATTTTAAGGAGCTTGCTTTTTTTTTTTTCTAGGTATGTATTAATGGACTGCGGTTGTAAACTTGTAATAGATTTGGCGGAAAGGCCAAAATGTGAAACACTTCGCTTTTGACTTTGAAGTGTTCCGAATTTTGTATAATGGAAATCGGATGGCTATTATTTGTTAAACTTGGTATTTTATAATCTAGCATTTGTAGAGATTAGCTAATGTTGTGGAATTCCAGTAAAGTGGCCAAGGGACAAATGGAGAAAGGAGAATGGATACAAATTGGATAATTATTTAGGGTTAAATCCACCATTTTAACTTGTCAAATGTGAGCATGTCACTAAATTGACTACGAGTCTACGACTACTATTTATACAAGATTTTACAAATGGTGATTGTTTGATTAATGAAATATGTAAAAATTGACTAGTAGGTAAAAAAATAAAAGATAAATTGATCATGAATTTTACGAGTAATTAAAAATATTGAAAAAAAAATCTCAAAATAGGAATGTTGAAAAAAAATAAATTATACAATTATTTAAAAGGCGTCATTGGGAAGTGAAACCCGTTTTGGACCCTAACCAGAAACCTGGAAAAACCCGACCCGTTCAAACCCGTACTTTACAAACCCGAAATTGACCCTAACCCGACCCGAAACCCGTATAAACCCGACCCGTACAAACCCGTATTTTACAAACCCGAAATTGACCCGACCCGTATTTTACCCAAACCCGAGATGACCGAACCCGTAACCCGCCCGCCCGACCCGTTTGACAGGTCTAGGCTCAGCCACTGATTAGTGCTGAAGAAGAGGCGGAATTCCATAGGCAAAAGGCTCATCTCGAAGAATTACGTGCCTCACTCGACATTAGTTTTTAGTCTTGTTGCGGAGCTTGATAACGGTTTCGCTAGCTTAACGTGTTGCTTGTAATAACTTGTAGGCTTTTTTTTCTTTGAATCATGGACTGCTATTTAGCCTTTTTGCGTAACTGAAGCGATGTCGATGCTTCGTTTGGAGGGCCGGCTGTTTGGCCTAATTTTAGACGGCCTATTTTTTTTTTTATTTTTTTTTTTTTGTGCTTTGTGTTATTTTATGCTTGTCTCTATTTATGTCCGTATTATTTCTTTTGGGAGCTTTGTTAGTCCTCCCTTTTTTTGACAGCATGTATAAGGGTAAAGACTTTAGAAGCTCCCCTTTTGGAAGGCTTTAATTTATATTATGGTGACTGATATGAAGTGCCTCCTTAGCTCCATTAACACGTTACTATTACTCTATATGTTGTTTGTACGTTTCTCGAAGTGAAAATAAAATTTTCGAACGAGTGAAATTTTTTGTGAGTGTCTCGAAACAAAAATAAATTTTTGAACGAGTGAATCTTTTTGAGTCTCGAAACAAGAAATAAAAGTTTTGAATGAGTGAGATTTTTTGTGTCTCGAAACGAAAAAAATAGAATTTTGAACGAGTGAATTTCTTTGAGTCTCGAAACGAAAAATATTATTTTTGAACGAGTGAAAGTTTTTTTTTTTTTTTGAATGTCTCGAAGAGAAAAAATAAAATTTCGAACGAGTGAATTTTTTTAAGTCTCGAAGCGAAAATAAATTTTCGAACGAGTGAATTTTTTAAGTCTCGAAGCGAAAATAAATTTTCGAACGAGTGTTTTTTTTTTGTTTTTGGAGTCTCGAAACGAAAAATATTATTTTTGAATGAGTGAATTTTTTAAGTCTCGAAGCGAAATTTTTTTTTGAATGAGTGAATGTTTTTTTGGTGTGGTTGCACTCGAGCGTCATGTATACTCAAGTTGCCTACGTACTCATAAAATACTTAAAAGTAAATTAAGAGATCAAGCCGACGTAATTCAGTTTTTTTTTTTTTTTAACCTTGAGTTTATTATTATTATTATTATTATTATTATTATTATTATTATTATTATTATTATTATTATTATTATTATTATTATTATTATTATTATTATTAGGCAAAATTACAAAAAACTATCTTATAAAACCAACTTTTTACTAATAACTACCTTATATAATTTTTTTTTCAAATAATTACCTTATAACGCTTTTTTTTTATTCAGATCACTACCTAAATGTTACAAATATTATGCATATCACTACCAAGTCACCTGAAAATGGTCTAAAAATTCAAAATTTTCGATAAATTTGACATAAAATACCCTGTTCGTCTATACTAAATATCATTGTTGTGTTGGGGAAGCCTAATAATGAGTGACAAAACGGTCAAAAAATATGTTGTTTTTTTGTTAAATGAAGTTTTCAAGCAAAGTGGTACCATTATGAATAAAAAAAAAGACGTTATAAGGTAGTTATTTTGCAAAAAAAAATTATTTAAGGTAGTTATTTGCAAAATGTTGGTTTATAAGGTAGTTTTTTTTGTAATTTTGCCTTATTATTATTATTATTATTATTATTATTATTATTATTATTATTATTATTATTATTATTATTATTATTATTATTATTATTATTATTATTATTATTATTATTATTATTATTATCATCATCATCATCTTGTGAAATATACTATTGTGTATTGTTTAGGAGAAAAGACACGCATTTGTATATATTTTTTTTGGTGTGGCTGCACACGAGCGGTGTGTGCACTCAAGCTGCCTACGTACTCATAAAATACTTGAAAGTAAATTACGAGATCAAGCCAACGTAGTTCAGTTTTTTTTTTTTTATCTTGAAACGATTTTTTTATTATATATTTTTTTACTATTATTATATTATTTTATATATTTTTTGATATTTTTTTTTTTGAATTATTAAAAACGTAGTATATTATTATTATTGTATTATTATTATTAGTAGTAGTATATATATTTTTGTGTGTGTTAGCAGTTTAAACTCGTGCTTAGGAGGATCCTTGTGCAGTTTTAGCTCTTGCTTAGGAGCATGGTGTCCTGTTGCTTCAGGTATAGTAACACTTCAGGAACATGCCATTAATTGGTCCTATGCGTACGCCGTCCTCATCAACTATTTTGTATGCCCCATTCGTGTAGACTTCTTGTACTACGTAAGCTAAGGTCCGTCTTACTTTGAGGTGAATTTGCCAACAGGTTTGTGAGAGGTGATGATTGGTCTACGCACAGCAATAACTATATCCCCTTTTTGGAATGCTCGTGGACGTACTTTCTTGTTAAACGCTCGTGTCAGCCGTGCTTGATAACACTGCGGCTTTTGTTGAGCTTCCAACCTTTTTTCGTCCAAGGCTTCTAGCTCTGCCAGGCGTAACTTGTCATTTTCAACTTCAGTAAGACCTTCTTGAATGGCGACGCGCAAAGATGGATCTGTTTTTCCCGAGGGAGTACAACTTCAACTCCGTATACGAGTGCATATGGTGTTGCTTACGTGGCTGTTTTGTACGTGGTCCGGTATGCCCACAACGCTTCACCAATTTTTTCGTGCCAGGCTCTTTTTGATTTTGCCACCACCTTGCTTAACAGGTTACGCAAGACTTAAATGAAAGTTTCGGCTTGTCCATTTGCGGGGGAATTGTATATTGACGACTTGTGCTGTTTGAAGCCGAGTCCTTCACATAAAGCTGTGATGATCTTATTGAAGAACGGCGTTCCATTGTTAGTTATCATTCGTTGTGGCGCACCGTATCTAAAGATGATTTGAGTTCGGATGAAGCTCGCGACGTTTTCCTTTTTGACTTCTGGCAATGTGTCTGCCTCTGCCCATTTCGAAAAATAATCAGTCCCTGCGAGTATGTACGCATGACCGTTTGATGCTGTAGGCGTTATGGGTCCAACAACATCAAGACCCTACATTTCGAAGGGCTAAGACGACACTGTAGGATGCAAAGGCTCTGGGGCTGATGTATGAAGTTTGCATGGAATTGACATGCATCGCATTTTTTTGCAAAATCAATGCAGTCGAGTACCATGGATGGCCAGTAGTACCCCATTCTCTTGATGCGGTCATGAAGTTTAGGGCCTGACTGGTGAGCATCGCATACTTCTGCACGTGCTTCGTGCATGGCTTCTGCAGCTTCATTTTTGTCGAGACATCGCAACCATTGTCCGTCAATGAACGCCTGTATAGTATTTGTTTGAAATAAACGAATCTTGGGGCCCTTCGGCGTATCTCCGTCTTGTGCCTTGGATCATCTGGTAACTTTTGATTTTCCAAAAAAGCAATTATGGGGTGTCGCCAATCGTCTTCGTCAGTTGTACAAACACAAATCATGTTGGACGTTTTAGTATCTTCCTCAGCACTTGACAGCGATACAGCCCAACGGTTGCAAACAGGGATAACAGTAGTCTCCTCTGCCCCCAGTGCCAAAGTAGTTGCAAGGTTAGCCAGCGCGTCGGCTAGCTTGTTGGCACTTCTTGGTACATGTCCGATGTTGACTGTATCAAACTTGTTGAGTATTTGAACTGCTTGTCTTTGATACGAGATCAAGTCCTCTTTCTTGACTTCGTAATCTTCCAATACATGGTTGATCACTAATTGTGAATCCGCAAAGACATCAATGTCGCGTGCTCCCACTTCGAATGTCATCTGTAAACCCAGCAGGAGAGCTTGGTACTCGGCTGTATTATTCGAGCACAGCTCAGTGAGCACAAACGAGTATGGTAATATGTGACTTTCAGGGCTCACTAATACAACTCCAACACCTGCTCCATCGTGTCTTGCAGCACCGTCAAAATACATTTGCCACGGAGGGAGTATGTCGATATAAAATGAATCCTCACCCGGGAGGCTGTCTTCGAGTTCACATTCTGCTGGGATCGGATGATCAGTAAAGAAATCAGCGATGGTTTGTCCCTTAATTGCCTTCTGAGGAACAAACACAAGGTCATATTGCCTGAGAAGCATTGCCCACTTTACGAGTCGTCCTGACAAAACAGGCCTCGAGAGTATGTACTTGATTGGGTCCGCCTTAGAAACTATGTGCACAGTATGTGCTTGCATGTAATGTCGCAACTTCTGGATGGCGAATACTAGTGCAAGACATATCTTTTCTAGGGGTGAGTAGTTAATTTCCGCCCCAACCAAGGTACGACTCAAATAGTACAAGGCTCTTTCCTTGCCGTCTTCATTTTGTTGTGCACACATTACCCCCAGTGAGCGTTCTTGTGCAGCGACCTACAAGATTAGAGGCTTCCCGGGGGTTGGTGCCCCAGAACTGGTGCGGTTGATAAGTATCTCTTTATGTTATCAAAAGCATGTTAGCATCCCTCGTCCCATTGGAATGGGGCATCCTTCTTCATGAGGTGGCTGAAAGGTTGACAACGTCCAGCCAAGTTAGAGATAAATCTCCGAATGTATGCTAGACGTCCTGTAATCCGCGAAGCTCCTTTAGATTCTTTGGTGGTGGCATTTCTTGAATTGCCTTGATTTTGTTTTGGTCGATTTTAATGCCGCGGTGTCGAACAACAAAGCCTAAGAATTTCCCTGAGGTCACTCCAAATGCACACTTGAGGGGATTCATCTTGAGATGACACTTCCGTAGCCTTTGGAAGACAGTGCGGAGGTCATCAATGTGACTTCCTCTAAGTTTTAATTTGACAACAACATCATCGACGTAACATTTAATGGTCTTGTGCAGCATATCGTCGAAGATCTTCTGCATTGCGTGTAGGTAAGTTGCTCCGGCGTTTTTTAACCCGAGGGGCATGACCTTATAGCAAACTATCCCTTTTGGAGTGCGGAATGCTGTTGCTTCTTGATCCTCTGGTGCCATGTGGATTTGATTGTATCTTGTGGTGCAGTCCATGAAAGATAGATCTTCATGTCCTGTAGTAGCGTCGATCATGAGCTCCGTAACTGGCAAAGGAAAATCATCTTTGGGCCATGCATCATTGAGCTTTCTGAAGTCAACACATACGCGTAATTGTCCATTCTTCTTTCGCACCGGGACAATGTTAGCTATCTATGTGGGGTACTTGACTTCACGAATAAAATCTGCCTCGATCAACTTGTTGACTTCCTTTTCGATTTTAGGGACCAGTTTGGGCCTAAAGTATCGTTGGGGTTGCTTTTTGGGACTAATGCCTCTCTTAACGGCGAGACGGTGCATTGCAACTTTTGGATTAAATCCTGGCATTTCGATGTAAGTCCATGCGAACACGTCTTTATATTCCCTAAGTAAGGCGAGGTATTGATCTTCTTCTTTTTTGGTTAAAAGGGCACTGACAAAGATGGGTCGTGGATCTTCTGTGGTACCCAAATTCAACTCCTTCAGATCGTCGACAGTTGATTGCCCTCCGTCTTCGAGTGTCTTTGGCGCTTCATCAACCTCTACTTCTTCATTGTTGTTATGGACCTCCTCTACAGTTATATGGCAAGACATAATGACATCATCAGCTGGTTCTTCATCCTGATCAACTCCCTTTTTCGTGATTGTGTCGCCGCTTTGTTTGGACTGGGTAGGTTGATTGGACGAAATCATCATGCGCTTTTTTGCTGGCAGGGGCTTCTCCTTTACGCTTTTCGTAGCTTGTTGGCGTTTTCTGCGAGTAGAAATAACGCTTCGAAGGTCAATACTAATCTCTGCATCTTCCAGGCTTACATTATCACGTTTTTTGTCACGCGTTGGGGCTTGCAAGTGACTGAAGACTGATTTCTTTGGTGCCTCCAGGTGACTGAATATTGATACCTCCCTGTTTTTACCACATTCACATCGAGTGGTAAGCCTACTGAGTGCTGAAGTGCGCCCTAGGCGGTTGAATACTGAAGAGCGTGGCCCTATCCTGTTAAAGACGGATGTGGGCGGTCGATAAGGCTTTCTTTTATCTTCTTCTTTTGCTTCCTCCACTGTGATGTGCTGGGAAAAAATCCGGTTCTGCTTTTGATGTCCTGAAATTTTTACCAGTGTCGAAGGTTCGAACCTAAGGCCGACCTTGGATGTTGCAAAGTCATCTCCCTTTCTGAGAAGCTCCCGTTGGGTTTTGTTGAGGCCGTAAGGCTCTGCATCAATGATACTGCCGAGTGGTGTTGGGTTTTCGAAGTCGTATCCAACTTTTGCCACCTGGAACCAATTTCTCCACTTGGCCACCGCAGCCCCCGTCGGGGGTGGCTTACATGGTACATGTGGTGGTGCGGGAATACATGTGCCCGGGGGGGGGGGGGGGGGGGGGGAGACTCAACCCCCTCGTCTTCAAAAAAAATTAAATAAATAATAATAAAAGATAATATGAAATAAGAAAAAAAATAACTGCATTCACATTGCGTTAAAAATTTACTTCCTAAATTGCAATGTATCTAAACTACTACTTAAATCAAGGTTAAGATTAATATAGTGTAGAAGATCTCGCAAATTAAAACGGAGTAGTTGATACTCCATGTTATTTTGTGTTCACATTATTTTAGTAAAGAATAGTTTGTATATTTCACAACAAAATCATTGTGTTCACAATTATTTTAGTAAAGAATAGTCCGTATTATTTTGTATTCATAATTGTACAATATTGCTTGAATAATCAAATTAAGAAAAAATCGTAAATAACAAATACGTGATTATTTTGATTTTATTCTCATTGTTTATATTATTAAGAAAAATCATAAGTGTTTATATTATTTTATTCTCATTGTTTTGATTTTTAAAGATAATAAAATACGTGATTTCCTTTCAATATGTTAATAGGCTTACAGTTTTTTTTTTTTTTAAAAAAAAGAAAAAAATTAATATGATATTTACAATATGTAAAATCTATAAAATAAGAATCCATATAAGATAAGATTCGATACACTCCGCACGTTATATGTATCTTTAACTTTGTTAGCAATTCAAAACATTTTCCCTAAACTAATTATTTGCTTATTTTAATTTTTTTTTGACTTTTCATTCTAGATTTTCTAATAAAAAAATAACTGTGATATATAAATTTTAAACAAAAAGTCTCAGAAAATAAAATTTATGCAGTTCGTATACATGTTAGTTATTTTTTTAATAGAATCTTTATTTATTTGTAATTATAAGTACACTCGAATATGATTAAATTAATTAACTATTCTAAACATTTTCAATTGATTTCTTTTACTTATAATATTACTAAATTAAAATAATAATATGTATAGTTACCGTGCATTGGTGCACGGGATCTACACTAGTAAAGTTATTAAAATAGAATGAGTTGTTTATTATATTAGAGAATAATTATTATCGAGGCTATTAACTCACAAGATTTGTGGATTTGACATTCTTTTTTTGGTACCTAGGGTACATTGAACAATATCAACGTGCTTCATCGTTCACCAGTATCTGATCATCTTCTAAACGGGAGGGTTTCACGTGTTAGTTATTAGGTTAACGGTACTCACTATACTGCTGGTTATTATCTAACAGATGAAATTTACCCAAGATGGGCAACTTTTATCCCATCTATATGAAATCCACAAACGGCTAAGGACAGATTATTTTCGACAAAGCAAGAGAGTGTAAGAAAAGATGTGGAACGTGCATTTAGTGTTCTCCAAGCTAGGTTTGCTATAATTCGTAAACCAGCACTCTCATGGAATGAGTTGTTATTGCATAAGATAATCACAGTTTGTATTATACTTCATAATATGATCGTAGAGGACGAACGTTATACATATGCTGGTTACGACAATGTGAACAAGTATGTGGATCAACATAATGAAGAAACATCAACAACAGTTCAACAACCGGAGCACGCCATGGGGTATATTATTGATATACATGATTTTGTGGAAAATCACAATGTTATGGAAGACCGGACTAATCATTTATCTCTTAGAAATAATCTTGTTGAAAATATTTGGCAAAAACTTAGCCATAATTTGGATTAAGCTTAGTGTTTTATTACTTCCTTAGTTTAATATTTTAATGTCGTAATTTCTTTAATGTCATTTGAAACTTATTCAAAATTTTAAATTTTCAAACAAGTAAAGTTTTTTTGTTTAATATATATGCTTTAAATTTACATTTATATCTTTTAATCACATTAAAAACGACATAAAAAAATAAATTTAAAAAAAAAATTATCGTCTTGTTATCAAAATTGGACTTTAAAAAACCGTATCAAAAATCTAACTACAAAAGAATATTTTATTTTGTTAGTAATATTTTATGATGTTAAAAACTATGTTATAAATATTTTTTAATGAATTTTCTATCCTATGCCCTTAGGGAATAGGATAAGCACTTTTAATGCAGTGATTAACAACTAATTAGTTAATATTTTATTTTAATAATCAATAATTTCTATAAATACTCCACTATTATCTCCTAATTTTTCTCCCTAGGTAGTCTCACTCCCTAATCTAACGTATGTTTTTTTAAATGATTAGAACTACTTATTTTTTTTTTTTGAACTCCCGACCGGGATTAACTTATATTACTCGAATCAATCAAAACAAGAGGCACAATATGGTCCGGGACACAACCATCCCAAACCTTCCTACCGTACTGCTGAAAAGGGAAATGAGCTAACTCATGCGCCACGCTATTACACTTACGTGTCACAAAAGACCATACCACCTGCTCAAAGGCACGACATAAGGCAGAGATTTCGTCGACAACCGCAAATAAGTCACTACGCCCACGCCTTGTGTTTTTAAGAATGTCGATGATTGTTTTGCAATCACTTTCCACAATAATCTGTGTGCATCCGCGACGCCGTGCTTCTTGCAAGCCATCTAAGATAGCTTCCGCTTCCGCTACGTCCACCTCGAGCCGCTCCCGCTTCCAAGAACTCGACGCCCATAAAACCAGCCCCGCACTATCTCTGCCCACGCACCCAAGTCCCACTCCCCCTCGTGCATCCAGCCCAGCGTCACAATTTATCTTCACCCACCCCGAATCCGGCGCCTGCCACTGACCCACAACACTTCCCATTGCTCCCCGACTTCCTCTTCCCCCGCCACCATGATCACCCTCTTCCATGCTCTCAATTTCAGCTATTAAAGTCTCCACCCTCTTCACCACCTCCATGATACATATTTGTTTTCCTTCAAAAACCCACTTATTCCTAGCCTCCCATATAGCCCAACAACCCACCAAAAGCTTTCCCCTATCCTCGTCCTCCAGCTCTCTCAGCACACTTTCCACCCATTCCCTCACCGAGCTATGACGGTGCTCTCTCTTTGTATCCACGTGCAACTCATCCCAGAAACTCCCACTCTCACCGCACCCACTCACAAGGTGGAGACAAGATTCGACCTCGCTTAGACAAATAGGACACACATTAGAACTACTTATTTTAATTAATGACTTTCCAATCAAAGATTAATAATTTTAATTGTTCCTAATTGATTAAGTAAATTAAGTCTTCCCATGTATGTTCAATACCAGTTTTTCTATTAATGGTTCTTGTGAGTAGTTTAAGATATTGTTCATTGTCACAATCACCCTCGTTCGTTTCACTAATCCCCAAACGGGTTCACCAATCCCCCAAACGGATTCTTTAAATTAAAAATTCTCTTCGGGTATCATTAGATTACGGCGGCGAAGCCGCCGGAGTAACCGGAAAAGGGTTTAGGGTTCAATTTTACGCGGCACCGTAAAATCGAACCCTAAACCCTTTTACGGGAAAAAAAAGTCTATCTAAATTGTACGGAATATATTAGTATGATTTGTTTTAATTAAGCCATTTTTAACAAATAAATACTCCCTCCGTTTCAGTGAATTGTTTACAGTTTGACTTTTTTGTGAGGGGAAAAATGTCAAACTGTAAACAAATGACTGAGACAGAGGGAGTAAATAAGATTATAATATATTAATTAGAAAATATTAGAGCATCTCTAGTGGATAGCTACATACATTGTAGTTTCAAAATTTTGGTAGCTATTTTGCTTTTCGCCTACAAGACACTCCAATGGTAAACTACAACATCATGGAGTTTTTATGGGCCCATATCATTAATTTCATCCAATGAAAAATTTTTTTTTTTTTTTTTTTTATGAATCAAGCTATGTAGCTTGGTAGAGCTACAATGCTCAAAAGCTACACACAAATATTCCATCTCCAATGGTAAGCTACATGCTTTCTAGTTTTTTAATTTTGTAAGGAAGTCCTTATAAGTAGGACTGTGCACCGGTCCAAGACCGGATCGGAATGGACCGGAACCGTATTGGACCGGAACCGAAATTCAATAATTTTAATGAAACTACCTTGTGGCACTCTACCAACGTTATTGGGAGTTGACTCAAACGAGGGCTAATTTCTCCCTTGTTCTGGTTCAACCGAAGACCGGACCGTAATTAAGAATACCGGTCCATGGACCGGACCGTATTTTTCCGGTCCTTAACCGGTCCGGACCGGTTGGACCGGATTATGTTAATTATCATTTAGATTTTTAAGTTTATAAGGTTAAAATCATTATTTTAATTATAAAAGTGTAGAAATAGGTATTATTGTATAGTTAAATTGTTAAGTTAAACAAATTTATTATAAATTTAATAAACAATCGCTTTTAAATTAATACTAAGGTGCACAATTAAAACTAATTCCGGTCTTTTAGGTCCAAAACGGTCCGGACCAGAAACCGGAATCGCAAAAAAAAGAGTGGACCGAAGACGGTCCGGACCGGTCTAGTTTTACGGTCCGCCCGATTTATGCACACTCCTACTTATAAGGAACCATTGGAGGTGCTCTTAATAGTAGCCATAAAAATAGGGAATTGATGAGAGAACTAATAGGTAGTTAGACTAGTCAAAATAATCTTATCCATCTATGATTATTATCCTATGCCTATGATTATTATCCTATGCCTATAGGGCATAGGATAGAAAAACCCTTTAACTTAACAGAAAATAAAAAATTGAATTTTTATATTTATATTCACAATATTTGTAAATTTATTAATATACATAAAATTAAATAAAAAAAATAATAGTATATGGTGAGTGTTTCGGGTTACAAACTCTTATGAAATAGATTACAACTCGAGACTAATGATTTGAGGTTGAATTTCGTGGAGTATGGCTTTGACTTGAAGTTCCCTCGTTGGTTGACCTACGCAAATGACAAACCTAGCCTCGGGAGTTTCCGAGGATAACTCCTCCGATGCTTAAGTAAGTTGATATGAAGTAAGTTTATGATGTAGAGAGAGAAAATCTAAGTTATACCTTTTTTTGGTGTTATTGTGTGTCCTTTTAGCTTTGAGATTCTTTCTCCTTTTATAGGGAGTTTTGCTGTCAAGTGGGGGACAAGCTTTGACATGTGTCCCCTTATTCCCAACACTCTGAGCATGGCCGGCCGATGGTGTACGGCCGAGGGTGAGACATCTTCCCTGTTGATCCAAAGTCTGGAAGGTGGTACGTCAGCCGGCTAACCATGCCCCATCAGTGGGGTAGGAAAAAAATTGAGTTAAGAAACCTAGGACTTAAACCACCTTTATTGGTGATTTTTTTCGTGTACAACCTATTCAAAAAATTAATATTTTATTCAACAAAACCTCACAACTCACAACCTCAACCTTTGTTATTTTTTATACACTTTATCAACAACTCACCTCAACCTATATTATATCTATTACTTCAACAATCATCTTAATAGGTTGTCATGAGTCTCTCAACCAACCCACAAAAATATGGGTTGCCAACCCACATGTATTCTACATGTATGTACTTTTATTTTTCTTATTTTCATATGACAACCTATACACAAAAAATTACCACTAAATATGGTCTTAACAGGGGTAAAAAAAAAAATATATAAGTTTAATGTATAAGTAGGTCCAAAAAATTTACTAATAGACCATACCCATCCAAGAGTCATGACCTAGATCAAGGATGAGTGGATCAGGTTAAGTAGCAATTTTAGTTCTTCAATTAGCATGACTTCCTTTCTTGATTTTGACACATTGAGTCAAGAATTGATCTAGTTCACTAACTGAATAAATTTTTTTTTTTTTTTTTTTTTTTTTTTTTTTTTTTTTTTTTTTTTATATTTAATTGTTTAAAGAGATTTTTTTTCAATGTGTTAAATTTCAAAGTGTTATATTTCTAACTAACAAATAGTTTGTATTTTCATTTTTTTTGAAGTATATGAGTATTAATTGAACTTTTGAACTAAATAATGAATTTTAGAATAATTGTACAATTTTTGTAAGTAATGTAATTGTCTTCAAATATTATTTTATTTTTATTTAAATATAGGGTAATATTTAGACTGAAATAAAATATTTATACTGTAGTTTTATTTTTAAAGTACAATTATTCTAAAATTAAAACTTTTAAATAAAATATAAGGGAAAAATTATAAAAATGTAAAATGGTAATTAATGATTGACTTTGTGACTTAGGTTGTGACTTTTTGGATGTAAGCGTATAAAAAGTGAGTCAAGATAAATAAGGTGAGATTAAAAGTTAAACCGATGATAACTCAGTTAGGTTGATTTTTGGATGAAGATGGTCTAACGAGGATGGTTTAATGGGCCAGAAGAGTGGGGAAGCAGACAATACAGTCCAAAGAATCCAGCTCACAGGTAACAGCCCACCACCCACGTGTCACTCTCCAATTGGCTAACTCATGGGACCCACTGCTTATCGTGCCACAGTTGTCCGTTACCATCAAACACCTCACCCACCACAAAAGTCAAACAAAAAGAAAAAAAAAAAAAACCATCCAACTTCTCTCACTATTTCCTCTCTCTCTCTCTTAATTTTTTTTGATTCTCACCTACCAAAACCAACCAATCACAGCACGCCGTGTACATCACGCGCCGGTAAAGCATAACAACAGAACATGGCTGAACGTCTCAACTTGGTTTACCTTGCTAAGCTTGCTGAGCAAGCTGAACGTTACGATGGTACTTCTTCTTCTTCTTCTTCTTTTTTTTAAAAATTAAAATAAAATAATAATTAATTAATTAATTAATTGCTTTTTGTTTTGTGTTGATATTTAATTTGATTTCTCAAGAGTTTTTATTTTTAGATCTGTTGTGTCCTTTGTATGCCTACGACGGTCTACCTGTGACTAAAAAAAATGATAACTTTTTGGGTTAAAGGGACCCACTTTGACGCTTAATGTGACCATTTTAACGTGTACCACTGTCGTAATCGTTTGATTAAACTTGTTTAGAGGGGGTGCACATTTTACTTGATTCAATCAGCCATGTAACTTACGTATATGAGATCGTCGTATGCATAAAACAGTCTCACTGTCGTAACGAATTAGGATGACTCAAGCAGGTTCAACTCGTGTAGACGTGTAGTACCTGCGAAACACTGCTTAAATATTAGAAGAAAAAAAGAAAGAGTGGTTTATATAACGAGGAATTTTTAAAAATGTTTGTGGTGCAGAAATGGTGGAGGCAATGAAGAAAGTAGCTGCACTCAAGGTGGAATTGACCGTAGAAGAGAGGAACCTGCTTTCTGTCGGATACAAAAACGTTGTGGGTTCACGACGTGCTGCGTGGAGGATCTTGTCGTCCATTGAGCAGAAGGAGGAGTCCAGAGGTAATGAGGTTAATGTCAAGCGGATCAAGGGTTACCGACAGAAGGTGGAGTCTGAGTTGTCTACCATTTGTGCCGACATTATGACTGTCATTGATGAACACCTTGTCCCTGCTTGTACTGGTGCTGAATCTACCGTCTTTTACTACAAAATGTGAGTTTGCTGTTCAGATGTCGCTGCAATGATTGCTGCTTCTGAATATGATTTCTTTATCAATCAAACTGCAGCGTTTACTATTATAAGGGTCTTAGTTATGCTGTGGCATTTTTGATGTGTTTCCAGTCTATGTTACTGCTTTTACTTTGGAATGATTGGAATTTTTTTTATATATTTTGTTTTTAGTAGTATAACAATATTGAGTATCCTGCAGATGTGTTGTGTCGTTGTTTACGTTGAATTTTAGGCCAGCAGTTCCTCGAGCACTTCCACGTTCTTCCTGAGTTCCTGACCTGTTCATTGAAAATGTTTCATGAGTTAAAATGAAATTTCGACTTGAGTTAAAGCCTAAAGTTCATTTGCTTAGTGCTATTTTTCTTTACGCCAAATATGTGTACTCCGTATGTAGTATGTTGTATGCTGTCTGCCATTGTTTTCTGTGGAACACGGGTCTCTAATAGCTCCGAAACTATTTTGATTGATTGCAGGAAGGGGGACTATTACCGTTACCTAGCAGAGTTTAAGTTCGGGAATGAGAAGAACGAAGTGGCTAATCAATCTCTCAAGGCTTATGAGGTAAGTTCGCCTTCTGTCATTTCAGCGTGGTCACAAATCACTTGTTTTATCATTGCAACATTCTATCCCAACTCCTCTGTCATGATGGTTTTATCACTCGGTATTACGGTAACCATAAAGGGTAAGCTTATAAGTAGCTGGTCATGTAGTTCCTTGACCATTTTGAAGTTGTTTCGTCTGATAATATACACCCTCTTTTTACTTGAAAGCTTCATGTTTATGATAGAACGGTTGCATCTAGGGGCTGTTTCTATCTATAGGCTTATAATAGTGAACGGTAAATAGAGCCAACCCTTAGTTGTGTCTTGTGATCCATATTTAGCTTCTACTATTTTATATCAGTAGCGATGCCTTGACAATTGTAAGTGAAATTTCTATCGTTAATCGTGATGTGGCCTAAGTATAGGTTGTTGTAAGACCATTATACAGACATTGGAGTAACAACATGTTTATGAACTAACTCATACGTTAGATCATCGATGTTTATTTCTATGTTGCTCAGACTTGAATAAGTTCCATGTTTTTGTCGAGTATCAGACAGTATCAAAGTGAAGTATTGAAATAACGTATTTTCTTAACCATTTAATTCGATTCTTATGTGTTTGCAGACTGCTTCAACAACTGCTGAGAAGGAGCTATCTCCAACTCATCCAATCCGCCTTGGACTGGCTTTAAATTTCTCGGTCTTCTATTACGAAATCATGAACTCACCCGAGAGGTAATAAAACTAAAAACACTATCTCTAACTTTCATCATGAAAGATATATTGAATGCGCGCGCTTACATCCATCATCACAGAGCCTGCCACCTAGCGAAACAAGCTTTTGATGAAGCTATATCGGAGCTCGACTCACTGAACGAGGAATCGTACAAAGACAGCACCCTTATCATGCAGCTGCTGAGAGACAACCTTACTTTGTGGACTGAGGACGGAGGTAAGTCGACTCGTTACTTTTCATGTTGATTAAGGGAAATGAAATAGATTGTTCGGGAACATCAAACTGGAGTTTTACAACCTCCGGAAAAAGAAAAAACTGAGCACTGTAGCATTCTTGTATGTCGATATCTCTTGTATTTCTTATCGTTTCTCCTTCTCTTGGATCACAGAAGACACAAGGATGGAAACTTCCGGCAAAGCTGATGGCTCACAAGATGCCGAGGTTTGTGTTTAACTTATAGTATTATCAAAACACAATTAATTTTGCAACTGGTAACGAAAGGAAAACTTTGGCCCATCTCGCGGAAAAGTGAAAAAGCCTGCTGTATCTGACATGCATACGACAATCTGATTAAAGGCGTTTCAAAAGAGACGGTAATAACCATTGTTGATAATGTTCTCGTTTCTGTTGTGAACAGGATTAATTGCAACGCGATTCGTTGCATTTCTAAGATGAGTACGGGAATGAAGTGAGAAAATGTTAACAAACCTACTGAAATGCTTTGTTATTACTCCGGATTTATTATTATTGTTATTATTTCGTAAGGATATTACAAATGTTTGATCTGTGAATTTTTAATCGATACTTGTAATTCGCATGTACCTGTCATAAAAGAGCCATTTTTGCACCAGATTTCTTTTATTGCTGTGTGAAAACATTCTCTGCGGATGATATTTGGCTTTTAACCTCGTAGAAGTTAAAATTTCGAGTAACTATTGGCTATGATGATTCGATACACACTTCAGTTTTAAGGTAATACTTGCGAGGCTTTTACTTCGCCAGTATAGGTACCGTACATAGTGTCGTCTGTCCCTGATGTTTTACACTTTTACTACTACAACGTCTGTCTTAAACGATATGACAATTATAAGAGTAAAAACTGCTTGTGAAGTTCAGTGTATACTCCGTAGTAACTAGTAAGTACGAAGTATTAAATGTTTGTTCGTTTAGGTTCCATTTTGTTTATATGTTATAATGTTGATTGTTCCGATCTGTATCATAATACTTGCTCCATCTTAAAATAAGTGTCCTATTTTCTAAATTACCCTTATTTAATGCCATTTTTATTGTGTAAATGTATATTGCTAAGTTCTCTGAATGAAAATACTCCGTATTAGTATATGGGTATTCTTTTAGACTTCTACTAAGCTCTGTCACCAATATTAGTATTGGGGTAAAATTGGAATTATGAGAAAATATTGTGAAAGTGGACTTTTTTTACATTTCTTAGACTATGTTTATTGGTAGGTTTGGTTAACCTACCTTCAACTAGGTTTAGAATTAAAATATGGGTTTTTTGTCTATGACTACCTAAACTTTACGTCATTTGTCATACGACTACCTAACATTTTAAATTTTAATCATAACTACCGAAACTTTTACATGTTTTGTCACACAACTATCAAATGCGAAATTCCGATAGTCAGAGTCAAACTCCGGCATTGACTTGCTCCTTAGCAAAGGCGGATCCAAGGGGTGCAAACGGTTCAACTGCACCCCCAAAGTCCAAAAATAAATACTACTCCGTAGTAGAAAGCTTATTAAACATTAAATTGTAATGTGATTTGTTGGTTATGAGAGTTATTTAAGAACTTGAGGTCAAGGGTTCAAGCCTCACTAACTAATTATTTATTTGCATTTTCTTTTTCTTTTTTTGCTGACATACTTTACTTAACGTAATTGCTCAACTGTACCCGACTTTTTCTCAGTTGTACCCGAAAAAGACATCGATACCCTCTTCATTTCCTTCCCCACATTTTTGATAACCTAATTTTCTCTCTTCTCTCTCCTCTCTTCATCCTCCTTTAATCCTCCCTCCTCAATTAAACCACCACCACCAACCACCCACCACCGCCTGTCCCACCCACCACCCTTTGCACTTTCGATTGTTTACGTCAATGGACTTCTTCATAACTCGGAAGCGGAAGACCATTGCTGTTAGAGAGTGTCCATGGCTATAGCAATCAATTTAATGTATATTTTATTTACTTGTGGTTTGTTGGGTCTCTGTATTATATGCACAGTAACTTCTATAGCCTTGTGGAGTTATGGGGAAGGTGACCGTTTATCTTTGTTGAATTTAATTTTTTTGAACATGCTCAAATACTTCGTAATTGTCTAAAAATAATCTAAGTTTACGTTGCTATTGCTTAGAAATTAATCAAAAGTAAATTACATTAAATATATCGTCACAAGGATCCATATGTTAAGAATTGAATTAATTGTATAAGTAATTGAAGAAGAAATTGGTTGATTTAAATTGTTTTAGGGTTTTTTTTGGTGGAAAGATAAGAGAGAAAAATTGGGAAAGCAGGGGTAGGGGATGGAAAATTAATGACAAAAAAGGGTACAACTGAGAAAAAGCCGGGTACAGTTGAGCAACACCCTTACTTAATTATATCACTACTTTCACAATTTTTTCTATAATGATACTAGCAAGTAGCAAACGTTGATTACTATCAAATTTATATCTTGTGCATATTTTTCTTTTTTAAATAAAATTTGTGAATTGTGTTTGCTAGTTCATCTTTTTTTTTTAACATTTAAATTTTGTATTTATATCAAATCTACATTTCATATTTGCGCCATGCATATTTTAAAAACAAATGCATATGAGCGCTAAAAAATAAAAGATGGTAATTGTAAAAGAATTTTCATTGATTAGGGAAAAATGTTAAAGTGTTTATGGGGTAACAATATTATTTAAATCTTAAAAGACAAATTTATTACTCATTGAAAATAGACGTTATTTACCGGAGTATATTTTTCTGTACAAATTTTTTTTCGCACCCCCAACCCCTCGAGTCTAGATCCGTCTCTGCTCCTTAGCACGTGTCAACTGATACTTTTTTTTTTAAACCCCTCTCTCACACATTAAGAAAAACACATTTACCCAATCTAAAACCTAAACAAACCCTTAATTCCATCAAAATCACCTCATTCTACCCTAAAAATACTCCTCCTGAAATCAACCAAAAAGTTCTTTCATATGTCTGCTGTTTGATTGCTCAGTAATCCAGAAATCATAGCAAAGAACGTAAGTTTACTAATTTTTCGTTTGGTTTAATTTTCATTTCAATCATAGCCGCACTAAAATTGTTTGACGACAAAGAGATACTCAATATTGCAAATTATGTTGATTAATTGATTTCAATTTAGGTTTAAAAGAGGGGTTTTTGTTAAAATTAATAAATTAATAAATTAGTATAAAAAGGGGATTTTTTAAAGAGAGTTTTTGGTGAAAAAGGGTAAATTAAATGAGAAGTAGGCGGGGAAGGGAAAGTTTAAAACAAGCTAAAGTTGTCACGTGCCAAGGAGCAAGTCAACCCCGGAGTTTGACTCAGAATATCGGAATTTCGCATTTGGTAGTTTTATGACAAAAAGTGGAAAATTTTAGGTAGTTATGATTAAATTTTAAAACGTTAGGTAGTCGTATGACAAATGCCGTAAAGTTTAGGTAGTTATTGACAAAAAACCCTTAAAATATTAATTTTTATTTTCTAAACCTACCTCACTTTTCTAACATTTTATTGGTAGGTTTACAAAATATACATACCTAAGTTATTTTTATTCACATTGAATCATATTCTTAAAAATTACTTTTTTAATTTTGAGCTTTGGTAAAATTTTGAAAAAAAAAATGAAATTAAAAATTTCACATAATATATTTGGATTAATTAAATTTAAATTATAAATAAAAAAAAAAAAAAAAACAAACATTGCTAAAATTAATAAGGTAACGAAAGTATGTCAAGATTGGTCTCTAATCGTAGGGAATGATTTAATATGAACATTTATATATATTATTTTGTTTTACAAATTTGAAAATATAAGCATTTTTAAGAATAAACAAAATGTTTTAATGCTAGAACCAATCAAATCATGCCATTTGTACTAGGTTTAGAAGTTTTAAAGTAGGTCTAAATTGGACCTAGTTGAAAGTAGGTTTAGAATTTTATTTTAGTTTTTTTTTTTTTTTTTTTCTATCTTTTTTGTCTAAACCTAGTTGTAGACCTAGTTCTAAACCTACCAATAAACATAGTCTTAAGGGACACTTATTTTGGAATGAATGGAGTATTATATATTGAAATTAGCCTATGATCAATCGGAAACAATATAAATATTTTTCATTTTTTACTTTTATGAATTTATATTTATAAATTTTTATGGTGACATATCAAATTTTACTTACATTTTTATTAAAGACAACCGAATTCCTTTTTTTTCAACTTTCTTTTCCGTTCTTTATTACTTTTTCAGTTTATAATCTTCACTTATTAAATTAATTAGGGAATTTTTTTTTTTTAAATTTGTGTCCATGGTACCCTCCATAGTAGTAGTGGCTCCATATGTTAAGGGACATTAGCCTTATTATAAACACATCAAATTAACTTTTCCTCGTAAAACTTTCCTTTCCTTAAACCTCTTGGGTGTTACATTTACTCCCCTTCAACTTCATTCACGTTATTTACCTAAGTTTGTCAGGATAAATGTCGGGACGAGAATTTATATAACTTTGAATTAATAAAAATTATAAAAAAAAATTGATATTCTTATAGTCATAAAAACGAATCATACACGAATCCACTTAACTATATGTTTGTTTTTATCTTATTAAGAAATTTCGAAAACTTTTTGAATAGTATTGATTGCGAATACGATTAAAGAGAGAGAGCGTATCTATAACTATTATATAAAAGAGAAACCACCACATAAATTTTTCATTATACTTAAAAGTACTGCTTTTGGTTAATGAATTCTAATCAAAATTTTGAAAGGTTGATCTAGAAAAATTAATGCCGAAACTTTCATATACACATGTTAAACGAGTTAAATAGTTGGGTTATATGTTGAGTGGATACGGGGTAGACAAAATACGGTCGGGTTGTATTTTGGGCTTTGAAAATACATGTTTGTTCGGGTTGCGTGTTACACTTATATTATCTATATATAACTATTAAAAGAGAATCCCTTATCTGACCCCAAAAAAAAAAAAAAGGAAAAAACCCAACAAAAACATCAAATCTTTCATCCACGTCATTTCTGCTTCCACGTCATTGCCACGTCAATTTTCAAAGGATACATCCACGCCTCATGCTTCTTCTTCGCGACCTTCTACATTCAATAATTTCATAATTTGGGTTTTTCAACTTCTTAATAACTCACATCAAGAGCAGAGGCGGATCTAGAAAGGTTGACTTGGGGGTGCATAAAAATAAATACCAAAATTAATATTTTTAAAAAAAGTTTACGGAGTATTAATGTACTCAAATTAATATTTTTTAAAAAAAATTACGGAGTATTAATGTACTCTTGAACAAAATGTGTAAAAAAATACATGGGAAGAGGATTGAACCCCCAACCAATTGCAAACAACTTAACACCCAACAACTAGGCCACAACATATTTAATGAAAATTGATGCTGTAAAAAATTCTTTATTCTAGAATTATTGGGGGTGCACCCGAACCCATTGAACCACCCTTCAATCCGCCTATGATCAAGAGAAGGCAAAACATCAAAACTGATTCATTGCTTCATTCAATTTCAAATCAATACATAGTAATATTATTGATACTATTTCTCATGAAGTTATCAATAGTATTTCTCATGCATTTCAATCTGGAATCTATTTCTTTGATATACTCCGTATGTTGCTGAATTTCTTAAACTATGATGTTATTTGGTCAAGTTTGCTTCACACCAATTCTTCCACCACCATCTGTCCATGTCACCATCATCTGTCAAATTTCGCCATCGATCATCATTTGCTTAGGTGTGTCTCTATTTGCATTATTTTCTCCTGATTTTGGCCATATGTTTCGTTTAATTGTTTGCAGGAATGATCCGGAAATCGGGGTTTTGATCGTGTCGATTGTGAAGCGGCGGTCTTTCATCCAATTTTAGACTCACATCGATCTGCTGCGCATGGGATTTTAAAGTCTGTTAGTGCATCGTTGAAGAGGTGCTCGTAAACCCTAACTAGACCCCATTTTCTCGTAAGAATTTATTGTTTTGTTATGTGGAAATTCATGAATTTCAATTTAATTGCTTTATAAGTATGAACAAAATGTGCTCTTGATGCTGGTTTGTTAGCTTAATTGGATGAAGATGTGATGCCTGTGATTTTGGTTGAATAATGTAGACAAATGGGAGCAAAATTTTGGGGAGTGATCAAACTTTTAGGACAATATGGAATCAAACTTTTAGGATTGATCTTTGATTTCATATTTTCTGTGATGCCATATTTTTTGTGTTGAATAATGTAGACACATGCATTACATTTATTGTGTCTCCAACGTAGTGTCATCCTATTTTCTGTGTTTTTACCATCTACTTGAAACCTAAAAACTCAAACTTTGAATAGCTCCCTTTACTAGACCAAACAAAATTCTTGAACAAACAAAGCTTATTCTTTTTCTAAATCCTAAGTGAGCATGCCATGTCTACCTTCTGCAAATCAAATTTTTGAGTCATTCAATTACTAATCCTACAACGTTCATACTTCAGGTAAGTGGAAGGTATTTGTGTCAATGAGATCTTAGAAGTTTTTTAAGCGAGGTTATTATTGATGTCGAGTTTTAACATGGAGCTACTACAGTCTAACATTTCACCGGTTACACTGATGGAAGCCGAAAAACTTCAGTCCCCAAATCAATTGACTGCACCTATATATTAAAATGAATTCAGAAAGGTTTTACCTGGAAACTTTCAACATAGCAGGTACTCAGTAGTTCTTCCATTTTGCTTTTTTCTACTTATTTTTGGTCTATCCCTTCAATTTAAATGGCTTAGTCTGACGTGGGATGTGTTGAATTTGTGTTTTTCATGTGAAATGATTTTAGAAGAATACCTAAATCAAAATATACCCAGAAATCACAGTTGCAGTAATCCTTGAACTAACACAATCATCACTCTCACCACTCCGCCCACTGTGAAAGGTCTATGCTCTCCAACGTCAATCAAATTTTATTTCGCCATCGTTATTAAATGCCTAGGTACTTCCCTGTTTTTTTTTATTACCAGTTTGGTTGTTTTAAAATTATATTTGTAAATGTTTGTCTACTTTGAATTGTACATATATGTTGGTAGACATTTTCTGTTTTCATGTGTCGATGTTAGAAGTATTGAGATTTGGTTTTTCTGGTGGTATGCAAACCAAATTACTCCCTCAATCCCAAAATAAATGTCTTATTCCTTATAATATTTTTCTCAAATTAAGTTTCTTCCTTTTATTTATCGAAAGTTTTAATAAAAGATTTTCAAATATTTTTGAGGGAGGGAGTATGTTTTATGGCCTTGAATCAGTGTCAGCGAACCGATTATAGGATGAATTTAAGCTAATGGAGTCAGGAGGTTATCATCTCAGCCGCTTCATTTAAAGCCACACACCAATCCGAGCAATAAACACATCCTTTCATATATAATATACCCGAGGCACTCATAAAATATACCATCATGAGTCATTATTAGTAGGCTGAATATGTTGAGTGCTTTAAAAAAGGTAGGAAATCTGTGGTAGTTGAAATAGAGGAGAATGATGGTAGAAGAAAATATACCAGAAAAGTGAGCAAAAAATAAATAAATTCAAAGGCAAAAAGACAAGAAGAGGCGATAAAGTGGTACGCATGTTAGTGAAATAAAAAGGAAGCAATTCAACAGATGTAATATTTCAAATGTATGTTATGTAAGTATGCGAATTATGAAGGTTAAGTGTTCAAGAGGATGAGAGAGTCGTTGCTTGGGGTTTTGTTAACTCTCATACATTTATACATACAATGTGATAAGTGTTAATGTTGCTTCTTTGACAAGTAAGATATCAGACAAGCTCAATTGTTCCATTTAAAATTTAAAAGACAGTGTTCGAAGTCATTGAGGTATACAGTTTTTACTATTCAAATCAAAATTCGAGTCGTTGATAATAAATAAACCCTGTGATTCGTTATATCATGATTATGTCAAGATGATATTCTGTTATTTTTCATCTGTGAAGGCTACTCTTTATTATTTTTCACTATCTACAAAAGTATCAAAAAGCTAACTAGGGGTTTTAATAAAAATCTTACTAAGAGCTTCATTGAGTCTTAAAAACGCTACATTACGTATTTATAACTATAACTAAGCCACCTAATTAAGTTAAGGTTATTATTCCCATCTGTTGATTTCCACCTAATGAAATTGGCTTTCATTGATTATATGATTTTCCGATAAAACTTGGGTTTTTAGTAAATCATTATTGCGTTGCTTGATTTATACATTTTGACATGTCAGGGAATCAGGGGAGTCATTATTTGGATACTCGATACATCTTGAGTTATAATGACTCTAACGAGTCTCGTATTATTACTCATATTTATCTTTAAATTATTGAATTTGTATTTTTTTTTTTTTTCCTAATTGTGCATTTTACTCAAAGATCATGACCATATTTTTTTTTTTTCAGTTCTTTGTTCTTTGCCTCCTGTGTACGTGCTCATGTTAGAAATAGAGCGTGATGATATTCGTCGACCAAAACTTCTCAACCTTTTACATAAAAGATGCCACAGTGGAGTGCTTGACTACAAAGTTGCTTGCAGAGGTGGGTCAATGGTTCAAGCTTTTTGTTGTATTTGTTTCGACTTTCTTAAACTCTAACTATCATTAATCTTCGATATCCTACCATTTTTTTTTTTCAATTCGACTTTGTTTTGCACTGTTTAAAAATTACTATTAGTTTCAGCTACATTAGTTATATTTGATGAAATTAATCGATTAGTTATCTTTTAAACTGGATTTTCATGGAGCATTGTATGTTTTATGACCAAAATTACTCACTTAGACATGAAAACGAATAGTTTTAGTGGGATTGTTCCACAAGAGTTGTATTACCTTAAGAGTCTACAGTAACTTGATATGAGTAGTTACTGTTTTGAGGGTGCGTTGAGCTTGGTTTTGGTAGTCTTATGGAGCTTACGTTTCTGAACTTGGCTGGTAATTAACTATTTGGAAATCTCTGGGTGAATTTGGAAACCTGACTGAGTTGTGAACGTTAACGCTTAGGCTATATCAGGTAAAATATCGTATGATATTGGTGTATTGTCGAATTTGTCGACTCTTAACTTTGAGCTTGAATTCACTGACTGGGAACATACACAAATCAGTCTTAAACCTAGCCAATCTTACGATACTAAAGCTCGACATTAACTGGCTTTCCGGAGAAATTCCAACATGGCTGTTCCGACATACAAACGATGACCACATAGAACCTCGGACAAATCGTCATGTGTGGAACAAATCAGCTAAGTTCTTTCCCAAATGCCAGTTATCTGAGCTTGTCCTGAGATCGTGTTCACTAACGGGTAGAATTCAAGTGGCTTTCGACTCAAACAAGCTTAAATTTCTTAGACCTCAGCGAGAATGATCTCAAAGGAGGCTTCCCCGTTTGGCTAGCTAAAATGGGCATCGGAAATATATGTTTAATTCCATTTTTCTTATTTTTCACTTTTTTTTTTTTAATTTAATTTGTTTACTTGATTAAATATAAGTGGGCACAAATCTTTATCGTTTCTTTGTTCAATTTGTTTGCTTTATTTGTTTTGCCCAAATTATTTGCTTGATCTAATATACAAGGCCAAAATATTGTCTATTGCAACTATATCACAAGCAGTACATTTCTCCAATTTCTACTAATTTCTGTATGGTTTATTTCCTTTTTCTCTTAGGTGAAAATCAGTTTAGAAGATTATAACTTGCACTTGCTTTCGTCATTTGAGTTTGCTGTGCGCATTCATCAGATTGAGCAACTTCTGGTGAGACCTTCAATGTAAAGATTATATAACTTTTAAAGTGTTTTATTCTACTTCATTAGATTTATGTGTTTCATTTTTTCATCAACTAATTATAGTATTATTGTTTGCCATGACTTAATCTGTACTACCCTTTAGTTTATGAGAAAGATGTATGTTTGAAATAGTACGAAATTGTCGAGGTTGAAATTTGATTTCTTTTATTTTGTGTCATTATTGGTTCGCTCATGGCCTCACCCACATAAGCTGACTTGGTCTTGGTGAAATGAACGCAAACTTAGTGCTAATTTAGCGTTCGACTCAGCCTGTAGGGAAACAAAGTAGTGTTATGTTAAACCTTAATACCTATTGTGTATTTTACGAATTGTTTGTTATCCTCTATTGTGTACAAAACATAGTTCCAATTTATAGACAACCAAAGGGCCGTTAACAATGGAACCAACAATTGTACGTAACGTACATTTTATCCTAATTACTTTAGCATTCATTATGTTCATTATCCTTCTGAAGTTTCTACAAGAGGCTGTTTAGTCGGTGTTTGTTGCTAAAAATCAAGTAGCCATGATTGCTTATCAATATCATTTTCGGTTTGTCTTTCATCTCTTTTATCATACGTATTCGATTTTTGTGGCGGCTTTTCGATGGTGCTTAGTATAGAGTATTTGTTATTGTTATGTAATCAACCGAAATTATTTCTATTTGCTTTATGTTTATTTATGATATTCTGAATTCAGTGCCCAGATATTTGTCAGTATTTGTTGTATTTTTGTATGTGAATTGAATTGAATTTATTTTGCGAGAATTTAACGAGATTTAAAATGGTGGTTTTTAGTTTTGACCTATGCACACCACTTGATTGTTAAAATTCCTCAGAGGTGCACTTTGTTTGATTCAATTTTCAAATTACAAATTGTACTGATTTGGGCAACCAAATTATTTACCGTGGATGAGTTCAATGCTTGTGAAATTATCAGTGTATGGAATTCATATAATCACGATTCATTTATTCATATGAATTATAGAATAATGTTTAGGGGATGGTTTGATAACTTTGATAAGTTTGACTTCATTCCTGATTTTTAAGGTAATTTTTGTGATTATCCGATTTTATTAGATTTGCTTCTTTACTACTCAACATTAAATTTTTGAAATAGAGGTTGTGTTGATGGTGATTTTGTTTCCATTAATAATTTAGATAGTTACTCCAATACTCCTTAATTCTAAATATGCATTTGTTTTGTCATTCGGTGATCATGCTTATCACTGAGCAACTGAGCAATAATCTGTCGAGCTATTGAAATATGCGATTTTTGGATTTGTAATTGTCTCGCCTCACCTGTTAGGTGCTTCATAATTTTAGGGTTTAGGGTTTACCTTTTGTAAGGAATACTATAATTTTGGCCATGACAGATTGCGTCTCGTCTCTAAATCTCTTTTTGTCGCTCATAAGTGGCACCAGCAGCACCTTCGCCTCTCCAATTAGGTTTGCTACTCTTGTGCAACTTTTTTTCTCATATGGAACTTGTGCGTGTGAGGGGTAACACGTGCTCATATGAAGCACTTTGAGAACCTTGCTTTAGAATTGTTCTAGCTCATTCACGTTGTCTGGTTATCGTTGATATTGCATATCAAACAATGTCTTAATGTCTTTTTAACATTTATTTATTTTTTAGCATGTCTATGCGCGAAAAGCTGATGGAATTTCCCCTAACCCTCGGCTGTGAGATTCGGGGTCGTGTAAATTCCTCGATTTTTGTTTATTTTGAATCTTCGCTTATGGTGACTAAATTATTTTCTTATATTCTGGTTTGTGCTTCTCAACTGTTTAGGTCCATATCGACGTTTTTGCTCGAATTACCAACCAAGATGCTGCAAAGGCTGTCGATGAGAAGACAGCTTAGCTGGATACCGATTATACAATGTTGCAGGTACTATCTGCATTTGTGTTGAGCGTTTTTCATGTGTTTTTTTTTTAAGCTTTTTTGCCTTAAATTTAAGAGCTCTTAGTACTCCGTAAGATACAATTAGTATATATCAGAATGTTCATTGTCTTTTTTTTTTTTTTTTTTTCTTTTTGAGGGAGAATGTTCATTGTTAGTTCACTGTCGGATCAAGTATAATTTGAGGATGAATTGCAATTGGTGATTTTGATTCCTATATATATTCCAATGTGTTTTCATGTACTATATATTTTGTTTTTGTGCTCCATTGGGAAAAAAAAAAAAAGCAATTTTCTTTCATTTTTTTGGAATTTGACAGTAATCAAAGTGATCATACATTGTACGTAATAACTTGTAGTTATGTAGTGTTTGTTTGTTTTTTTTTTGTTTTTTTTTTTGTTTTTTTTTTTTGGCATTTTACCTTCTTTTTTCGTAGTTATTTGGGTGTTTGTAAAATTACGGAGGTAAAACTGTAATGGAAGGTGTAGCATCTGAAACAAATTGACCTTCAGACGGTCCCTCATCATCTGTGGATCGGACGGGGGGTGTTTTTATCGTAGATAACTTCTTCAAAGAAATTAATTGTAACAAAAAAGATAGCCCTGACTACGCTCGTGATGTCGGAATCAGGATATGTAGCAACAAGACGAACTTCAAGATGAAGTTGACCCGATGGTTATCCACGAATTGATTCACCCTTGCCACGATTGTCGACCTGCGGACTTGGAGTTGACAAATTGTGCTCATCGCGTTTGTAGCGAGAACTGTTGCGCGGTTATATGAAACTTTGATGTCATGAGTAGGATTGTATGCAGCGGAGACTGTAGATGTCAATGGCGAAAAATCCTTACCGTTCCCAGGCAGCTTCTTAGGACGCAAACACGCAATGGATGTCGTTTGGGATGTCTATTACAAAAGACACCACTACACTGTAACTTTTTCACAGTTATTTACCTCTTTGTTTCAACCTTTTGTAGTAGTAAATTATTTTTGGTATGTATGAGATGTAGTTGATGAAACGTTTTAGCGTACGCGCTTTGACTGAACATAGTTTGCCTCCAAAAGTTTGGAAAATTATAGAAAATTATTCGACAGGATACAAACAAACCAATTACTTTAAAAATGTCGTTCATTTAAGCAGCCACCTAC
This sequence comes from Dianthus caryophyllus, assembly GCA_023091065.1. Taxonomy (NCBI): domain Eukaryota; kingdom Viridiplantae; phylum Streptophyta; class Magnoliopsida; order Caryophyllales; family Caryophyllaceae; genus Dianthus; species Dianthus caryophyllus. Next base: position 11,288,704 of record CM041519.1, read on the forward strand.
AACCAAGCCATGATTAAAGGACTACTACATTGCAAGACACTATATACTTAAACCTCATAAACGATAGATGGTAACGAGCAAAACGTCACACAATGCCATAATATGAACACAATAAAGAAAAACAACAAATAAAGCCGGCCCATGACAACTAAAGCGACAAAAAGAGCAAGCCCGTGGAATTCACGGGTTGCACCACTAGTTACTATTCAAACATAAGTTAAATAACTAATTCAATCAGCAATATTTTCAATTAACTATTAACTTTTTTATACAGTCCGTGGATTTATGTACGGGTATTATTAAAGCTGGCAAAAAGTGACACGACACGAAAATATGACACGAACCCGACACGAAATTTATGGGTTTGGGTCACGGTGTGGTGACGCATTTAAGTAATTGGGTCGACACGAACCCAACGCGAAATATAAATGGGTTAGGTTCGGGTCAAGATGTCGAGACACGAATATGACACGAAAGACATATTTAATTGAATGGGTTAAACAGGTAGATTAACTCGATAACCCATTTAACCCATTTGTTCCAAAATTCAAAATAAAAGATCACACTGTATCTTAATATATTGTTTATTACGGCTCTTGTTTTGGTGGCTTTGCCGACATAACTTATTATTCTTTGATAAATATTAATTTTCAGTTGTCATTTTTGGTGTAGATGTGTTTATGTGTTATTTTTTATTTGACTATGCTTTAATTAGTTAGATAGGTTATATAGGGCTAATGAGTTAAATAGGTTGAGCAGGTCAAATTTTAACCTATTAATTTAAATGGGTTAAATAGGTCAGATGTCATTTAAAATATAAATGGGTTGAATTTGGGCCAAACACTAATGACCTGTTTATGTAAATGGGTCAGGTTTGGGTTGAAGGGTTAGTGATCCATTTATATATGACACGAACACAACACGACACGTTTGCTAGCTCTGCTAGCTCTAGGTATTATACAGTTTTTTAATATTTGGAAAAACAATACAATGCGTACAAACGAAGTCCAAATAAATAAAAGTATCAAAAAAAAATAACTCGAAAGTCAAATTCCCTTTTTTCGCAAAATACAAATTGACTGCACAACTTATCGAACATCATTTCTGAAGCAAATCAAAATTACTGCAATCAACTTTTTCCCCATTTTTCTAGTGAGAAGGAGGAGATAATTCATCAATTTCGCAATTTTTTTTCTCTAGATTTCCTCCATCAATGGCGAACAGCAATCTACCTCGCAGAATCATCAAGGTTTTTCTTCGTTTCTTCATTTATTTATCTGTGCTACTTTCAATTTTTGATTTTCTAGGGTTTCATTTTTGATCGAATTTTGTTGTTTTTTTTGGTTGCAGGAGACTCAGCGGCTTCTCAGTGAACCAGGTGTTTGATTTCGTTTCGTTACGTTTTGTTTTAATTGATTAAAGTTGAAAACCCTAGGGAATTTTGTGATCGTGAAATTGAGGAAACTACAATGTTATGTTTTGTTTTGTTGCTGTGTAATCGATTAGATTCGAAAACCCTAGGAAATGGAGACGATTATAAATGTTCTATTTTGCTGTGGCGTAATTGATCAAAATTAGTAACACCTGGGAAATTTCATTTGATGTTGAGTTTTATTAAGTGATCATGAAATTTGAGAAGTTTGTAATCTATTCGTTGGATAATTTGGCTGTGGTGGTGTGTTATGGATTAAAATCGAGAACCATAGGCAATTTGAATTGATGTTGAGTTTGTTAAGTGATCGTGAAATTGAGAAGATTTAAAATGGATTAAAATTCATAATTGATGATTGAAATTCCTAGAAATTTAATTTGATGTGGTGTTTTGTTAATTGATCATGAAATTTAGAAGATTACGATGTTTTTCTTATTTTTTTGCTCTGGTATTCTTCGATGGATTTGATGTTGAGTTTTGTCAAGTGATCATGAAATTGAGATGGTTTATGTTGTACGTGTTCAGTTTGAATGTGCGACGTGATATGACGTATTTGTGGTTTATATTTTGAGTGTAGCGCCTGGAATAAGTGCATCTCCATCAGAAGAAAATATGCGTTACTTTAATGTGATGATCCTTGGTCCTTCTCAATCTCCTTACGAAGGTATATTGTTATGTATATTGATCATGTCTTCATCATGTTTGTAAAGTTATCATATCGATCTTGTGAACCATGCCAAATTATTGTCAAGTTTTTTGGGGTTAAACTATGAAAGGTATGAAAGGATGAGATAAGGATGTGTGTAATATATATGTGTTGACGGAATTAAGATCACGGTGAACTGAATTTTCTTTGATCAGATGGGTGAGCATGGATTTTCCTGGGTCATGGTTTTTGTTGTTCTTTGAGAAGTAAATGAAAGAGGATTTTTAATGTTTGGTTTGTCAGTCAGGAATTTGAAAGGACGGAACTCGTAAGGGAGGTCTTTATATTTTTCGATGTTAGGATTCCTTTCCAGTGTTTCTGAGACTTAGTTGGCCCTTGATTCTTTTAGATCGAGGATATATCTTTCTTTTAGTGATGCATGTAAATGTTATAGAATATGCCAGAAGTCAACAAGTTTTCCTCCTCTTTATCGAGAAACAACATCAAAGGTGAAATTATCCTTAGAAGCAAGGGGCAGTATGGTAATCTATCCAGTATGTGTCTTGCCATCGATAATGTCACTTTGCTTTAAGTCTCAATCACATCCTTATTATAAAGATTGCTGAGATACTGCTGTATTAAGTCAAAACCCGTGTTTATTAGGAGTTTCATTCAACTAGAAGAATTTTTTTTTTTTTTTTTTTTTTTTTTTTTTTTTTTTTTTTTTTTCTCTTACTATATGGGCAAAGTTAAGGCCTGTTGACTGTGAAACTGCTACGTACTAGGATTTGTGTGGTATCTATGTTGGCCTTCCGAAAAAAGACACTAGTGTGTTCCTATAACTTATAGTAAGAGCTCTTGGATTCATTTCCCTATTGCTTTATTACTGTTGTAGCGACATGTTGCTTGCTTCTGGCAGCAACCAGTCTGTGATTTACAAACGACTCTTAGATGTTCTCTTGTAATTGGCTTCTGTATCCATCCCATTTTTATGCTGAGCATTTTATTTACTTATTATTTATTTATTTATTTTATTTTATTTTATTTTTTTTTTTTTTTGTAGTGCATTAATATCATCTATAATTCCTTCCCAAGTATTTTAGCATCTCCTTAAAACAGTGGATTGATGTCTTGATGATAACAGTTTTTTTTTTTTCCCTTCTTTTCTAATGTAGGAGGAGTGTTCAAGTTGGAATTATTTTTGCCCGAGGAGTATCCGATGGCAGCGCCTAAGGTATGTAAAACATTTCAAGCTACTTCTTCCATTCAAGAATTCACTGTAATGCTTTTGTGTGCCATATGTAAGTGGATTTAAAGAGCTACAGTATTGCTGGCCTGTGCACTCATTGACTAAAGCTAGAACGTGAAGCTTATGTGTTATGTGGCAAATGAGCTCATATGTCATAACTAACTGGTGAAACTTTGTGAGAATAGGTGTAAGATTGGTGAAAATGTAGGAAAGTGTGCGTGAATGTTTTTCTTAGAAGGTTGTGTCAACTATTTACCGTGTATATTTGTGTTTTCGGCTTTTGATGCTAATTTTTTTTCTTTTACTTTATTGTTGGTGTTACTTTGAAAGGAATGGGTAGGTCCCTCAGAGCTTTTCTACATGATTGGTTGCAGCGTAGAAGTCTAGTGTGGGCTACAATCGGTAAATAATTGAGAAAGAGTAATTTGTTTAAGGTACAGAAAATGGAAACCGAGACAAATAGGGAAAAGGTATTTGACAGTCTTCGTAGGTGCTTAGAAGCCTTGACTGGGAACTTATAAGTGCCTAGTTTGTCTATCTATACTTTGTGTCGTGTTTGTTCTTTGTCCTCAAATTAGGGAAGTTTTTAGTTGAGTTGATATGTAGTTTGAGAACTAGTAATGTCTCACTGATTACCATGCTCTCGATTAATGCTAGTTTCTGGACTGTTGAATTTATAAACAAACCACAAAATATCATGCAATATTATCAAACAACTTACTAAGTTGTGGATGTCTTCTAAACTAAAACCAAAGTTATCGTGACCTGAGTCACCCCACTCACTTCAGTTGTTCATTCATGATCTGTTTTATTTCGACGCTTAACTTTTCGCTCTCTAATAGATTGTATACACTTTCAAAATCCCGATCACTTGTTTTAAAATGTATAGAATTCAAAGCATAGATGGAGCAGTAATTGTAATTGATGACAATGTTATTGTTGCGGGGTTTTACTCCAGTTTCTTGGTACCTATAAAAACTTATAATCAGAAGTAATTTTGATGTGAGACAATATCATAATCGACCACAAGTGACCGTGTGCACCAGTATCAAGTTTTTTACATTCATGCTAGATACTACTCCTATCCCATTTTAAATGTCCTGTATGTATTTGTAGTAAGGTTACTTCCCAATATATGGGAGTCGTTGAGGCACTGGGTTATGATATTGTTTTATTAACAAAAGTTTTTTTAATATTGTTACCTTCTTCATCTCCATATCGTATTTCTTCCCAAAAATAGAAATTAAGATGTTTAAATTGGGAAGGACGGAGTATTACTTCAGACATCCCCCCTCCCGAGCCTGAGGACTTGCTCAACGGAGTCCTTGATGTTTTGCACAAAAACATTGCCCATTTTTTTTTTTTTTTTTACTATGTTCTTCACGTTGTACTTATTTGGTGTATCTTGTCTATAACAGGTTCGCTTTCTCACTAAAATTTATCATCCCAACATCGACAAGGTAAAATAGGCTACTTCTTGATATTGATGTGTCTATTCCATGTCCTGATGATTTTATCCTCAATCAAAAATGGTTTTATCATTGGCAGCTAGGACGAATATGCCTTGATATTCTCAAAGACAAATGGAGCCCCGCTCTCCAAATTCGAACTGTACTTCTGAGGTAATTTACTATAGAGTACTTTTAGATATAACGCAAAGTTGCCCTTCAATTCCTCACTTGAGTTCAAGCACAAATCTTGAAGCTCCCGTTGAATTGTTTACCCTATTTTTGTTCTAATGATGGATGTTCCCAAAATATTGCTTTGATTTATGTATTTGAGTGTCATTATTCATTGATCAGTTGTCATTGACTTATAGGCTCATAAGTCGTAATCTTATCTAAGTTTGATTATTTTCTCTAATCGCAGTATCCAAGCCCTGTTAAGTGCCCCGAATCCTGACGACCCTCTCTCAGAGAACATTGCTAAGCATTGGAAAACAGACGAGGTCGAAGCTGTTGAAACTGGTTTGTCTCTCCCACTTGCTGCCTAATAGTTTCATATATGCAAAAGTTGGCGTATACGATATAGAGTTCTTTTATTTTATTATAGGCATGTTCTAACGAGACCCCTTGTGACTGGTTTACCTGCATTTGACGGCTAACACAACTGAAGCACAAAAACTCTTAGCATTGATCATAATTTTCCGTAAATTGACATTGTTTGCCCGATATCTGCAGCCAAAGAATGGACTCGGCTATATGCAAGTGGGGCATAATGGTACGACAAATAAGAAATTGCAGCTCTTCAAATAACATATCTGTGATGTTTGTGAATCGACTGTAACTCTTGATATCGATCTTTGGGTTTAAAAAAAGAATAGCGATTTAAGATATTGTGGTCATATATGTTTCCTAATTGTCTTCATATTGTTTGGTATTCCTTGAAGTTGTATGATTAAAAGTGTGTTGCTAATTTGCCTTAATTCCTCTTTTCGGGTCTCCGAGAAACTTTTTCGTGACTACAGAGTCGTCTATGGATGGTAAGTTTTTGGGCATTTCTGATGGGTTGCTTTTTAGCTGAGTTGCATGTTTCTGATGGGTTCGATCTTTTGAAATATTTGTATGCCTTTCACGCAAAGTATTCCTTGAATTTGTCGTTTTACGTTTTTCATATATAGTTCGAGTGGGGGTTATTGAGTAATTAGATTCATCAATTAAAAATATAAAATTGAATACTTTTGTGCTCAAAAACAATATGGTATTGTTCCGTATCGTGCCCCACGGATTTTTCCATTCTAAGGTTTGATGAGCAAAATTGCAAATGAATAATGTACGGAGCGTCTATTTTTATACTTCTTCACAAAAGCATTACTCTACATTAGATGTGCAAATCGTAGGTAAAGTAATTTAAAGAGGGTTTAGCTTTCCTGTAGCTGTAAACAAATTCGTATATCCCGTATTTCATTTAAAGAAATACGGAGTACCACGTATTTGTTTCTTTTTCCTTTTTTAGTATTTTGTAAGTTTTTGTTAAGAAAATTATTTATTTACATTTGATTTTTGATTTCTATACCCTTTTTATTTACTAAATTAATTTTATGACTTTACTTTTTAGTGTAAATGTATTATGATAATCATAAAATCGATTTACATTTATTTTTTGGATTTTTAAAAAAAATTCCTTAATTCACGTAAAATAACAAATGGGAAGAAAAAAGTGGCTGGGAGGGAGTTGTATATTCGGTTTTAAAAAATATGGGATCTCAGATACATTTTCTATATAGTTATGTCGTATATACAGTTTTTGTATAATTGTATATACGGTTCCTAAACATGTAAACAATATCTAAAATTTATGCGGAGTACAATATATTAAAAAGCCAAATTAGGGTTGTTAGAGACTTGGAGCCATACTTACACAGTGAAACATAATAAAAATACAACAATACTGATATCACGAGTAAGAAACTGATGTAGTTTCACTGATCGCCTTTGTTCCGGAAGTTCCTGAATTGTGAGAAATAAGAGCTCGCTTCCACCGGTTGGCTGATGCTGATGAAAATAGACTGGGTTGCATAGGTTCCAAGCTAACTACTCCATAAAGAGTCACAAACTAGATAAATTAAGACAATGCTAAGTAACAACCGTTTGTTGGTGGAAAGCGGTAAATCGAGCACAAGAGTCTTCCTCCATGTAAATCATGACAAGAACAAAATGTACTTACTAGTAAATTGAGATAGCCAACTGAGCGGACCAACTTGGCCTAGTTGGGCCATGATGCATGGCCCTCCAAGATCTCGGCCCAACGTATTCAAGCAATGGGCCATGCCCATATCGTATTTTGTGTAGCCCAACCCGCAAGGCCTCTATTTTTTACTCCCTCTATTTCATTGAAAAAGCCCTATGGGCTTTTTCACAATTATTAAGGAAAATGAAAAATTAAGAGTAATATTGATAGTTTGGTTGAGTGGGGTCCATTTTAGAGGATAAAATGTGTGGTATTTTGGTAAAATTAATATATTAGTAGAGGTAAAAGTGTTATTTTTATTGTATAAAGTTATCCTAAATAGTAATGAGGCTAAATGAGTGAAATTGCCGAAAAAGGAAAGTGGGGCTAATTGAGTGAAAAAGGAAAGTGGGGCTAATTGAGTTAACATCTTTCTTCCCACTTGTCCTTTGTCTTTTTGCTTAATATTTGACCCGTTTCTCACAAGAAACGGGTTACCCGTTTCATATGAGAATTTGTGGTACTTTATAACCAAAGGGACGGATCCGGACTTAGTTTATGCAAGCTAACCTGGTGTGCCTCCACCGAAAGGCCGTTTTCTATAGAGCGGTTCAAGGCTCGACCAGTTAAAATTCGACTGGTCCAGTCCTTGGTCACCTCTACCACTAATCAAATTAAACATGATCTGATAAAAGTTTTTTGCGGTTCCAAAGGGGTGCAAATGAACACAACGAAAAAAAAAACATAATCAGGAATGATTGGCAGAAAACACACCAAAATTCTAAACCCCACAATTTAATCCTCAAAAATCTTTTTCTTTAATAACGAATTTTTCCCATTTATTCATTCAATTTCATCTGCTGTAACAACCCAAGTGCCCAAAATGGCATTTTCTCACATGTAAGTTTCTTCCCTTTTGTTCTTTCATCCTACATTTATTGTTTTTTTTTTTTGTTTTGTTTTGTTTTTTTTTTATTTAACATTTGACTGTTTTGTTTGAGGAAAGTTGCTTCCTTTCATGTAATTCTGGTGTTAAAATTTGTTGGGTAGTTCTGAATTTTGTTAAAAGTTTTGATTTTCAATTAATATGTGCAGTGAACACCATAGCTAGTTACTGGCATGCATTTTTCATTTCGAGGCGTGATTGGTCGATAATAGATCTCTTGTGTGACCGTCTCATGCTAAAATTAGCGTAAAGCAAAGAATATTTGAAAATGTGTATGGTTGAATAATAGATTTCATGTGAGACCGTCTCATATTAAAATCAGTGTGAAACTAAGGACCTGTTCTTTTTGGCTTTTAAAAGCTGAACTTATAGGAGCTGAACTGAAGTAAGAGCTGAACTTATTTTTGTTTTTATGTAAATTTGTGTTTGTAATGTCAGAGCATATAGAAGTGCAACTGGCCTTACTATAAGCTTAATATGAGACCATCTCGCGTGAGAATATGTTTGCAATGTTTATGTGTGGCACAAATGTTAAGGTGGTGGTTGGTTGGGTTTGGTTGTGTGAATGGTATTCTTGAAGATGTTGTAAATTCACTTAATGAGACGACAACGATAACGTTGATTTCTTCAGTTTTCCAGCCCAAATGCTCGATAAGGTGTTCACGAAGGAATGAAAAGGGTCTTTCTCCCACGCATGTGTGAATTTCTAGGAGTATTTGGGAGGTTAATTTCCTGTTGGTGGTTTTCCTACATGGCTTTAATGGACTAACCTAGTATTTTGTTTCATGAAGACGAGTATGAAGGATTTAGGTCATGTGAATTCGGAAGAAATTTCTGTTTTTAATATATTTTCTTATGTTTGCCAGGGCGTTCCTTGTTCAGTTAAGGCCTCTACATCGTTCGTCTAGTGTTCATATGTGCCCTAATGTTCTTACTACGATGGATTATATGGACAACCAAGTGATTGCCTTAAAGTTTTGCCGCCATAGCTCACTGTTGAAGTGTTCAACTATTCCGTTGGCTGTTGGTAGTTATCTCGCTAAGCAACACCCACTAACAGAAGTTGATGTCGAGTCCATCACATCAACTTTTTGTTCAAATTCATATGATGAGGAAGGGCCAAGCGAGACAGGAAAGCTCGATTATCATCATCATTTTGAGGCGGTAGTGACTTGTAGCATGAAAGAACTCCGAGAAACTCTGAGGAGACGGAGAATCGGTTTGGCAAACAAAGGAAAAGTTCCTTGGAACAAAGGAAGGAAACACACTCCAGGTAAATGTTGTACATCGTTGGGCTGAACGGTTTTAGTAGGAACTTCTCCCAATTATGGTTTGGTGAAGTTGTCTAAAAGTTTGTAGTGTTTCAAAGTCGTTGTCTTATGTTTTCTCAAGTTTAGTGTTTTTTGGGTAGTAAATATCTTAAAGTCATCCAAACTCCAACGTAGTCTATTGTGTGAAGTCGTCTAAAACTCTCAAGTGTTTTGAAGTCATCTAGAGTTGTCATATGTTTTCAGAAGTTTAGTGCTTTTTAAGTAGGAAATATCGTGAATTTTTGTAAAGTCGTCTAAAGTTTTCTTTAGTGTTTGATAAGTTAAGAAAAATATAAGATGAGGAGAACAGTTCCTTAGGCTTTGCTGTTGTCTTGACGATGATGCAGAAACATGCGCTAGGATTAAAGAGAGAACCCTCGAAGCCATGAGAGATCCCAAGGTGAAGTGAAGTAAGACTCAGCATTTTCTTTTCCATCTTCTAAGTGAATGTCGACCCCCTCGTTGTTTTGTTAGTGCTAATGATGGTAACTGAAAATATGAGTGCGAAAATCTGAAATTGTACTTTTCAGTTTGTTCATTGTTTCTAACTTGAAGCGGTAATCATTTTATTATGTGCTTTACCTTTTAACTGTGATTTACCCTCATCATATGTTTGATCAGATGACTTATCCGTTGTTACCTTACTTTTAGGTTCGGAGGAAGTTATCAGAAGCACCACGCCTCCACAGGTATGTTTCCTTGAATTGCAGTTCGTGGAATTTTAATCTACAATAATGAATTTATCTACCCAATTTATTGATATGCATTTGTCGGCACTTATATTGGATTCACGGACTTCCAAGTTAATCGTTTACTGGCTCGCACGTATCATGTATCTGTATCCTCTTATTATGGTTTTTGGTTAAAATTGGCGTAACTTCAGTACTTCACTCTATTAAGTACTTATGGTGTACTCATAAGTCGGAAATACATAATTGTATGGTAGGGGATTGCTGATCGTGAATTTCCTACTTGCAGTGAACATTCAAAGAAGAAAATTGGTTCTTCACTCAGACGACTATGGGCAAAGCGTTTGAAATCAAAACGCTTAAAAGAACGGTTCTACTTCTCATGGGCTGAAAGTGTTGCCGAGGCGGCTAGGAGAGGAGGAATCACCGAGGACCAGCTTAGTTGGGATAGTCACGAGAAGCTGAAGAAAGAGATAGCGTGTCGACGACATAAGCAAGATGAGGAAATAGTCAAGGAAAAGGTAATACGACGGATACAAGACCGCAATCACAAGCGTGAACTAAAAGCCATACAGAAATTAACAAGAAGTTGCAGAACAAGGAAAAAGAACAAAGCGGTATCTAATTTGAGTGATTCAAGCGTCAACTCAAAGTTGACACAGGTGATACAGTTTTTGTTCTTTTATACCTTTTCGTTAAAACTTTTTAAAAACCACCCTTAATCTTCAGTGTGCCTCCGAAGCATTGAAGGGTTGTTTAGAATTCACCCTTAACTTTATAAATGTGGATTCTTACGTGGGATTTCTCTGATATTTTAGTCTGCAGAAATGAAAGCGGTCGATGGATCATTAAGAACACATTCCGGAGTCATGTCCAATCTTCATTCTGCACTTGAGAACATTGATATCGAGTCTATAAAGGAAGAACAAAAACGAAAAACACTTTCTCTGGCAGAACAGATTCAAGCTGCTAAAATCAGAAGGCAAAAACCGCTTTCTGGAGGGTGAAAACTTTAAGCTTAGTGTTTTTATCATCATTTGCACATAAACTTCTCTCAGAAGGTAATTTTGCTACGTTTTACTCTCTATGTTTTAGGCGCATTATCCTTCTATCAATGTTTCTTAAAAAATTACGCTCAGTAATAACGAGGCATGTCAATGTTTTTTTTGCTCTGTGAATGGATTTTCAGCTATCTTATCAACGTGAAGTATAGAGTTACATTGTCGTGCAAGCGTGGTCGCAGGAAATATTATGCAAGGCAACGACCGCAAGCTGCAAAATTTTTCACTTCTCAGGCGCTTAGCTAAAATAAGTGTAATCTTAGTCGCGTTTTTTTTTTTTTTTTCTTATATATGTGAAGGATATTACGATGGTGGGAATTTCGGACATGACGTAATTTCATTGTGGGTCATCCAAAATCGACTTCTATAGGTTTAAGACACAAAACGTTAGAAAAATTGAAATTGAATCCGTTATTACCTTGTCGAATTGATTATCGATAATTGAATGATAAAAATTGAAATTAAATTCGATTATTACCACATTGAATTGATTATTGGAATTTATGATTGAATAATTGAATAACTGATTGAATTTTAATTAAGAAAAGTTCAAAAAAAATAAAATAGAGTACTTTGTATACTAAGGGAGTAAAAAAGGGTAAAGTTGAAAAACTACATGGAAAAAATATACCACAGAAGTAAAACACTTGTACGAAAAAGTACTAGCCAACAACATTGACGAGACTTAACGTTTTCATGCAATTTTTGTACTTCATCCGTCCCGGTCATTTGTTTACACTTTCTATTTTGGGGTGTACGGGTCATTTGTTTACATTTCTATAAATGATCGTGGGCCCGTACTACTTTAACTAATTACATCTATTAATTTTGCTAAAGTGGACCCTCCATTGTACTTTTGTTATTATTTTATTAGTTTTTCTCTATCTCTCTCATCACATTGATAAATGTGTATAAAGTAAACGTAAACAAATCACAGAAACGGAGGGAGTACATTAATTGGTTAAAAGAAATTTTTGCAAGGGTAAGCCGATATAGTCAATGGTTCGATACTTCATACGGAGTATAAGTTTATTTTCCTTTTGTTTTGACTTATTTTACTTTATGGTTTATCCTTATTTTTCTTATTTTCCATTTTAGTATTGATCTTCTTAATTATCAATTTCGTTCACGGACTTCATTTGAAGTTAACTGTCTCACGTTTTAACTACTAACATCGTTAGTCATGTGAACAATTTTAAAATAAGTTCATTATTTTAAAATAGAAAGATTGAATTTACGGGTTGAAAGCTTAGACCATATTTATTGGTGATTTTTTGTGTATAGGTTGCCATATGAAAATAAGAAAAATAAAAGTAAATACATGTAGAATACATGTGGGTTGGCAACCCATGTTTTTGTATGGAAGTTGGGCCGTGGGCTAATGAAGACGGCCAAAGACAAGACGCAACCAGTTGGCATGGCATCGTGCACGGCCCAAAGACGACGACACGCGTGCCTGGGCCTTGCTTTTTATGAAAATGGCGTGTCAAAGCACGACACGACACAACCTGTCTTAGGCACGACCCAACTTAGGCACGCGTGCCGGCACGCCTTTGACCCATACAACATAGCATTAGCCTTTATTTTTAGTGAATTATAATTAGTTTTTTATAAGTTTTCTTTTATTATACTCCGTATATTATATAATATATTGAGATTTATGAGTGTTGATATTATACAATATATATCGGGTTCACGTTTTGTGAGACTAATTAACTACAGTGGTTGTTGTGAGGTCAGATCGTTTCGTATTTTTAATTTTTTTTAAAATTTTTAAATGATTAATAATAAAAATTTACTTTGTATTTGCATTATTTTAAGCTTAAAAAATTAAATTCGTTCAAATTTTCAATCGCTCGGGTCGAAAAAAGCTCAAAATATACAAATACTGCGGGTGGGCCGCGTGGGCTGGCACACCAATGACCCAAGGCACGACCCAGCACGACACGTTGGGCCGTGGGCCACGGGCCGTGCCTGGGCCTTCATTTTGAAAACAAGGCACGGGCACGGCACGGCATGTGGCAAGCTTAACCATGCCTGGGCCATGTCAAAATTTAACTTCGGCACGCCATGCCGGCACGTGGGCCGGTCCAGCACGGCCCACTTCCATCTCTACCCATATCAACCTATAAGTCTATAACATGATTGGTTGAAGAAAAAGAGAGTGGAGTAAAGTTATATTAAAATAATAGATATAATATAGGTTGATATGGGTTGTTGATAAAGTGTATAAAAAATAAAAAAGGTTGAGGTTGTGAGTTGTGGGGTTTTGTTGAATAAAATATTACTGTAATTTTTTGTACAAGTTGTAGATGAAAAAAAATCACTAATAAAGGTGGTCTAACGCTTTTAGATTATGAACGACGATATTCTATAAATAGAAATTTTATAAACATTTCTCTTTGACTCCTGTTTTCTTAAAATTTCCGAAAGAAAAAAAAAACTATTTTTCGTCGAATAATACAGTTTGATGATACATGAATGTAATTTTTCACGTAAAAATGATTGTGATAGTCTGGTGAAACATTATTATAACTAATTGTAAGACTATCCGTAGTAGTGGTCTTGGAAGGTAGGTCTTAACCTACCATTTGCATTAAAATATTATTTTTTCAACTCTTAACTTTCCCACCAAACCTACATCTTATTTACCAACACAATAATACTAGGTCTAAACCTAGGTTCACATTTATCTACCTCACATTTAATATTTACACATAATAAATTATATTTAATTAAATAAAATAATAAACTAATAAAAAAGGGAAAAAAATAAGGTTTAAACCTAGGTCTAAAAACCCTCATTTTGGACCTAGGTGGGAAAAATATAAGCCAGGTCTTAAAATTATAATATTATTTTAAGGGAAAAGAAGGTCTAAACCTTCCTCCTAAACACTACTACGGGTCTACGGACTACGGCTGGTCTAATTGCGATTAAAATTCTTGTATTTGTACTTTGTAGCACCAATCAATTTTTTCCCCAATGTGCTTAACTCGATCTGGCATTCTTTTAGTATTGCTTTATAATCTATGTCGATTTAAAAAAAAAAAAAAATTATTCCTTCCGTTTTAGTAATTGTTTACACTTTAATTTTTTATATTTTTTTGATAGAGATTTAAAAATGTGTATACAATTGACTGAGACAGAGGAATACGTTAGCTAAGATTATAATTTGAGACTTAATTTTTATGTCACAAAATTAACCAAATTTGAAGTCATTAAAAAAGAAGGAAAAAATGAGGCACGTATTATCTGTTAAAAAAATTGTAAACCTCTATTTTTACTCCGTTAAAATAGGTAAATCTTTAGACATTTTTTTTGTCCAAAATAGTTATGTTTGATTTGCCAAGCTGTGACAAACAAGAGTACGAGGAAGACAAAGAAAAAAAAAAAAAACTTTTTTTTTTTTTTATTCGTTTTAAATTTTGTGTTCTCTTTTTCCTTTGAAACGTAGAAAAATACACAATAATTATAGTTCTCCATTTCTTCTGTGACGTGCAACATTTGTAGTTTTTCCCGGGGATTGAATTGAAGTTTTTTTTACGAGAAAAACGAAGGCAACAGGGAAGGCAACGATGAGTTGCTTTCCATGTTGCTCGACACGAGAAGAGGAGGAGATTGAGGAGGAGGTCGTCGTTCCTTCGGCTCAAAAGGATGAAACACCACCTAATAAATCCGCTAGGAAGACGAGAACTTCGTTAAGGGCGTCTCTACGAGCTAGCATTAAGCAACTCCTTCAAACTAAGTCTATGTTCTCTTTTGCTAACATTTCTTTCAAATCAGGTCGCTTTTTTCTTTGCGTTTTGATGGTTTGTTATCTTCCTCGTCTTTGATACAAATGTAGAGTTCAGGAGCCCAACAAATACTGTAGAGGGGGTGAATAGAGTATGACGTTTAAAATTCAACGTTAGTTAACGGATAAAAGATGGTTAAAGTTACGCCAACCTTGTTCACGTGTTTAAATGAGATTGCATTTTATCGTTATAATCTAAAACCAACCTATATTGCGTGTTTGTTAAGATTATTATCATGAAAAACA
This sequence comes from Dianthus caryophyllus, assembly GCA_023091065.1. Classification (NCBI taxonomy): domain Eukaryota; kingdom Viridiplantae; phylum Streptophyta; class Magnoliopsida; order Caryophyllales; family Caryophyllaceae; genus Dianthus; species Dianthus caryophyllus. The sequence goes on from CM041519.1 coordinate 11,303,746, forward strand.
CTTTCTAGGAACGACTTTAGGTTAGTCGTCGAGGGACAAAAGACGGTTGAATGGACGCCACCCTTTGTCCATAATTTTACAATTTACGGCAATTGAATTGAATGTTCTTTCCATGTGACTCGTGAAGGAAAATTGCGTAATATACTGTCATAATCTAGAATCAAATAATAGTGTGTGATTGTTAATTGAGAATATTCTTGTTAATCGAAAAGTTTAATCAATTGTAAAACGAAATTTCAGATAGCAGCAAGCACAGATACATTCACGAGGAGATCGCTAAATACGGAAAAGGAAACATCAGCGCAAAGATCTTCAACTACAAAGAGCTTTGTGATGCGACCGCCAATTTCACGAATGATAAGTTGCTTGGTGAAGGTGGATTTGGAAGGGTTTACAAAGGGTTCATCGATAATCAGGTGATTTTTACAGCAAAGCTAGTCGATCGATCAATGAAATTAGTCGATGCAAGACTTTTAATACTGATATGTTTTTCTGATTTTCACGATGCAGGTTGTCGCAGTGAAGCAGCTAGACAGGAATGGAATGCAGGGGAATCGAGAATTCCTCGTTGAGGTCCTAATGTTGAGCCTCCTTGACAATGAAAACCTCGTCAAGTTGGTTGGTTATTGTGCTGAAGGCCCTGAGAGGCTCCTTGTGTACGAGTTCATGGCCAAAGGATCGCTTGAGGATCACCTCCTTGGTAAACATTTAACAATAAGTCTTAAAAAAGATCGTCTTTCACTAATCAGTCTCCTGATGCATAAAAAGTTACCACATATACGCTAATGGTGGCCTCCTGATCATGCATAAAAAATTACCACATATACGCTAATAGTGACCACTATTGAGTATATCGTGACCGCTATTGAGAGGTATAAAAGTGGTCACGATATAGTAAAAAATGGTCATTAACAGCCTACATGTAATCATTTTTTAATGCATTTGGAGTCTAGTCTTCCACTTCGTAGAGAAAGACGGTCTTCCCTAAGACCTACTCTTAATTTATTTTTGAACTGGTTGTTCTTTTTCGTATGTTGTATCAAGATTTGAAACCGGAGAACAAGCCATTGGATTGGAAAACGAGAATGAAAATAGCCGAGGGAGCAGCTAGAGGGCTAGAGTACCTGCACGAAACTGCAAATCCACCAGTAATATACCGAGATTTTAAAGCGTCAAACATATTATTAGACGAGGACTTCAACCCAAAACTCTCTGATTTTGGGTTGGCCAAATTAGGTCCTATGGGAGACGAGACTCATGTAGTTACACGAGTAATGGGGACGTATGGTTACTGCGCACCTGAGTACGCTGCAACAGGCCAACTGACGACAAAGTCTGACGTCTATAGCTTTGGAGTCGTGTTCTTGGAGATCATCACGGGGAGAAGAGTCTTCGACACAAGCAGACCAACTGAGGAGCAAAATCTAGTTGATTGGGTAAACTAACTAACTAATCAGCTATATTATCGTATAAAAGAAATTCGATATATTTCCCTTAACGTTGTTGTTGTATGATATCGTGCAGGCACAACCGTTGTTTCGAGACAAGAGTAAGTTCCACTTAATGGCTGACCCTTTGCTTAAGGGTGAGTTTCCGACAAAGGGGTTGTATCAGGCGTTAGGAATCGCGGCTATGTGCCTACAAGAAGAGGCATCCACACGTCCTTACATCTCTGATGTTGTAACTGCGTTGGAGTTTCTGTCATCTGGTAAACCTAAGGTGGAGAGCAATGAAGACATCGAAGCCAACGACAAGGAAACAGAGAACACATGCCAATCATCGCAAAACTAATAAAGCATATGACAATAATCATGCAAACTAATAACACAAAAGTAAACGGATAAAAAAACCGACTAGGCTACATTTCATGCTATAAATTTTCTCGATCCTCCCAAAAATAGTTGCATATCGTTCTTACGTTAGGGACGGATGAACAAGGGAGCTAAGTGAAGCTAAGCTGAGCTGAGCTGAGCACATTGACGTCATCATTTCCGAATGTGGATGTTATATTTTACAAATAATTACGTCTTCGGATTTCGAAAATGAACAAAATATATGACAAATTCTCCTTGTTAATTAGGTTGTCACATGTGTTGATAACCTTATAAAAATTAAGTGGTAGGATATTAATGAAAACATTGCAGGAATATAGGAGAGTAGCCTAGTGTTGTACTATCTGCAATCACTTTTCTTACATGAATGTTTCATACTTTGTCATACGGTTTATCAGTTAATTAATCCAATGTACAACCAAACAGAAACGATTCTAAGAACTATCTCAATTAACATATTATTTGATTTTATGTCTCCTCTCATAGATTCATAACATAATATATTGTTGGGTAAACTAAATATAACAAAAATTTATAATATAATCCTTTTTAAAACACTTTTGATTCAAAATCACTCATAACGTCAAATTTTGCTACTTAAAAATGACAACCGAACTCATTTTAAGGTAAGCCCCTTTCAAGTGACAACTATTCATGCCTAAAATATGTTGACACCTTGTTCGAGTGATTTGGTGGAATGATCTATGGTTATTTCAAGTAATTTACTCGAATTGTACCCATTCAGTGCAATTTCGACGACTTTTTAAAAAAATCTAGCGAAAAATTTATTTATCAAATTATTATTGTCAACCAAACCGTCCCCATGAGCAGCTTTATCGTTGCCCAAATCGTTGTAGTTGAATACTTTGGCTTCTGGGGTACTTATTAGGATGTAAATCAACAATACGATCGCCCTACAATTGTAACGACGAAATAATAATCTACTTGGATAATACTTAAGTCACGGATACCGCTTTTCTTACAGAATATTCTGACTCTTTATAAGCCTTGGGTTACACGAAATTTCTCGCAGGATAAAACAAGTACAACCTTTTGCTTCTTAGGTTGAAAAACAAAGAAATATTTCGAGTCATTGTGTTAGTTTGTTGTAACAAAATGTGCAAGAAAAATGTGAATTATGTTCTCATTTCCTCCAACACCACCCTCACTTATATAAGGAATAAAAGGGCGCGATTACATCACCCATAAAACAAGGCATCCTTTCAACGAAAAGATGCAACGTTTCACTTTTAATACAAATCATCATTCAATGCAATCAACAATATTATATTATTGAAAACATTCCGTAACATACAATCATTTCTGTATGAGCGTGCACTCCGCACTCCCGACCCATATTATAATGTCGTAGGTACTACATTTCACACAAATCCCGACTACAATTAAACTACCGGCAATTTACACTTAAATTACCAACAATCCCGAAAGTTTAAGCTGATGGTTGGAGGCCCAATATCGATTATATACTCTAACACGCCCTCTCACGCGAATGCCGAGGGGTGGTGAGATTTGAACCCGTGACTTCTAGTCAAAAGGCAGGAACCAACTCAACAAAAAGTTTAAGCTTATGGTTGGAGGCCCAAGATCGATTATATACTCTAACACGTTATCATGATCGATTTCATCGTCTCCCGAAAACGCCTTTTTTGTGATTTACTTTGAAATGTCCTGATATTTTTGATAGTTTTTCAAAATCAAATTATTAATCAAAACTAATCATAGGGGCAAAATTGTTAAATGTGCAACGTTGTTTAACATATTTGTGGCGCCATATTGTATCACAAGGAACCATTAGATACGCACGACAACGTATATTTCTCTAACATTAAGTTTTAAAAAAGATCGTCTTTCACTAAGAAAGTGAAAGACCATTCTTCTGATGCTTAAAAAGTGGTCACATTTAGGTTAATGGTGACCACTATTGACAGGTCAAAAAGTGGTCACAATTTAGTGAAAAATGGTCACTATCAGCCAAAATATGGTTACCTTTTATGCATTTAGAAACTGGTCTTTCACTGTTATAGACTCATAATGAAAGACGATTTTGCCTATGACTCACTCTTATTCTAAACGGTCTAAAAAAAACTACTCCCTCTGTCTTAGTCATTTGTTTACAGTTTAACTTTTTTTTCCTCACAAAAAAGTCAAACTGTAAACAATTCACTGAAATAGAGGAGTAAGATACAAAAATTGTTAAGGTACAAAAATAAAATGCGAAAATATAAAATTTACGGATCGAAATCCCAACAGCTATACGTAGCATCCCTAACTCCATACAAATTGTTGAAAAACATGTGAGATCTTCAATCATACACTCAAATTCCTTACAAACATGGCCTAACATTTGACTCGTCAATCTCTTCTAATTCACTTTCATCATTTCTCTCTCAACATTAACAAACAAACAAACAAATAATTATACTAATAATCACCCCACTTTCTAAATCATTGATCTAATCATCATTCCTTTTATTTTAAAATCCTTTAACACCTTTGTTTTATTCTAAGTTTAAACCCCATTTGTTAAAGTTCTCATCTTTTTTTTTCGTGGGCAACATTATTGTTGTTATAACAATTTCAACCTTTTTGGTGGGTAAATATTCTATAATTTTGACTTTTTATTTTGGTCAATGTTATTGTTCTTTCATTGTTTTTAGCTTTATTATAGTAGACACTTTAGATCCCATAGATCTCATTTTCTTGTCTTCTGTAGTAAATTTCTAATCTTTGAGTTGGTTTATGATCGTTTTCTTTGGAAAATCAAAAGGGTTTTCTTTCGAATTAAGTCGTAGAAATGTAGAATGATTATTTGACTTTTAATTAATGAAATCGTTTTCTCGTTTGTTATGATCTAAATGAGGTCTCATGGTATACTACTTTTAAAATACTCGTTTGAAAATTAGAAAATTAATAGGTTAAAATTTTGACACGTAAAGTAATCGAATTTTAACACATTGTTGCATACGATTAAATCACACGTATTTTAAAATGTTTGTAATATTTTGGGCCCGTGTTTTTAGAATACTTCGAACATGTAAAATAAAGGTCATTTACTAATGATGGATGTTTTGTTGAGTATATGCTGTTTTTGGGTAGTTTTTGAATGTGTTATTATCTTCAAAAGTTTATGTTTTCTAATCATAATTTGTAAAGAAATTGACAAAAGAAAACCCCTTTTAATAATTTGTTCTTAGAATTGTTTAATCATTATGTTAATCACATTGTTATGAGACATCATTTGAGTATAATAGATGATTGTGGGGTTACACTTTAGTGAAAGTAATTTGAAGTCAATTTTACAAGAATCTACCTTTCTCACTGAATACATCTTTAATGATTGCCATGTTCGATATGTTTTTGTTCTATACTGAAATGTCGAGGTGTCGTGTCGTTTTGAGGTGTCTGATACATGTTACGTTGTTAAAATGAAATGTTCGAGTACTTCGAATTTCTGCTTTATAAGGGCTTTCTTCAGTTTGTTTAAATGTTCGGCAGTCTTTCTGATCATTCATTCGAAAAGTGTTGCGCATTTTGGTGTCTGGTTTTGTTCAGGGAACGTGTTTGAACTCGTAAAGCCTGGGTGTGAATGTACCGGAGTTTCACAGCCTAGTTTGTGGACAAATTTCATTTCAGTCTGTAGACTCTGTACACGATCGGGTTGGAGAAACGTATTTTTCAGTTTTCCTATCGTCTTGCAGGAGAAAACATGCCAACATTGGAAGCGATTAGAGGTGGCGGGGGTTCAATAAGAGTGGGAACCGTAGGAACAGTAAGTTCATTGATGACAAGGGAACTCGAGGCATCGAAATCTGCATCATCCCGACAAAAACCAACGAGGAAATCAATGGATGAAGCAAGTAGTAGTAGCAGCAGCAGCGGCCTGAGTACCGCTAGTAAGCTTAAGAATCCTGAATTTGTCCGAAAAACACGAGGCCAGAAGTCAGACCGTGTGCAGGTTCTAAGCGAGACGCCCTCAAGAAAACCAAAGGAAAAGACGCCGTTGGAAGATGTGGGCAACAGCACTGTCAGACAAGCATCACACAAGAAAATCCATGATTTTTCGTCATCTGGAAAATCGAGAATCCGCAGAAGCAGCAGTAAAATTCCAATGCTCGGGTCAGAAAATGTTCATTTGGACAAAACTCCTTCACGGGAATCGTCCTTGAAGAAAGGGACGAACATTGTCGATATAGTAGACGTGAACTGTGGGAACCCTTCATTAAGCAACAGACTCAAAAAGCTCGGTTTCTCGAAGCTGTCACAAAGCTTCATGTAAGCCAAAAGATTTCGACTTTTAACCTCTGACGTCAATCAGTCTTCGGACTTCTGTATTGACTAAGCACCTGTTGGATTTTCAACCCTTGTACAAATCTCCATCAGGAGCTTGTTTCCTCATCTTTTGTTCTTTTTCCGAGATGCAAACAGCGTTCCTATCTCAGTAGCGGCCAATTTCTCGAACAGTATCTTTGATCTGTTGGAGCTGCTTTGTTGATATTCAAAACTCATCACTGATGGTTTAATAATTATTTGTACTGTATGGCGAATGGATCATTCAGACCGAGTCCTGTATGCTACGCTTTTCAGCTTGCATCGGCTATTTCGAGTTATTTTGTATTTGTCAGTTTAATTTGATATTTGTTATTTTGATTGCAGGTAACAAACATGTGTTTCAAAATTGTTGGTACGAGTTAATAATGGATCAAATTTAGGCTCAGATTAGGCCTCTCAAAACCTAGCGCTAGCCCGATAAGCCACCCGAAACCAAACCAAACCTGATCCAACAATGTCAACCAAATTCTAAATCGACGAGTAGCTTATTAATAATCCGGGTTTGTGGTGACCAGGGGCCCGTTCTTGGAGGGTGTGTGGGGCCCTAAGATCCTGTGTCGTAAATTATTTTAGTTAGTTTTTTCTCCAATTCTACCTTAAAATCGCATTTTATTATATTTATATAACAAAAAACTTTATAAGAACCCCGTAATACATGTTTTTGGGATTACCATTAATTGTGACCAGTTATAAACCTTTTAAATTTGTTAGTGAGTACTCCTATTTATTGTGTTCTTTTCATTTTTTTATTCTATGGGAATGATATTTTATTAAAATTAGAAGAACACTAAAAAGTAAAAATGAGACGGAATATATTTTTACTTGATAATAGTAACAACAAAAAGCAAAGAGATTATTTTGCGAGTTCAAAAACATATTTCATACACGTAAGACGATTTTATTTTAGCATGTGCCACAGTTTTGGGGCACAATTCCAAAGAGGTATTAGAGGAGATGAGATGTACGGAGTAGATGTTAGTGATAAGGTAGGTATATCTTCATAAGATAGGTGAAACTTTCCTATATTGTCCACTTTGTGTCAAAGTCGCACGGATTTAGTTTTGGGACCTTCCCAAAAGGCCTTTTACTGATAATGTAGGTAGTATCTTTATAAGATAGGTGAAACTTCCCTACCTCGGCGATGTGGACTTGGATTGTAATACCCAACAGTAGATACTAGAAAGCAGCAAATGAAGCAATGAAGCAATCCATTTGTAGATTAGCCTGAGATATATAAGTAGTGGACTTAATTTAGAGAGAGAAACAAGTACACAAAACTCAAAACAACAAATTCAACAATGACTTCACTCTCATGTTCATCAACACCTTCATACTATTACACTCACACTACTTCTCCACCACCAAAGCTAATTCTACGAAATGGGTTTGTGGGCTTAAATGGGTCGGGCTTCAGGCCCATTATTAATAAGCTCACCCTTGTGTGTCCCACCAATGGTGGTAAAGCTATGTGTTGGTTCAAGTTTGGTAAGAATGGTGTTGATGCTGAGGGTGCTGGTATTTACGGCAGTCAGTCTCGTGATGACTTTGATCGCGATGATGTCGAGCAAGTCAGCCTTTCTCTACTCCCCCTGTTTTTTCTCCCGTAATTGTCGACACAATTTTCATTTTAAAAAGTTTAAATTGATGGTTAGACGGTGTTTTGCAGTATTTCAACTACATGGGAATGCTGGCTGTGGAAGGAACATATGACAAGATGGAGGCTCTTTTGAACCAGAACATACACCCAGTAGACATTCTACTTCTCATGGCTGCCTCAGAAGGCGATAAACCCAAGATCGAGGAGCTTCTCAGGGCTGGCGCTAGTTACGAAGTCAAAGATGCCGAGGGAAGAACCGCTCTCGATAGAGCTGCTGATGATATCAAAGATTTCATCCTCAATTTCACAGCACAGAAGGCCTAAATAAACCTACATTCTTGTTTTGCAGTAGATGATAGTTGAGATTGCAATTTTCATATCGAACAAACACTTACCTTTTGTAGAAGCATTTCGGGTTTTTCTGATTACCCAATAGCTAAATGAATACTTTATCTTACAAGTTACTCCTGAATTGTCGTTGGAGTTCGATGGATGTTCGAGACCAACTTTGGTTATGCCTGAATGTCTGACACCGGGAATTTAGTTGGCTTTAACTTTCGCTGTCACTCGAGGAATGAAACTGTAATTATAATCGCTATAAATACTCATCAATACGAGTATCTAGGTCAGTCTTAGAGCCAGACACTGTCGTATTCATGATACAAATCTCTTGCAAGGGTGGAGAAACGAAACTCAATCTGATCATAGACGGAATCATATGTTCGGAGAAAACAAGCCCTATTTTTCAACGCTGTGTAACCAGTACACAAAACAGAATCATACTAATATTACGGATACAGCTAAGCACCTCAATCTATCTTCCAAAATTTCTACAAGGAGTTCAATACTAATAAATTTGAACGGGCTCTCGGTGTAGGCAAAAACTGAACCAATGTATAACTTAGATGAACCTCTTAAGACAACAAAAGTAATCTATCTCATGTTGCCTTCACGCAAGACATCAATCATGTTGTAGATTCGTTTTGCAGCCTTGGATTGCACCTGTTATTGTAAACATAAGTTTAGTGTTTATGGGAGTATATGCTAATCAACATGATACCAAACTCCAACAAAAAGTCGGGATTTAAATCAATGGAATCTGTTAACAAGAATCAGATAAAAAGGAGACGCGCGCACCTTCTTCGCCAAAAACAGAACTGCGTCAACAGTGCCCTCGGCATAAATTGATCGTCCACACACATTATGCTGAAACTGAAAACCTACCCTGAAATAGAAGAAATTGACTTTAAAGAAAACTAACAAAACAAAACATTTGGTTCAACTGAGGAAGAAAAGACGTTTTAGGGGTGAGATGTGGAGTATAGATTACGTCTTATCAGGAGATAATAAATGGTACAGATGGAATGCGTGACCGGAAAGGTGTTCCTCAGGGACACCCACTATCTCTATTTGCTGTTGGGGATCCCTCACCAGTTGTATCTGCGAGAAATTTTACGAGAACTGAGCATAAGGATGTTCAACAACGTCGTGCGAAAATGAAACATTAGCGAATAATATCCCGTACAAAGATTTATACAATTGAGTTGGGCTGAAGTCTCAAGGTGCACCTACTTGATCCATATTGAAGTCCACCCCAAGTTTCTGAAAGCATGAAATGACGGCTTTTGCAGTTCCAGACGCATCCTTTTTGTTGGCCTGATGAGACTCCATCACCTGAAAAGTGAAAACAGACGGTATTACCGCATCAGCTAAACTGGCATAACCCCGTATTATAGAAAAATTCAGCTATTCAACGATCTCAATCTCGTACAAAGTGGCAAGAGCTCGTGTCATTACCTGTAGTGAATACCCAGCAAAAGCTCCCGGAAATTGCTCGGCCATTATTTCCATGGCTGCCAGGAACGCAACAACCTATGAAAACGACATTGTATTTCAGAGATCAGAGGAAACTATCACAAGGAATTTAGAGCTGTCGTAAGCTACGGAAACAGTGTATGGAATCTGACCTGCTTTCCCATTTGGGGTGATATAACAGCGTACGTGTTTGTGTCTTCTACGGTCTTGCGCATTCTCTCTCGGTCTCCCCCAGTAGTTCCTATTACAAAGGGTACCCCAATTTTGCAATACAGTTCCACGTTATCTGCGTATCAAGAATCAAATAAGAGACATACATTAAGGACATACTCAGTTATATGTTTCAATGACATTTCAGGGAAAGAATCAAGTAACTGGAGATTGTAAACAATGGTGATTAGTAGACGTATTCTATAAGGAAATAACAATTAATAATATACTCCGTATAATATCAGCAGTTCCATATAATATAATAGATTACCGTTTACTGCGTTTGGCACAGTATAGTCTACCACAATAAGATTAGGATGTTCTTCATATGTGGAGGCAAGAATGTCTTCTCTTTCAGACTGACTGTGCACCTGAATTTCTTTACCGCCTATTTGTACAATCTGGCCACTCTCCTCAGCGGCTCCAAACGACACGGGAACTACGTGAAGCCCCGCACTAAGTGCTGCTTCAATAACTGATTTCCCCATTTTGCCCATGCAGCTATTAACCTGCAACCCAGCACCGCATTTGTAACCAACTTAACATACGTTCAGTCGTTCACCTGTGCAAAACAAGGTCTTTATCTGTTTGGAAATTCAAAACAACAAATTCTACATTTCAAGCCATACTTCATTTGACACAGTAAAACATACACAAGAACACAACAAACAATCCGCAAAATCCAAAAAAAAAAAAAACCCCACATTTACTGTCAACAAACAATGTATCATAAGAAAATCATTCAAACCCGAAAACACCCAAAAAAAAAAAAAGGGTATTTATATTGTAACATCTCTGAACAAAACAAAACAACATAAAGCTAATCAAAGGGAAAAACAAGATTATAAATACATATATATATATATAAAAGATCCCATGATAAAGTAATAATGTAATCGTAAAACCGTCACATATAAGAATTTGTACAAAAAGGCAAGAGGGTAATTACCATGACAGGAATTGCAAGATTGTTTTTGGGTATAACTGACAATTTATTAATATTTTCAACTGATATTGTGGCTGAAATTGAAAAACATGATTTACCCGTTTTGCCAAAACGGGCATTTTTCACAGTAAACCCGGAAAAGTTGTGGTGGGAAGAAACTGCTGCAGGAGTTTGCAAAGCCATGCTACATGAAACTGCAACCAAAATCTGATTTATTTGGTTTAGTGGGTGTGGTTTTGGAGTTTGCAGTAAAAACATGAACAAGTGAAGAAGGTTGAGAAAAGGGTTTAAGATGGGCTTTAGGGCTTTTTCTTCAAGGAGGAATGTCGAACCGGTTTTAAAAATCGTAAAAGTTCGACTTAAATTTGCCCCGACAGTTTCACCGCTCGCTAAAAAGAAAGAAGCGATCACTGTCGTCTTTATTAGTCACCTCACCTAGACGACAACAGAAGCAGCAAACTGAAGGAAAATTTTTAAGCCAAGTTTTCTCGGGACGTATGACGTCCAAACAACGACAAAATTTCAATGTTTGTTTTTTCATTCTTCCTTGTGTCAATTGTGTTATTCATCGAGTTTGTATACATATTATCGACTATACTTCGATGCATGTTTTTGAATTTTTTTTTTGGGAGTTTTGGATTTGTCTACTTATGTACGAATATAATTGACGGGGGTTGAGGAAATATCAAAAAGTTCGTCTCAGATCAACTGACGACTATAAAAGGTTTATTCTATTGCCCGTACACCCCTGCCTGGGATAAAAATAACTGACAGTGTAAGCATCAAAGTCGGATAAGAACGCTGAACTCGATTACTTTGCCACACGTTTGGGATCGCATCGTCAAATATCGTGCTCAGTGTGTCTGTACAAGCTCGAAGAGCACACAACGGCCGTGAAAGCCCTTGCTGAGTACCCTTGCTCGACTAGTTTTATCTCGAGGATAACATAACGAAGTTGTCGTCCTTCCTCACATCAATGGCACCTATGAGTACTGAGAATCACCCCCATCTGCCTCACCGTACATCACGTCATGCTCGTCATCCAAGCACCACCGACTTGGTCATTCGTCTGCCACGGCAGTCCAATTTATTGAGAGCAATTTTTTTTTTTATGCATTTCACAATATACACCTTGCAATTCATGTGACAGTAATGGAGTTACGAACTATCATTTGGCGCCTTTAGTCTATAATACAGAATAGCACGCAAACACAAGCAAGTTTTGAAAAAACGTCACAAGCGCCAGTAATTGGCCTGATTAAGTAATACAGACTCGTATTAAAAGAAAAAAGGTACCGCAATATATTGATAGAACACAAGCCTTATATATTCGATATCGTGTTAAATTACGTTTAAGTCAAAAACCTAGTACCTAGTTGTAGAGGCATTTACAAACACCAACATCGACATCGATGATAAAAACCATAACTACGTCGTGTAACATAACTAATAATTGTGCTTCTGGCTACAAACTTTACGATATGGTTAGTACTTCGAATCGATCAACTAACAGTGAAGCCATAGATTGAAAATTCAGTGGTTACCTCCATATGTCAATTCCAAAATCTGCAAAAGATTTGCGAGCGAAGATCAAGACACATGATGAGCTATATAGGAATGAATCTCTATACACGTTGAATAAATGATAATCATGATTACTCTATTTATTTTGAGATGAGGATTCATACCCAAAATTTAATAAATATCGTCCCCAATCAATATTACTCTAGTAATGTCTTCAATGGTATTAGAGTGAGGGCCACCTAACACAACAAATAGTAAAACGGATTAATCAATCGAAGTTAAGACACAAGAACTATGATTGATGTATGAAGAACAGCAGCATACATGCAGGGTTTTAAATATCGGTATCGGTCGCGATCGCGGTTGCGGTCGCGGTGTCTCGGAATCGGGCCTGAATCGCTTGTCTCGGACTATAACTCGTTCGTCGCGGTTGATTTTTGTTTTAGAAGCTTTTTTAGCAATATTAATATAAAAATACATTCATGATGTTATATCATGTCTAAATATGGACAAAACAATATTTTTAAGAGTGTAATGAAAATCTCGGTCAGTAGGATATATGTGTTTAGACGTTCAAACGGTGAAAAGATATAAATTGGAGTAGTTGGCTCTTTATGAAAATCAAAAGAAAAAAGTACTTGGAATTGGCCCCAAATTATATTATGTAAAATTAATTAATAAACAAAAAATAATTTTATTTGATTAGTTTGATAATAAAATAGAGTAAAAATTATGGAGTACTCCGTAATAAGCAACAGATAATCAAAACAATACTTCGTAGTTTTTAATTGTTATTGGTGGGGTAGCTATTAGTTAAATAAAACACACAAAAATCAATAAAATAAAAAAGAAAAAAAATCAAAACACATAAAGTCACGTGGTGATTGTAAGACCATCCCCATCCATGAGTCATGATCTAGTTCATGGAAGGGTGAGTCAAGTTAATCATGCTTAAGTGTTACAATTAGCATGACTTAGTTTGGTGAATGGTAGCAATTGAGTCACTACTTGATCTAGTTCAAGCAAGTGAATCATGGTTTTTTTTTTCTTTTTCCTTTTTTTTTTTCTTCTTTTCTTTTTCTCTATTCTTCTTTCTCATTTATTTATTTATTTTATTCATATTTCTTAGTTAATTGTCTAAAGTAAATTTATTTCTCAAAATATATTAAATTTTAATTGTCATATTTTTAATATTGATGGGTACTTATGGAGTACTTTTTATTTTACTTTTTTTTTTTAAAAAACATTGTAATATTAATATTTTGACTAAATCATGGCATGTAAAATAATTTAATTGTCTTTTTCATTTATGGAGTTTTAGTTTTTTTTATAAGAATTTGTTAATACCCGCACTAAAATACGATTTCAACTATAGTATTATTTTTAAAAAGATTTATGTAAAATGAAAATATTAAAATTAAAATATAATAATATCTTGAAAGTAAAAGTAGGAAAATAGTTTTATGAGAAAAAAAATGATTAAAAAGGGGAAAATGGTGTAAAATGATTGGATTGGTGATTTAGTTGGTGACTTGTTGGATGGGAGGTGAAAGTGAATCAAAGTGGGTAGAAAGAGTTTAAGAGTAAAAATGAATGGTGATTCAGTTAGTGTGATTTCTGGATGGGGATGGTCTAACAGCCACAAAAGAAAATTAAATTAAAAGGCAAATCACCCACTTCATCCCCAACCTCTCGCCACATAAAAAAAGAAAAAAAAAAAGGACCAAATTTCAGAGAAAAAATTGTCAAAAGTAAAATGCAAATCACCGAGATGTGTGTTCAAATCGGACGAGACAACCGATTCCCGAGTTGACTCGGTGAACTCGGCCGATTTTGGCTTCTTTTGAAAGTACCCGTGAAATCTCGGCCAATCTCGTCTCGCCGGCGTCCGAGTCCGATACTTATCGGCCGAGACGAGACGTAACGGCCGAGATTTTGAACCCTGCATACATGTTCAATTCATTAGGGGTTGCTTCGTCAACAACCACAACCATATCGAGGTTTAAAACATTGCAATCTTCAAACCGAACAACTTTTAACTCCACTTTACTGCCAACTTTATCCCATATCAGACACCAAAACTGTAGCAAGGTGGAAAAAAAGTCGTTAATTGTATGTAAAAAGAAGTTACAAAGTCTATAACTTGTAATCAAAAAAACAAGTTATGACATACCTCCAAAAAACTCGTCACATTCTTGCCATCACATGTGGTTATAATGTCACCTTCACGCAACCCAGCGAGTTCGGCATTAGACCCCGATACGACCTACAAACATGTCCATACGTGAACATAAACCGACATCAAACATGATGACGACCTACATGTAGTAGTATAGCACCTCATTTTAGTCATAACAATGACCAAGTTTCTCAAAGGCTCATTCGTCTACAAGAAAGCAAGGTGGGTTGGGTTGAGGCAATAAAAAATACGACGTTACATTTAAGTAAACAAAGAGATAAAACCTAGATAACTAATTAAAGACCCAAAGTTGCTGTATTTCATCAAGAACAAGTATAGTCGTATATAAGTGTTGTCGGGTAAGAAGGTAGCACGTTACCTCTTCCACCAGAACACCATTAGAGACGCTTGGAAAACTTGTCATAACTCTCTCCAAAACATGCACAGGTGCTAAGTACACGTTAATTGGATCAAACCCGTAAGAAGGATGACACAGTTTCCTATAACAAGGTCACGATCACAAATAACACGTTCATAGTTCAGCAATTGGTATGAGAGTGTACATCACAAGGGACATAAATGCATGAGAGGAAAAAAAGATACAAAAGCAAGTCAAAGATGCGCGTGGAAAAACCAAATACATACAGAACAAAAGCAAATATAACACAGCTACAATGTACGCTGTCGTCTCAACTTTGAAGACAACACAGTTTAAGATCCTATAATCAGTCGAGTCTACTAAACAGAGCACTGACATATTGATAACCGACGTACCTGTATTTTTTGTAGTGATCCCACCACTTGCAAGCAACGATTATAGGCAAAAAAGGGGTCGATCTACTTAGCTCGAAAAAAGCAAGCCCAATTACTTCACCAGACATATTGATAACCGGGCCTCCATCACCACACTTTAAAACAAAGTTGGGGAAAAAATAAGTTAGACAAAATTGATGTACAATGTACAAATCAAAATCAATTTGGACAGACAATCAGAGATAGACAAAACAGAAACATACCCTCGTAAATACGCAGCTAGACGAAAACAATTCTCTACAGCCATAAATAGAAGGATCACGGCGGTCCATACTAATTTATAAACAAGATAATAATATCAGTATCTTGTATAAAACATCGCTCACGATAAGATTATGCTAATTTATTGATTTATGGAAATCATAATCAATACTTAATCTACTACTCCGTATCAAATTAAAGATCTAAAAATAATACTGAAAATAAATTAATAAGAAGAGCGCATTTAAGGGGGTCAAATAAAGAAACAAGGTTTTAGGAATATTTCACATGGTACCCTCGGGGTTTAACACTTTGCCCGAGGCAACCCTCTTTTGGAGCTTAAAAACATTGCTTGGTCGTAATTTACAGCTACGAGTTTCGAAATTGACAAATGGTGTTCCTAAACTGTATATCTAGTGGAAACGATTAATTTAAATACCAGATTAGCTAGATTCACACCTCGTGACTAGTAGATATAGTCGGTATAAGTTTATTTGGCAAATCAAAGTTCGAGGTTGCGTGTTTTGAATGTGACAATTTTTTTAAATCAAATCAAAGAGCTCGTAGAACAGTTAATTTTAAAAAAAGAATTGTCGAGTTGTGAACTCTTAACTATGAGTTATGACCAGTTAAAGTTTTTTTTAACAAAACTAAGGGTACCGCGTGCAAAATTGTAAACCTACGGCATACCATGGAAAATAGACCAAGGTTTAAACCTGAAAATCCCGGGAGCAGCCATTAAATCAAATGGGTCACAGAAGAATCGACCGACAACTATCACAGGATCACCGGGACTAACTTTGGATGTGTGGGGACGCAATTGAAAGGATTTATGCAGGCAAACATCGTCACGTATTATCCCCACATTTGCAGGTAGAAGAGGGACCTTTGACTTAAACTTTAGGATGAGTAAGTTGTAATGAAAATCATATATTCATATGTATAGATTTCACCAATGTATGAAGTTTTATACGAGACATGGATAACAACCTGCCAAAAGACACATACATTAAAGAAAAAAAGAAAAGACTTGTACTAATTCTACAATCTTGATATTTAGAAAGATGCATTAAAGCCTATACAAATTCTACAATAAGACTGTCTTATACTATGAGACAACTTATTAATGACAAGTCATCAAAAGAGACACTACATCTGATTTTATAAAACATCAATTCACAGTCATATCCCATTAAAATTAAAAATCATCCGTACTTAAAACAAACCCTGAAATTGTAAAACCTGATTTCTCACTACTCTTTCCATAATTTCTTCTTACTTTTACCGATAATCACTCTAAATTACGACATCATCGCACGCCTGCCCCTACATTACACCATCAACAACAGCTGAACAAATACGCCAAATTTCAAGCCCTCCTAAAATTCTTCGCCATTTTATATTACTCCGTATTAATTATCAAAAGTAACCTTATTTTGTGCAAATTAATCAAAAGTAACCATACTATATTGCAAATGTAACATTAATTATATACTTTTGAAACTTACTTATAAAGAATAAAGTTACTTTTCAACCATTGTTTGGTTACATTTGCAAGAGTATTACTTCGTAGAATATATATTGCAGATCGAGGACGAAAATCGTAATGGTGAATTAATGATTAAAAAAAATTGCAAGAAGGTGGTGGCATAAGAAATAGGTAGAGAAGTGAACACGAGTTTCTTGAGATGATATTGAAGGTAAGATGGTGTTGAACCGACTTATCGATCGAAGTAATCGGATCGTAATCGATGTGAGTGATGATAATTTGGGCGAAAGATCAGATGACGATTGTATGGGGGGTGATTTATTGAAAGATTGGATCTTGGTAGCAGAAAAAGAAGGCTGAAATCAAAAAATTTGTTGATGATTTATTTTTCGGTTGATCGAAAAGAGAGAAGAAAGAAGAAGGGATAATATAGATTGACACTGAAAAGTAAAAAGAAGCGAGGTAGAGGAGGTGACTATTATAATGACGTGGCATGTGTCTTATACAATGAGGCAGCCTTACCTAAGAATTAGTCTAAAGCCTATATGGAAGACAAATTATAGAAAACAACCTTCAAATTATCAGCCAAATTGTCGTCAGCATCGTATTCATCTGTGGGTTGCCGAATGAGGTTAAGTGAAGTAAGTACAAAGTTATCGTTTCCTTCGGTCTCTATTATAGTTCCTGAACCTTGGAATATCACCACCTCACCTAGAAAATTTCCAAAGAAATGATCATTATATGTCTTGACTCTTGAACATAAAAAACTTAAATACGAGTATGTTTTGAGGAAAGAATATAGTAAAAGTTGTCGCAAAAACCTTACCAGAGAAAGAAACCAGGGAAACAACTGAGGGCGAAGCTTTAAGCGCGGCCATCTTGATATTGAAATCCAGATCTTCGTTAGGCTTTAAATAAAAAAACGGTCGTAGATAGCTAGGTATGTCTTCCATGCTCTGATGATCACTTTCAGCTGTAGTATGTCACATATATAATTCACATCCAAATATTGTTTACCACAAAATTAAATAAGAAATTCCTAGCGATTAGGCGGTGTTTTACAGCAAAATATGCCACCTATCAATTACGCATCGAAAGTTTTAACTAGAAAGCACAATCAAGCCCATGAAAATAAGAGTTTTAGGGTGTGTTTGGATTGAGGGGAATGGAGGGAAGGAAAGAGAGCAACTCCAATTCATTTCGTTTGGTTACAAAATTTGGAAGAGAATAAATAAAGGAAAGGGATTTGGAGGGAAAAGCTTAATCTAAATCTCACTGACAATTGAAAAGATTTGGAGGGAAAATGTTATCAAAATACCTTCATCCCATACACCCTCTCATTCCCTACAAAGGTGTTGGATTGGAAATCTCCATATGAAGTGCTATTTCATAAACCACCTACAAACTATAAGATATAACAAATCACAAAGTCATCTTGAGTAGAGATGTCATCGTTACGGAAACTCAATTTTCTTTTAGGGTGTGTTTGGATAACAAAATAGAAAGGAAAGAGAAGGGAAGGAAAATGAGGGAAGGGAAAGGGATGGAAGGGAAGGGGAGGGAGAATGAGATGTTGGTGTTTGGATAGATTTTCCCTCCAAATCTTTCCAATGGAGGAGAGATTTTGATTAAACTTGGAGGAGAGAAAATGGATCCCTCAAAATCCTTGCCCTTTCATTTCCCTCCTTCCATCTATTGTAACCAAACAACGGAAATTAAATCCCTCTACTCCTTCATTCAGGAATCCTGAATTTACAGTTAAACCTATAGAGTATCAGGTGCCTTCCTCTCATGATACTTCTAACTAATATAGTTGAACCTGATGTAGTCCATGATACATCATTTATGCCTCAGTTGCCTAATATTACAGCTGTTAGGCATTCAACTAAGGTGATACAATTGCCCACTAATTTGCAAGATCATATTTGTACGGGCATACCTTCTTCCCTTCTAAATCCTTCTTCTGATGACTCTCCTTGCAACAGGCCTTTTTACTCAATATATTGATCTCCAAGGTTATTCTCCTGAGTTTCAGTCATCTTTTCCTAAGGGTGTGTTTGGATAGCAAAATAGGAGGGAAATGGAAGGGAGGGGAAATGAGGGAAGGGGAAGGAAGGGGAGGGGAGGGGAAATGGTGGTGTTTGGATACCATTTTCCCTCCTAATCTTGCCTATTTTGGAGAAATTCCAATTAGACTTTGAGAAGGGAAAATGGATCCCTTCAAATCTATTCCCATCCATTTTCATCCTTCCATATTTTGTATCCAAACAAAGGAAAATGCCTCCCTCCCTTTCCCTCCAATTCCTTCAATCCAAACGGACCCTAAGACTTTACAAATTTATGAGCCTTCAAGTTATGGACAGACGAAAAAAAAAAAACAAAAAAAAAACTCGCTGCTCTAGAAGCCAATCACACATGGGTTTTGACTCCTTTACCACATGGACAGAAGGCAATACGGGCAAAATGGGTGTACAAAGTAAAATATAACACGGATGGTTCAATGGAAAGGTATAAAGCTAGGCTTGTAGTAGTAGCCAAGGGTTATAGTGAAGAAGGCAAAGACTATACACATACATTCAGTCCAGTTGCTAAATTCACCACTGTTCGGTCAGTTATAGCAAAGGATGGAACTTATATCAACTATATATCAATATTGCCTTCCTACATGGCTTTATCGAAGAGAAGGTGTGTATGAAGAAACCTGAGGGATATACAAAGGGAAATCCAATTGATGTTTGTCTTTGTGAAAAGGTCTTCTCTATATGGACTAAAGCAAGCTTCTAGACAATGGAATGTCGAATTGTCTAAATTTGTCAATAAACAAGATAATATACACAGGCCAAGAGTGAATATTCATTGTTTACAAATGCGGAAGTTCATAATGCACTGACAATTTTATGGTCTATGTGGATGATTTGTTGATGACTAGAAATGATGAGGCATATTTAGAGACACTCTCAGATGGAGGAATGCAAACCTACTAACTTTCCTATGCTTAGAGGTCTCAAGCTCTCCAAAACAAAACAAAACATGATCTGATGCAACATCGGAGATATACAGACGTTTAGCTGGTCATCTGCTTTATTTGGGTTTGTCGAGACCTGACATCTCTTATTGTGTGGGGCAACTTACCCAATTTTTGGGTGAACCACGTTTGTCCCATTGGCCTCAAAGACACGATGAACTTTGGCTTATTTTATGCATCAAACTGTGACTTGCAATTGTCCAGTTACTGTGATGCATCAAACACTGTGTGTTTCTTGCTTCTTCACTCATATCATGGAAGACAAAGAAACAAACCACCATTAGGCGCGTTAGCAAATCCTCTGCAGAATATATCCGAGTATCGGAGTATGAGTCAAACAACAAGTGAGATTGTTTGGTTTACAGAAATATAGAAGGAATTGGGCATACAACTTCCTTTACCAGGCACTTTCTATTGCGACAATAAAGCTGCGCAACACATAGTCACAAATCCGGTTTTTCATGAAAGAACTAAACACATCAGATTGCAGCTGTCTTCACAAAGGCTCTTGAAGAACACCAACATGGCTTCCTTGTCTAGAAATTGGGCCTTATACAATGTCCTCCAAGTTCTACTTGAAGGGGGGATGTTGAGAATCATTGCTGAGCATACTAAAGCGTAACAACCTCAACAAACTCAGCAGCCCTTCTTCTCTGCTCTCTAATAGAATAACAGAATTCTGTTATTGTAACAGAATTTTGGTACACCACAACAAACTCTCTTTTGTGTGTGTATAACATATCCCCAGATGTAATTCATTCATTCTTTCATTTTACATTCAATACACATTACTTTAATTTTCTCTGTTTTTTTCTCTGAATTTCTCGAAGAACATGATGATGAATTTTACCATTTTAACACCTTCCCTCCCATACTTTTCCCCTTCCCCTCCCTTAGATCTTCTCCACAAACTATTTTTATGGAAGCTTTATGCTAAATGGAATTGAACATAAGAAGATAAATGGTGTCCACGACTCCACGTCAGGTAGGCCCTATTTTTTTCAGCTTAATTTCATCTCTTAAAATTCAGCTAAGCTCATAAGTTCAGATCAGCTCCTATAGGTTTAACTAATAAGTTTACTGTTCACCCCCTATAAGCCCCACTAAGCTTTAATTAACACTAATTTAGTTGCTATAAATTTAGCTTTTATAAGTTCAGCTCAGCTCTTATCAATTCACCATTTATCTAATTACTTTGAATTCCGACCCAAAATGCTAATATCTTTGAGCTCCAAAGCTTCAATTTTTATGTAACCTAAAAAATTAGGTGATGAAAATCTTCATATCAAACAAAAATAGATTGAAATTGTAAAGGATTATAATGAGTAACTCACAATAAACATATTCATCAACGGCTGAACCTCCGAAACTCCGCTTATCTCCTCTATCCATCTTCTGCAACCAATTTATATTTATATTTATAAATCATTCAAATCAAAACCAACTTTCATAAGTTTTTAAATTAAAGTTCAAACAGAATAAAATCAGTGAAACACCAAAATTCAACTTCACAATACTAACCTACCTTTAATTCGTTAATCACTAGGCGGCGGCGGCGGTGGCGGTGGTAGTTCCAGGTTCAGGAGGTTTGCAATTCGAGACTTAGGTTCAAGATTATTACTCCGTAGTACTCCGTATTTTTTTTTTTTCTTAAACTAAATTATTTGAACTTTAATGATAAGTTGATAACTGTTAAAAGATTAAGATTGAACGAAAGTTTCGAAGCGTAAAAATGTTGTGTATCTTTACATTCATTGATAGCAGTATTTATATAAGAAAATACATTGTGCGTATATTTAATAAGGTAAAGACTTTTGCTACATTTACTGTGGTAAATGTAGACTTTGCGGAGGACGGTGGAGTAAATTTCGGGATGAGATTTCCATTTTCAAGTTGGCTTTCAACACCCCTTGGAAATTTCACCTTTATAATCATTTGATTATACTATATGCTTATGATATGAATGATACTACCTCATTAAAAACCTTGTCAGAAAAACCCAGTGGGATAAAAACTGACCAAGGGAAAAAGAGTGTGGTGCATATAATACTCCCGCTGAATTCAACATATGTTCTTCAACCGTCGCATGCCAATCTTGCGAACTAGTTCTTGGAATTGCTTTGATGGAAGTGACTTTGTGAACAAGTCTGCTAGGTTCTCGCATGATCTGACATGCTGGACATCAATTGTATTTTGCTCTTGTAGGTCATGTGTGAAGAAGAATTTCGGAGTTATATGCTTTGTCCTATCTCCTTTAATGTAGCCTTCTTTTATTTGAGCAATACACGCAGTATTATCTTCATATATTATTGTCGGCTGATCACTTGTCTTGATATCGCATTCCTTTTCAATATGTTGTATCATGGATCTCAACCATACACATTCTCTAGAAGCTTCATAGAGTGCAATTAACTCCGCATGATTTGATGATGTTGCGGTCAAAGTTTGTTTCGTTGACTTCTAAGATATGGGTGTACCACCATATCACTACAAAATAACAGGCGATTTGCGACGGAATTTGCGACGGCGCAACAATTTCGTCGCAGGAAAAAAAATTTGCGACGGATTTAATAATTTGCGACGGACATTATAATTTCCGTCGCAAATGCCGTCGCAACATGGACCGCCAATTATTGGAGCCAAACTATTCACTTGCGCCAAAAACGTTGCGACGGAATTTGCGACGGACATTATAATTTGCGACGGAAAATTTGCGACGGACTTATAATTATTTGCGCCAATAATTGGAACCAAAATTTTCTTTTGCGCCAAAAACATTGCAACGGAATTTGCGACGGATACTTGACTTTTGCGACGGATTTTTTGCGACGGATTTTTATTCCGTCGCAAAGGTCAAAGATGCCAAGGAATATTCCAGGCATCTTTGAATTTGTCAGAATTTGCGACGGATTTTGAATCCGTCGCATAAGTTCCGTCGCAAATGAAAAAAAAAATAAATAAAACTCCTCCACAAATCAGTTCGTCGTTAACAAAACAAAAAAAAAGAAAAGAAAAGTGAAGGCGATTTTGACGACGACGACGACGACGGTTGCCGCCATCACGCCACGCCGCTTCACCTTGCCGCCGGCCACCCACCGCCAGCGTCTGCCGCCGCTTCACCCTCGACGCCGCTTTGCGTGCCGCCGCTTCTTGGCGCCGCTTTCACCCGACGCCGCTTTACCGTGTCGCCACCGCTGCCCGTAGTCCCTTGCACGCCGCCGCCTTACTCCAGCTCCGACGTGATTCTCCGGTGAATAGTGTATGTTTTTTTAATTTTAATTTGATTTAAATTTGTTTGTTATAATTTAGTTTTAGTTTGATTGTTTTAGTTTAGTTTAATTAGTTTAATTTAGTTTAGTTTGATTAGTTTAGTTAATTTAATTAGTTTGATTAGTTTAATTTAATTAGTTTAGTTTAATTAGTTTGATGGTTTAATTAGTTTGATGGTTTAATTAGTTTGATTTAGTTTAGTTTAATTAGTTTAATTAGTTTAATTATTTTAATTAGTTTGATTAGTTTAATTTAATTAGTTTAGTTTAATTAGTTTGATGGTTTAATTAGTTTGATTTAGTTTAGTTTACTTAGTTTGATTAGTTTAATTATTTTAATTAGTTTGATTAGTTTAATTTAATTAGTTTAGTTTAATTAGTTTAGTTTAATAAGTTTGATTAGTTTAGTTTAAATTAAGTTTATTAAATGTTATTTGTTGATTTGATTAGTTTAGTTTGATTGTTATAGTTTGATTAGATTAGTTTAGTTTAATTTAAGTTTATTAAATGTTATTTAGTTTGATTATATTAGTTATAGTTGATTCGATTAGTTTGATTTAAGTTGATTGTTTAAGTTTGATTTAGGTTGATTTTGGTTTGATTGTTTTAGTAGTTTTAGTTTGATTAAAGTTTAATTCAAGTCGATTAATTATGTTTAAGTAATTTGATTATGTGTTAATGCTTAATTAGAGAATTGTAGAGCCATTTTAAAGTTGAATTAATGTTATAGAGTGATTGTTAAGTTATTTTAGAGAACTGTAGAGCCATTGTTAGGTTATTTTAGAGAATTGTAGAGCCACTGATAGGTTGATTTGTGGTGATTTTAGAGCCATAGGTGGATAATTATTAATGTGTTGGGTATAGTATGACATAATGTGATTGTGTATTTTGTTAAAGTTATGTATTTTAGTAAAATGATTTAAATTCAAAATTTTTGCGTTGACCGTAGTATACCCATTCGAGAATTATTCATTAGGAGTAATTCTCGAATAGTCCCCATTTTTGGGACTGTCTTTGAATGATCAATATCACTTAGGTGACAAATAGTTGCATTTGTTTATGTGATAGTAAAAATTTCGGTGGCAATTTTTAAGCAGATGTTCTCCGGATACATATATTTTGAGGAAACTCAATTTATTTGTGTATCTGGAGAACTGATGCGAATTGCTGCCGATTTTGCCTTTTGTGGGTCGGATAAGTATCCAACATCTGCGTATTCAATCAACGTAGCATCTTTCTTTCTAGGATAAAATAATCCTAAGTCTTGTGTTCCTTGAAGGTATCTTAACAAGTGTTTAATTCCATTCCAATGTCTTTTGGTTGGAGATGCACTAAACCTTGCTAATAAGTTAACAGAAAATGCTATGTCTGGTCGAGTGTTGTTTGCCAAATACATTAATGCGCCTATGGCACCAAGATATGGCACCTCTGGTCCTAAGGTTTCCTCATTAGCCTCTTTTGACCGAAATTCATCTTTTCCACACTAAGAGTGCGAACTACCATTGGAGAACTAAGTGGATGCGATTTAGCCATTCCAAATCTTTGTATGACTCTTTGAGTGTAGTTTTCTTGATGAATAAGAACTCCATCCTTTAAATGCTCGATTTGTAATCCAAGGCAGAAATTTGTCCGTCCAAGATCTTTCATCTCAAATTCTTTCATTAGATATTTTGCAGTGACTTCAAGCTCAGTTGGAGTTCTAATGATATTTAAATCATCGACATATACTGCAATGATTGTGAACCTATTACTTGTTTTCCTAATAAAAACACATGGGCTAATTGGATCATTTTTGTAACCTTCTTTCACAAGGTATTCTTTCAGGCGATTATACCACATTCGTCCTGACTGTTTTAATCCGTATAAGGACTGCAGTTTGATACAAAACATCTCTTGAGGTAACTTGGAGTTGTAATCTTTGGGCATTTTCACTCCTTCCGGTATTTTCATGTATATATCAGTGTCAAGTGACTCATAGAGATATGCAGTCACGACATCCATGAGACGCATATGTAACCCTTTTGATACTGCAAGACCAGTTAGAAATCTTAGTGTTGTTGCATCAACTACAGGGGAATATGTTTCATCATAATCAACTCCTGGCATTTGGGAGAAACCTTGTGCAACAAGTCTTGCTTTATACCTTACAATTTCATTTTTCTCATTTCGTTTTCTGATGAAAACCCATTTATGCCCTACAGGTTTTACATTCTTTGGCGTTTGAATTATAGGGCCAAAAACGTCTCTTTTTTCGAATGCCTTTAGTTCTGCTCTCATTGCTTCCTCCCATTTTGGTCAGTCGTGTCTTTGACGACACTCCTTGACAGATTTTGGTTCAATATCATCTTTATACATCATGATTTACATTCTTCTCTGTATACACAAATATTTCATTGATATTGACTTCTGCTCAGTTATATTCGATTCCCGTTTGAACATAATCTATTGAGATCTCCAGATTCTCGTTAATTTCATCTTCAAGAGTTTGTTCTCTGGGTATCTCTATCAATGCTTCTTCTCTAGAAACTCTATCACAAAATGTTTCTGTAGACTTTTTGGATTTTTGGTTTCAGATCCTTTGAGCCAGGTGGTCTTCCACGTTTTCTACGTGCCATAGATTATTCCGCAGTTAGATTGTGAGAGTTCCCTTCTCGATTCTGACAGGTGCATTCAATGCAGGAATATGAGACTTTGTAACTCCCTTTGAGTTGGTGAATGCATCTGGTAATTGATTAGCAACACTTTGTAGATGAATTATCTTTTGCATTTCTTGATTACAAGTACCATTTATTGGATCAGAATATAATAATGAATCTCCATTCCAAGTAATTTCTTTTGGTTGTTGGTCCACTTTCCTTTCTCCCCCTAAGACTGGGAATGTATGTTCATCAAATGGCCGTAAATAAATCTCCAGTCATAGGTTCAAGATATTTTATAATACTTGGAGAAATAAATCCTACATATATACCCAGTCTTCGCTGTGGACCCATCTTAGTCCTTTGGGGTGGAGCAATTGGAACAAACACAGAACAACCAAATGTTCTTAAGTGTAATATATTTGGTGGCTGACCAGTTACTAATTGTAAAGGAATATTTATGATAAGCAGTAGGTCTTAATCGAGTTAAGGTTTCTGCATGTAGAATAGCATGACCCCATGCTGATGTTGGTAATTTAGATTTCATTAGTAGTAGTCTTGCTGTTAGCTGCAATCTTTTAATCATTGCCGCAGCTAGTCCATTTTGTGTATGGACATGTGCTACTGGATGTTCAACATCAATGCCAATTGACATACAATACTCATTGAAAGCTTGAGATGTGAACTCTCCTGCATTATCAAGTCGAATTTTCTTAATATTCTGATCTGGAAATTGTGCTCTCAGTTTTATTATTTGAGCGAGCAATTTTGCGAATGCAAAATTCCTTGTTGAAAGGAGAGTTACATATGACCATCTTGTAGATGCATCAATTAGTACCATAAAATATCTGAATGGTCCACATTGTGGGTTAATTGGACCACATATATCTCCTTGAATTCTTTCAAGGAATTCAGGTGATTCATTCTTAATTTTACTCATCGAGGGTCTTGTAATTAGGTTTCCAAGTGAACAAGCAGTGCAAGGAAAATCACTGGATTTCATGACCCTGACATTCTCTAAAGGATGTCCAAATGAACTTTTCACAATTTTTGTCATCATGTTAGGTCCTGGATGACCTAACCTATCATGCCACAGAGTAAATGTGGTTTTGTCATTTATTTTTGCAGATGACATCATAATAGTTATACTCCCTCCATTCAACTCCATTCATTGCACTTTTCTTTTTGGTCCATTCAATTCCATTCATTGCATTTCTAAATTTGGTAAAAGAAATGCACAAATGGCCCACGTGATATCCCACTTGCAAGGCCTAATTAAAATAATTTAGACTAAATTTCCCTCCATTCTCACTAACCCTTCCCTCCATATTTTGGGCCAAACTCAACTAATTCTTTAGAATCCTATCCAAACTCCCTCATCAATGTCCAACTCTCAACTGTCCAAAATATCATACGGAGTAAATGCTGATCTCTCAAAGTACTCCCACAAAACCTAAACTCCTCTCTCTCAAACCCCAACAATTTCACTCTCCTTCAATTTTGGACCCTCTGCCGCTCACTCTTTCTCTCTCCTTTCTAAATTCCTGAAAATGTCTTCAATCTCAAATCTATTAAAGTCAATCCCCCTACTTTGTCTGTATTAGAAGTCGGATCTATATCCTCACAGTTGAGGTAGAAAATGCTCCGATTTCCGGTATCTTTTAACCGGAGTCAGAGTTTTATTTAAGATTTTGGCTCCCAAGATTCAGATGCATTCATGAGGATTTTAGAGGGAGACTTTTTAACTTGTCAATTTTAATTGTTGTTGCTTTTGTCTTTGCTGTTCATTTTTTGTTGAATTTTGTAACTTGTCATTTTTTGTTGAATTTTGACATATTTGATGTTTTTTAGTTGCTGTTGTTGTAATAACTTGTTGTTATTGATTAATATGATTACACTTGACATTATTGTTACATTTTAATTTCTGACAAATATCGACATGTTTGACGTTTTTTTTTTTTTTTTCATCTTGTTGATGTATCTGCTTTTTTGCTGGTAAATATCGACATGTTTGACGTATTTCTGCGTTTTGTTGCTGTAAGTGCTCGTTTTAGTATAAATATGAACATGTTTGACGTATTTTGGTGTTCGTGTTATTTTTTTCGGCAAATTTAAACAAACCTTTGACGTACATTTAGGGTGTGGGTTTGAGAATTGTTGTGTCCTCAATTCATTTCATTACATTGTTATCCAAAACAGTACACCATACATGGGTGTGTTTCCACCTTAAACATTACCTAACACCTTAAAGTAATGTTTAAGATGGAACACAATTTTTAACTTATCATTACATCCATATTTCGATTACAAATTTTCTCTAAACAATCAACTTAACTTTCTAAACTGTATCCTAAGTCTTCCATTATTTTCTCTAAACCATCAGCTTGTCCCTTTTGCAACAACATGTCAATGCATTGTTTCACAAGGCTGGCATCGACAAGTAGGTTATTTGGGAGTAAACCTTGTGCTTGTAGATGATCTTTTTTCATATGCGGAATTGAAAAGTTGTTGTGACCATTTGCTTTCAAGATTTCGATCATAACCGATTGTAGAGTTAAAAAGATTTTGTTTATATTTGTTGGAGAATAGTCAGTAAATGCTTTTTCGACAGCTCCCACTAATTCTTCGACGTTGCTTGCTGTAACTTCCGACTGTAACGATTGAATTGCCCTAAAGAACCCCAAGTCGTTGATGTTTAAATCGGGGGAGTTGGGGGGTTTAAAAACCAACTGAATATCAAAACCATCTGATGTTGCAACAGACCTGAAATCTGCGTCATTATTTGTGATGTGAGGTGTTGCATTATCCTGCTGAATGTATATGCGTTTGCTCCTTGTTGCCGGCCACTTTGCTTTAATAGCTGGAATTATTTTTTCGATAAGACATTGTTTTGTCACTTGCTTCGTAATTGAGTCGATTGCTTTTGTCTCTAATGTACCAGCTGCCCTGTTTTTACTTGACCTTTGTGCAGTGGCGGATTTTGAAAAAATTTATAGAGTGGGCTAGAAAAAACTGTGGCGTATTTATTAATTTAAGTTTACAACAACCAAAATTTTTTAGCTTATCTATATATGATAATCTAAAAAAAAAAAAAAAAAATCTAATAAAATACTCCTATATGAAAATCAAAATGCCAGTGTTAATACGAAAAAAAATATATTAGCTATTTAATTTAATCTTAAATCTTAAATGACACGTTACCTTTTAAAAATTTAAAATCATCAATTATAGATATTATGCTAAAATATTTCGAGGTCTCTTTTTCAATATATATGACTAAGTGTATGCGAGAAATTCATCCATTTTATTTCAGACATCTATTATAAAAAAAAAAAGTAATTTCTATGGATAAAAAAAATAAATAATAATATGTTCATCGAATTAGAATTACAGTATTAATTAATGTGGAATAAAAAAAAAGATTCACCTTAATATACTAAGTATTTGAGTTTCAGAGTAAAAGACCGATAATAAATATGAAAAAAATAATACAAAGCAATTGGTAACTAATTTAATCATACGGAGTACAATATATATATATAATACTCTGTATAAAATAAGGTAAATAATCATCAAAAGATGAACTTAAATAAATTATGATATGTACAAAAAAAATCAATTATCCAGTCAAAATATCATCTCCTCTTATATTACTCCGCACATTACATACAAAGAGAGGTAAAATAAAATAAAATAAAATAAAAAAATGGAAAGCAAGAAGTAAAAAACTATAAACTTCTATTAAATGCAGTGGACCTCACACAAATAAAAAAAAAAAAAAATAGGGAGTAAAAAGCAAGAAATAACAGGGAGTATAGAGCTGAGGTACCAAACTTTGAGGGTGGGCCACTTAATACTTTTCTACTCTAAAGTGAAGTGGGCTTGTTTTGTATGAGAATTAAGAGCAAGACTTAGGGTGGGCCGGGCCCAGTCCCAACATACCTATAATCCGCCACTGCCTTTGTGCTGGTTGTCGGAAAGTAAACGGGAACATGCCAATTTTCCCGTCGAACAATAATTCACCTTCATCCCCATAAATGGGCCTGGAAACTGCGCATATGAACATGACCTTGATCATGTGTCGCTTTGATTGACAAGTCCGATGAGGTAAGTCTTCCCCATATACCACATAGTATCGTTGATTAACTCTTGATAGATAAAACCACTTTTCATCTATGTGAATGATGTTTGTCATGTCTTTAAATTGTATTGTTGTGGCTGATTTGTCGATGTTTTCCACTGTTTGGTAGACATCAAGTGAATTAAGAGTGAACTTGACTCGATTTACCTTGTTTAAGTCGTTCAACGTTGGATGTAGAGGACTTGAATGTGGTTTCAGTAAACCGGCTGTTACCCATGAATGCACTGTACCAACTGATACTTTGATCTTCTTTGACAGCCTTTGTATTGTACTTCGTTCCGAGAACTTGAGAGTTTTAATATGTTCGATGTTTGGCAAAATCCTCTTCCTATTTGTGTTTCCAAACCGCTTGCTTTTAACATTTAGACTACCTTCGATTAGACTAATTCTTGCTCTTTTCCAAATGACAGAAATGGTGTTCCGATTGACATTCCATTTAGCGGCTGCCTCGTTTATAGCCCCATGTTGAAGTTCTTTGTCATTGTACCGCTCTAACAAGAACGTTGCCACATTTGTCCTTTCAATCTCGCTCAAACATTTCTTTGCATTTGATGTCATCAGTGTTGGTGTATGGCTTTGTTGTTGTTTAAAGAGGATATTGTAAAAGGACTGTTTCGATTGTGTTAAAGACGAGACTGTCAAAACGCTTTTAATTGTGTAGATACGCAATATTTTTTTTTTTTTTTTTTTTTTTTTTTACCATAAAGGCATTTGATTTGTAAGGGTACTTTCTGTAGAGAAAAGTTGAATTTTGGAAGTTTTGGAAGATAAACAAAAGGAATTGTGAAAAGTTGCTGAAAAGTGATTTACTCCGTATTTCTGAGCCCCACATTCACTTTAAAGTAAAGTGATTCATATTGGAGGGAAACTCCAAAACTTTAAAAATCATGTTTGGTAGGAAAAGTTATCCGTCAAATTGGTGGGAGATTATCCCTTCCCCCCACTTGTTGCATTAATAAAGTAGATTATACTCCAATTAATTTCACTAATGACCATGACATCATTTTTCTCTTAAAATTTGTGTTTTTACATCATGCTTGGTTTGGTATTGAATGGAGGGAGTAATAGGTTTAATGTGAGTATAATATAAACCAGAAGAGTATGATGACATCTTCTCAATTATACTTTTCTTGCCTGTTTTTATCATTGTTAGGCATAAGTATTCTTTAGAATTTTCAGTCATGGTTTCAATATGATAACCATTTTCTCGCATATCTTTGAAACTGATCAGGTTTCTTTGCGATTTACTCGAGTTTAATGCTTTCTGTATTATTATATTCGTTCCCATTGGGAGTATGATTATAGCCTTTCCACAGCCTTCAATTATTTCTGCGTTGCCGCATATAGTGTTCACATATGCTTTCAGTGGTAATAGTTCTGTGAAATATTTCTTTTGTCTCAATATCGTATGAGTTGTGCCACTGTCTATTAAGCATGCTTCTGCATTATTTGTCATCTTTAAAACATCAAAATGAATTTATTTATTAGAAACAACTTATTTATTTTAGATAAAACACGAAGGAAACCTAGTATATTACATTATTCGCGTAAATAAGTAAAAACATGAAAAACAAACATCATAGATTTTTATTAAAGGTAACATGTTCTTTAGGTAGTGGAATTCATCTTGAATCCACTACTCCCAGCGCCATCATCGAGAAAATAGTTTGCCATTTCAATCATTTCTGATTCAAGCATATCAGTTTCAACCATGTTTGACTTGGGCATACTCGAAGTCAAAGGTATTGCATCAGTAACAAAATGTGTCTCAACATTTTTATTCTTCTGCCTTATGGATGCCTGGTAAAGGTCGACAAAGTGTTTTGGCGTGCGAAATGTGCGAGCCCAATGTCCTCCTAGACCACATTTATTACAAGTGGATCTAGGTTTTTCAAAATTATCATGATAAGCATTTTGTTTTCCATGATATGATTTTTTAAACGTATTTCGACCTTTATTTGGGACATAACCACGACCTCTGCCGCGGCCTCCACCACGACCTCGTTTATTTGTCCAGCGTCCATGACTACTGTTAGCGACAAAATTTGTCTCTAGTATTGCCAAAGATCCACGTGGCCTCAAATTTTCATTTTTTAACAAAACGTTGTCATTTTGCTCAGCAACTAACAATAATGCAATAAGGTCAGTGAATTTTTCAATTTTGCTCTGTCTTACATTTCTTTGGAAATCAATATTACGTTTTCCCATGGTAGAGAATGTTTTCTCAATTTTTGTGAAATCACTCACTTGTTGTCCACAATATTCCAATTGTGAAGCAATACGAAATAGAGCAGAATTATATTCGTTCACAGAAGTATAATCTTGGAAACGTAAGCTTTCCCATTCATGTCGAAGATTAGGGAGTAAAACATATTGTTGATTTCCAAATCTTACCTCAAGGCGTGCCCATAATTCAGATGGGTCTCTGATTCGTAAGTACTCATTTTTTAAACCTTCATTCATATGATGTAATGACGAATAAATATATGAGCCTTTTGTTTTTCTTGGTGGGTACCAAAATTACCCATCTCAACTGTATGCTCAAGGCCCATAGCTCCTAAATGGGCTATTACATCATCTTTCCATAACAGAAATTTTTTCCCAGATGGATAAAGAATATCAAATTCTCTTCTAGCAAGGTGAGCAACGTGTGCCATTTTTCCTTTAATTTAAAGTACTTAAAAATAAATTAGAATATAATGTAGTTTGATTAGAAATGTATTTGTTTATTTTAAGCGAAATGATTCATTGTTTAAGTTTATTTAGTGAAATATAATGTAGTTTGATGTGAGAAAAATAATAATAATAATAATAAAATAAAGATAACAATTAGCAATATTAATAAGCATACATAATAATATAAAACTAAAGTAGAACTAATATTAATAAAACTTACTTATTATTTAGAATATGAGCTAAAATTATAGTAAAGAAAGAAGTTATTACAACGATTATTATTAGTAACCAACTAAGTCGTGTCTCTAACTCACCGAGATTATTATTAATGGAACTCATAAGCTTATCCTCGGATATTTTATCCTTATTATTATTATTCATTTTTTTTTTAATTTGAATTTGAATTTGAAAGAGAGAGGGGGGATCGAGATTTTAGATAAGAAAGGAAATAAATGAAAGGATAAGATTTGTGTTGATTTTATAGAGGTTAAAAATATTGTAGCGTTAGTGATAATGGTAAAAGAAAGTAAAATATTATTTAAAATTAAGTCGGATATTTCTTGTTTTAAAAGAAAATAATACTCGTAAATAAAAACAGACCACAAATATATGACTCATAATATAAATATACATAATGATATAGATCAACTTGCAACTTAGCGTACAAATTATTAGTACTCGTAAATAAAAACAGACCACAAATAGAATTTATGGCACTTACCTTTCAACAACATTAACTATTTTGCATTTATTACTACCTTAATATGTGGTTTCTTTTTTTTTTTTTTTTTTTTTCATTTACGCTCTCATCTTGAAACATTTTCATACCTCACCATAAATTTCCCATTTTTTTTTAATTATCAATATCATCTAATTTGTTTCCTTAAAATTTTGAGTTTGCGATTTAATGGATCGACGGTCTAGAACACTTTTTAAAATAGGTTTATCGCCTATTGTCGTCGGCCGTGACGGCCCGGCGGTATCGATAACCGACTTAGTAACACCAATATTGCGGCGTTTGTCGTTGTTAGTCGATTCGGCTGATTCGGTTGACTTTCGTTCGTCTCTAGCCCTTTTTGAGCGAGACGTTCCAACTACTCTTCCGGGGAAAAATTGGTGAGTATTGTGACACTTATTGGTTTGCCTCTTTACTTGACTATTGAGGTTGACCCGAAACGGGTTTGGTATATGGCGGTTTTGTAGAAGAGAGGCGGCAACCGATGGTTCACTCGGCTGACGTTGCGATAGTGGCTCTGAGCGGACTACGGGGATAATTGGTGTATTTATAGGTAAGTTATTACTAGGTTCAGTAATGAAATATATGTTAGAATTTGAGATGTAACTTAAAATTGTATTGATCTCATAACATGGTTGATCCATGTAAAAAAAAAAATTCTTAGAGCTTATATATGTGTATATGAAAATTATACCTTACGAGTTTGGAGCAAGTCATGCTGATAACGTGTTAAAGATTAAGATTGAACGAAAGTTTTGAAGCGTAAAAATGTTGTGTATCTTTACATTCATCGATAGCGGTATTTATATAAGAAAATACACTGTGCGTACATTTAATAAGGTAAAGACTTTTGCTACATTTACTGTGGTAAATGTAGACTTTGCGGAGGACGGTGGAGTAAATCCCGGGATGAGATTTCCATTTTCAAGTTGTCTTTCAACAATAACCAAATAATCTATCTATATTATTTACGGAACTAGATCAATACCTGTGCATTAGAGACATATTTATTACTTAATTATCATAATCAAATTACTATATTTAACCCGTTCAAGCCATATATATGTTTATATAGATCAACAGTCAGAATCCAATAAAAATGTTCAACCCGTCTTAGGATTAATACTGTATCAAAATATAGGCTAGTCTTGTGTTCTTCTCTAACTATAGTAATTTTTTTTAATAGTATAATTGGGCAACATCATTTTAGTATGAATTGGAATTATATTGAATAAATGTATCATAAATGTTGGAGTAAACAAATTAGGATCGGCCTATTTGCGAAAAAAAAAATATATATGTGTTGAGCTTAATTTAGTTATTAGTCATAGAACATATTTATATTATTATAATATTATGTATGAGTTTTAACATTTACAGAAATCTTGATCAGATAGATAACAGAAAGACTATCAAAGTTTTTAATTTTAAATTCAACTAACTCGTGTCAAAATTTTGATTTAATTACGTTAAAGGCTATAAAATAAATTAATAGAATGAAATACAATTAAATTTTTATATATGGAGGCAAAATGAAATTAGAGTAAATATTTAAAAGATAAATAAGAAGTATATGTGGTTCATATACTTATTTTAAGTAACAATAAGTTATAAAATTGTAGACCAAGTAAATGCAAAATATTATGTAAAATAATATAATAATATAATATTGATAAATTTAGGAAACATAACAAATGTTAAATTAGGCATGAATAGTTTGGCGGGAAAAATTTGTGGGGATGGTTTTTGCTTTATATAATCAAACTAGTTGGCGTGCCCGGCCCCGCCCGGGCTAACTATAATTACATTAAAAATTTAATTTTATATAAATTTGCATTATATTAAATATTTTATATTGGCAAAATATGTATTCTTCAATTTTGCTATCCTACAATTTTAAGGATTCTAATTGTAGATTTAGGATTATATTTTAGATTACATATGTTAATTATACTACACCATGTTTTTTTTTTTTTTTTTTTAATTAGCAGATGTTGTTATACAAAATTGAGATTAACAATCAAATCAAAACTTAATACTATTAAACTAACTAAAAGATTACGCATTAAGCATTACAAATATTATTATACAACCATATCTAATAACTTGATTTAAAAATAAGATAATCGATAGATATTGTACATCACTTTTACCTTTCATGTTACATATTCTTACCTTTCATGTTACATATACATTAGTTTTTCTATTGGGTTATAATCAAGTTTGTTCAATAAAAAACTTCAAATCTTGAACGTAAAATATAAATCTACAACATACAAAGAAAAAAAAAATCAGCAGTAATTTAATCAAGGTATGTTTAAGTATCAAACATACTGCTAGTAATTAAGAAATAAAAATATTCAAATTTGAAACACTCTTATCAAATACACCGTAAAAAATAAATTTAACACAAATTGTAATCATAATTAAAACATAATAAAGTAAAACTATTTAACATAGTACGTACCTAAAAAGATCTAGCTAAAGTTTTTGATGTATATATATATACAAAAAGGGATGAGGACTTACCTAAAAATTAAATAAGGTAATTATGTGTCATATAATTGTTTATTTTGAAATTATTATTTTCTTCTCAATTAAAAACATCTTCAATTATTTTTTTTTTTTTGGAAAGTTCTAATACAGTAAAGATTTCAATTGTAGATTTAGTTTTATATTTTAAGTTACATATGTTAATATTTTATCATCTAAAATCCTAGCAATAGTAGAATTATAAATAATACTAATATTAATTTTTTAGACCAATTATATTGTGACAAATGTCGACCATAGAGACCATGGTTTCTGCTTTATATATATATATATTAGATATAGATAATAGATTGATTTTTCATATACGAATTTTACTTATATACTTTTTTTCATTATTTTTTTCCCACCCTACTTTACTCTAAGAATTTACATAATTCTCTCTTTTTAATTTTTTAACAAATTTTAAGTTTCTACCTTTTAAATTGTGAACTCCGATAATAAATTCATTGAAATAATAATTGTCTTTTAATTTCAATTTTGTGTTTAAATTATTAAATTTTATCAATTTTTAATAATTATAATTATAATTTATAATTAGGGTTTGTGAATGGGTGATTATGGCAACGATAGGTGGTTGCCGACGACGGTATGGGGGGTGCCTCAGGTGATTAAAAATTACGAAGTCGGGTATTGATTACAATCCCCACAGCTAGGGATGTCGTTGGGGGCGAGGGCGAATATAGGCTCCCCCACGCCCGTACCCACCAAGAAAAACCTCTACCCATACCCGCCCCGCCACCCATGGCGGGTACAAGTTTTCAAACCCGTACCCGCCCCACCACTCATGGCGGGTACGGGTAAGCGGGTATTATGCGGGTATATGAGTATAAGTAATATAAAAAATGTTTATATGAAGCGGGTATGCGGGTATTATGCGGATATGCAACATCCACCCCCGCCCCATTACCCATGGCGGGTACAATTTTAATACCCATACCTGCCCCACCACCCGCGAAACTTATACCCATCCCCACCCCAACTGGGGCGGGTGCGGGGCGTACCCACTAATACCCGCCCCATTGACATCCCTACCCTCAGCCCACTAGTAATTGCAGCTTTTACCAGAAACATGGTGTTAGCTCATTCTTGCGCTCTTGCTTTTCGTGTTATATTCTCTTTTCCGTTGTTTCTCATGCGTATAACTAGTGGCGTGTCAGTAGAGCTGGCAATAGGGTCACTCGGGTCGGGTTTGGGTCGGGTCGTATCGGGTTCGGGTCGAATCGGGTCATAACAGTGTTCGGGTCGGTTTCGGCTCGTCTCGGGTTCGGGTCATGTCGGGTTATAATAGTGTTCGGGTCGGTCACGGGTCGGGTCCGGTCATATTAGGTCGGGTCATTAAAACTAAAATTGTCGGGTCAATCTAGTTCGGGTCAAATTCGGGTCACTAATTATTTAGGCTTTAATTTTGGCGCCAAAATAAATTTTGAAATTTTTATATTTTTCAAACCAATATTAGAATTTTTAACTATATCCCAATCTCAAAATGTCAAATATTATATTCGGTGTATATCTGAAAGATTGAAAATTTTGAAAAATTTTAAAAAAAAGTTTCAAAATTTCTTTAAAATCTTCAATGTTTCGGGTCAATTCGGGTCACGAGTCATTTCGGGTCGGGTCAGCTATCAAATGAACTCGGGTTGAATCGGGTTACGGGTCATCTCGGGTCGGGTCAGGTTCGGTTTCGGGTCAAACTTTATCGGGTCGTATCGGGTTACGGGTCGTCATCGGGTCGGTTCGGGTCGCTATAATTTCGGGTTCTATCGGGTCGGTTTTGCTCAGGTTCGGGTCGGGTCGCTTGGGTCGGGTGAAGCTTGCCAGCTCTAGGCGTGGGATTCGTAAAGCTGCAATCCAAGGCGTTTCGTGCATGTTTAGTCGTGTTGAAGAGCAAGAAGGTTTTCAGTAATGTAAACCACGGTGGGGCCGCCCCTTTCCACCGTCGACAACCACCTATTGCCGTCATAGTCACTCATTCACAAACCCTAATTATAAATTATAATAAAATTATTAAAAATTAATAAAATTCAATAATTTAAACACAAAATTGGAATTAAAAAGACAATTATTACTTCATTAAATTTATTATCGGAGTTCATAATTGAAAAGTTAGAAACTTGAATGAATTGATTTAAGATTTGTTAGAAAAATAAAAATAGAGAATTTTGTATATTTTTGAAGTAAAAAAGGGTAGGATGGGAAAAAATAATGAAAAAAAGTATATAACTTAAGTAAAATTCGTATATGAAAAATCAATACTCATTATTTAAGCCCACGCCTTTAACAAAAATAATTGTATTAATATATTTTAGAAAAAAGAAAAGAAATTTTTAATGTATTATTGTAGAATTTGATCTCTTTGTCCAAATTATACGGATGATATATATTATATTATGAAAGGGTTATTAATTTACTATATGAGTATTTATCCATTTCGTCGTATTTTATTAAACTATTAAACCAATAACCCAATTATTTTTAATAAAATCGAGTTGGCATAATATGTCTTACATTTTAAAAACTTTAAGTTGAATTTGGAAAAAAGTAGAATGATCTTATTATAACATAATTTTATAGAGTATATTTTGACCATTCATGAACTTATATTGTGCAGCATCAGGACAATTACTTAATAGTTCAAAGTCGGCTGTTTGCTTCAGCCCGAGCTGTACGCTGGAGGTGGTTAGTTTCTGTCTACGGGAATTTAAGATCAAGTCATGTGAGGATCTGGGTACCTATCTGGGACTGCCTAGTAATCTGGGCCATTCTAAGCGGGTTTCCTTTAACTTTCTTATCGAAAAAGTCAAAGAAAGAGTATCGTCTTGGAATGGTATTTTTCTATCACCTGCGGGGAGACTAACGTTGATAAATTCGATCCTGTCGTCAATTTCTGTGTTTTCTGTTGGTGTTTTGAGTCAGAAAAACACCTAAGGATTTAAGTGTAGTCGGAACTTAACCAAAGTGGCTTAATCTCGGGTCGTTACTATGGGTCCGGAGGTGTGGAGAACACGCCCAAGTAAATGTATTACGAGTTTATGGAAAATTGAGAAGAAATCGCGTGTTTTGGGTTAGCTGCACAGCGCGGCTGTAGTCTCACAGTGAGGTAAAATCAGATTATAGTAATATGGGTTAGCTGCAAAGCGCGGCTGTAGCCTCACCGCGCGGCTAAATCAGAAAGTTAATTTCTGAAATAGCCGCACCACGAGGCTGGAGCCTCATTGAGCGGCTGTTGCTTCAGACGGAAATTGTCAAATTTTGGCGTGATTTTGGTTGCTTATTTTTATAACTAAACCCTTATCTTTTCTAAGGGATGTATCCTTTCATCATTTGTCTATATATTCAAGCATTTGATCATCAAAATGGATAGGAAAAAATTCACTTTGAAACCAATAAAGCGAACACATTAATTCCTAAAGTTTTCTCTTGCTCTTATGCCTAGACAAGAGGGTTATGGTGATTGTCTTATCCCCGAAGAGATTTCGTGTAACCCGAGGCATTTATATGGGTCGAAATACTCTTTAAGGAAAGTGATTCTAAATCGTGATTCAATCATATATCCAAGTTCTTTTCGATTTAGTAGTTTATCGATACTTGTATCATTTTGTATTGTTGTAATAATATTTGTAATGATTTTCCATTGTTGTAATCGTCTTAGTATTGTGATTCTCATTGTTTATAAGCCTCAATCCCCAACAATCTTAAAGAGTATTTGGTAACATTGATTTTACAAAAAGACGAGGGATGTTCGAGATCAAGTTTATGGTTTGTTAGAGTTTGGGTCATGGAAATTGAAGTGATCTATGTTGGGTGTAGACACGGAGGAATCAACATGCTTTGGTTGTATGATATATAATGATCATGATGGTAATTGACAATTGTTGGTATTATGTATGGGTGAATTTTGAGAAAATGTATTCCATGATTTCATAATTTTGATTATGATGCATTTTATAATATGGTTAGTATATATGGTGGATACATTTGTGATCTGTAAGAATAATTTTATACGTCATTGTATTTAATTATTATTACGTTATTTTGGACCTATAGTTAATCTTTGTTAATTGCGGTAATTAATTAGCTAAATATAATAGTTGGGCTTTTCAGTGGGAGTAGCCCAGTTAATTTAATTGTTGACGGACCGATTAAATTAAGAAGCTCGGTCCTCCTCTCGCCCTTATTAATATATGCTAAACTGTCATTAGTATCATAACAATTAAGGAAACACAATTAAGTGTTTTAAAAGGGAGAAGAGAGGAGAAACATACCGTGCATCTCACATCACCTCCACACACGATTGCCGCCAATCCCGACGACCACCACCGCCGCCGGATTTCGTTCCCCGTCAACGCCCTCAACCATGTCAGACCAAGGTACGTAATTCTCCATGTGATGTGTTTCTAATCGAAGGTCCTGTGAACGAATTAAGTTTGTATCGTTCTTAACTAGGTTATTATCGATTGAACCTAGTTTACATGTGGTATCAGAGCCTTGTTGTGATTAGAAACTTATCCATGATTATCAGACTTAATTCTTGGTCGTGTCGGGCTGTTTTTGGTCAGTTTTGGCCGATGTATTGTGGCTCGGTTTTGGTCAGTTTGGTCGATGTATTGTGGCTCGATTTTTGGTCAGAAATTTTGGTCGTGTTTTTGGCTATTTTGGTCGGTTTTGGTTGAGGTCAGCCGCATGGAGTTGTGTGGTGTTTTTTGATTTCTTTAATCATTGTTACTTCCGTATAATTCAGTTGATGCATATTGTATTACCGGGCTTGAGCTTTTGCTTGGGTTTGCAATTGGGCTGGTCTTATTTTATGTATTGATAGAGTCTATTACCGGGTGTTAGGGTGCTTAGTACTTTTGGATATGCATGATTTAATTTTGTTGTCAGATGTATATCATGTGGCTATGTTTGCTGTTGATTTTGTGAGATAGTTTATTCATATTCAAGTTTATGTTTGGTTATGATTAATGGCCGTGTATGGTCTTCTGCTGCCATTTTATTTATTTTTAGTTTTTCTTTTTGAAGTCGTTCTTTTACTTTTAGCATATTTGACTTTCTCTAGCACTCCATTTATCATAATTGTTGGATCAATGGAATATTTTGAGGTTTTCTATGGGGCTTTCCCATATACTTCCGCTGCGCTCTTTTATAGTCTATATAATTGTTTGAGATTGAAATTTCAGTAAAGAATTATTACACTATGAATGAGTGAAATCATTATTAAGTTAAGTTGAGTTACACCGCAGTGGACCATTTCATGTTCTTTGATTTCATTAAAGTTTAAATAAGCCTCAGACATTCACATTAAGCTTGAGTTACACCACAGTGGACTCAATTAAGACAGTGAAGGTCAGAATAAGCAAGTATTGAGGATAAATTGCTAGCCCTTAGGTCTTACCCACAGGTGGACCGACGTATATTAGTGGCTTATCCATATAAGTGCAGAACTCTTAATCAATTGAGATTAGGCTGGTATAGGTTATCCACAGATGCCGTACTTGGTTTAATCAAAATTATTAGTTTTCTCAATTATTGCACAAGTCTTATTCATTATTGCTAATTGTGTGTTTATTTAAAGACTAATGTTTGTGCATGTTTTCCAACTATGCAGTTGCTCAAAATAAGCTGCTGTTTTCTTGCCTCTCGACTGTTCCTCTACTTACTGGATCGAACTACGCTGAATGGATAGAGATTGAAACTTTCTCTATGTCCATGTTAAGTTTCAGTGATTGTTTGAAAGAGGACGGTCCTGCTGTGCCTAAGTCTGATGAGAAGGACGCAGCAGTACTTAAGACGTATAAGGATTGGAAAGACAAGGATGATAACTGTCTTTCCTTTCTGCGTCTAGTCACTGCTGTGGACATTAAGAACTCAATTACAGAGACTGATTGTGACACTTCTAAGAAATATCTTGCAAAACTTAAGGAGAAGTTCGAGCCTTCTGACAAGGCATTAATTGGAAAGCTTCTCACTGAACTGTCTCATTGTAAGTACGATGAAAAGAAAATGGACATGACTAAGCATATAATGCATATGCAAAGCTTAGGCACTAAGTTGTTCAAGTTGGGACTTAAAGTTGAAGATCCCATATTAATGCATTTCATCTTTGAGGGACTTCCCAAGGAGTTTGAGGCATTCCATGTCAGCTATAATGCTATAAAAGAAACATGGACAGTGGATGAACTTGCGAATAAGCTTGTTCAGGAAGCCACGTGCCTAAGTAATGCCCAAGGGCATAACATACCTCAAGCGCACTTTGTGCATAAAGGTGAGGGCTCTAAGGGAAAGGGACAGTTCAAAAGGAAGGACTGGACGAGCGGTAAGTCGTGCTCATCCAGTATGCCAGGTCCATCGGGCATTAAGAAGGTAAAGAAGAAGGATGTCTGTCATTTTTGTCATAAGGAAGGACATTACATGAATGAGTGTCCAAAGCGCAAGGAATGGTTCGAGAAGAAGGGTGTGTACACTTCCTTCGTATGTTTCGAATCCAATTTCATTAATGTACCTTCTAATACTTGGTGGCTAGATTCTGGTGCTAATGTACACGTTTCTAACTCATTACAGGGCTTCAGTTCGACCCGAACTATAAGAAGAAATGAGAGGAACCTACTCATGGGAAACAAGTCTAAAGCATCCATTGAAGTTATAGGATGTTTTAGTTTAGAATTAAGTACTGGTTTTAAATTACTTTTAGAGGATACAATTTTTGTTCCATCAATGTCTCGTAATTTAATTTAATTTCATTATCTAAACTGGACAATATTGGTTTTTTTGTGACTTTTGGAAACGGTTGTTTTAGTTTATTCAAAGATAATAATATTGTTGGTTCTGGTATTTTGGAAAATGGAATGTATCGTATTGAGCTTGAAAAATCATTTTCTGATTCGCTATTTATTTCTTTGAATTCTGTGATTGGTGTGAAACGTGTAAGGTCAAATGAGAATTCAGCGTTCTTGTGGCATAAAAGGTTGGCCCATATTTCGAGGGAAAGAATGATGTTGTTAGTAAAAGACAACATTCTTCCTTCCCTTGATTTTACTGATTTCGGGACGTGTGTGGAATGCATTAAAGGCAAGCATACCAAACACACCAAAAGGGGCGCCACAAGAAGCACTGCTATTTTAGAGATCATTCATACAAACAAATGTGTTCCATTTGTTGTTCCCTCCTTTTCTGGAGAGAAGTATTTCATCACCTTTAAAGATGATTATTCACGGTATTGCTACATTTACTTGTTGCATGAAAAGTCTCAATCAGTAAATGCCGTAGAGCTTTACATTAAGGAAGTTGAGCGGCAACTTGGAAAGAAAGTGAAAATCATCAGATCTGACAAAGAGGGAGAATTTTATGGTAGATATGATGAATCAGGACAACATCCTGGTCCATTTGCTAAGCTTCTAGAAAGCTTGGGTATTGTCGCTTAGTACACAATGCCAGGTTCACCCTGGATGAACGGTGTCGCTGAAAGACGTAACAGAACCCTATTAGAGGCTGTAAGGGCAATGATGAGTATGACAGACTTACCCAAATGATTGTGGATGCACGCACTTATGACTGGAGTGTATGTCGCAAACCGGGTTCCTAGTAAGGCAGTTTCAAAAACACCATTTGAACTGTGGAAAGGATGGAAACCGAGCTTGAGACACTTACACATTTGGGGTTTCCCCGCAGAAGCACGCATCTACAATCCTCAGGAGAAGAAACTCGATTCTAAAACCATTAGTAGGTTTTTCATCGAATATGCTTCTAAATCAAAGGGGTATAAGTTTTACTGTCCTAACCACAGTACCAGAATAGTAGAGACTGGAAATGCCAAATTTCTAGATGATGGCGAAGTCAGTGGGAGAATTGATGAGGTCATCATCAATGAGATTAGAGAGGAAACTACGGTTCCTATTTCTGTACCTCTAATCTCTAATCATGACGTTCTAATCGACGCTGTCGATGCAAGGGAACAACATGAGGATGATGAACCTCAACCCATCAAGGTGACTCCTGCCATCCCTGAAGTCATTGAAGTAGCAGATACACCTATAGCTGAGGTTCCTATAAGGAGGTCTACAAGACCTCATATAGCTGAGGTTCCTATAAGGAGGTCCACAAGACCTCGTAAGCCGGCTATAGGAGATGAATATGAACTTTATATGTTACAACAAGAGTTTGACATAGGATTGGATAAGGATCCAGTGACGTTTTCACAAGCCGTAAAGGCAATGATTCTGATAAATGGATTGATGCCATACATAAGGAATTGAAATCTATGGCTACAAATAAAGTATAGGAATTAGTTGCTCTACCTAAAGAACATAAGGCAGTCG
The DNA here is from genome assembly GCA_023091065.1 of Dianthus caryophyllus. NCBI lineage: Eukaryota > Viridiplantae > Streptophyta > Magnoliopsida > Caryophyllales > Caryophyllaceae > Dianthus > Dianthus caryophyllus. Next base: position 11,348,050 of record CM041519.1, read on the forward strand.
GCAGCAAATGGGTCTTTAAGACCAAGCGCGACTCCCTTGGCCAAATAGAGCGACATAAAGCCCGCCTTGTAGCTAAAGGTTTCAACCAGAAAGAAGGCATCGATTACAATGAAACCTTCTCTCCAGTTTCGAAGAAGGATTCATTAAGGATCATTTTGGCGTTAGTAGCTCATTTTGATCTAGAGCTACATCAAATGGACGTGAAAACGACATTCTGAATGGAAGTTTAGAAGAAGAAGTCTACATGTCTCAACCTAAAGGTTTTGTTGAACACGGTAAGGAGGACCTAGTCTGTTTGTTAAAGAAGTCAATATATGGAGTTAAGCAAGCCTATCGGCAATGGTATATTAAGTTCCATGATACCATAACTGCCTTCGGTTTTACGGAAAACATTGTTGATCGGTGTATATACCTGAAGGTCAGTGGGAGTAAGTTTGCCTTTTTAGTCCTCTATGTTGACGATATTTTGATCGCCAGCAGTGATCTGAGCTTACTTAAATAGACCAAGAGTTTCTTATCTAGTAACTTTGAGATGAAAGATATGGGTGAGGCGTCCTATGTGATAGGGATAGAAATATCCCGTGACAGGTCACAGAGGACATCAGGTCTGTCTCAGAAGGCATATATCTCAAAGGTACTAGAGAGATTCAGTATGACTGGATGCAATTCCAGTATAGTTCTGTGGATACCCATATCCGTACCCTCCCAAACAAAACCCTGTGATGTAACACGGACTTTTATTACGCATGCTTTAACGTTGACTTAAACGGTTCTAACTAATGTCGAATTCATTTTGAGTCGTTTTAAATGTTAAAATGATTTAGGTCGCTTCACATCGCATTTAAATAAACGTTCATTTTGTCCATTTGGAGTCTGGCTAGGTCCTTGTCCTGCTTCATTTGGCATGAGCTTCGCATTTGCACTACAATTAGCCCTTTTACATTAACAAGATCTAATTCAGCATTCCTAAATCCCTAAATTTAGGCCCGGCGGCTAGATCTTCCCTTTAGCCTCCTCTTACACAAAATACAACCTCACGTCTTATCCTATTTCACAAAATCTATGCAAATACACCCTTTTCATTTTTCCGGGTCTCGGGCCCGAAACCGAGCCCAAACCCAGCCTTTGGCCCGCACTCCAAAGCCTTGAACATCAAAATATCTCAGAAATATCCCAGGCCTTTTCCTTTACGCGCAAGCAAGGATTATACTAAATCTTTTCGAGATATAATCAAACCGGAACTAGGAAACTACGCAAAAAACCACACCTTCAAACCGCATAGTCTTATGCGGTTTGGGGTGGCAACCGCATAAGCTTATGCGGTTTGCCCTGGCAACCGCATAAGGCTATGCGGTTTCCTGGCATGTTTTTATCCCTGGGTTTTCTAATTTCTCCGAGATTTTTAGTATATATACACCCCTATACCTGACCTCGAAAAACACAATTTACAACCAGAATTCCTTCACAACACACTACAAAACTCTCTCAAAGCCTCACGCACTCAAATCCTTGAGTTCAACACACCATCCCGTGTTGAATTCATCCTCCTTTTTAGTTCAAGAAGCGAAGCTCTGCCCAGATCTGAAGCGTCAGGACAAGGTAGGTACCGATCCACCTGGATCAAAGCTTTTTCTTATTTTCTATGGACTAACAAAGGGGACTACACTCTAGCGCCCCCCCCCCCCCGGCTTTGGCACCCAACGCGCTTGCACTCCAAGTGTTCTATTTACTTCGGGTACACTCCATATCCGATGACACGCCAAAGTCGCATAAGCAACCGACCCTAATAAAATAAACCAATGGACAATTGAACTTTATTTTATTTGCATGCATCTTGCACCTTCTTATTTTGCATTAAAATCAACTTAAACAATGAACTCGACCTTTAACTGAACCGTTTTCGTTAACAAGTTAAACATGCTAAACTGAGGGTTTTAATCAATCTTTTTGCATATGCATCTGCATTCTTTTTACAACCTTTTTCGCACTTGTACGTAGCGATAACATTAGCTCAAATATCATCTTACATGGATTGTTCTAGGTCAGTAGAGGCTATTTTTACATAGGCTTTTCTAAAAGGTTTTCATAAATCATTAATTGAATTAACTATTTTTCTAAAGTACCCTCACCCCGAATCCATTCTGGTTTCACAAGCCTTAGATCTAGGGGTGTCGGCGTGCTCCAAAATCTAGGACATGTCTTTAGGCTTAGGACATGATAGCAGGTTCCTAATTTCCGCGATAATTAGGTGGCGAGTCCAAAACAGTTTTAAAGGTTTTTGTAAATTAGTCTTTTTAACTTAAAAGCGCCCTTAAGCAAGACGCCGAGTTGGGTCCCGTCCGATCCCGGGTCCCACAGTTTGGCGACTCCGCTGGGGAGATTTTATTTTTAAAACTTAAAACTAGCTTTTTCTTTTTTAAAAATAAAGAGGTGAAACTTGAAAGCCTTGAACAATCCAAATATACATATTTGAGCTATGCACATTCGTTTAGGGTCCATTCCTTTTGGAATCTAGGTACCCTTTTCACCCTTAAGAGGTGGTTCCAACACGCAGGCTTGTCCACTCGATAAAGCACGTGCAGGACTAACTTTCCTCTCACCCCTCCACGGCTTGCCGTAAAAGGCTATCTCGACCGCCCCAGTGCTCCCTTTAGAAAACCTATCGCTCCGGCGTAAGGAAATAAAGGGGTTAAGTATCTGCCAAAGCGTACTCGAGGTAGTTGGAGGTGTACCCGACTTGACCCTACCCTATGAGTCGAGTCATACGTACAAGTTCGAGGCTATGCACTCCATGGTCTTTTTCAAAATGAGCACTTGCATTCATATCTTCGAAAACTCGCTTAAACTTTTCAAAGATAAACGAACCTAACACCTAACGAAATTAACACTTTTCAAACAAAACTCTCGCGAATTTTTGAAACAAGCTTTTTCAAAATTTCCTTACCCGAGCTCGTGGATTTCAATCCTCTAGGTCACACGGCCTAGACTCCACTTTTAACATCCTCGACTCGACTTGCTAATCGCTCTCGAGTCGAATCCATTCTCTTTTACACATCCGAACTCGAGCTCACCTCGGCAAATCACCGATACTAGTTCGACGGGTGCAAACCAAATTTTTTAACATCGAGACGAGATGTGCGCACACATCCTCGTCTCAAAAGCTTCCCTTTAGCCAAAACTCTTCGAAAATCTCCTTTTTCAAGCTTAAAAGGTCTTTCAAAACAATGAAATGAGCTAAAAATGAACACCTAAAATGAACATTGAACCTAGTAGGTCTAACCGAATGCACCTCACACAAACCAACCCACTTCAACATCCTCAACTCAACTAGCTAACCGCTCTCAAGTCAAACCCCTTTCATCCATCCCTTAACGATGAACCGTTAAATGGGCTCGACAAAGCTAACACCTTTCAACTTCGAGACGAGACGTGCGCACGCGTCCTCGCCTCAAAAGCTTCCTTTAGCTAAAACCTTTTTAAAAACCTCCTTTTTCAAAACATAAAAGGTCTTTCTAAATAAAGGAATGAGCTAAAATGAATGCTTAGAGTGATCGTGAGTCTAGTGGGTCGAGTCGTGTCACTAATATACGAAGTGAAATACAGGCCTCAGCTGGATACTCGCCGTACTAAGAATCACATAGTCATCCCCTACAAGAAACGAACCTACACCCGCAAAATGGCTAGCAATGATGATGTTAACGCACTCCGTGAACAAATCACCAAGCTGACTGACGACCTCGAACGCCTGCTAAATCACCATAAGACAGAGATAAAGCGATTGGAACAACGTATCAAGGACAAGACCGACAGCCATGTCTCGATCCACACTCTCGAGGCCCTTGGCCAACAGGACAATGAAGGCTTCACCGAGTATCTCTCTCGATGGAAAAAACTAAGCGCACGAATTCCAGATCGTCCGCATGAGGACGAACTTGTGCCTAAGTTCATAAACAACCTGCGACCCGTGTATCAATTATACATGCGGTACAGCAACATCCAAGACTTCGAACAACTCATCAGGGTCGGCACTCAAATTGAAGACGATCTAAGGACCGGCACGATGGCCAGATACACCGGCCATACCTACCAAGATAACTCACCAAAATCTCCTCGCCCGACCAAGAGTGGGGAAAACTGCACTGTGGATAACTTCGACGCATTTGCAACCAAAAGCTACAGGAGCTTCATGCCTTACACTAAGGCATTCCATAGGTTGGTTGAAAACAACTACCTACAACCAATCGGGCCTACCAACGAGCCACCCGAAGACAAAAAGCCAAAACTTTGGAACCCAAATGCTTACTGTGCATACCACAGAGGCAAAGGCCACGACACAGAAAACTGCATCAAACTGAAGCACGCCATCCAAGATCTCATCGACCAAGGAAATCTCGACAAACCGTCTCAACCGTCCAAGCCGCCCAACGACAACAACCCTTTCGCCGACCACATAATCTTCGTGGGATCACCTCCCATTATGAACTGCTCCAACAATATCAAACCAGGCGACAATCCAATCATTGACGCTTCGTTCAACTATAAAGGGGACGAATGGCCTATGTCCAACCAAGCCACGATCCAGGGTGACGAAAAGATTAACTCTTTTACCATACAACCCAAAACATCCAACAAAGATTACCCTCCATACAACAACACGATCTTCACAGGACCACTTCCTCCCATAGATCACTCTGACTTTGCCATGCCCGAAAACAACTCAACCTCTAACGCAGACATTGAGAATAAACTGACAAGCGGAGATGCACCCATAAAACGCAAGCCGTCACAACCTAAAAGGAAGATGGCGGGAACGGAGACGTTGGAAAACGCGAAGAAGAAGAAATCCTCTTAGAATCTAGTCCTTTAGGTGTCGGGTCATCTGTCGACCCACCTTCTAGTTTTAGCTTAGACTTTCGAAGGCTAGCTTCAGCTCTTCTCCTGATTTGTCAAACAATTCTTCTTTAATGAATAATACGAATAAGTTTGCTTATGTCTCGTCTCAAGCTAAAAACAAACAAATAAACAATGACCAACAAACAAAATTTAAACAAATCAATCAAACAACACAACATGAAAATCCGTGCAATAAAAATGAACTAACGAATGAACAATCGTTAATTAAAATACATTGCAAACATCGTGAGCAACCCAACACAAACCCCACTTTCCCTAAGCCTTTGAAAACATAAATGGATTAAATAACCCACGGTTATCCTAACCCATTTATCGCATGCTTTTTCACAAAGCATAACCCAAGAATTAGGACACATTCTTGGTGACTCTTTCAAAGCGAACTCACGGCCCTTGGCCTTTTCGAACCTTTCTAAACAAAATCTTTTCAAACGACTCATTGTCGAATCAGCCCAGTAAGTAGCATCCCTCGCCGTACCCAAGGATGGCCAAGCCCAATCTTGTGGATTCTAACATCGGATCGAATGGCTCAAACCACCTCGATCCATTTCTCCTTTGACAAAATCCATGTGGACAAGTAAGCTCGTCCTCATCGCATTGTGACACCTTCGACTCAAATAGCTTAAACGCCATTTCGAGCATCCACCAATAGGATCTTAGCAACACACCGTTAACATAAACTTCTAGCCTTCTAGCACCAAACATCGCCGAACATGAAACGTTTTAAAACATTTATAGCTCAAAATCGGCTGCATGACTCGCGGTCATCACAACCCCTTTTATCACAAAACTCTTTTCAAACCCGAGAATGTCAGCCCATTCTCGAGGAATTTCACAAAAAAAACAAATCGAATGGCTCAAGGTTTTTTCTTTCAATATAAGCATTTTTCGAAGGTTTTCACTAGCCCAAAATCTTCTAGGATCAGGCATTCCACTTTTCGCAAAAGCACAAAACCCGAGAATGTGCAAACTCAATCCTGCGGACTTTTGATGTCGGACCAAGTGGCACCAGCCGCTTCGGTTTAACTCTTCCTTAAGTAAATGCATGAAAACGGGCACTACCGTTTCCATCGCATTTTCAAAGCACCCTCGGTTCAAGTAGCTCATCACTACCTTGAATCATCTCTTGCACAGAGTCGAAATGTGACAACACATTGCAACTCGAAACGCCCTTTTCACTTTCACCAAAACAAAATCATTTCAAAGACAAGACGAACCAAAGTATGCGTTAACCGAGTCTCGACACCAAGGGCATCGACGTGCACCCACGGTACGTACATCACGAATCAACTGACAAGGCGTCCACTCAAGCACCATCGACGATCTGGCGGATCTCCTCAAGCATTTCGAGTCTTTTAAATACGGGTCGAGTTTTTAAGCATCGAGTCAATCTCTGTCAGTTTAGGATAATCGAGTCTTCGGCGTACGACATTTTAACAAATAGATAAGGGAATAAGTTTGCCTACAACCCAGTTTCCTTTTACCCTTTTCACTCACAAAAAAAACATTTTGCACCGACATACATTGCATCCTAGGAGCAGCTATCCGAAGGAGGTCTAGGCCTGGTACGAAGGTCCAAGTCAACATCAAGTACAAGACAAAACAAAAGGTTTTCGGCGACTAGACACTTAAGGTTCACTAGTCTGCTTGTGGTCTACTACTCCGCTGCTTTTGGAGGAGGATCCATTAATTTGGAGCTCCACAGTGGTCATGAATTTGATCGCGACCAAAAGTACGAGTATTCCTGGATCGCCCTCCGCATACTCGATCGCGTGCCTAATAAGCAAACGAACTTGTTAAAGGAGCCCGGCGTGATAGACACATGATCACGAGTGACCACCGAGCCGCAGAGTTTAGCAAGGTCCGAGCTCAGACCCAAGCCATACAGGGCGTGAGATATTCTCAAACCAAACGGGAATACAAGGTACAAAGATCAAAAACCAAAGTCACCAAAAAGGAAAAATCTCAAAGCTCCGAATCAAGGGGTAAAACAATCAAGCAAAAGCTCAAGAAGTCAAAAACAATCAAGCAAAAGCTCAAGAAGTCAAAAGCTTAAGAAGTCAAAAGCTTAGAAGTCAACAAGCTTAGAAATCAATAAGCGAGGGGCCAAAGCCCCAAAGGCAAGAAGTACCGAAGCCCAGAAACGAGTGATCAGGTCCTTGAAATTCTAAATTGAAGACACAACATAAGTGGCAAGCAACCAGCCTAGATAAACTAAGGAGAACCCAACCTTAGGATGCAATGTATCATGGTCAAACACATAAACACCCCTTTCGGACCAGCGGGTCCTTAAACACGCACCTTTCCACATAAACACCTCCTTACCAAAACAAACACATCCCTTTCGAACTACGCTAGGTTTGATTCCGTACCCACGGATACGTAGGCCGCTCACTTGAGCTCAACCAACCCTTTTTACACAAAACATCCCTATGTCTAAAGCTTCCAAAGTCAAGGACATCCTCACAAAAATCCAAGGCAAACTGTTTCTTTATCGAGGCGTTAAAACGACTACGTCGAGACAAAGTTATGCTAGACTTATGAGTAGTACTCTGCTTTTTCGTCTAACCTTGTTCGTTTTGCAGGAATAACAGCATGCCGCTGAAGCAACCATGAGTCACCAAGCCGGGGGCTTTACCGATGCACGTGTCACAGTCACTTACATCCCTATCAATGTCGAGTCTCGAGTCACGCATACGATTCGTCTTTGTTTTTCAAACTTTTCGGCATTTTAAGCATCCCATTGACTCAGATATCGAGTCAATCCTCCTCCCATCAAACAATTTAGCGACATTTAAACCGCTCCTTTCAAAACTTTTCAGTTCTGAAAACGCTCCTACGAGCCGATACACTAATGCGTCCTCGAAATAGCTAACCACCTTTCAAAAGTAACCCAACACTCAAAACTTCACTTTTCCAAACACATGCCTTCACAGAAGCAAAATGTGCCTTTCGAAAATGCATCTCAAGTCCTTGAAATGCATCTCGAATCTTCGAAGTCCAAGCTTTGCCCAAAAATTTAACTCACCACTCGAGTTAACATACTTTGAGAAAAAGCATACTTCGAATTTAACTCACTCGAGTTAATACATTTTGAGCGAAAGCTATATCGAACTACGTGAAGGTACCGGAAAGCGAGAGAGACCTATCGACGCCCTGCGCGCGCCCGCCCTCGCCCCGTTGCGGGGGCGTCGGGAAGCGGAATGCGCCTCGCAGGAAAAAAGTGCGAAGTTTTGCTAAAAATGGGGGAGATCATTGCATGAATTTGTGATCAAAAAAGAAAAGTATAAAAGTCCTTTTTGAAATGTATTTTCGGAGTCGCCACCAAATATTAAAGGAATTTGGAACCTATTCAACGCGTCTTGAAATACAAGACACGAGTGTCTCAGATTTCAAGGTGCGTCGATACCTAAAAATCTAAGGTTTGAAACCAGAGAAGGGGTTCGGAGTGAGGTTACTTTTCGAAAGTTTTGACAAAATGAGTTTTGAAAACAGTAATCAAAAAGCCTACGTAAGAGTAGTCTCTACTAATTTGAAAACATTTGTTTAATTTCGATATTTGGGCTAAAATAACGCTACGTACAAGTGCGAATAAAAATGACTCGATTAAAATGCATAAATAATGTAAATAGTCAAAATAATGACTTTGCTATAGGAAATGTACGTTAAATAATAATTTATTGACTAAATTATTACTATAGACGTTATTTTCCGACCTTATATTTAGAATTTATGGAAAACCCTCAGTTTTGACATGCTAAAAGACTCTATGAAACGGTACAATTTAGTGTTGGATCCGTGATTCTAGTCGTTATTTAATGCATGAATGAGGACTTGCGTAATTATAAAAAGTGACGTCGGTTTGCTTTAGTGATAATGAGTCGTTTATTTATGCGATATTGGCGAGGTTTAGACGGATTAGGAATCCGAATTGCTACAACCGTATTACGAATACGGCTTCGCTAGTGCCAATATCGGGTTTGGGGTTAATGTAACCCCATTGTCCGAGTCTCAAACGTCCAAAACGTAGGTAAAAGGTTTACCTTTCGAAAATGTAAAGACGGTATTTTTGAGTGGATTTTTGTGAATAGTGTATAAGTGTTAAAAACCGATGTTTTGAAATGAATTAAGGGGGTTGGTATTTATAGAGGTTGGCTGATTTGAACGGGGAGGAAAATTAAATCGCCTGTGAACAGGCGATTTTAATTAATTCTGGAAGATATTTTGTGGGAAAAACAAAATGGCGGCTGCCAGAGAAGAAAAAGATAATCGCCTGTTAACAGGCGATTAAGTTTTTAATCGCCTGTCAACAGGCGATTTTTATTTTGTTTTGGGGGCTGCTTATGCCGCCTTTGGCTTAATGACGTGTTATTTGGTGATGATTATGTTTGGTGAGGTCATTAACTTAGGGGTTAAGTCCTTCGTTCAGTTTTGGTCCGAATTTCGGTTTTCGTGTTTCGGTTTTTGTCGTGTTTTTCGGTTTTGGCTCGAAATAAAATAATATTAAAGTATATTATTTTGTGGTTTTGTAGTTTCTAGTTTTGTGAAAATGTGACACGGGACGCACTTTGGCCCGTTTTGCGGGTTGTGTTTTGGGTCGTTTTTGTAAGTTTGGGCCGTTTTGTAGCTAGTTGGGCTGTTTTTGTGGCTTGGCTTAAAAAAGACGTTCCTATATTTTGCTCGTGTTATGCTCATAATGATTAAAAATTGACATTCATTTTTATGATTATGCAAGTCCAAATTAATACGCTAAAAATGACCAAATACGTTTTAGACACTTTTGTACCGTTTCGACTCTTTTTAAAAGCATGTATGACAGTCCTTTTCATCATCGGGTTTTGTTTTTGGGGGGTACGGATACGGGTATCTACAGAGCCCCCAGTTTGACTGAGCTTGGACAAAGCGTTAGTCAAACTTAAAGATAGTATCCGGACCATCACAGTCTCGATACTACCTGGCGGCGCTAAGCATGTGTCTTATGGGAGAGACGAGGACTTAGCGTCGGGAAATGCGGGGAGGGACGACATGTTTTTAAGGACATGACGGTCCTACATGTTTAAGGGCATGTCAGCCTGCACGTGGCCTGAGTACTTCCAGCTGGCGCTTTGCTTGTGTTGTTCCTTGCTCTGCTTTGCTTGCGCTTCTGGCTTGCGCTCCTGGTTTTGCTTTGCTTGCGCCTCTGGCTTGCGCTCCTGGTTTTGCTTTGCTTGCGCCTCTGGCTTGCGCTCCTGGTTTTGCTTTGCTTGCGCCTCTGGCTTGCGCTCCTGGTTTTGCTTTGCTTGCGCCTCTGGCTTGCGCTCCTGGTTTTGCTTTGCTTGCGCCTCTGGCTTGCGCTCCTGGTTTTGCTTTGCTTGCGCCTCTGGCTTGCGCTCCTTGCTTTGCTTTCCTTGCTGGACGTCTCGTAGGAGAGGTTACGCGTTTTGGGGTTTGGTTCATAAGAGTGGTTTAGATTTTTGTGAACGTCTCGTGAGGAGGCTACGTGTTTTTGAATTTTAACGTCTCGTGAGGAGGCTACGTGTTTTTCTCATAAAAGGTTAGATTTTTATGAACGTCTCGTGAGGAGGTTACGTGTTTTTGTATTTCTCATAAAAGGGCTAGGTTTTTATGAACGTCTCGTGAGGAGGTTACGTGTTTTTGTGTTTCTCATAAAAAGGGCTAGGTTTTTATGAACGTCTCGTGAGGAGGCTACGTGTTTTTTGTATTTCTCATAAAAAGTTAGGTTTTTATGAACGTCTCGTGAGGAGGCTACGTGTTTTTTGTATTTCTCATAAAAAGTTAGGTTTTTATGAACGTCTCGTGAGGAGGCTACGCGTTTTTCTCATAAAAAGTTAGGTTTTTATGAACGTCTCGTGAGGAGGCTACGTGTTTTTCTCATAAAAGGTTAGGTTTTTATGAACGTCTCGTGAGGAGGCTACGCGTTTTTGTGTTTCTCATAAAAAGGGCTAGGTTTTTTTATGAACGTCTCGTGAGGAGGCTACGTGTTTTTTGTATTTCTCATAAAAAGTTAGGTTTTTATGAACGTCTCGTGAGGAGGCTACGTGTTTTTTGTATTTCTCATAAAAGGGCTAGGTTTTTATGAACGTCTCGTGAGGAGGTTACGTGTTTTTGTGTTTCTCATAAAAAGGGCTAGGTTTTTATGAACGTCTCGTGAGGAGGCTACGTGTTTTTTGTATTTCTCATAAAAAGTTAGGTTTTTATGAACGTCTCGTGAGGAGGCTACGTGTTTTTCTCATAAAAGGTTAGGTTTTTATGAACGTCTCGTGAGGAGGCTACGCGTTTTTTTGTATTTCTCATAAAAAGTTAGGTTTTTATGAACGTCTCGTGAGGAGGCTACGCGTTTTTTTTGTATTTCTCATAAAAAGTTAGGTTTTTATGAACGTCTCGTGAGGAGGTTACGTGTTTTTGTGTTTCTCATAAAAAGGGCTAGGTTTTTATGAACGTCTCGTGAGGAGGTTACGTGTTTTTGTGTTTCTCATAAAAAGGGCTAGGTTTTTATGAACGTCTCGTGAGGAGGCTACGTGTTTTTGTGTTTCTCATAAAAAGGGCTAGGTTTTCATGAACGTCTCGTGAGGAGGTTACGTGTTTTTGTGAACGACTCGAAAAGAGGTGACGTATTTTTGTGAACGACTCGAAGAGAGGTGACGTATTTTTGTGAACGACTCGAAGAGAGGTGACGTATTTTTGTGAACGACTCGAAAAGAGGTGACGTATTTTTGTGGACGGGTTGAAATTGTATTTGAAATGGGTTGAAATGGGTATTGGGCCGAGAAAAACAGCCCAAAACAAAACTGAAACCCACGAAATAAAAATATAATCGCCTGTACACAGGCGAATTAAAATTTAATCGCCTGTGCACTGGCGATTATGTTTTTGTTCGGTGTTTTTTGGTTAAAACACGGGAAAGCAGGGGTTGGCTCATTTCATCCGAAAACAAAACAAAACAAAATCGAAAACCACTAAAACTCGTCTTGGCGATTTTCTTGATCAAAAATTGATTTTCCGACTCCTACAATTCGTCATGGACCAAGGTACGTACTCAACTCACTTGGTTTTTCGTGTTTTGAATTTGGTTTGAGTCGGTTTTAGCTTGAAATACCGTTTTCTAGGGTTTTGGTCGATTTTCGTTGGTTTGATTCGAGTTTGGCTTTTGTCTTGGCTTGAAAACGTTCGCCATGGCTAGTATAGTGCTTGCCTTGCTTGTCTTTGCTGTCGTTGTGTGAAAACCCGGCTCGTGGTCTCGATTTTCGTGCGTTTCGTAGTGTAGGGGCATTTTGGTCATTTTTGAAAACGTCTCGAAAATGGCTCAAAACTTCAGTGTAGCTTACCCATTAGTAGTATATCATGTTGGTAAGTTCGGTTTGTTGAAATGTCTTGTAGCGGTTCGTTTGGGTTAAAACCGTGTAAAAGGGGGTTAAGGTCGGGGCTTTGCTCTGTTTTTGTCGCCTATGACGATCCCGAGTGGCTTGGTTGTTTTGGAAACGTTGTAGTATGCTAGTGTGGAGGTTTGGGTGGCTTGTGTGCAAAAAACGGCTCGAAAAACCGTCATTTTCGTGCGTTTTGGTATAGGGGCCGATTTTGGTCGAAAATTTTGATTCAAAACTTGCCCGAATTCTCATCTTGTGTTTTCATGGCTAGTACGGTACACATTTGGCTTTGTTTTGTAGGAAATGTATGGTTTGGAGGTGTTTTGGAGCGTTTTTTGTAGTTTAGGCTAGGTTTCCTAAAATCGCTCTTCCTCGCTTTTCGTGCCCCGTGTATGTAAAGTATTGGAGGGTATGTTGTCTGTGTTGGCTAGGGGGTTGTTTTGTGGGAAGTGGGGGCTTTTTGGGTTGAGTTATGGTCAATAAAAGGTCGTTTTTGTAGTTTGGAGATGTTTCGCAAAAGCTATTCAGTCGAGGTGTTCGGGACATCGTTTTCGCATGAAATTTTTTTGCACGTGCTCATCGTGATTTATGGGTTGGGTCTGTTTCAGAAAATATGGGTTTCTGGCCTCCTGTAGCGTTTTTGTCCTTTCTGCTATTTTTAGGTTAAAAAGCCTATTTTCTGCTGTTTCTGCTGGTTTTCTGCTGCTTTTGCGTGGACTTGCTCCTCGTGTTGATTGTGTGGGACGTGTATACCGTGCGTGTGTCCTTAAAAGTGCATTCCTGTGCCTCTGCTTGACTTTGGCCTTGTCTGTCAAGAATTAGGCCTCCTGCTTCCTTTTTGATGTCTTGTTTTGATTTGTCGCTATCCTTGTGCCTTCCTGTTTCCTGGACTAGCTGTGTAGGACGTATATATCATATGTGTGTTATGAACTATACTTTTCTGTGCCTTTGCCTTGTTTTGGCCTCATTTGCAGATTTTTGGGCCTAAAGCTTGCTTCCTGTTGCTTTTGCGTGCTTCTGCTTTCCTGAACGATCTGCTGTTGTAGTTGTCTGAGTATGCGCTTGAATTTTGTGCAGGTGATCCTGCGCCTTCAGTGCCTACTTCCAGCTCCATGGACCAGGTCTTGGCTGGCGTTGACTTTACCGTTCCGAGGGACGAGCATACTCCTACTTCAGGGGTGCCTGCGCCTATGGAGGTTTCTGATGGTCCGTCTCAGTCGGACTTGCCGGTAGCTTTTCCTCGACGCGCTGGAGCTTCTAGGACGCCTGGAGCTTCTACGACACCAGGGTGCGAGTGGCGTGGTCCCGCTGGTCGCTCTCCCGCCTTTTTCGCTAGTGGCGCGGGGCGATCGAGTCGTCTGGGCCTTCTGCTAGTGGCCTAGGACACGGTATTGTTCTCGGTGGTCCTGAGCCGCCGCCAGTGGCTCGGGTCGTGGCGTTCTTCGCCGAGTCACCCGCTTCTTTCAATTAGCGCGGCGAGAGGAGGTCGTCGCTATTGAGCAGCCAGGGTCTTCTGCTGGCGGAGTCGTTCGTGAGGCCGTTGAGGGGTCTTCCGATTTTTCAACTAGAGACGCACGCAGGGCGACGCAATTGAGCAAATTGGCTCTTCGGGTGGTGCTAGCGGTAGCGCCGAGTTGCCGAGGTCTCCTGCTGGCGGTCGAGGTCAGACTCAGGGTGTTGTTTCAGGCTCTTTGCAGGGGCGCGGACGTGGCGCCGCTGTGGAGTCGCCTGGGGCTCCTGGGCATGGTCGTGGGAGAGGTCGAGGTACAGCTGCAGTGTCTTCGCGGGAGCGTGGCCGTGGTGCTGCTGCGAGGGTGCCTGTGGCTCCGGGAGGAGGCCGTGGTGGCAGCCGAGATGGGGCTCGGAGGAATCCGAGGCGGGGGAAGCGTAAGGTGGATGAGGCCTCTGGTGAGGGCGATGGTAAGCGCGACGTCGAGCTCGGGATCTTTGCGGAGGTGGTGGCCGGGCGGTGAGTCGCCGGTGTTGTTGAGGAGGTCGGAGCAGGGGGAGCTCCTGTGGAGGTCCTGCGGAGACGTGGTCGTGCTCGGTCCGGAGCCGCACGAGGACCCTTCCGAAGTCGGGAGTCTTCGAGTGACGAGGAGGGGGCTCCTGACGAGACTGTGGCTGAGGCTGCTGTCGAGGTTGAGATCTGCTGAGGCTGCCGCGCCGCCGCGGCCGCGGCCGCGCCATGACGCCGCTTGTCGCCATTAATGTGGCGTGTGCTCCTTTCATGGTTTGGGGTTCGCTGGTCCGGCTCGATCAGCCGGGACGGTTGAGGAGATCTTGAGGACGAGGCCGGTGAGAGATGCGGCCGCAGATGCCGCCGCGGGCCGCTAAGGCCGCCGGGCCGAGATCGAGGCCGCCATGGTTTGCTCATGGGGATGGTCGACGAAGCCGGGTATACGACCGCCTTACCCCAGGCCGCGTTCGTGGTCCCAGGTCGCTAGAGACCTGATGGCGTGAAGTTTGGTCCGAGTCCGTTGGAGCACTTGTCGATCCGGGTGAAGGTCGCTTCCGTTAGTGCGGGATGAGGACCTTCTCCGGATTCCGAACGGCGATTGGCGTTTTGAGGAGAGGCTCGCACAGGAGGAGCGGGATATAGTGCTTGGGACGGCTTTGGGTCCCCAGTGCGAGAAATGGAGAGAGGTGCGGGGAAGCGGGTGAGCAGCGTCTCGGCGTGCTCGGCGTTCTTTGGGCGGGTTTTGGGATACTACCAACACCTTTCACATGCCTGGTTACGAGGTTGGCGTGACTCCTTCCTCGTGGGCAGTTGTCACGGGGCTGCCTCATGGTGAGCGTACTTGGCCAGGCGTGGCGTCCTCCTATTGATAGTCCGCGGGTTGTCACGGTTGATTAGCGGCGACTGGTTAGGTGCGGGAGAGGCGAGGAGAAGACGTTTGACCGGACGATATGGTTTGCCGACTTCTTCGAGGGGAAGAGGAAGAAGAAAGGTTCTTCTCGAGCGAGCGCTGAGCAGAGGGCCCGACTGTGGCTGTGGTGGTTCTTGACGTCCACCCATTTCGGCGATAAGGGGGAGCGAGCGTCGACTACCGTGGCCGATGGCACCGCTTGACCGACACGCCTGGGTGAGTTTGACCGGGTTACTCACCGCCTGGGGTTCTTGATTCGATACTTGAGGGACGCAGCGTCTGGCGACAGGATCGACGAGAAGTCAGATGTGTCGCTTGTGGGTCCCGGCCTTCTTATGGAGGTAAGGCTTGATTTTGTAGCGTCCTGTTGTCTTGTTTCTGCTTTTCTTTTATGACATGTTCTCTGATTGCTTGCAGGCTTGGTGCTATGCTCACTTCCCTTCTCTGCTTCCGAGTACGTTCCAGGTTACACGAGCGTACCCGGCCTTCCATGCGTACGCGACAGCGGAACGGCAGAACATTGGCCTCAAGTATGACGAGGCTCGTGTTCTCTTCAACGGGATGGTGATGGATAAGGTAAGGGTGATTGTGTTTTGTATTCTGGTCTTTTGTAGCTTGGTTTTGGTTTTGTGTTTGTTTTTAGTAGTTTATGATTTGGTCTTGTTTTGCAGTTCGTTCGCGACCCTTGGAGGAATTTTACTGGCGTCCCTCCGTCGATTGCAGCTCGCTTTGGTCCCCTTGACGGACGGCGGCTATACATCGAGACCCAGTACGGCTCGTACTGGCACTTGGGTGAGCGTCTGTCTGCGCAGACGGGTCGTGGGGGTTTCATCGTACCTGCTCCTCCGCCTTCGGTTTTGTTTGTGGAGACGCCTGATGCTAACGAGCGTCGTGACGTGTACCATGAGGGTCAGTCCGATTCCCTGCTGCGGCCGGCCGAGGATTACGTGACTTGGGCACAGCATGCTCTTGCTGATGCTGTGATCGAGGTATGTTTGTTTATCCTTGCTTGTATAGGTTTTGGTTTTGAGAAGCAAAAATTTTACCCTATTTTTGTTTTGTAGCGACGTGATCCTGATCTTGAGTTCCAGCCTCCTCCGCTCGCTGAGGATCTGGCCGTTGTTCACGCAGGTCGCTCCCATTCGATCGTCTTTGCAGCCTTGTCTGTCCGTGGTCACTGACGCGGGACTAGAGAGTTGGGATCCGAAAGTGAAAAAGGTATTCACTTCTTTTTTGTATAGCATGTGTATTATGTAGGATAGCCCCCAGTTTGAGTAAGATTTTAATGTAAAATCATTAGTCAAACTTTGTTGGAATAGCTTCTGATTATAGCCCCCAGTTTGAGTAAGATTTTAGTGTTAGATCATCAGTCAAACTTTGTTGGAATAGCTTCGATTATAGCCCCGGTTTGAGTAAGATTTTAGTGTAAAATCATTAGTCAAACTTTGTTAGAATAGCTTCGATTATAGCCCCGCTTGTAAAGCTAAGTGGGCGTTTCGTGTTTGTTGCAGTGACGGCCGGGCGTGCCTGGCGGCTATGGCGGTGATGAACCGGTGTGGCGGTCGTGGAATGAGAAGGTGGTTGAGGCTTGCGAGCGGAGAGAGGCGTGCCGACGCCGACTTGAGTTAGCCAGGGTCGGTGAGGAGGGGCGAGATCGCGGGTCGAAAGTGGAGGTCGCGCATGCCGAGGAGTTAGCGAGAGTCCGGCAGAGCCGAGGGTCGGCCTGTGAGGGAGCCGGATAGAGCGCGTCGAGATCGATTCCCTGCGTGCTGTCTTGCAGCGTCGTGACCAGTCGTCGTAGGCTTGGACTTGTGTATTTTGGACTTGTATTATGAATATTAGTATTTGTTTGTATTGGTTTATGTATTATGACTTGTGTATGGTTGGTTGATTTTTGGTCTTGTGGGTGTTTATGGGCCTAATTCGGTTATTTTGTCTTGCTGCAAGAATGCATTCCTGCGTAGTAGCCGGGTCTAAAATCCTTGCATATTTGCTTGCCGAGCGCATTCGCAAAACATTGTTAGTCGTAAAAGCATATATATACGTCTCGATTGAGACTGACTCGCTAATGACTAAACTTAAAAGCAAAAAAGAAGAGCTTTTTTGAAAAATGCTAATTTAGAAAATATTTTAGACCCGTAAAAAGACGTTTTTGACATAGCCAAAATATGAGCTAAAACGACGTTTTGAGACGAAAAAATGTGAACGTGAAAATCATATTTTGTGTTATTTTTAATTTTTGTGTGATTATTGTGTTTTGTAAAAGGCGAAAAACGAAATACGGGAATTGATCACGCAAATCGAGACGACGCGACGGGACCGTAAAAACAGGTTGGAGGTCGGTGAAAATAATATGGGGTAAAAGAGTTAAAAGGTATAGGGTGTAGGTGTGTAAGAGTTTGTAAGAAAATCGAATAATTTTGTCAGAAACAAAAATAAAATCGCCTGAGAACAGGCGATTTTAATTTTAATCGCCTGTTCTCAGGCGATTATTTTTTTGTTTTGTGGTTTTTGTTTGATTTATTTTAATCGCCTGTGCACTAGCGTTTAAGTTTTTGTGTTGTATTTCGTTTTGCACATCTCGGCTATAAAAGGAGGGCTAAGTTAGTTCATTTCACTCATCCTCTCGTCTTCTATTCTCGATTTTCCAAAAATATTCAGAATATTTACGGAACATTCGTCGAGTTATGGAGAGTTTTGAAGGAAACTTGCGTCGTTGGTGTGCGTCCTTATCGGGGCTGGAAGAGGAAGACTTGAAAGATTGCGGTTTTTGGGTCCTCCTGGGTCTAGGGCGGCTTCGAATGGAGCCCGAGTTCCTGGATGCGTGTCTCGACTATTGGGACTTGAGCTTCCACGTTTTCCGTTTTCCTAGTGGGGAGGTCTGGTCCGCTGGTCGAGGAATTTGGAGCCATTGGTGGTTGGTTGCGAACTAACATTCCCGTGCGCGTTAGATCGGGCCTGGATATAAGAGGCACGCGCGTAACTACCTTCGATGACTCGTGTGGAGACAGAGGAGTTATTTGTTGGGAGTCGACGCCTCTATCGCTTGTGCAAGCGGTTTATGAACCGCGAAAATGAGACGATCTCCTTTGGTGCCGTAAAAAGGCGTTGGCATTCTCGCTTAGTCCACCGTTACATGTTTCCTAATTCTTTGTATGAGGGAGCGCTTGGTGATCTCGCCTAATCACCGCTGCTCAAGAGATGGAGTATGGTCAGAACCCTTCCGCCTTGATCCTAGCCGAGACGATCCTGGTCCGAATGATCGTGCTCGCAATAGGGCGAGCCCGTGACGAGGTGTCCCTTAATCCTTCAGTGCGGTTGATGGAGCGGTTGAGCGTGCTAGGTGATATTCTTTGGGTCACATCCTGCCGGGACGCGTGGCTAGTCGTTATATTAGGTGGTCGGATCCACATCATCGCCCGACGATTACTTCCTGGACTTGTGGGGTCGCCGACCATTCGTTGGTTTACCGTGGTGGGAATAGTTGATGTGACGGCGAGCCGGGCGATGGTTCGTCTGGAGTCCTCCTTTGCGGATTAGACATGGGTGTTTACATCCATCCCTTGCGAGTGAGGAGACAGATAGGGTGGGCACAGTTCATTCCTGGTCATGACACCAAGGTGCAGGGCATGCTTATGTTGACTAGTGGCATGGCAGATGCCTGGGTGTGCGGATGGATTACGCGCCCTAGGTGGCCTGTGGCGGGTACTCCTAGGACGACTCAGGTATCACGAGCCTACACTAGGTGGACTATTGCGCAGAGTCCCCACAAGAGGTCACGCCTTCGAGCCCTAGAGCTCAACGGGCTTTCTCAGATGTCTGTTCGTAACCCGGCCGACCTTGGACGTATCGGCGGTGACGGCGAGGGTTTGAGTCCGGAGCTACTCTCGGCCGATGAAAGTGTGTTCGGCCGTCGTCATATTCCAGGGTTAGGTGATCAAGGTCGTTATGGCAATGTTGGGGATCGCCATTGGGGTTGAGGGTTGATGCTTCCTTATTCAGCTGGAGAGGTTCAAGTCTGTTCTTGAGGATGACCTGGTTTCAGTTTATGTGTGCTTTGTTAGTATTATGTTCATATTATGTTGTATTATGTAATATATTACCTATCCTAAACCCGATGTACATGCCGGGACTCGTATTGTAATATATAGTGTTTGTTGGTGTATTTCTAAGGTCGTAGTTATGCTCCTACGTTTGAAAAATCCAAAATGTAACCGTTCTTTTTAAGATTAATAAAAATCAGGTTTTTATTTACGACTTTGCCTCATTTTGCTTATTATTTTGTGTGAAATTCCTTGGCTCTAATCTCTTTTCAAAGTTTAGAATGCGAGCATGCTTTCAGGAATTTTTGTATTGACTATTCCCTCGACTTTTTTAAGCTTTGGGTTTGTCGTTTTGTGTTGAATGTCGTTCTTTTCACCCTTAGGTTAAAAGGCGAATTTTTGTGTTGACTATGTCCTTGGCCTTTTAAGCTTTAGACGCATCACTTTTGTGTTGAATATCGCCTTATGTTAACCCATTAGGTTATGAGACGGTTTTTGTGTTGACTATATCCTCAGCCTTTTTAAGCTTTGGACGTGTCATTTTTGTGTTGAATATCGGTTGTGCTTTTTGCAAAGCTGCCTACGTATCCATAACAATGGAATCAAACCGGCGTAGTTCTGAATGTATGTTTAAGGGCATACCGCCCATGGATTGTGTTTGCTTTTTGTGGTGAATGTGCACGCTAGGGGCATGCCGCCCATGAATTGTGTTTGTTGGATGCATGTTTAGGGGCATGCCGCCCATGAGCATGTTTAAGGACTGCGGTCCATGAGCATGTTTAAGGTCCTGCCGGGCCATGAATTGTTTTTGATTTTTGTGGAGGGAAAGAGCACGTTTAAGGGCATGCCGGCCCATGAGCATGTTTAAGGACCTGCCGGTCCATGGATTGTGTTTGATTTTTGTAGAGAGAGTGAGAGAGAGAGAGCACGTTTTAGGGGCATGCCGGCCCATGAGCATGTTTAAGGACCTGCCGGTCCATGAGCATGTTTAAGGACCTGCCGGGCCATGAATTGTGTTGTTATAAAAATGTATTTTATAGATACATTGCAAGGGGTTTTCAGGATAGTATTTCTTGAGTTGATCGAGGTTTGTGGCGAGGTTAAACTCTTGGCCGCCGAGATCGGTTAGTTTGATCAAGCCCGCCCGTGTAAATCTCTTTGACGAGGTAGGGCCCTGCCCAATTAGGTTTAAACTTTCCTCGTGGGTCAACTGGGAGTGGTGCTCGAACTGACTTTAGTACGAGATCCCCTACTTTAATGTTTCGTGGCTTGACTCGTTTGTTGAATGCTCGTTGAAGCCGGGCTTGGTACATACGCATTTGCTCGTGAATGCAGTCGGCGTTCATCCAGGAGCATGAGTTGTTCGTACCGTTCACGGGCCCATTCTGCTTCCGGGATGCTACTTTCCATTAGTATGCGTAGAGACTGTATTTCTATTTCCACTGGTTGGACGGCTTCCATGCCATAGGTGAGGAAATAGGGGGTCATGCCTGTAGGGGTTCGGATGGTAGTTCGGTATCCCCAGAGTGCATATGGTATCTTGTTGGGCCAATCTTTGCAACTGTCGATCATTTTTTCAAGTATGGTGACGACCGTTTTGTTTGCTGCTTCAACGGCTCCATTGGTTTGGGGTCGATATGGCGAGGATTTGTGATGTTGGATGTTGTATTTGGTGAGTATAGCTTCCGTCTCGCGTTGAAAGTGCGAGCCTTGATCGCTGATGAACTCGTGGGGTATGCCATATCGGCATATGATGTTCGTCTGGATGAACTTGGCGACTTCTTTGGAGCCGAGGGTCCGAAAGGATGCTGCTTCTACCCATTTAGTAAAGTAGTCGATGGCCACTAGTACGAAGCAGTGACCTCCTGCTCCGATGGGGTGGACTTTTCCTATCACGTCGATGCCCCAGGTTAAAAAGGGCCAGGGTGAGGTTAGGCTATATAGTGGTGAAGGTGGTACATGCTGTACATTGCTGAAAATTTGGCAGTTATGACAGTGCTTAACGTATTGGATGCAATCTGCTTCCATAGTCGTCCAATACCATCCTAGCCGTAGAATCTGTTTGCAGAGTGCTCGAGCATTCATGTGGGGTCCGCATTCGCCGTCGTGGACTTGGGTAACGATTTCCTGCCCCTTCTTGTAGTCGACACATATGAGCAGTGTCCCTTGTGGTGTTTTCTTGAGTAATTGTCCCATCTCTAGCACAAATTGGGAAGCTAGGAGTCTGATAGCCCTCTGTCCACGTTTATCGGTGTCGGGTGGGTAAGTGTTGTCTGTTTTGTAGTTGATTATGGCTTGATACCAGGGTTCTGTCTGCTCGGCTTCGTCCAGGTCAATGGTATGGATGTATGCTGGTTCGTCACGTCTTTCGACGATGATGGGTAGTAACTTCATGTCTGGTGGTATGTTGAGGAGGGATGACAGCTTTGACAGTGCATCGGCGAACTGGTTTTCTTCCCTTGGGAGGTGGTAGAATTCAACACAGTCGAAGTTGGTTAGGAGTTTCTGTACTTTTGCTTGGTATTTGGTGAGGGTTTCGCTCATGATCTTCCATGCCCCTGTCACTTGATTTATGATGAGGAATGAGTCTCCATGTACCCGTAGGTTCTTTATTTTGAGGGTGATGGCTGCCTGCAGACCATAAATGCAGGCTTCGTACTCCGCGGCGTTGTTTGTGACGCTGAAGTCGAGCTTGATCGAGAGTGGAGTATGATCGCCGTTTGGGGATATTAGGAGTATTCCGACTCCATAGCCGCGGTAATTTGATGCTCCGTCGAAGTATAATTGCCAGTATTCCTTTTCTATGGTGAATATCCCATCGTCCGGAAATGACATCGTATCAATCATGGGTTGTTCGATGATAGCATTTTCTGCAAGGAAGTCCGAAACTGCTCTTCCTTTGATTACTTTCAGAGGGAGGTACTTGAGTTCGTACTCGGCGAGAAGCAGAGTCCATCTGGCCATGCGTCCGTTCAGGACTGGTTTTTCAAATAGGTATTTGAGGGGGTCCATTAGGGAGTAGACTCTTGTAGTGCTGGTGAGTAGGTAGTGTCTGAGCTTTTTGGTTGCCCAGACCAGTGAGAGGCAGCTCTTCTCGACTGGTTCATACCGAGTTTCGTAATCGTGGAACTTCACGATGTAGTAGATGGCTCGTTCTTCATTGTCGACTTCTGGCGAGCATGGCACCCATGGCATCGGGCGTGGTTGTTAAGTAGAGCGATAGTGGCAAATCCTTTCATGAGGTACCGTAATCGGGTGGATTTGTAAGCAGGCTCTTGACTTTGTCGAATGCTTGTTGACAGTCGTCGTCCCATTTCGTATGCTCTTCCTTCTTCAATTTCTTAAAGATTGGCTCGCAAATCATGGTGAGTTTGCTGATGAACCGGGAGATATATTGGACTTGTCCCAAGAAACTCCTTATTTCGTCGATGTTGCTCGGCGTTTTCATGCCCATTATTGCTTTGATTTTGGTCGGGTCTATTTCGATCCCTCGCTGGCTTACTATGTGGCCTAGCAACTTGCCTGATGTGACTCCAAAGGTGCATTTCTGTGGGTTTAATCGCATTTTGTACTGCCTGATCCTGGTAAAGAATTTCCGGAGATTTGTGATGTGGTCATCCCTTTCTTTTGATTTTACGATCATGTCGTCGACGTATACCTCAACCTCCTTATGCATCATGTCGTGGAGCAAGGTAGTGGCAGTGCGTTGGTAGGTAGCGCCGGCATTTATGAGCCCAAATGGCATGACCGTGTAGCAGTATGTTCCCCAGGGGGTTACGAAAGTGGTTTTTGGCATGTCGTCTGCTGCCATTTTGATTTGGTTGTATCCTGCATATCCATCCATGAATGACAGTAAGGCATGGTCTGCTGTGTTGTCGATTAGGATGTCCATGTGAGGTAGTGGGAAATCATCTTTTGGGCAGGCTTTGTTCAGTCCCTAAGTCGGACCAAACTCGTATTTTGCCGTTTTTCTTCATAACTGGTACCATATTGGAGACCCAGTCTGAGTATTCGATGACTTGGATGAAACCAGCTTGTAGCTGCTTTTCGATCTCTTCCTTGACCATGAGAGACCATTCTGGCTTGATGCGTCGGAGCTTCTGCTGACCGGCCATACACCGCTTGATCGGGATGCGGTGTTCACTATCTCGCGGTCTATGCCTGGCATGTCCTTATATGACCAGGCAAAGACGCCCTTAAACTCGCGAGGAGTTTGGTATAGGTGGCCCTTTCTTCTGTGTCTAGAGAAGCCCCCAGTTGCAGTTCTTGAGGTTCTTCGGGTGTGCCTATGTTGGTGGTTGTTGTGTCTTCAATAATTGGGTTCTGTTCGGGTTTCGAGACAATACTTGCAATGTATCTATATAATGCAATGTTATTTAGTTTAAATTTATCGCAATTATTAGAAAGAGTAGAGTTTGAAAGAGGCAAAGAGTAATCAAACACTATCATGTTATTAATGTTAACAAAAGCGGTTACATTTGAAGATAGCTCAGACGAGGGAGCTTTGGACAACCTTAATGACTCTAGTTCTTTAGCTAAAATGACTATGTCAGGGAAGTAGCCCGGGGGCTTAGTTGGGGTAAGAGACTTGAGATGACGACGAGGGAGTTTAAACTTTAAGACAGTCTTTTGGTTTGGGGTATTGTCTTCGCTTGAGTCGGAATCTTCGAAGCGTAGCCTTGACCCTTAGTTATCTTGAAAGTACGTCCTTGTTTGTCGGTCCATTGGAGAGTTTTTGACCATCCGTTGTGAGTTTTCTCTTCGTAAGGGATGATCAGGTTGGTAGGGTTGAAGTTGTTGTTGCGCACGATGTCGGAAATGAGCTCAATCCCGGCAATGGTGTATGTGGTCGTGTCCTTAGGAATCTTGCTAGTGCCTTCTTTGACGAAGTAGTGGCTGGGGAGGATGTGGTATGGTTGCATATGGAAGTCATGATATTTCTTGCGATCATTGTATGCTTCCCAACCTTGAGAGACTTCGTATGACCATGGTACGTAAGATAGACCCATGGTGGGCCATTTATTGTCATCGTCCTTTGTGTAGAGCGCAGCGATTTCCTCTCCCCGGGTCAGAGTACAGATGTTGAAGTCAAAGTCGAACCCACACATGTCGTCGGCTGGATCGGCATTTATCTCTGCAGTACTATCATTGGCTTTTTGCTGCTTGAGGGTAGCCCGAAAGTTCGAGGCGTCGATGGTGACGATCTCGTCATCAAGAGGTATCCTGACCTTTTGATGTAGGGTCGAGGTGACGGCCTTGGTAGCGTGGATCCAAGGTCTTCCTAGTAGCATGTTATAGGTAGGGGGTATGTCGATGATTTGAAATTCGGTTTCTCTCATGACTGGTCCAGTCATAATGGGGAAGGAGATGGTTCCTTTTATGCTGCGGCGTGTTCCGTCGTAGGCCCTGACACCGTCCGTGCACGGGATGAAGTCGTTTTCCTTAATTCCCAATTTCCTAGCTGTCTCAAGGGGCAAGACATTGACTGCAGATCCATTGTCGATGAGGACGACCGGCAACGTCATGCCATGGCATTCCACGTTGATGTAGAGAGGTAGATTGTGTGTCTTGCCGAGCGGAGGAGGTCCTTATCCGAGAAGGTGACGGCGTCGGCCTGCCATTCGCGCGTAATGTTACTGATAAGTTTTTCCGGAGCCATTTCCGATGGCATCGGGGTGACCTGTAATGCTTGGTAGAGGGCTTCACGGTGTCCCATTGGGTCTCTTAAGAGCTGCCAGATTGAAATGTCCGCTGCCTTGTTGAGTTGTTTGTGGAGTGTGTCTCCGATCTCGTGTAGGCAAGGGTGTTGGGGTAGCATTTGGTGGAGTTATTTTGTTAACTGGCAAGACAGGTACAGGATTGGTGTCAGGTAATGACACCCTGCTGGCTGGCGGCGTAGGAGCAATGTTTGTAGGTGGGGTTGCAGAGGTAGGCGAAGTAGGCGGCGTATCTTCATCTATGATTATCCCCTTGTTCTTTTCTTGAGCAGTCAACCTTGGCGGGCGGCTTTGAGGTTCAAGTAACTTTAGAGAAGCTTGGTACGGACGTCCAGAACGGGTTAGGTAGGCTATTTCATCATCACTGTCTGATAGCCTGAATGGGTACTTGTGACGTAACTCTCCGTACTTGCCCTAGGGGGACTGGTTGAGCCTCTTCCTCGTAGGGCTCATCTTGGAGACAGGTGCGGATGTCATCATTGTCGGCTTCATCCTCAGAAGTATTCCAGATGCCATTGACTTCGTAATCGTCTGAGACTATCATTTTAGAGCAGTCGATGATAGGGTGTGCTTCCGTAAATATAGCATGGTTATGTAGAGGGTTCAGCTGGTTTGAAGGCTTAGGACTTGGGCTGGGTTTAACAATAGTATTGTCGTCGATTAAGTCTTGAACTATGTTCTTCAGGCGAAAACATTGCTCGGTGTCGTGCCCTTTTCCTCTGTGAAATTCGCAGTATGCGTTCTGATCCCATGACTTCGGTTTCTTATGTCCGGGAGGTTCGCTAGTAGGCCCTATGAGTTGAAGTACATTGCGGCTCACCAGCTTCTGCAGTGCTTTTGAGTAAGTCATGTATATCGGGTCAAAGTTCCGTCGTGCTTTCATCGAACTGGGACCAGGAGGTGAGTATGATGCTTTTGGCGGAGGCATGGCAGGTCTTGGTGGTGTCGTAAAAACCGGTGGTGCTTCTAACGCGTCCAGTGCGTTGATGGCATGGATGGGCTCGACTTTGGCAGTGGCTCGAGATGAGCTCCCTTGATACCCGCGCCAAGACTCTTATTCCTCGCTTTACGGAGGTCGTCCTCGATGAGCTCGCCGACGACGCTGAGGGTTGAAAAATTGTCAAAATTTCCGTATCGTAGGTGTTGCTGGTATGCGGGGGTGAGGTTGTTGATAAACTTGGTGATCAAATCGGTGTCTCTTGGGCGATTAGGTATTTGAGCACATAGTTTCTTCCAGCGCGTTAGGTACTCGGTAAACCCTTCAGTGTCTCTCTGAGTCAGGACCTCCAAGGTACGTAGCGAGACTTGGATATCATTGTTGTCTCGGTACTGAAGATCGAACGCAACCGTTATGTCCTCGAAACTTCCGGTTTTGTGTGGCTCTAAAGCATAGAACCATGCCCTGGGTTGTGCATCGAGTGAATGCGGAAATAAAGTAGCCCATGCGGGGGGTTCAACGCCCATGATGGCCATTTTAGCCTTGAAGGCTTTGACATGCACGAGCGGACTTTCGTGACCTTTGAAGATGGGAAGATCGCTGAGTGCTAGTTTATCTGGTAGCATGGACCTGACGTTCTTTGGGATGTGCTCGTTTTCTTGATGTATAGAGTAACCCCTTGAATTCGTGAGACGTTCTTCCATGGTTCGGATCCTTTATGCGTTCGCTCGGATTCCTCGGCTAAGCCGCACGGCGCTTTTCTCTGCTTCAAACTTTTGCATGATAGCCATTTGTTCGATAGTCGTAGTGAGGCTAGCTATCCTATCATTGAGCTGTCGGACCTGCTCGGCAGTTACCTCTGAGGGGGGCGGCGGCGGTCCTCCGAAACCTTCATCGCGTTGAAAGGCCATGGCAGGTTTTGGTTTTGATCTGTTGTAGGGGCGCCTCTTTGGGGGGGGAAGTGGGTTTAAGTGACGGTTCTTAGTTCGTCAGCGTATCCGTGGTTTTTCAATGAGCGGACCTGACAAAGTTTTCAAACCTTTAGTGATTCTAAAAGAGAAGGAAAAAGACTCAAATGAAAAATCACATTCACGACCAAAGAAAGACACAAAGGTGTAAAAAGGGTGACTCGACTTGACTCGTGTTTTTAGCTTTTAAAAAGACACGGGAAGCTTTTGAGATAGAGGCATGTTGACACGTCCCTATTCTCGAGATAAGAAAATTTGTATGATCATAATCCGATTAACCCAGTTTGGCGGTATGTTGCCGGGGGTTTATCATTGGATTATGATAAAAAAGGATCAGACCGAAGTAGCGATAGGCTAGCCGATCTGAGGATGTTAAAATTTGGGTAAAAGGTGATCAATTGTTCGCCTTTTACGTGTGACTCAGGGATTTGAATCAAAAATGACGATAGGTCACTTGATTCAAAGAGTAAATCAACGGGTTCACATCTGAACGATCCCGCGTTTTTTTTTTTGAGAGAAAAAGATCAAGTCGGGATGACTAAAGAGCCACTCGACTTAGGGCTAATTCTAAAGTTCTAAAAGTTAATTTCATTTAAAATCTCCAAATGAATTGACATATTCGGTTTTTGCTTTGTGAAAGACTTTTAGCAATAAATGCATTATGACGATACGTCAATCATAATTCATTTACGCTTTGAAAAGGACACAGGATATAGTGGTTACCCTAGGCTCGGTTTTAAATGTAGCGGCACTCTATTTATTAAACTCAAATGACTATAGGTCAAAGAGCCTAACGGCGTGTTTTTAAAAGTATGACCTTTTTGAAAAAAGTTTGAAAAAGCAATTTCAAAGATGGACGTATTTTAAAAGTATAATGCCTAGGAAAAGTTTTTGCATGCAGAAAGTTTTTGAAAGACTACTATAGTGAGGGTACTATAGCTTCGCACTTGTACATATAAACACAAGTATTTGGTCTATAGGGAAAGGTTCCCTCCGGCCATTCTCGATACGTTTGGGTAGGGGCACCCGCAAGACTACACACGTCTTAGGTGTGAATTCAAGACGGGCCCTAGAGCATTCGAGTTTGACTGGTTACGATCGTTTGTACGGATGCCGTACTTGTAATCGTGGAGGGGTGAGAGAACAGTGTGTCCGGAGTTACCTCGCTTATGAAGCGAGAGTTACTGGGGGCCGTTCCTCAAAGGGTGTGGTTTGAATCAGGAGGATTCGACTCAACGTACTTTTGCCCAAATATCGAAAGCGTAAATGTTTTCAAAGTTTCAAGCTTCACTTCTTTATGTTTTTAAAATAAAAGAAAAACAAGTTTTTCAAAAATAATAAAAATCATGCTCGTCCCCAGCGGAGTCGCCAGCTGAAGGTACCGGAAAGCGAGAGAAACCTATCGACGCCCTGCGCGCGCCCGCCCTCGCCCCGTGCGGGGGCGTCGGGAAGCGGAATGCGCCTCGCAGGAAAAAGTGCGAAGTTTTGCTAAAAATGGGGGAGATCATTGCATGAATTTGTGATCAAAAAAGAAAAGTATAAAAGTCCTTTTTGAAATGTATTTTCGGAGTCGCCACCAAATATTAAAGGAATTTGGAACCTATTCAACGCGTCTTGAAATACAAGACACGAGTGTCTCAGATTTCAAGGTGCGTCGATACCTAAAAATCTAAGGTTTGAAACCAGAGAAGGGGTTCGGAGTGAGGTTACTTTTCGAAAGTTTTGACAAAATGAGTTTTGAAAACAGTAATCAAAAAGCCTACGTAAGAGTAGTCTCTACTAATTTGAAAACATTTGTTTAATTTCGATATTTGGGCTAAAATAACGCTACGTACAAGTGCGAATAAAAATGACTCGATTAAAATGCATAAATAATGTAAATAGTCAAAATAATGACTTTGCTATAGGAAATGTACGTTAAATAATAATTTATTGACTAAATTATTACTATAGACGTTATTTTCCGACCTTATATTTAGAATTTATGGAAAACCCTCAGTTTTGACATGCTAAAAAGACTCTATGAAACGGTACAATTTAGTGTTGGATCCGTGATTCTAGTCGTTATTTAATGCATGAATGAGGACTTGCGTAATTATAAAAAGTGACGTCGGTTTGCTTTAGTGATAATGAGTCGTTTATTTATGCGATATTGGCGAGGTTTAGACGGATTAGGAATCCGAATTGCTACAACCGTATTACGAATACGGCTTCGCTAGTGCCAATATCGGGTTTGGGGTTAATGTAACCCCATTGTCCGAGTCTCAAACGTCCAAAACGTAGGTAAAAGGTTTACCTTTCGAAAATGTAAAGACGGTATTTTTGAGTGGATTTTTGTGAATAGTGTATAAGTGTTAAAAACCGATGTTTTGAAATGAATTAAGGGGGTTGGTATTTATAGAGGTTGGCTGATTTGAACGGGGAGGAAAATTAAATCGCCTGTGAACAGGCGATTTTAATTAATTCTGGAAGATATTTTGTGGGAAAAACAAAATGGCGGCTGCCAGAGAAGAAAAAGATAATCGCCTGTTAACAGGCGATTAAGTTTTTAATCGCCTGTCAACAGGCGATTTTTATTTTGTTTTGGGGGCTGCTTATGCCGCCTTTGGCTTAATGACGTGTTATTTGGTGATGATTATGTTTGGTGAGGTCATTAACTTAGGGGTTAAGTCCTTCGTTCAGTTTTGGTCCGAATTTCGGTTTTCGTGTTTCGGTTTTTGTCGTGTTTTTCGGTTTTGGCTCGAAATAAAATAATATTAAAGTATATTATTTTGTGGTTTTGTAGTTTCTAGTTTTGTGAAAATGTGACACGGGACGCACTTTGGCCCGTTTTGCGGGTTGTGTTTTGGGTCGTTTTTGTAAGTTTGGGCCGTTTTGTAGCTAGTTGGGCTGTTTTTGTGGCTTGGCTTAAAAAAGACGTTCCTATATTTTGCTCGTGTTATGCTCATAATGATTAAAAATTGACATTCATTTTTATGATTATGCAAGTCCAAATTAATACGCTAAAAATGACCAAATACGTTTTAGACACTTTTGTACCGTTTCGACTCTTTTTAAAAGCATGTATGACAGTCCTTTTCATCATCGGGTTTTGTTTTTGGGGGGTACGGATACGGGTATCTACACTACGTCGGTTTGATTCCACATTCGTGGATACGTAGGCAGCTTACGCAAAGCACAACCGAATCTAGCACTACATCCCACTCCGTGTTGTCATGAGATTAACCCGAATTCTCATCCTCGACAACTGGGGGCTTTTCAACCTTTGAACTCAAATGACCCTCCACGGTCTTCACAACTCTAGCTCAAGCTCACAACGTCTAACCTTCTTCCATCTTGCATGAAGCCTTACAATCGACATTTCAAGCGTTCATTTTTAAAGCTCATTTCGACAACTAAAATGAATCTTTCACCAAAAATGATTTTTTTTTAACAAAAACATTTTAATCCAAACATCCCAATCGGGAATCATTTCACTTTCAAACCCAAGCCTACTAACAACACAGGTTTAAGACGATAGAAGCAACTACAAGCCCAAGCCAAGCTACAACGAACAGTCATGTAATGAAGGGTTCACACAACCCTTATTACACAAGATCACCTAGACAACTCAGGGTGAAGACGACGGTACTCATCAAAGTCACGCTGAACCCGAGCCATCTCAGCGCAACTCCTAATCCACCCACGCTACATTATTCTCCATTTTGCCTTAATTTCGACCAAATTAAGCCAAACTACGGGGGAAATTTCAAAACCAAACACCATACTCTTCACTTTGACTCAGTTTTTATTCAAAACTTAGTCAAACTCGAGGGGGTAATCCAAAAACTCCTCCTCCTAATACACGCCCTATACTTTGACTCAGTTTTCATCCAAAACTTAGCCAAACTCGAGGGGGGAATCCGAAAACACCCTTTAGCCTAATGCAACCCATAGCCTTTTACATAGTTTGACTATCGTTACACACCATAACTCAGTCAAACTGGGGGCTCACATACACCGACACCATAACTCAGTCAAACTGGGGGCTGACGCTTCCTATCAAGAATCAAACCTTTACAACGAAAATGGGATAATTTTTCGCATTTTTGCATTTTTGAAGACACCCTTGCCATAAACACACACACCTCCGGTTGAGCGACACCTCCAGAACCGCTACAAACATGAAACATGCACGCTAAAAGCATAACGCTTTCATGTGTGCATCAAATAACAAACCACCCGAACATAGGTCCAAACACCCTAACATGTCCAAGAAGCATCCCAAGCACCACGCATCCAAGCCCGAGAGAGATGAGTATCACATGAATCCAAACAAATCACCAGATACCACGTCTCATGGTCAAAGCAGGCGAAAATGAAGATTTCAGAAGACAATCGCAGAATTCGAATTATTCCGGATTTGAAGCCGCGACATGTGTGAATGAGTTCACGTTTGAAGTCGCCGATTGATAAGAGATTCCCCGGAAGAATCACTAGTCAACAAGGCAATTTCTGAGGCGTGTTTTTGTTCCACGTTGTCTCTCCATATTAGGCTCGTCAAGCCTAAGTATTTTTCTTCGTGCACGCAAGCTTTCATGGTTAAGGCGTCACCTAAAGTCCGCTACATGCGCTAGCACATCCCGCTATGCCTTGGTTAAGGCGTCACCTACAGTCCGCCATACGCGTGTATTAAGCCTTTAATACATGGTACAGAAGCAGAAACACGAACACTCTTCGCAAGTCCTTACACCCTCTTACACGTCCCTGTGGAGTATCACTTCTTCCCCATGGAGTCCACACACCTATACAGACATTTCCCACGGGGTCCAAGACATATCCTTCGACTTCCCCAACAAATCACTAGCCTACATCCCGGCGGCATTCTTCCCAGTACGCCGTAGCAAGTACACCTCTACAAAGCATCCTGAACGAGTCATCCTTCAACTTCGGAGCATAAACACCAAACGTCTACATCGACACATACAGCAAGTCCATCAACTACAAGACGCCAACACATTTACAACTACACGGAGCAGTATACATGAGCACGTACACCTTCCTCGGACCATAATTCCCGGCGAACATACACCTGCACCCCTTACAAGACGAAACACCATCACTCTTCCAAAGACCAAACAACTATGACTACATCTACGCTCCTCGGCGAGACCATACATATACACCCTTTCCCGGCAGACTAGTACTTCTCCAGCAGATACTACACTAAGCACCCGCGCTCCTCGGCGAGACCCGACATCAACATCAACAACGACATCAGCGTCAACAACGGCATCAACATCAGCAACGGCATCAACATCAGCAACGGCATCAGTATCAACAACGGCATCAGCACAAGCAAACGACATCAATACTACACGGCAGCATAGCATAGAAAAGGCACTCTACAGGCCGGCAGGCCCTTACAGGCATGCACGGACCGCCACGTCCATAAAATGCACACGTCCCTCCCCGCTTAGCCCGGTTCGAAGTCCTCGTCTCACCCATGGACACATGCTTCGTTCCGCTGACTGTATCGAGACCGTAATGGTCCGGATATGGTCGTGGAGTTTGACTTTCGCTCTAGTCCGAGCTCAGTCAAACTGGGGGCTCTGTGGATACCCATATCCGTACCCTCCCAAACAAAACCCTGTGATGTAACACGGACTTTTATTACGCATGCTTTAACGTTGACTTAAACGGTTCTAACTAATGTCGAATTCATTTTGAGTCGTTTTAAATGTTAAAATGATTTAGGTCGCTTCACATCGCATTTAAATAATCGTTCATTTTGTCCATTTGGAGTCTGGCTAGGTCCTTGTCCTGCTTCATTTGGCATGAGCTTCGCATTTGCACTACAATTAGCCCTTTTACATTAACAAGGTCTAATTCAGCATTCCTAAATCCCTAAATTTAGGCCCGGCGGCTAGATCTTCCCTTTAGCCTCCTCTTACACAAAATACAATCTCACGTCTTATCCTATTTCACAAAATCTATGCAAATACACCCTTTTCATTTTTCCGGTCTCGTTCAAACCGAGCCCAAACCCAGCCTTTGGCCCGCACTCCAAAGCCTTGAACATCAAAATATCTCAGAAATATCCCAGGCCTTTTCCTTTACGCGCAAGCAAGGATTATACTAAATCTTTTCGAGATATAATCAAACCGGAACTAGGAAACTACGCAAAAAACCACACCTTCAAATCGCATAGTCTTATGCGGTTTGGGGTGGCAACCGCATAAGCTTATGCGGTTTGCCCTGGCAACCGCATAAGGCTATGCGGTTTCCTGGCTTGTTTTTATCCCCGGGTTTCCTAATTTCTCCGAGGTTTTTAGTATATATACACCCCTATACCTGACTTCGAAAACACAATTTACAACCAGAATTCCTTCACAACACACTACAAAACTCTCTCAAAGCCTCACGCACTCAAATCCTTGAGTTCAACACACCATCCCGTGTTGAATTCATCCTCCTTTTTAGTTCAAGAAGCGAAGCTCTGCCAGATCCAAGCGTCGGGACAAGGTAGGTACCGATCCACTTGGATCAAAGCTTTTTCTTATTTTCTATGGACTAACAAAGGGGACTACACTCTAGCGCCCCGCTTTGGCACCCAGTAACGCTTGCACTCCAAGTGTTCTATTTACTTCGGGTACACTCCATATCCGATGACACGCCAAAGTCGCATAAGCAACCGACCCTAATAAAATAAACCAATGGACAATTGAACTTTATTTTATTTGCATGCATCTTGCACCTTCTTATTTTGCATTAAAATCAACTTAAACAATGAACTCGACCTTTAACTGAACCGTTTTCGTTAACAAGTTAAACATGCTAAACTGAGGGTTTTAACCAATCTTTTTGCATATGCATCTGCATTCTTTTTACAACCTTTTTCGCACTTGTACGTCGCGATAACATTAGCTCAAATATCATCTTACATGGATTGTTCTAGGTCAGTAGAGGCTATTTTTACATAGGCTTTTCTAAAAGGTTTTCATAAATCATTAATTGAATTAACTCTTTTTCTAAAGTACCCTCACCCCGAATCCATTCTGGTTTCACAAGCCTTAGATCTAGGGGTGTCGGCGTGCTCCAAAATCTAGGACATGTCTTTAGGCTTAGGACATGATAGCAGGTTCCTAATTTCCGCGATAATTAGGTGGCGAGTCCAAAACAGTTTTAAAGGTTTTTGTAAATTAGTCTTTTTAACTTAAAAGCGCCCTTAAGCAAGACGCCGAGTTGGGTCCCGTCCGATCCCGGGTCCCACAAGTTCCTATTCAGAAGGGCGATAAGCTTAACTTGAAGCAATGTGCCAAATCGGATGAGGAGCGTAAAAGAATGCAAGATATCCCTTATGCTTCAATAGTTGGAAGCCTTATGTATGCCCAAGTCTGTACCAGACTAGACATCAGTTTTGCAGTAGGTGTGCTGGGTCGCTATCAAAGCAACCTTGGTATGGAACACTAGAAGGCTGCGAAAAAGGTGTTAAGGTACTTACAAGGGACTAAGAGTCACATGCTCACTTATAGGCATTCTGATCAGCTTGAAGTGATTGGCTACACTGATTCAGATTTTGGTGGATGAGAGGATAGCAGAAAGAGCACCTCAGGTTACGTGTTTGTCTTAGCGGAAGGAGCCATCTCCTGGAAAAGTGCTAAGCAAACCATTATTGCATCATCCACTATGGAGGCCGAGTTTGTAGCATGCTTTGAGACTACAAATCAAGGATTATGGTTACGGAACTTTATTTCGGGGTTGAACGTTCTGAGCTCGATCGCAAAACCGCTGAAAATCTTCTGTGACAATGCTGCGGCCGTCTTCTTTTCGAAGAACGATAGGTATTTTAAAGTATTAATCACATGGAGATGAAATACCTATCAGTTAAAGAGGAAGTTCGGAAAAGAACAGTGTCTTATGGGTCTTGAGAGTAGCACTTAGTGTTTATGTTATGTACTGCTGATTGCTAGTGTTTTGAAAAGACACTGTGTTTTGATCAACTTTATGTTATGAATATTCCGAATTATTCTGTTTTCACATTATTGTTTTGTATGCATACATGTTTGGTGGTTGAAAATAGAAATAGTGTTTTCCTAGAGACATTAAAGGGACCATTATACTTACTCCTCTATACGAATCGTTTGTCATGGGACAGCATTCAGTAGTAGATGGAAGGGACCATGTTGAGTAGATAATGTGGAACCGCCATTACTCTATTGTTGTTTTAGGACTCTCGAGGTAATTAAAGATAAACCCATTAAGTTGATTTAGCGCCCTTTGCAAACTTATGTTTACCTGCATATAACAGTAAGAAGATGTACCTATAGTCCAAGTGGGAGAACGTAAGAATAATTTTATACGTCATTGTATTTAATTATTATTACGTTATTTTGGACCTATAGTTAAGCTTAGTTAATTGCGGTAATTAGCTAAATATAATAGTTGGGCTTTTCAGTGGGAGTAGCCCAGTTAATTTAATTGTTGACGGACCGATTAAATTAATTAGGTTAAGAAGCTCGGTCCTCCTCTCGCCCTTATTAATATATGCTAAATGATAGGTTTAGTCGCACTCGCCTAATCAAAAATAATGCCAAACTCAACACTAGGGTAGCTAGGGAAAGTCGGGTCGAAATCCACAGGGAGATGGTCGTAATGTTGGTTATTTTGAGTGATTCTAGTCTCGGTTCGAATGATTGTGGTTAACTAAAACTAGAGCGAAGGAATAGGGTTTAAACGATAAGGAAAAGGTCTAGGAAGTCGGGTTAGGCAATGGGTAAGTCAAGGTCAAGGATGATGATCTTGATGAGTAAGGAATCACACATGCTAAGGGTTAAGCTCGTCCTCTCGGTCTTAAGCTTCCTCTAGGTCTCGAATGCGGGCTCTCGCAACTTACAATCGAGGGTCCTATTGTTTAGTCTCGCGCCTACCCTAGAACTAGGCTTTCGTTCATAAGTTCAAGGGTGTTAGATACTCGCTAAAACGTGATCAAGGAATCAACGAGGACAATCAAGCAAGGACTATACAAAGCAAGCACAAAACCTAACTCAAGGAGATCATCAAATACAACCAAAACCAACACCCATGCTTCACCCTTCTCCCTAGATAAAGAACTACTCACACATAGCGAAAACGAATACAAAAGCAAGGGAAATAATGAAAGACATGATCAACAATGATATATAATGAAATAGTAATCAAAAGGGAGAAGAGAATATCAATACCAATCAGAAAATTCAGAGGAGAACAAGAATAATCCAAGCAACAAATCCAAATAGACGATCTAAACAATGTACTAGAGTCGGGAATTGAAAATACAAGAAGGAAAATTAATCAAACCCTAAATTTTTGTGAGAAAGTACTTTAAAGTGTTGTTGAAATGCTGTAAAAATTTCGTGCGAAAATATTATGTTTTAGGCCTTAAAATAGACGAAGTAAATCAAGCACACGAAGAGTCGAAGCTGTCCCAGAGCTCCGGGAAGGCCACCCGGCCGGGACACTAGCCACCCCGCCCAGGACACACCTTGTCCCTTGACTTTCAGTTTTTGATCCTTTTTTTGCACTTTCTTGTACTTAGTTCCTTTTGCAATATTTGTCGTCCCAAGGCATAAGGACGAGGCTCATGAGTAGGGACGAGTCTTAGGATGAATATGTGTAACAACCTGGTTTTTAGTCGACTTTAATTAAACTAAGGCGGAAAATTAATTAAGTCTATATATTACAAAACCAGCTGTTATCGTCATAAAACTCTGTATACATAATACGAGTTTAAGATAAGG
This sequence comes from Dianthus caryophyllus, assembly GCA_023091065.1. Lineage (NCBI taxonomy): Eukaryota > Viridiplantae > Streptophyta > Magnoliopsida > Caryophyllales > Caryophyllaceae > Dianthus > Dianthus caryophyllus. The sequence continues at coordinate 11,384,618 of CM041519.1, forward strand.
CAGAGTTATTCGATTACATTCTCTCAAAAGCGTACAAAATAAGTAAGGTAAACTCTCCCCAGCATTCAATAGCGTTGGTCTCGGGGTACCTGCATTAATTCTTTATCATTTTCTCGCACACTCTTTCGACACAGGCAATTCTAAAACATATGCAATATATAAAGAAAATAAATAAATAAAAACAAATAGCAAGTAGGTATGCAACACATAAGAGGAATCACAATGATTCAAACATAAGCATGCGTCGGATCATGTATTCATAAAAGCAATCATCGATAATCATTCTCAACAGGGCAATTTCAAACTCAAGACGACAGCATTCATGCAATAACCAATCAAAACAAGGAAAATGCATCCTTCATACGTTAACTAATGAATGCTCGTTAGCGAGGCGGAAGCATGCAGACGTAAATCGCGCTATAGTAGACAGGGCCAACATAACTTGGACATGGCTGACATACTAGACGTCCGCGCAAAAGCGATCAGGGCCGAACAAAGCGGACGTGTCTGACAGGCTAGAGATACCTAAGGTGATAAGGACAGCCAAATCCCTTGTCTAATGTATGCATACACCACTATAGATAGGATCGTATCATACTCGCCCTTCGAGTAAGTAGTCACCTAATATTCGACTATCACCAAAGACGGGTACCCCCGGGTGGGGTTGGATTTTCCAATTACCGTAGTATGGGCTCACGGAGATATCAAGTATGCCCCATCCCTGAGGTTGTATATCCCGCACCGAAATAATAATTTGAAAAATTATTAGATCGCCTTTAGCAACTCTGGGAGGGAGCTAAAGTCACCATAGACGGCTACCTCATTAACTTCGAATTCAAGAGTCGCGACATGGCGAACAATCCAAGTATTTTATCAAGTACTTCATTTTCTCAATTTCTTATTTTCTCGTTCGTTCAAGATAGGTGACAATTATTCTGGAACTTAAAAATATCGTCGAACTTTGTATAATGAAATTCTAGTTCTAGCAGTTCTTCAGGTAAACAGAACGCATAGAAAAACTTAAATATTTATTTTGAGTCCGTTCGTAAATTTTAAATATTTTTCACTATTCATCGTTTTTACTATTCATCGTATTTACTATTCATCGTATTTTTATACGTATTCGTATTTTCGTATTTCGTATTTGTACATATTTTTATACGTATGCGTATTTTTATACTTCGTATTTATACGTATTTTTATACGTATGCGTATTCTTATACTGGTATGTATTTTTATACTTGTACGTATTTTTATACTTAAGATATTTTATTTAGTTACAAAATCAACTTTTATTTTCTAAGTACAAATTTCTAGTTTTGAAGTCGTTAAGTTCGTTTTGTATTTAGTGATTTGAAATATTATTTTAAAAGTAAGACTCGGTTAAATTTAGTCATATACTTAACTAATATTTTAACGGTTTCCATTTTTAGCGAGGTTGTCGTAGTTCATTTTAAATAGTCCGTATGTCCACATCCAAATTTAAGCAAAGGTAGTAACAATCGAATTTGTTCATTTTAAAACATGTAACGTTTATTTTTATCGGTTTCGTTGATTCTTTTTATTAACGATTTATTATACAATCTAATATAATCCTAATTACAAATCCAATTTAGTGACTAAGTGACAAATTCATTTTGATCAAAATTGACCCACTTTTAATAGTAAAACCGTGGCCCTCTATTTATTTTTAGCTATTTATTTCTTTTTATGTTTTTATTAATAATTCATTACTTTAACTAATTAAATTACTTAAGTGATAAAAATAAAAGTGATAAAATTTATTCTAAGTCCAAATTAGACTCCAAAACCGTGGCACCTTATACACTTGTAGTATTTTATTTTCGTTTTCTAATTTATCGGTTTTGACTTAAAGTTTTATTATACTAATTCTTTAAACAGTAATTCTTCTGTAAGACTAGTCTTACACTAAGTTAATGCGAGACAAGAGTACAAATTGTAGTTAAAAGGGTACAAAAACTTGAAACAAATCTACTAAAGTCACTTTTAGGGGTACTAAAAAATTTTAGTTACAATTAATAATAATTATTACTAAAATGGTACAAAAACTATATAATCGAGTACAAACAAGGCTGACTTACAATAACTTATTGTAAGGCTTGCCTTACACAAGAATTTGTGTTCTTTAAATTATACTAAAGTGATTTAACTAGTTTAAAATTTTCACTAAACATTTTATTTTATTTATGAATAGTGTTTTTACTCACTTTAAATTTCTAACTTTTATATTATAAAGATTTAACTTATTTAACTTATATATTTAGTTTTGTACTTACTTATTAGTTAATAAAAACAATAAATAACAACAACATACTAACATTATAAATCAAACTAAGCTAAAACATCAAGAACACATGAATATGTGAAGAACACATATGATTTTCTAAAGAACACTTTTAACTCAAATTTTCATATTATCGTTTTATTTTCTCAAATTTTTATAGCAAGTCTAATTAACCTAGACTAATCATAATATGTTATTAAGAAAAATTAAAACTAAAAATTGGTCCAAATTAAAGGGAAAAACCGCGTATATATATATGTTCACAATTTTTAATTTTTGATTTTTATACTTCTAATTCAATAACTAATTTCCTTTATACCATTTATGTATTTAACATAGGTGAAAAATCATATACAAACATTAACAACTAAAAGTAATTCATTTCACACATCAAAATAACAACATAGTTTCAAGAACACACATGCTTTCAAACATTTAAATTTCACAACAATTTCATTTTAAGTCCAAAACATAAACTAATTATATTTTCATATACATCTTATTCATAGTATTTTAAGCATGCAATTAACAAAAATTAAAACGAAAAATTAAACCAAAAATAGAGGGTAGGCCGTGGGTTTGTTAGGTGACCACAACATTTTATTTTTCGATTTTTATCTACTAATTTGTCATGCAACTTAGGTGATAATCAAGTCATGCATATTTTCACATCATCAATTAGGTTTAGGTGCTTAGCAATTATAGTGTGCGAGAGCACCTTAAGTAGGTTGGTTAGTGAAAGCTTAATGTTTGCCTGATCCACTATGTTGTCAAATTGGCTCAAGTCGATGCCTCCACCTTGCTCCTCGTCTTTGAATAGAATTAGTACATACAATTAAAAATAAGCAAGTTAGTAATTTATTTTAGCTAGCTAAACTATACTAAAAATTTTAAGTGTAGTATTATTTTTAGGTTTAGGTTTTTATTTATTTCGATTTAGGTTCATTTTTATTTACAAGTTAAAAGAAGTAGTGATTACTAAATATAAATGGTGGAGAAGTATTCTATGTGTTTAAGGATATTCAAGACATGAAAATAATTGTTTAAGGAAGAAAAGTGAAGGAAGAAGATGAAGATCTTCATGAGAGCTCAAGGTTGAAGATGAAGTTGTCTTACTTGTATGCTTGAGTTGTGTTTATTTAGAGAGAAAAGTGTTAGAGTGTTTTCAAGTGGTTGTGTGAAATGAATTGTGTAGTAGATAAATTGTATACTAGTGTAGTAACTTTGTAAGTAATGTAGTGTATTGTATTTTGTATTGTATTAGGTATTTAGTATGTATAATCATTTAATTTAAATAGAGCTAGAAGTGATGATGTAAATATAGGAGTGTAAGGTGAATTGACAAGGTAGTAAAGTAGAAGAAAAATGGAAGAGAAAAGCATGGCTAGAGCCATCAAGTAGCTCGGCCAACATCACCAAAACCATGGGCTTGTTTTGTCTTTGAAATTTTCGATTTGCGCGTACGCGAAAAGTCTTGAAATAAAAGATATGGTCTTAAAATAATGTTCCGAAGTAAGATCGAAAATAAAAATGAAAATAAACTTTGAAAGGTGATCAAAACAAAAATTGGGTTTAACTTCCTCGAAACTTTGAATAAAAATTCGTTTGATCGAAATATATATTTTTTTCGTTGAATGTTATTGATTTAAATAATTATAATCCTCCGTCAAAATTTTTATAAGTTTAAACCAAGTGTGACTCATTATTTCGATTTTTAGCGAAAGTGTTAGTTAAATCAAAACGAAATAGTAATTTGTTATTAATATAATATGATTTATAAATAAAAATCAAAATGATTAATAATAGAAAGTTGATGTTAAGTGTTGAATACTTGTGTAAGTCAAAGTGGAAGAGAAAATTAGGTGACTTAGTCACCTTGGTTAGCTCGGCCCAAATGGGCCCCATTTGGTCTCGTTTTGCGCGTCGAAAATTGTCGTTGGAAAATTTGTCGTCGATTCGTCATTTGATTTATCGAGTTCGAATATGTAAAAATAAAGTTCAAATTCGAAGTATATCAAAATGGTTTTAGTTTAGGTGCGAGAAAAATTGTAGTGTATTGTAATCGTTGACTTGAATTTCAACGACGAGAAAAATTATAAGGGTCCATTTTTATTCGAAAATCAAAAGTGTTCGAAATTGAATTTTTATGAATAAAAGGTTTTACTTTTATCTTTATGAATAGTAAACATGACTTAACTATTTTGAAATTTGGAAGACGATATAAGTTTTGTGTTGACTTTTATAAAATTTTGAAAAGTGTTTCTTTTTGAATTCTGAATACAATGCAACATACTTTATTTTTCAAAATTTTTATATTTGAACTTAGGAGATTTAGTATTGTTTGGCGAAAAAAATTCAGACGCATTTTTATTATAAGGAAAAAGGATGGATTTAATTTAAGGAATTCAATTCTTTTATAAAATTGTGCTACAAAAACACGGGGTGTTACAATCCTACCCCCTTAAGAAAAGTTTCGTCCTCGAAACTTGGATAGAATGGATAACTGCTCGAGGTTAAACAAGGCAGTTAGAGAGAATATTGAGATTTTACATATTTGGATAATAACGTTTGGTTTTATTGGTATAAGACTTTTTGAAAGGTCTGAGTTTTTGAATTAATATAGGAATGTCAGATAGAGTGAAAAAAATATTGGAGAGCAAAAATCGCGTTTGATTTATTAATGAGGTATTTAAATAAATATAGGAATGTTACTAGAATGTTATCTTTGAAAATGACGTGAAAGAGGTTCACCAAAAAGATAGGGCCTAGAAGTTTTGTACGAAATTAAATGAAATTAAAATAATAAGGGTTTTAAGAATAAAAACCGTTTATTTAAATTTCAGAATAAATGTTAAAATTTAAAATAGGTTGAAATTAAAAACTTTTAAGATTTAATTAAGGTTGTGGTATAATCAAATTATTATCCTACCCCCTTAAGAATTTTCAAACTTATGTACATAATATTATTTTTTTTGGGAAAATGTAAGTATATTAATAATCAGACCCCTTATACAATCAAATACCTTGTACAATTATAAGCTCAAGTGAAAAACATTACATAACCATAATCTATCTTGCATTGACAAAATTGATTTGTTACGAGCCTTGAACCTCTTGAAAACGTCTTCCACAATTTGTTTCACTAAACCATTAGGCCGAGGGACACGTAGATCAATACGCGTCTTGTTACGTGTAATCCAAATACCGTATATTAATCCAACACCACAGGCAGAGACCAAATAGCGCACCAATTTCGAGTACCTTGACCCTCTGCGAACCCAACCTTCAAACGTAGACGAAGAGAATCTCACCTGTAGCACAGCACATACCTCATTCCAGCAACGTTGAGCAAAAGCACAGTCATGAAATAAATGAGCACTCGTTTCTGGACCAAACCCACACATCACGCATCTGACATCACCAGTGAAACCCATCCTCTGAAGCCTATCATAAGTCATTAATCGCCCAAGCTTTTATTCCCAATAAATGAAAGCACTACGAGGAATATTCATCGAGTTCCAGCACACATAGCGCCACGCCACTTTCTCCTTCTCACCCCTGATCGAATTATAAGAAACACTAACCTTATACTCGTCATGATAGACAGGGGACAGACCTGACTGAAATAGCGTCATACAGTGAGCTATTTTCTTCCATGACCAAGCACAATCAACAGGAGGCTGATAAACTTTCCAATCCACACCTTTCATATACACATGGTTAATCCACTTCACCCATAAGTGATCCTGCTTACTCTCGATCCACCAAATGTATTTACCCAACAACGCTTTGTTCCATTCCTTAGAATGACGAATCCCCAAACCTCCTACTTCTTTAGGATAGCAGCAATCATCCCATCTAACGTTAGGGGCATGTTGAAACTCATCAGAACCATTCCACATGTAATTCCGACAGATGCTATCAATTTTGTTGATAATACCATTTGGTATGAGAAAAACAGACATCCAATATGTGTGCAAACTGGTCAACACAGCTTGCGTAAGCACCAATCTACCAGCATAGGACAGATGACCAGCCCCTCAGCTCCTTATCCGAGCTGTTATTTTATCAATGAGCTTGCTCCCATCATTCGTACTCAGCTTCTTGGCTGAAATAGGCACACCAAGATACTTAAAAGGAAGCTGACCTCTTCTAAACCCAGATACCAACATTATATCCTCCATATCCACAGACTTCATTCGATTGAAATAAATATCAGTTTTCTCTCTATTCACAGATAGGCCAGAAGCTGCAGAAAAGGAAGCAAAGGAACGTAGTACCAACATAATGGACCTCACATCGCCCTTGCAAAAGAGGAGTAAATCATCAGCAAACAGTAGATGATTCAACTTCATTGGGCTACACAAAGGATGAAATTTAAATTCTTGGGTATCACCTACTGTAGATACCCGTATCCGTACCCCCCCAAAAACAAACCCGATGATGAAAAGGACTTTCATGCATGCTTTTAAAAGAGTCGAAACGGTACAAAAGTGTCTAAAACGTATTAGTCATTTTTAGCGTATTAATTTGGATTTGCATAATCATGAAAATGAATGTCAATTTTAGTCATCATGAGCGTAACACGAACACAATATAGGAACGTTTTATTAAGCCAAGCCACAAAAACAGCCCAACTAGCTACAAAACGGCCCAAACTTACAAAAACGACCCAAAAACGCACATTAACACAACACTCAAAACGGGCCAAAGTGCGTCCCGTGTCACATTTTCACAAAGTTAGGTTTTATGAAACCATAAAATAATATAACCTAATATTATTTTATTTCAAGCCAAAACCGAAAAACACGACAAAAACCGAAACACGAAAACCGAAATTCGGACCAAAACTGAACAAAGACTTAGCTCATAAGTAAACAACAAAACATAATCATTACTTAATCAAAATCCAAAACCAAATGGCGGCATAAACAAATTTCACCAAAACAAAAATGAAATCGCCGGTTAATGACGATTAAAAATACAATCGCTCAACAAAGGAGCGATTTACTTTGTTTTGTACCAAATTACTTTTTAATTTTTCTTTAAAAATATTCGACTCAAGAACTTAAACGCTCAGTATACACGCGATTAAGTTTTGCTATCCCACAGAAACCAGCCAAACTCTATAAATACCAACCCACTTCATTCATTTTCAATACTCGGTTTTTAGCACTTATACACTATTCACAAAATCCACTCAAAAATACCGTCTTTACATTTTCGAAAGGTAAACATTTTACCTACGGGCTAGACGTTTGAGACTCGGACAATGAGGTTACATTAACCCCAAACCCGATATTGGCACTAGCGAAGCCGTATTCGTAATACGGTTGTAGCAATTCGGATTCATAATCCGTCTAAACCCCGCCAATATCGCATAAATAAACGACCCATTATCACTAAAGCAAACCGACGTCACTTTTATAATTATGCAAGTCCTCATTCATGCATTAAATAACGACTAGAATCACGGATCCAACACTAAATTGTACCGTTTCATAGAGTCTTTTAGCATGTCAAAACTGAGGGTTTTTTTCACAAATTCTAATACGAGGTCGGAAAATAACGTCTATAGTAATAATTTAGTCGATAAATTATTATTTAACGTACATTTCCTATAGCAATATGTCATTATTTTGACAATTTACATTATTTATGCATTTTAATCGAGTCATGTTTATTCGCACTTGTACGTAGCGTGACTTTTAGCCCAAATATCGAAATTAAGCAAGTGTTTTCAAATTAGTAGAGACTACTCTTACGTAGGCTTTTTGATTACTGTTTTCAAAACTCATTTTGTCAAAACTTTCGAAAAGTAACCTCACTCCGAACCCCTTCTCTGGTTTCAAACCTTAGATTTTTAGGTATCGACGCACCTTGAAATCTGAGACACTCGTGTCTTGTATTTCAAGACACGTTGAATAGGTCCCAAATTCCTTTAATATTTGGTGGCGACTCCGAAAATACATTTCAAAAAAGACTTTCATACTTTTCTTTTTTGACCTCAAATTCATGCAATGATCTCCCCCATTTTTAGCAAACTTCAGACTCCCTTTTTTTTTTTCCTCGCGAGCATTCCGCCTCCACGCCAAGACGGTGAGGCGGCGCAGGGCGTCGATAGGTTTTCCCAAAAGGAAAGACATTCCCGGTACCTTCAGCTACCACCCCAAGAATTCTGGACAAATATTCCATACATAAGCGAGGTAACTCCGGACACCCTGTTCTCTCACCCCTCCACGATTACAAGTACGGCATCCGTACAAACGATCGTAACCAGTCAAACTCGAACGCTCTAGGGCCCGTCTTGAATTCACACCTAAGACGTGTGTAGTCTTGCGGGTGCCCCTACCTAAACGTCACGGGAATGACCGGAGGGAACCTTACCCTATAAACCAAAAACCTGTGTTTATATGTACAAGTGTGAAGCTATAGTACCCTCACTATAGTAGTCTTTCAAAAAACTTTCTGCATGTAAAAACTTTTCCTAGGCATTATACTTTTAAAATACGTCCATCTTTGAAACTGCTTTTTCAAACTTTTTTCAAAAAAGGTCATACCTTCTAAAACACGCCGTTAGGCTCTTTGACCTATAGTCATTTGAGTTTAATAAATAAAATGCCGCTACATTTAAAACCAACCTAGGATAACCACTATATCCCAGGTCCTTTTCAAAACGTAAATGAATTATGCGACTGACGTATCGTCATAATGCATTTATTGCTAAAAGTCTTTCACAAAGCAAAAACCCGAATATGTCAATTCATTTCGGAGATTTTAACTGAAATTAACTTTTAGAACTCTAGAATTAGCCCTAAGTCGAGTGACTCCTTAGTCATCCCGATTTAATCTTTTTCTCTCAAAAACAAAAAAACGCGGGCTCGTTCAGATGTGAACCCGTTAATTTACTCTTTGAATCAAGTGACTTATCGTCATTTTTGATTTAAAACCCTGAGTCACACGTAGAAGGTGAACAATTGATCACCTTTTACCCGATTTTAACATCCTCAGGTCGGTTAGCCTATCGCTACTTCGGTCTGATCCTTTTTATCGTAATCCAATGATAAACCCTTGGCAACATACCGCCAAATTTGGTTAATCGGATTATGATCATGCAAATTTTCCTACCTCGAGAACAGGGACGTGTTAACGCGCCTCTATCTTAAAAGCTTCCCGTGTCCTTTTAAAAGCTAAAAACGCGAGTCAAGTCGAGTCACCCACTTTTTACGCCTTTGTGTCTTCTTTTGGTCGTGAATGTGATTTTTCATTTGAGTCTTTTCCTTCTCTTTTAGAATCACTAAAGGTTTGAAAACTTTGTCGGTCCAGCTCGGTGAAAAACCACGAATACCGACTTTGAACACAAGATGAATTTCCGTTTCAACCTCGCGAATGACGAAACTACCTTTCCACCACCTCCTCCGCTAATGACGATCACCGAGCACGTAAGGCTGCTCGACCACAAGGTAGCCAATCTTACCGCTTTGTTCGAACATCTGGCCGCCATGCAAAAGATCGAAACCGAGAAAAACGCAAGACTATTCGCCGAAGAGTCTGCTCGACACATCAAAAGAATCCGATCCTTGGAAGATGAAATTCACAAGTACAAACTGGCCAAAACCTCAGATCATGGCCGCCAGACAAATGCTTTTCCCACTACAACAATGACTGAACCGTTTAACGCCATAAACTCAAAGGCACAAACGGCACGACCAGTATTCCTAGCACAACCCACTCCTGCCTCACCCAGGTCATCATCAGTCGGACCATTTCCATTGCAACAAATGATTTAAGGTTCGATCCCCTCTATATGCCCTACTCAAAGGCATTAGAAAAGCTCGTAAAGAAGAACATTCTCCATCTTCCCAAGCCCACCAGTGTACCACCTGAGGATAAGAAGCCATTGTCATGGCACGAAGACGCGTACTGCGAGTTCCACAGGGGAAAGGGGCATGACACGGAGAACTCAAGCTCGCTTGAAGAACGTGATCCAAGACATGATCGACAACGAAACAATCGATAAGCCAAGCATAGCCCCTAAATCATCAGGCCAACATGACACCTCCCTTGCTCGCCCCATTTTCGTAGGAGCTCATCCCATCCTCAATCATCCCCTCCTGGCTCCCGCGAGCGATCACGAGGTCAACGTCCTTTTCGACAGCATCAACAACAACAGTAGCAACGTCGATCACATTCGCCGAGCTAAGACAAGAACGAAACCAAGTCACGAAGGCAGTAAAGGAAATTCCACCCAGATCCCTCATCAACGTCCCCTCAAACAGTCCGACGGCCACGATGAAACTCCACACCCCCAACGCCCGCATCGGTCCCCTTTAGGTCTACAAATACCGCCGGGTTTCCCTCCTAGACACGCGAGCAAAAGCAAGAACAAAGACATAATAAAAAATATGATTACCCCACCCATGGCGAACGGTCCGCCATATAACACAGCATGGCGAGATGCCAAGGAGATCCTCCCAGCACAACTCATTGACCGCATTGTTCGGGATTGGCTACCGGGTGCCATAACTTTCTCCCGCGCAGATCTGCCGTCCTTCCAAGATCCACACAACCCAGCACTCTACATAACCGTAGAGTGCCGCAACATGATATTACCCGTCACCCTCATCGACAATGGCTCCGCGATCAACATCCTGCCCCTAACAACTGCCCTCAAGCTAGGACTAAAGGAAAGTGATGTCACCCCTTACTCCAACAATATAAGAGCGCATTTACTCTGCATTCTCGCAAAGATAGAAGGTGTCATATCACTGCCCATCATGACAGGATTCATCAAGACAAAAACCGAATTCCAACTCATGGACATCCCCCCGGCATACAATATGTTACTAGGAAGGACATGGATTCACGCTACCGGGGCCATAACATCAACTCTCCACCAGAAGGTTAAAATCCCTTTTTACAACGAGGTTATCACCATAGAAGCCTCAGATTTCCGAGCCGCCCTCCATCAACTGAAGCTTGAAGAAAATGCCACCCAATCTACCAAAGGCCTGTGGAAGTCCCAATTCAAGCACCTGCACCTAGAGTCTAGGGTCCTGCGTCATCATGACGCCAATTTTCTAAAAATCGGCTAGGTTACTCGATCATTTTCCTAATGTAGTAAGTCTTAGTACAGAACTAGAGACATTAAGGTTGTCCAAAGCTCCCTCGTCTGAGCTATCTTCAAATGTAACCGCTTTTGATAACATTAATAACATGAAAGTTTTTGATTACTCTCTGCCTCATTTAAATCCTACTTTTTCTAATAATTGCGATAAATTTAAACTAAATCACATTGCATTATATAGATACATTGCGAGTATTGTCTCAAAACCCGAACAGGACCCCATTATCGAAGACACAACAACCATCAACATAGGCACGCCCGAAGAGCCTCAAGAACTGCAGCTGGGGGCTTCCCTAAGCACCGAAGAAAGGGCCACATATACCAAGCTCCTCGCAGAGTTTAAAGACGTCTTTGCCTGGTCATATAAGGACATGCCCGGCATAGACCGCGAGATAGCTGAACACCGCATCCCGATCAAGCAAGGTAGCAGACCGGTCAAGCAGAAGCTCCGACGCATCAAACCAGAATGGTCCCTCATGGTCAAAGAAGAGATCGGTGCAACCGCAAGCTGGGTTCATCCAAGTCATCGAATACTCAGACTGGGTCTCCAATATGGTACCAGTTATGAAGAAAAATGGCAAGATACGAGTGTGTGCCGACTTCCGGGACCTAAACAAAGCCTGCCCAAAAGATGACTTCCCACTACCTCACATGGACATCCTGATCGATAACACAGCAGACCACGCCTTCATCACTATTCATGGATGGATATGCAGGATACAACCAAATCAAAATGGCACCAGACGACATGCCAAAACCACTTTCAGAACCCTGGGAACATATCGCTACACGCCATGCCATTTGGGCTCATAAATGCCGGCTACCTACCAACGCACTGCCACCACCTTACTCCACGACATGATGCATAAGGTGGTCGAGGTATACGTTGACGACATGATTGTAAAGTCAAAAGGAAAGGACGACCACGTCACCAACCTCCGCAAGTTCTTCACCAGAATCAGCAAGACAAAATGCGATTAAACCCACGTAAATGCACCTTTGGGGTCACGCCAGCAAATTGTTAGGCCACATAGTGAGCCGGTAGCGGGATCGAAATAGACCCGAGCCAAAATCAAAGCAATAATGGGCATGAAGACACCGCGGTAACATCGATTTAAATAAGGAGTTTCTTGGGACAAGTCCAATATATCTCCAGGTTCATCAAAGAAGCACACCATGATCTGTGAACCAATCTTCAAAAAGTTGAAGAAGGAAGAGCATACGAAATGGGACGATGACTGCCAGCAAGCATTCGACAAAGTCAAAAGCCTGCTCACAAACCCACCTGTTCTTGTACCCCCACAAAAGGACCTGCCACTGTCACTATACTTAACGACTACGCCAAACGCCATGGGTGCCATGCTCGCCCAAGAAGTCGACAACGAAGAACGGGCCATCTACTACATCAGCAAGAAGTTTCACGATTACGAATCCCAGATGAACCGGCCGAGAAAAGTCGCCTCACCGGTCTGGGCAACCAAAAGCTCGTGCACTACCTCCTCACTAGCACAACAAGAGTCTATTCCCTAATGGACCCCCTCAAATACCTATTTGAAAAACCAGTCCTGAACGGACGCATGGCCAGGTGGACTCTGCTTCTCGCCGAGTACGAACTCAAGTACCTCCCTCTGAAAGTAATCAAAGGAAGAGCGGTTTCGGACTTCCTCGCAGAAAACGCAATCATCGAACAACCCATGATCGATACAATGTCATTTCCGGACGACGGGATTTTCGCCATAGAGAGGAGTACCGCAATTATACTGACGGGCGTCAAATTACCGCGGCTATGGAGTCGGAATACTCCTAATATCCCCAAACGGCGATCATACTCCACTCTCAATCAAGCTCGACTTTAGCGTTACAAACAACGCCGCGGAATACGAAGCCTGCATTTATGGTCTGCAGGCAGCCATCACCCTCAAGATAAAGAACCTTCGGGAACATGGAGATTCATTCCTCATCATAAATCAAGTGACAGGGGCATGGAAGATCATGAGCGAAACCCTCACCAAATACCAAGCTAAAGTACAAAAACTCCTAGCCAGCTTCGACTGCATTGAGTTCTATCACCTCCCAAGGGAGGAAAACCAGTTCGCCGACGCACTGTCAAAGCTCTCATCCCTCCTAAACATGCCACCAGACATGAAATTACTACCCATCATCGTTGAAAGACGTGACGAACCAGCCTACATCCACACCCCTGACCTAGACGGCCGAAAGCGCATGCAGCCTTGGTATCAAGCCATAATCAACTACAAAACAGACAACACTTACCCACCCGACACCGATAAACGTGGACAAAGAGCCATCAGACTCCTAGCTTCCCAATTTGTGCTAGAGATGGGACAACTACTCAAGAAGACACCACAAGGGACACTGCTCATATGTATCGACTACAAGAAGGGGCAGGAAATCATCACGCAAGTCCATGATGGCGAATGCGGACCCCACATGAACGCTCGAGCACTCTGCAAACAAATCCTACGGCTAGGATGGTATTGGACGACCATGGAAGCAGACTGTATCCAATACGTCAAGCATTGCCACAACTGCCAAATTTTCAGCAACGTCCAACATGTACCACCTTCACCACTATACAGCTTAACCTCACCCTGGCCCTTTTCAACCTGGGGCATCGACGTGATAGGAAAAGTCCACCCCATCGAGCAGGAGGTCAGCTGTTTACGTCTTTGGTGGCCATCGACTACTTCACTAAGAGGGTAGAAGCAGCGTCTTTTCGGACCCTTGGCCCCAAGGAAGTCGCCAAGTTCATCCAGACAAACATGATATGCCGATATGGCATACCCCTCGAGTTCATCAGCGATCAAGGTTCGCACTTTCAACGCGAGACCGGCCATACTCACGAATCACAACATCCAAAGATCACAAATCCTCACCCTATCGACCCCAAACCAATGGAGCCGTCAAGCAAAGAAACAAAACAAATCATCACCATACTCGAGAAAATGATCGACAAATGCAAAGATTGGCCTAACAAAATACCATATGCACTCGGGGATACCGCATTACCATCCGAACCCCTACAGGCATGACCCCTATTTCTCACCTACGGCATGGAAGCCGCCCAACCAAAGGGAAATAGAAATACAATCTCTACGCATACTAATGGAAAGTAGCATCCCGTATGTAATGGGCCCGTGAACGGCATTTAACAACTCATGCTCCTTGATGAACGCCATGCATTCCCTAAGCACCGCATTTAATGTACCAAGCCCGACTACAACGAGCATTCAACAAACGAGTTAAGCCACGACACATAAAAGTAGGTGATCTCGCATTAAATCGATCGGCACCACTTCCAAATCGACCCACGAGGAAAATTCAAGCCTAACTGGCCGGGCCCTACCTCGTCAAGGAAATCTTCATCAAGTGAGCAGCCAAACTAACCGACTCGACGGCCAAGAGTTCAACCTCGCCACAAACCTCGATCAACTCAAGAAATACTACCCTAAAAACCCCTTGCAATGTATCCAGAAATACAATTTTATAAAGCAAATTCATTGGACCTACAGTCCTTAAACATGCTCATGGACCTGGGGTCCTTAAACATGCTCATGGGCCGGCATGCCCCTAAACCTGCTCTTTCTCTCCACAAAAATCAAAAGCAATTCATGGACCGGCAGGTCCTTAAACATGCTCATGGGCCGGCATGCCCTTAAACGCGCACATTCCATAAGCAAACACAATTCATGGGCCGGCATGCCCCTAAACATGCATCCACCAAACACAATTCATGGACCGGCAGGTCCTTAAACATGCTCATGGGCCGGCATGCCCCTAAAACGTGCACATTCACCACAAAAAAGCAAACACAATTCATGGGCCGGTACGCCCTTAAACATACATTCTCGAACTACGCCGGTTTGATTCCACTTTTCGTGGATACGTAGGCAGCTTTGTAAAAAAAGCACAACCGATATTCAACACAAAAATGACGCGTCTAAAGCTTAAAAAGGCCAAGGACATAGTCAACACAAAAATTCGTTTTTTAACCTAAGGGTGAAAAGAACGATATTCAACACAAAAATGACACGTCCAAAGCTTAAAAAGGCTGAGGATATAGTCAACACAAAAATTCGTTTTTTAACCTAAGGGTGAAAAGAACGACATTCAACACAAAACGACAAACCCAAAGCTTGAAAAGTCGAGGGAATAGTCAACAAAAAATTTCCTAAAAACAACAAAAACCATGCTTGCATTCTAAACCTTTGAGAAAAGATTAGAGCCAAGGAATTTCACACAAAATAACAAGCAAAATGAGGCAGAGTCGTAAATAAAAACCTGATTTTTATTAATCTTAAAAAGAACGGTTACATTTTGGATTTTTCAAACATAGGAGCATAACTACGACCTTAAAAATACACTAACAAACACTATATATTACAATACGAGTCCCGGCATGTACATCGGGTTTAGGATAGGTAATATATTACATAATACAACATAATATGAACATAATACTAACAAAGCACACATAAACTAAAATCAGGTTACTCTCCAAAGCCGACTCGAGACCTCTCCAGCAGGATAAAGGGAGCACCAACCCTCAACCCCAATGGCGATCCCCAACATTGCCATAACAACCTTGATCACCTGACCCTGGAATATGCCGACTACGAACACACTTTCATCGGCCGAGAGTAGCTCCGACTCGAACCCTCGCCATCACCACCGACACGCCCAAGGTCGGCCGGTCATAAGCGGAACATCCGAGAAAGCCCGCTGAGCTCTAGGGCTCGGCGTGACCTCTTGTGGGGCTCAAGGCCTTGATCCACCTAGCGTGGGCTCGTGATACCCGAGTCGCCCTAGGAATAACCGCCACAGCCACCTAGGGCGCCGTAATCCATCCACTCGCCAGCGCCGACTATGCCACTAGTCAACATAAGCATGCCCGCACCTTGGTGTCATGACCAGGGATGAATCAGGCCCACCCTATCCGCCTCCTCACTGCACGGGATGGATATAAACACCCATGTCAAATCCGCAGCGAGGACTCCAGACGAACCATCGCCAAATTTCACTGCCGTCACATCAACTATTCCCCACCACTTCGCATTCAACCAACGGATGGACGATGACCCCACAAGTCCAGGGAAGTAATCGTCAGGACGATGATGTGGATCCAGCCACCTAATATAACGACTAGTCACGCCCCCAGCAGGATGTGACCCAGCAATATCACCTAGCACGCCACCGCTTCCATCAACCGCACTGAAGCGATTAAGGACACCTCGATACGGCTCGCCCTATCGCAGCACGATCATCCGCACTCAGGATCGCCTCACCAGATCACGGCAGAAGGATTACAGCCATGCTCCATCTCTTGGACGACAGTGAGTAGGGGAGGATCACCAGGCGCCCCCTCATACGAAGAATTAGGAAACATGTAACGGTGGACCAAGCGTAACGCCAACGCCTTTTTCTCGCACCAAAGGAGATCGCCTCGCTTTCACGGTTCATAAACCGCTTGCACAAACGATAGAGGCCGATACGACTCCCAACAAATAACTCCTTTGTCTCCTCACGAGTCATCTCAAGGTAGTTCTCGCACATGCCTCTTATACCCAGGCCCCGATCTAACGCACACAGAATGTTAGTTCGCAACCAACCACCAATGGCCCCAAACTCCTCGACTAAGGGACAAACCTCCCGCTAGGAAAACTAACACGTGGAAACTCAAGTCCCAATAGTCGAGACACGCGCCCAGAACTCTGCTCCATTCAAGCCGCCTAGACCCAAGAGTACCTCAAACCGCAATCTTTCAAGTCTTCCTCTTCCAAAGACAAGGACGCACACCAACGACGCAAGTTTCCTTCAAAACTCTCCATAACTCGATTTAATGTTCCGTAAATATTCTGAATATTTTTGGAAAATCGAGAATAGAAGACGAGAGGATGAGTGAAATGAACTAACTTAGCCCTCCTTTTATAGCCGAGATTTGCAAGACGAAATACAACACAAAAACTTAAACGCTAGTGAACAAGCGAATAAAATAAATCAAACAAAAACCACAAAACAAAATTCTAATCGCTCAGAACAAAGCACAAATGACCTCGCCCGTTTACAAGCGATTTTCTTTTTCTTTTCTGACAAAATTATTCGATGTCTTACACTTCTTACACACCTACACCTAAAATATTTAACTTATTAACCCCTATTACTTTTTACCGACCTCATGACCGACTAAAATTGGTCCCGTCACTGCCTCGATTTGCGTAATTGACTCCGCCTTCAGATTTTTCATTTTCACAAAACACAATAATCACACAAAAATTTAACCTAACACAAAATATGATTTTCACATTCACAATCTTCGTCTCAAAACGTCGTTTTAGCTCAAATTTTTGCTATGTCAAAACGCCTTTTCCACGAAGTCTAGAATATTTTCTAAACCAAAGATTTTTCAAAAACTTTTCATTTCGTGATTCAATTCACCATTAGCGAGTCAGTCTCAATCGAGACGTATATATATGCCTTCACGACTAACAATGTTTTGCAGGTACGCTCGGCAAGCAAATACGCAAGGATTTCAGACCCGGCTACGACGCAGGAATGCATTTTTCGCAACAAGACAAAATAACCGAAATAAAATTATAAACACCCACAAAACCAAAAAAAAAAAAATAAATAAAAAAATCAACCATACAGAAGTCCCGATAAATAAACCGTTACAAGCAAAATATTAATACAAGTCCAAAGTACACAGGTCCAAGCCTACTACGACTGGTCACGACGCTGCAAGACAAAGACGCAGGAATCAATCTCAAAGACGTGTCTCTATCCACTCCTCAGATATCGACCCTCCACTCGCTCGACCGCTCCTCAGATCGCGCAGCCTCCAGCTCGGCCCGCGATCTCGCCCCCTCCTCAGCCCTGACCCTGGCTAACTCAAGTCGCGCCTCGGCCGTCTCCTTCTGCGCCCTGCAGGCGTCAACAACTTTCTCGTTCACAACCGCCCGCCACCGGTTTGCCGCCCGCCAAAGCCTCCTGTGGACCTCAGCTGTCACCTGCCACAAAACGACGAATACTTTTAGCTTTCCAATCTGGGGGCTATAATCAAAAACCTGCTTCGACAGAGTTTGAATAATGATTTTACACTAAAATCTTACTCAAACTGGGGGCTATAATCAAAAACCTGCTTCGACAGAGTTTGACTAATGATTTTACACTAAAATCTTACTCAAACTGGGGGCTATAATCAAAAACCTGCTTCGACAGAGTTTGAATAATGATTTTACACTAAAATCTTACTCAAATTGGGGGCTATAATCAACAACCTGCTTCGACAGAGTTTGAATAATGATTTTACAATAAAATCTAATTCAAACTGGGGGCTATATACTACATAATACTCATGCTGTACAAAGAGGAGAGTTAATACCTTTCTCACGCGCGGATCCCACCTCTCAAGACCCGCATCGCTGACTACGCATGTGAGGCCGCAAAGACGATCGAATGAGAGCAACCCTCGTGAACAACCAGCAGGTCCTCAACGAACGGAGGAGGCTGGAACTCAAGGTCAGGGTCACGTCGCTACAAAACAAAAATAGGATAAATTTTTGCTTCCTAAAAGCAAAACACATACAAAGCAAAAGGGATAAACAAGCATACCTCGATCACAGCATCAGCAAGGGCATGCTGTGCCCAAGTCACGTAATCCTCATCCCGCCGCAGCAAGGAGTCGGACTCACCCTCGTGATACACGTCACGACGCTCATTAGCGTCGGGCGTCTCCACGAACAAAACCGAGGGCGGAGGAGCAGGTACGATGAAGCCGCCGCGACCCGTCTGCGCAGCCAGCCGCCCCCCCAAGAACCAGTACGACCCGTACTGGGCCCCAATGTACAGCCGCCGCCTGTCAAGGGGACCAAAGCGAGCTGCAATCGTAGGAGGGACGCCGGTAAACTTACTCCAGGGGTCGCGAACGAACTACAAAACAAAACCAAATTGTAAACCACAAAAACAAAAACAAACCCAAAAACAAGCTACAAAAAGACCAAAATACAAAACACGATCACCCTTACCTTATCCATCGTCATCCCGTTGAAGCGTACACGAGCCGCGTCATAGTTCAGGCCAATACCCCTCCGATCCGCTGTCGCATACGCATGGAAAGCCGGGTATGTAGCCGTCACCTGGAACGTGTCCGGGAGCAGAGAGGGGAAGTGAGCATAGCACCAAGCCTGCAAGCAAACAAAACACACGCTATGTAAGAAAAGCGAAACAAAACAACAAAAACTACAAAAAAAAAAAACCAAACCTTACCTCCATCAGAAGACCAGGGCCCACAAGCGACACATCCGAATCCTCGCTAATCCGATCACGGCGCGATCAAGGCCCTCGTAATCTGATCAATGACCCAGAGCGTGAGTCACCCACCAAAGTCACCTAGGCGTGACATGTCCGACAAACGCCATCAACACAAATTGGCCGACGCCGCCCTCTTGTCGCCAAAGTGGGTGGCCGCCAGGAACCACCACAACCACAAATGCCCTCCGCTTCGGGCCGCCGAGTAGACCCTTTCTTCTTCCTCCTCCCCTCGAAGAAGTCAGCAAACCATATCATACGAGGCTGAAACGTGTGCTCCTCGCCCTTCCCGCACTTAACCCCGCCGCTAATCAGCGCATCGACTGTGGGCTATCGATAGGAGGTCGCCACGCCCCGATCAAAGTACACCCTCGCCATGAGGCACCCCGCAATACCGCCCACGAAGAAAGAGTCACGCCAACCTCAGAACCAGGCATGTGGAAGGTGTTGGTCGATCCCAAAACCTATCCAACAACGCCCTATACAGTGAGGCGCGAGTTCACCCGCTTGCCCCGCACCTCCTCCACTTCGCACTGGGGACCAAAAGTCGTCCCAAGCACTATGTCCCGCCTCCTCCCGCGAGCCTACCTCAAAGACGCCAAACACCGTCCAAACCCGCAGAGAAGGTCCTCATCGAGCCTAATGAAAGCCGACCTTCACCCGGATCGACAAATGCTCCAAGGGACTCCAAACCAAAGTCACGCCATCCCACCCAAGGCCACCAGCGACTACAAGCGCGGACCGTGAGGTAGCCAGCCTCGCGCCACTCGCCGACCATCCCCATGAAAACCTCCGCTGCGGCCTCAAGACTTGCCAGACTGCATCCCGGCCTCGCCTCACCTCACCTTAGCCTCACCTCACCGCCTCACCTCAACCTCATCCTCGAACTCGCTCCCGAGCATGGCCTCAACTCGACTCCCTGGCCACAAAGGCAGCTTCGCAAAGAAGAATAAAGAAGAATCGAGCAAAGATCGGCGAAGAAATGAAGAAGAAGACTGCGGCAGCCTCAGCCTCAACCTCGACACCACCTCACCACAGCCTCGCTAAGATCCTCCTCTCGCCACTCAAGACTCCTCCGACTCAGAGGATCCTCAGAACGGCCTCTGACTCGAGCACGACCACGCCTCGCGTGACCTCCACAGGTCTCCCCGCCCAACCTCCTCAACAACACCGGCGACTCACCGCCCTCGCTACCACCTCGGCAAAGAACACGAGCTCGACGCCGGCCGCCGCCGCCACCAGGTTACATCCACCTTGCGCTTCTTCCTCGGGTTCCTCCGACCGCGACCACGGCCTAACCTCGCTCCTCCAGAGCCGCAGCGCCTGGCAACGCTGCGGGCCTCGCCCTCGAAGCCTCGCAGCAGAAGACCACGACCGCCGCCTCTCTGAGCCACAGCGCCCTCTCCAAAGACCGCCACGCCACGCCTGCGAAGACCCCGCCGCTACGCCCGACCCGCCACGCCTCCCAGAGCCTCAGACGTCCCTACAAAGCCGCCACGCCCACGCCGCAAAGACTGGGACGACACTGGCCCGACCTCGGCCACCAACAGAGACCTCGACGACCCAAAGAAGCAGCCCACTACCGCTTAGCATCACCGTAAGACCGCGTCCGCCAACGACGGCCTCCTCACGCACTCACATTACCGAAAAGCGGCGACTCGGCAAAGAACGCCACGACCCACACCACTAACCGCGGCTCAGACCACCGTAAACAACACCACGCCCCAGGCCACTAGCGAAAGCCCAGCGACGCGACTAACTGCACTAGCACCACTAGCGAAAAGGCCGAGACTCGCGGCAAGACTGAACTCACTCCCTGGCCGTAGAAACCCTGGCGCCGAGGAAAAGTTCTCAAAGGTCCGACCGAGACGGACCGTTTGAAACCTCCAAGGGCGCAGTATCCCCGGCAGGAGTGTGCTCGCCTCGAACAAAGAAAGTCAACTCCACCAATACCCGATCCATGTCACCGAAGTAGGTAATCAAGGCCTAGGATCACCCGCACAAGATTCAAAGGCATACTTAAAACGACAAAGAAAGAAATCATTCTAGAAAGATCAAGACAAAGCAAAGAAAGCAAGCCATGTGCCCATTTTTGACAGATAAGGCCAAACGGAGCGCTACACAGAAACCGAATCCATGAGACGATAACGATATATACGCCCTACTCGATCAAGTTAAGAGCGAGCACGCCGCAAAGCAGCAGAATTGGCCAAACAAGAAAGCGTGCCTTTTTAACCCAAAAATAGCAGAGAAGGGAAAACGCTACGTAAAGCCGAAACCCATATCTCACGACTGCACTCCAACCCATAAATCACAATAAGCTTACGCAAAAATTTCATGCGAAACGATGTCCCTAACACCTCGACCAATAGCTTTTACAAAACACCTCCAAACTACAAAACGGCCTTTTCTCGACCATAACTCAACCCAAAAAGCCCCCACTTCTCACAAAACAACCCCTAGCCAACACAGACAACATACATTACCATACATTCCATTAATCTGGCACTAAAGCGAGGAAAAGCGACTTTTGGAAACCTAGCCTAAACTACAAAAACGCCTCCAAAACACCTCTAAACAACGCACTTCTGCAAAACAAGACCAAAAGTGTACCATACTAGCCATGAAAACACAATACAGAGAATTCGGGCAAGTTTCGGAACCGAAAAAATTTCGACCAAATCGGCCCCTATACCAAAACGCACGAAAATGACGTTTTTTCGAGCCGTTCTTCGCACACAAGCCACCCAAACCTCCACACAGGCATACTACAACACTTTCAAAATAACCAAGTCACTCGGGATCGCCTTACGCTACAAAAACAGAGCACAAGCCCCGACTTAACCCCCCTTCATACGGTTTCACCCCAAACGAACCGTTTTTCGCATGAATTTCAACAAACCAAACTCACCCACACGTTATACTACTAAAGGGTAAGCTACACCGAGTTTCGAGCCATTTTCGGGACGTTTTCAAAAATGACCAAAATGCCCTCCGAGTCGAAACGCACGAAAATCGAGGCCACAAGTCGGGTTTTCACGCAACGACAGCAAGACAAGCGAGGCGAGCACTATAAAAACCATGGCTAACGTTTTCAAGCAAGGACGAGAGCTAAACTCAAATCAAACCGACATTTTCGACCCAAACCCTAGAAAACGGTATTTCGAGTTAAAACCGACTCAAACAAACTTCAAAACCCGAAAAACCAAGTGAGTTGAATACGTACCTTGGTCCATGACGAATTATAGGAATCGGAAAATCGATTTTTGATCAAAAAAATCGCCAAGACGAGTTTTAGAGGGTTTCGATTTTGTTTTTGTTTTTCGGATGAAATGAACCAACCTCTCTCCTTTCCCGTGTTTTAAACAAAAAACACCAAACAAATTTCTAATCGCCTGTTTACAGGCGATTATATTTTTGTTCTATGGGTTTCAGCTTTGTTTTGGGCTGTTTTCCTCGGCCCATTAAGCTTTCAACCCGTTTCAAACACAATTTCAACCCAATACGAAAAACACGTAGCCTCCTCACGAGACGTTCATAAAAACCTAACCTTTTATGAAAAATACAAAAACACGTAACCTCCTCACGAGACGTTCATAAAAACCTAACCTTTTATGAAAAATACAAAAACACGTAGCCTCCTCACGAGACGTTCATAAAAACCTAACTTTTTATGACAAAAACGCGTAGCCTCCTCGCGAGACGTTCATAAAAACCTAACCTTTTATGAAAAATACAAAAACACGTAGCCTCCTCACGAGACGTTCATAAAAACCTAACTTTTTATGACAAAAACGCGTAGCCTCCTCGCGAGACGTTCATAAAAACCTAACCTTTTATGAGAACCACAAAAACACGTAGCCTCCTCACGAGACGTTCATGAGGAGGCTAGCCCTTTTTATGAGAAACCAAAACACGTAGCCTCCTCACGAGACGTTCATAAAAACCTAGCCATTTTTATGAGAAACCAAAACGCGTAACCTCTTCTACGGGACGCCCAAAGAAGGAAAGCAAAGCAAAGGAGCGCAAGCCGGCGCAAGCAAAGCAAAGGAGCGCAAGCCGGCGCAAAGCAAAGGAGCGCAAGCCGGCGCAAGCAAAGCAAAGGAGCGCAAGCCGGCGCAAAGCAAAGCAAAGCGCAAGCCGGTTGCAAGCAAAGCAAAGGAGCGCAAGCCGTGGCGCAAAGCAAAGGAGCGCAAGCCGTGGCGCAAGCAAAGCAAAGGAGCGCAAGCCGGCGCAAGCGAGCGGCGAGCGCAAGCCGGCGCAAGCAAAGCAAAGGAGCACAAACTGAACACAAGCAAGGCGCCACCGGGAGTACTCGTGCCACATGCAGTCGACATGCCCTTAACCATGTAGGACCGTCATGTCCTTAAAAACATGTCGTCCCTCCCCGCATTTCCCGACGCTAAGTCCTCGTCTCTCCCATAAGACACATGCTTAGCGCCGCCAGGTAGTATCGAGACTGTAATGGTCCGGATACTATCTTTAAGTTTGACTAACGCTTTGTCCTAGCTCAGTCAAACTGGGGGCTCTGTAGATACCCGTGATCCGCACTTCCCAAAAACAAACCCGATGATGAAAAGGACTTTCATGCATGCTTTTAAAAGAGTCGAACGGCAGTAAAAGTGTCTAAAACGTATTAGTCATTTTTAGCGTATTAATTTGGATTTGCATAATCATGAAAATGAATGTCAATTTTAGTCATCATAAGCGTAACACGAACACAATATAGGAACGTTTTATTAAGCCAAGCCACAAAACAAATTTCAACTAGCTACAAACGGCCCAAACTTACAAAACGACCCAAAACGCACATTAACACAACACTCAAACGGGCCAAAGTGCGTCCGTGTCACATTTTCACAAAGTTAGGTTTTATGAAACCATAAAATAATATAACCTAATATTATTTTATTTCAAGCCAAAACCGAAAAACACGACAAAACCGAAACACAAAACCGAAATTCGGACCAAAATCAACAAAGACTTAGCTCATAAGTAAACAACAAAACATAATCATTACTTAATCAAACCCCCAAAACCAAATGGCGGCATAAACAAATTTCACCAAAACAAAAATGAAATCGCCAATGACAAAGCGATTAAAAATACAATCGTCATTAACAAAGCGATTTACTTTGTTTTGTACCACCGCTTTTTAATTTTTCTTTAAAAATATTCGACTCAAGCAAACTTAAACGCTCAGATACAAAGCGATTAAGTTTTGCTATCCCACAGAAACCAGCCAAACTCTATAAATACCAACCCACTTCATTCATTTTCAATACTCGGTTTTTAGCACTTATACACTATTCACAAAATCCACTCAAAAATACCGTCTTTACATTTTCGAAAGGTAAACATTTTACCTACGGGCTAGACGTTTGAGACTCGGACAATGGGGTTACATTAACCCCAAACCCGATATTGGCACTAGCGAAGCCGTATTCGTAATACGGTTGTAGCAATTCGGATTCATAATCCGTCTAAACCCCGCCAATATCGCATAAATAAACGACCCATTATCACTAAAGCAAACCGACGTCACTTTTATAATTATGCAAGTCCTCATTCATGCATTAAATAACGACTAGAATCACGGATCCAACACTAAATTGTACCGTTTCATAGAGTCTTTTAGCATGTCAAAACTGAGGGTTTTTTTCACAAATTCTAATACGAGGTCGGAAAATAACGTCTATAGTAATAATTTAGTCGATAAATTATTATTTAACGTACATTTCCTATAGCAATATGTCATTATTTTGACAATTTACATTATTTATGCATTTTAATCGAGTCATGTTTATTCGCACTTGTACGTAGCGTGACTTTTAGCCCAAATATCGAAATTAAGCAAGTGTTTTCAAATTAGTAGAGACTACTCTTACGTAGGCTTTTTGATTACTGTTTTCAAAACTCATTTTGTCAAAACTTTCGAAAAGTAACCTCACTCCGAACCCCTTCTCTGGTTTCAAACCTTAGATTTTTAGGTATCGACGCACCTTGAAATCTGAGACACTCGTGTCTTGTATTTCAAGACACGTTGAATAGGTCCCAAATTCCTTTAATATTTGGTGGCGACTCCGAAAATACATTTCAAAAAAGACTTTCATACTTTTCTTTTTTGACCTCAAATTCATGCAATGATCTCCCCCATTTTTAGCAAACTTCGCACCCCCCTTTTTTTTTTTCCTCATGAGCGCATTCCGCCCGGCGCCAAGACGGGGCGAAGGCGCAAGGCAGGCGTCGATAGGTTTTCCCAAAAGGAAAGACATTCCCGGTACCTTCACCTACCACCCCAAGAATGAATTCTGGACAAATATTCCATACATATCGTGAACAGCAACGGGGACAACGGATCACCTTGTCGTAAGCCTCGCTTTCCTTGAAAGAAGCCAAAAGAACTACCATTGACTGCCAGAGTATAAGAGGGACTAGTAACACAAGCTCGTATCCAACCCATAAATTGTTGCGGAAAACCCAAGGCTTCCAACATTTGAAACAAAAAAGACCATTCAACAGAGTCGTAAGCCTTCCTTAAGTCCATATTGATCAAACACCTAGGAGACGATACCTTTCTTGAGTACATTCGCACAAGATCCTGACAAATCAAAATATTTTCTGCAATGTGCCTATCACGAATGAAACCACCCTGATTATTGCTGATAATATCAGGTAGCACATCCCCTAATCTCGAGCATAACAGCTTGGCTATACACTTATAGATAGTGTTACAGCAAGCTACAGGACGAAAATCCATCACAGTAGCAGGACATAATATTATTATTATTGTTACTTTTAATGACCACTTAAATAAGATATATAGCCTTAGGAAAAGAACGGCCATTAGGGAAAATAGACAAACGTCGTAGTGATCATAAGGAGAATATGAGCTTTAATAAAATTAAGGAAATACAGGTTATCGCTGAATGGTTAAATAAAATTTTAGAGAATTTTGGATAACCTAGTTGATATAGCTCATTTACTTAAAATTATTATTATAATGTTACTAGGTGAAACGGAAATGTTATAGGTCAAATTTCGATTGAGATTGAAAATTTATAATAATGGATGACGTAAAATAACTTTGTTGTATATATTTCTAAAGTAGAAGGAATAGTAGGAATAAAACAATTTCAATGATTTTAGAAGTAAAGGAATGAAAAGTTTTGAACTATGAAGTTTCAAAAGTATTTCAAATTACGTTATAAAGATTTTTCAGAATAAGAAATAAATTTTTCAAAGACATTTTTATAGAGAACGTATGAAAACAATTTTTAGAAGTATAAATTAAGAGATTGATAAGAGTTTTAAATATAGGAGGTCGTAAAGGAAATTTGTGTGATGGATTGTAACTCGTACATCATTGTATTTTGAAGAACAAGGCATATTTTTGTCCTTCGGTAGAGATATATTAGTTTTGATTTGTTCGGGATTTGTGCGTTTGGATTGTTTGATAAATTTGGAAGAAGCAAAAGATAGTGAAGCTCCTGTATTGAATAAAATAAAAGTAGGTATAGAGTTAACTAGGAATTTACCGGTGATGGCGTCAACATCGATACAATCTTCGGCACACTCTTCAGACTCGGTCAAGACGTACACACGTCCTTGAACCTCCACGGCTGGCGGTGGTCCCGCGTTTGCCTTCGTAATCGTACCCCTCTTTGGGCATTTATTTGACTTGTGTCCCACTACATTGCAGGAAAAACATACTACTGGTTCTCCATTACCTTGTTTCCCTGGGTGATTCGGTTGTCGGCAGCTACGACACTGGCTTGGTTGTAAAGGCGGCGCCTCAGGAATTTGTTGATTCTTCCTTGCGACGAATGCGGTGGGGTTTCGATTGAAGTACAGAGATCTGCCCTAGTTCTTGTTACGGTTGTCTGAACCTTGATAGCTCAGGCGACCATAGAGTGGCTTCTGAATGAAGCTAGCACTTGCCACAGGAGGAGTAAAAACCTTATTTTTCTTTTTCTCTTCGGCTTCTCCCTTCTGGATCGAGGCCCAAATACTTGTTGCTTTTTCGTAGGCCTCTGCAAAGTTCTTACAGTTGAACCCGCTCAAGTTCGTCCTCAGGCTGTAAGTCATGCCTCTTACGTACCTGGTTGCGAGTTCCTCCTCGTTAGTTATTATCTTGGGAGCAAACTTGGATAGCTCCTGATATTTCTCGGTGTATGCCTGCAGAGACATATCACCTTGGTTCAAGTTACGGAACTCCTCTTCCTTCTCCCATTTTAGTTCCTCCCCAAAGTACTTGTTCTCTAACAGGATCTTGAACTCGCTCCAGTTATAGATCCTAAGGGGAAAAGTGGATCGGATCAAACGCCACCAGCTGTTGGCTTCCCCTTTGAGGTAATATGCTACCACATTCACTTTCTCAGTAGGCGGTGTCTTGCTCAGTTCCAACAGCTTCTCCATCTCCTCAACCCATTCAGTCAAGACGGTAGGGTTGACGGAGCCTGAGTATGTTTGAGGTCTATGTTTTGAGAACCTCTCAAATGCAGATTGGTGGTTACCACCACCCTGATACTGGTGAACATTCTGAGCAATCTTTACGATTGCGTCCTCAAAGCCCCTTCTTCTTGCCTCTTCTTCGATGAACTGTTGGTCGAGGTCATTATTAGGAATACCGTTTGCAGCCATTCTGAAAAATGTTAAATTGTATGAATTTGAGTAGTTCTAAAAGAGGCATAACATAGAATACAAGGTAAAAGTTGGCTACATCGATTTTGAGTAGCAAAAGCATCTAATACATTTCCTAGGAAGATAACTGAAAGTAGAAGGTAGGGATAACGACTCCTAATAGTGTCATACAGAATCACTGAGGTTAGGTAGTTAAAATCTAGAGATTTTACAAAATGTTATCCGTACTAGTAGTTAATAAGGCTAAAAGGATCTAGAGCCCGTTTGAAGACTCCGCATCGCTGACCTCCTGCTCATCATCAAAGGTGTGTCCCTAAGCAATGGCACGGCATGCAAGTCTGAGGGAGCATTTGAAGAAGTTCCACTCGTGAAACTTTCCTCCTCGAACTGTAGACAGGTGATGTACAGTAAACCACCAATGGCAAGCTTCGCCCCTAAGAAACTTCTCGGCTAAGCTAAGCGCACCTTCCTCTTCGTGGACTTACGCCTCAACGAACTTCGCCTCCAAACATATATCCAAATTTCACGCAAGTGTCGCGGTCTCCTGCAAATTTGCGCGGAGGATTTCCTAAGAATTTCTTGTAGGCCGCAACTCTGACAGGGGTACTTCGCCCAAGCCCAGGAGTAGCAGAACGCACAGGAATGCTGGCACGGAGAGCACTCTGCTTCCAGTTGATCGAACGATGATTCCTACCGTCTCCGCACGCTGGTGAATCGCCGATTGATGACATCTACAAGGGATTTTAAGGGAATGAGTCAAACAACAAAAATATTGTTTGAACATAAATAAAATGGTCATTAAGAGAATATAAATTTTTGATCGAAGCAAAAACAGGATTAAGATGGTTTAAGAAATTTATTAGGGCAATTGGTTAAGGATTTAATAGATGTCCTCACTTCGTATAGTTTGGTACTCCTTCAGCGTTTCACTTCTCAAGAGTTAAGTTTGTTATTTCGATTTTATACCCGAGGATAGTTGTTAATTTTAGTCAGTCACATCAGCAGGTAGCAGGCATACGATGGTTAGTGTATTTTATTTTAGGGTAGTAGTCCGTTTATTTAAAAAGTTCTTAGCCTATGGTCGGTTCTTAAGGTTTCTACCCGTCCTCACACTTTAAAGCGAATTTAAGTTATTATTTTAGCGATCTAAGCCTCCTAATTTATTATTTGATCCTATTAGTCTATGCCTGACATATATATTAATATGTATGTCTGGCCCAGGTGTCGTCTCGCTAGATGAGATAACTTTAAGTTATTCACGGTCGCAAGACAGCTCTGATACCAACTGTAACAACCTGGTTTTTTGTCGACTTTAATTAAACTAAGGCGGAAAATTAATTAAGTCTATATATTACAAAACCAGCTGTTATCGTCATAAAACTCTGTATACATAATACGAGTTTAAGATAAGGCAGAGTTATTCGATTACATTCTCTCAAAAGCGTACAAAATAAGTAAGGTAAACTCTCCCCAGCATTCAATAGCGTTGGTCTCGAGGTACCTGCATTAATTCTTTATCATTTTCTCGCACACTCTTTCGACGCAGGCAATTCTAAAACATATGCAATATATAAAGAAAATAAATAAATAAAAACAAATAGCAAGTAGGCATGCAACACATAAGAGGAATCACAATGATTCAAACATAAGCATGCGTCGGATCATGTATTCATAAAAGCAATCATCGATAATCATTCTCAACAGGGCAATTTCAAACTCAAGACGACAGCATTCATGCAATAACCAATCAAAACAAGGAAAATGCATCCTTCATACGTTAACTAATGAATGTTCGTTAGCGAGGCGGAAGCATGCAGACGTAAATCGCGCTATAGTAGACAAAATAACATAACTTGGACATGGCTGACATACTAGACATCCGCGCAAAAGCGATCAGGGCCGAACAAAGCGGACGTGTCTGACAGGCTAGAGATACCTAAGGTGATAAGGACAGCCAAATCCCTTGTCTAATGTATGCATACACCACTATAGATAGGATCGTATCATACTCGCCCTTCGAGTAAGTAGTCACGTAATAATTCGACTATCACCAAAGACAGGTACCCAAAGGGGCCGATTTTCCAATTACCGTAGTATGGGCTCACGGAGATATCAAGTATGCCCCATCCCTGAGGTTGTACATCCCGCACCGAAATAATAATTTTAAAAATTATTAGATCGCCTTTAGCAACTGTGGGAGGGAGCTAAAGTCCCCATAGACGGCTACCTCATTAACTTCGAATTCAAGAGTCGCGACATGGCGAACACTCCAAGTATTTTATCAAGTACTTCATTTTCTCAATTTCTTATTTTCTCGTTCGTTCAAGATAAGTGACAATTATTCTGGAACTTAAAAATATCGTCGAACTTTGTATAATGAAATTCTAGTTCTAGCAGCTCTTCAGGTAAACAAAACAAATAGAAAAACTTAAATATTTATTTTGAGTCCGTTCGTAAATTTTAAATATTTTTCACTATTCATTATTTTACTATTCATCGTTTTTACTATTCATCGTATTTACTATTCATCGTATTTACTATTCATCGTATTTTTATAATGATTCAGATTTTCAGATTTCGTATTTGTACGTATTTTTATAATGATGTATTTTTATACTTAGATTTATACGTATTTTTATAATGCATGTATTCTTATACTGGTATGTATTTTTATACTTGTACGTATTTTTATACTTTATACGTATTTTTATACTTAAGATATTTTATTTAGTTACAAAATCAACTTTTATTTTCTAAGTACAAATTTCTAGTTTTGAAGTCATTAAGTTCGTTTTGTATTTAGTGATTTGAAATATTATTTTAAAAGTAAGACTCGGTTAAATTTAGTCATATACTTAACTAATATTTTAACGGTTTCCATTTTTAGCGAGGTTGTCGTTTTTCATTTTAAATAGTCCGTATGTCCACATCCAAATTTAAGCAAAGGTAGTAACAATCGAATTTGTTCATTTTAAAACATGTAACGTTTATTTTTATCGGTTTCGTTGATTTTTTTTATTAACGATTTATTATACAATCTAATATAATCCTAATTACAAATCCAATTTAGTGACTAAGTGACAAATTCATTTTGATCAAAATTGACCCACTTTTAATAGTAAAACCGTGGCCCTCTATTTATTTTTAGCTATTTATTTCTTTTTATGTTTTTATTAATAATTCATTACTTTAACTAATTAAATTACTTAAGTGATAAAAATAAAAGTGACAAAATTTATTCTAAGTCCAAATTAGACTCCAAAACCGTGGCACCTTATACACTTGTAGTATTTTATTTTCGTTTTCTAATTTATCGGTTTTGACTTAAAGTTTTATTATACTAATTCTTTAAATTATACTAAAGTGATTTAACTAGTTTAAAATTTTCACTAAACATTTTATTTTATTTATGAATAGTGTTTTTACTCACTTTAAATTTCTAACTTTTATATTATAAAGATTTAACTTATTTAACTTATATATTTAGTTTTGTACTTACTTATTAGTTAATAAAAACAATAAATAACAACAACATACTAACATTATAAATCAAACTAAGCTAAAACATCAAGAACACATGAATATGTGAAGAACACATATGATTTTCTAAAGAACACTTTTAACTCAAATTTTCATATTATCGTTTTATTTTCTCAAATTTTTATAGCAAGTCTAATTAACCTAGACTAATCATAATATGTTATTTAGAAAAATTAAAACTAAAAATTGGTCCAAATTAAAGGGAAAAACCGTGTATATATCACTACTAGAGAATAGTGTTTTTGAGGCGCTTTTATTTGTCTTGTGCGACGCTAATTAGCGCCGCTAAGTGCTTTACCGACGCTTTAAAAAGCGCCGGCTTTGGTCGTGCCGCTATCACCTTTTGCAGCGCTTTTCCTCCACGTCGGTATAAACTCATTAAAGCGCCGCAATTTTTGACGCGTTATAATATCATAATAGCAGTACTTTTATAGCGTTGCTATGGGTAAGACAGGTTCACAAAACTCCCCTAAAATTATATTTATCATCATTAACACCACTAATTGTGTGTTTTGTTTGGTTGTGTATGTGATTTGGAGCATTGACAATTACCCATCAATTTAATGACACCATCAGAAACCAAAATTCAAAAATAACCAGCTTTTTATTACCATTATCAATGTAAAAGTAACAAATTAAATAATCATCTTCATGAATTTTTAATATAGGAAGACATGTTACTTAGAATTAAAATTACAATCGTCTAATTAAAAAAATGAATATATTAAAACTTTAATACAAGAAAATATATCTTGATACTAGGTTCTACTAATCTATTTGAAGATAAATCCTAACTGAGATGATTGAAGATCGATACAAATCCTTTATCCCAGTGTTGAATTTCTGAATCAGCAATGAACTTTAATCTGCAATAAAATGAAAAAACTATTTTTTAGAAGCAAAATACAATGAACTTAATAGTTTTGGAATTAAATTTACAATTAATAGATCAATTATATTCTGGTAAACAATCGTGTACAGAATTCGTCAACGGATAATTACATCAACTGCATGTGATGAGATTGATTTTTTTTTCAAGTTTACTGATTATTCTCAAGAATATCAATTACTATCAAAAAAGATATACGGAGTAATTCAATTGAAACATGGTTAAAAAAAGAAAAAAAAAAACCCAAATAGATGAACATCATACCTGAAAGGAAATTGTTATTGGAATACCAATTGAGAGTAATTTGTCAATACAATAGCTCAACTCTATGGATCTTGCTCCTAACAACCTGAACAATATCATAAATGCAATTAATCGAAATTAACTTTTTTTGTGATAACAAAATTGACAAATACTCATCTTCATTCATTAGATAGCACAAATAATTAAAGCAGTAATTCTAAATAAACTACAAAAAGAATCTATCACCCATAATTTGTACGAGTAATTATGAGGAAATAGAGATCAATTGATATATTAAACATACTTGACATAGAAATTAATTGCAAATGAAAGACATGGAAAATTTTGGGGTTAGTAGAATATATATGTTAATGCTTTATTTTAGGGTTTTTTCTAGTAACTTTTAAATATTTGGGGAAGGGTAGTAATTTCATTAGGCGCAATAATGTACCCGCCTCTTTTTTTCCCTGATTTTTAGCAACAGTGTGGGAACGCTTTTCAATAGCGCCTGAATTTTATGATTTTTAAACATAGTTAGCACATTTGTTTAGAAGCGTCGCTACAAATGCGCTGCTATATGTCTATTCTCTAGTAGTGTATATAAGTTCACAATTTTTAATTTTTGATTTTTATACTTCTAATTCAATAACTAATTTCCTTTATACCATTTATGTATTTAACATAGGTGAAAAATCATATACAAACATTAACAACTAAAAGTAATTCATTTCACACATCAAAATAACAACATAGTTTCAAGAATACACATGCTTTAAAACAATTAAATTTCACAACAATTTCATTTTAAGTCCAAAACATAAACTAATTATATTTTCATATACATCTTATTCATAGTATTTTAAGCATGCAATTAACAAAAATTAAAACGAAAAATTAAACCAAAAATAGAGGGTAGGCCATGGGTTTGTTAGGTGACCACAACATTTTATTTTTCGATTTTTATCTACTAATTTGTCATGCAACTTAGGTGATAATCAAGTCATGCATATTTTCACATCATCAATTAGGTTTAGGTGCTTAGCAATTATAGTGTGCGAGAGCACCTTAAGTAGGTTGGTTAGTGAAAGCTTAACAGTTGTCGGGATCCACTATGTTGTCAAATTGGCTCAAGTCGATGCCTCCACCTTGCTCCTCGTCTTTGAATAGAATTAGTACATACAATTAAAAATAAGCAAGTTAGTAATTTATTTTAGCTAGCTAAACTATACTAAAAATTTTAAGTGTAGTATTATTTTTAGGTTTAGGTTTTTATTTATTTCGATTTAGGTTCATTTTTATTTACAAGTTAAAAGAAGTAGTGATTACT
This sequence comes from Dianthus caryophyllus, assembly GCA_023091065.1. Taxonomy (NCBI): domain Eukaryota; kingdom Viridiplantae; phylum Streptophyta; class Magnoliopsida; order Caryophyllales; family Caryophyllaceae; genus Dianthus; species Dianthus caryophyllus. The sequence goes on from CM041519.1 coordinate 11,419,020, forward strand.
AAATATAAATGGTGGAGAAGTATTCTATGTGTTTAAGGATATTCAAGACATGAAAATAATTGTTTAAGGAAGAAAAGTGAAGGAAGAAGATGAAGATCTTCATGAGAGCTCAAGGTTGAAGATGAAGTTGTCTTACTTGTATGCTTGAGTTGTGTTTATTTAGAGAGAAAAGTGTTAGAGTGTTTTCAAGTGGTTGTGTGAAATGAATTGTGTAGTAGATAAATTGTATACTAGTGTAGTAACTTTGTAAGTAATGTAGTGTATTGTATTTTGTATTGGATTAGGTATTTAGTATGTATAATCATTTAATTTAAATAGAGCTAGAAGTGATGATGTAAATATAGGAGTGTAAGGTGAATTGACAAGGTAGTAAAGTAGAAGAAAAATGGAGGAGAAACGCATGGCTAGAGCCATCAGTAGCTCGGCCTACATCACCAAAACCATGGGCTTGTTTCGTCTTTGAAATTTTCGATTTGCGCGTACGCGAAAAATCTTGAAATAAAAGATATGGTCTTAAAATAATGTTCCGAAGTAAGATCGAAAATAAAAATGAAAATAAACTTTGAAAGGTGATCAAAACAAAAATTGGGTTTAACTTCCTCGAAACTTTGAATAAAAATTCGTTTGATCGAAATATATATATTTTTTCGTTGAATGTTATTGATTTAAATAATTATAATCCTCCGTCAAAATTTTTATAAGTTTAAACCAAGTGTGACTCATTATTTCGATTTTTAGCGAAAGTGTTAGTTAAATCAAAACGAAATAGTAATTTGTTATTAATATAATATGATTTATAAATAAAAATCAAAATGATTAATAATAGAAAGTTGATGTTAAGTGTTGAATACTTGTGTAAGTCAAAGTGGAAGAGAAAATTAGGTGACTTAGTCACCTTGGTTAGCTCGGCCCAAATGGGCCCCATTTGGTCTCGTTTTGCGCGTCGAAAATTGTCGTTGGAAAATTTGTCGTCGATTCGTCATTTGATTTATCGAGTTCGAATATGTAAAAATAAAGTTCAAATTCGAAGTATATCAAAATGGTTTTAGTTTAGGTGCGAGAAAAATTGTAGTGTATTGTAATCGTTGACTTGAATTTCAACGACGAGAAAAATTATAAGGGTCCATTTTTATTCGAAAATCAAAAGTGTTCGAAATTGAATTTTTATGAATAAAAGGTTTTACTTTTATCTTTATGAATAGTAAACATGACTTAACTATTTTGAAATTTGGAAGACGGTATAAGTTTTGTGTTGACTTTTATAAAATTTTGAAATGTGTTTCTTTTTGAATTCTGAATACAATGCAACATACTTTATTTTTCAAAATTTTTATATTTGAACTTAGGAGATTTAGTATTGTTTGGCGAAAAAAATTTAGACGCATTTTTATTATAAGGAAAAAGGATGGATTTAATTTAGGGAATTAAATTCTTTTATAAACTTGTGCTACAAAAACACGGGGTGTTACAATCCTACCCCCTTAAGAAAAGTTTCGTCCTCGAAACTTGGATCGAATGGATAACTGCTCGAGGTTAAACAAGGCAGTTAGAGAGAATATTGAGATTTTACATATTTGGATAATAACGTTTGGTTTTATTGGTATAAGACTTTTTGAAAGGTCTGAGTTTTTGAATTAATATAGGAATGTCAGATAGAGTGAAAAAAATATTGGAGAGCAAAAATCGCGTTTGATTTATTAATGAGGTATTTAAATAAATATAGGAATGTTACTAGAATGTTATCTTTGAAAATGACGTGAAAGAGGTTCACCAAAAATATAGGGCCTAGAAGTTTTGTACGAAATTAAATGAAATTAAAATAATAAGGGTTTTAAGAATAAAAACCGTTTATTTAAATTTCAGAATAAATGTTAACTTTTAAAATAGGTTGAAATTAAAAACTTTTAAGATTTAATTAAGGTTGTGGTATAATCAAATTATTATCCTACCTCCTTAAGAATTTTCAAACTTATGTACATAATATTATTATTATTGTTACTTTTAATGACCACTTAAATAAGATATATAGCCTTAGGAAAAGAACGGCCATTAGGGAAAATAGACAAACGTCGTAGTGATCATAAGGAGAATATGAGCTTTAATAAAATTAAGGAAATACAGGTTATCGCTGAATGGTTAAATAAAATTTTAGAGAATTTTGGATAACCTAGTTGATATAGCTCATTTACTTAAAATTATTATTATAATGTTACTAGGTGAAACGGAAATGTTATAGGTCAGATTTCGATTGAGATTGAAAATTTATAATAATGGATGACGTAAAATAACTTTGTTGTATATATTTCTAAAGTAGAAGGAATAGTAGGAATAAAACAATTTTAAATGATTTTAGAAGTAAAGGAATGAAAAGTTTTGAACTATGAAGTTTCAAAAGTATTTCAAATTACGTTATAAAGATTTTACAGAATAAGAAATAAATTTTTCAAAGACATTTTTATAGAGAACGTATGAAAACAATTTTTAGAAGTATAAATTAAGAGATTGATAAGAGTTTTAAATATAGGAGGTCGTAAAGGAAATTTGTGTGATGGATTGTAATTCGTACATCATTGTATTTTGAAGAACAAGGCATATTTTTGTCCTTCGGTAGAGATATATTAGTTTTGATTTGTTCGGGATTTGTGCGTTTGGATTGTTTGATAAATTTGGAGGAAGCAAAAGATAGTGAAGCTCCTGTATTGAATAAAATAAAAGTAGGTATAGAGTTAACTAGGAATTTACCGGTGATGGCGTCAACATCGATACAATCTTCGGCACACTCTTCAGACTCGGTCAAGACGTACACACGTCCTTGAACCATCACGGCTGGCGGTGGTCCCGCGTTTGCCTTCGTAATCGTACCCCTCTTTGGGCATTTATTTGACTTGTGTCCCACTACATTGCAAGAAAAACATACTACTGGTTCTCCATTACATTGTTTCCCTGGGTGATTCGGTTGTCGGCAGCTACGACACTGGCTTGGTTGTAAAGGCGGAGCCTCTGGAATTTGTTGATTGTTCCTTGCGACGAATGCGGTGGGGTTTCGATTGAAGTACAGGGATCTGCCCTGGTTCTTGTTACGGTTGTCTGAACCTTGATAGCTCGGGCGACCATAGAGTGGCTTCTGAATGAAGCTAGCACTTGCCACAGGAGGAGTAAAAACCTTATTTTTCTTTTTCTCTTCGGCTTCTCCCTTCTGGATCGAGGCCCAAATACTTGTTGCTTTTTCGTAGGCCTCTGCAAAGTTCTTACAGTTGAACCCGCTCATGTTCGTCCTCAGGCTGTAAGTCATGCCTCTTACGTACCTGGTTGCGAGTTCCTCCTCGTTAGTTATTATCTTGGGAGCAAACTTGGATAGCTCCTGATATTTCTCGGTGTATGCCTGCAGAGACATATCACCTTGGTTCAAGTTACGGAACTCCTCTTCCTTCTCCCATCTTAGTTCCTCCCCAAAGTACTTGTTCTCTAACAGGATCTTGAACTCGCTCCAGTTATAGATCCTAAGGGGAAAAGTGGATCGGATCAAACGCCACCAGCTGTTGGCTTCCCCTTTGAGGTAATATGCTACCACATTCACTTTCTCAGTAGGCGGTGTCTTGCTCAGTTCCAACAGCTTCTCCGTCTCCTCAACCCATTCAGTCAAGACGGTAGGGTGGCCCGAGTCTGAGTATGTTTGAGGTCTATGTTTTGAGAACCTCTCAAATGCAGATTGGTGGTTACCACCACCCTGATACTGGTGAACATTCTGAGCAATCTTTACGATTGCGTCCTCAAAGCCCCTTCTTCTTGCCTCTTCTTCGATGAACTGTTGGTCGAGGTCATTATTAGGAATACCGTTTGCAGCCATTCTGAAAAATGTTAAATTGTATGAATTTGAGTAGTTCTAAAAGAGGCATAACATAGAATACAAGGTAAAAGTTGGCTACATCGATTTTGAGTAGCAAAAGCATCTAATACATTTCCTAGGAAGATAACTGAAAGTAAGGTAGGGATAACGACTCCTAATAGTGTCATACAGAATCACTGAGGTTAGGTAGTTAAAATCTAGAGATTTTACAAAATGTTATCCGTACTAGTAGTTAATAAGGCTAAAAGGATCTAGAGCCCGTTTGAATACTCCGCATCGCTGACCTCCTGCTCATCATCAAAGGTGTGTCCCTGAGCAATGGCACGGCATGCAAGTCTGAGGGAGCATTTGAAGAAGTTCCACTCGTGAAACTTTCCTCCTCGAACTGTAGACAGGTGATGTACATTAAACCACCAATGGCAAGCTTCGCCCCTAAGAAACTTCTCGGCTAAGCGTACCTTCCCCTCTTCGTGGACTTCTGCCTCAACGAACTTCGCCTCCAGCTCATATATCCAGCTCACGCAAGTGTCGCGGTCTCCTGCAAATTTGCGCGGAGGATTTCCTAAGAATTTCCTGTAGGCCGCAACTCTGACAGGGGTACCTCGCCCAAGCCCAGGAGTAGCAGAACGCACAGGAATGCTGGCACGGAGAGCACTCTGCTTCCAGTTGATCGAACGATGATTCCTACCGTCTCCGCACGCTGGTGAATCGCCGGTTGATGACATCTACAAGGGATTTTAAGGGAATGAGTCAAACAACAAAAATATTGTTTGAACAGAAATAAAATGGTCATTAAGAGAATATAAATTTTTGATCGAAGCAAAACAGGATTAAGATGGTTTAAGAAATTTATTAGGGCAATTGGTTAATGATTTAATAGATGTCCTCACTTCGTATAGTTTGGTACTCCTTCAGCGTTTCACTTCTCAAGAGTTAAGTTTGTTATTTCGATTTTATACCCGAGGATAGTTGTTAATTTTAGTCAGTCACATCAGCAGGTAGCAGGCATACGATGGTTAGTGTATTTTATTTTGGGGTAGTAGTCCGTTTATTTAAAAAGTTCTTAGCCTATGGTCGGTTCTTAAGGTTTCTACCCGTCCTCACACTTTAAAGCGAATTTAAGTTATTATTTTAGCGATCTAAGCCTCCTAATTTATTATTTGATCCTATTAGTCTATGCCTGACATATATATTAATATGTATGTCTGGCCCAGGTGTCGTCTCGCTAGATGAGATAACTTTAAGTTATTCACGGTCGCAAGACAGCTCTGATACCAACTGTAACAACCTGGTTTTTAGTCGACTTTAATTAAACTAAGGCGGAAAATTAATTAAGTCTATATATTACAAAACCAGCTGTTATCGTCATAAAACTCTGTATACATAATACGAGTTTAAGATAAGGCAGAGTTATTCGATTACATTCTCTCAAAAGCGTACAAAATAAGTAAGGTAAACTCTCCCCAGCATTCAATAGCGTTGGTCTCGGGGTACCTGCATTAATTCTTTATCATTTTCTCGCACACTCTTTCGACACAGGCAATTCTAAAACATATGCAATATATAAAGAAAATAAATAAATAAAAACAAATAGCAAGTAGGCATGCAACACATAAGAGGAATCACAATGATTCAAACATAAGCATGCGTCGGATCATGTATTCATAAAAGCAATCATCGATAATCATTCTCAACAGGGCAATTTCAAACTCAAGACGACAGCATTCATGCAATAACCAATCAAAACAAGGAAAATGCATCCTTCATACGTTAACTAATGAATGTTCGTTAGCGAGGCGGAAGCATGCAGACGTAAATCGCGCTATAGTAGACAGGGCCAACATAACTTGGACATGGCTGACATACTAGACGTCCGCGCAAAAGCGATCAGGGCCGAACAAAGCGGACGTGTCTGACAGGCTAGAGATACCTAAGGTGATAAGGACAGCCAAATCCCTTGTCTAATGTATGCATACACCACTATAGATAGGATCGTATCATACTCGCCCTTCGAGTAAGTAGTCACCTAATAATTCGACTATCACCAAAGACGGGTACCCCCGGGTGGGGCTGGATTTTCCAATTACCGTAGTATGGGCTCACGGAGATATCAAGTATGCCCCATCCCTGAGGTTGTATATCCCGCACCGAAATAATAATTTTAAAAAATATTTGATCGCCTTTAGCAACTCTGGGGGGGAGCTAAAGTCCCCATAGACGGCTACCTCATTAACTTCGAATTCAAGAGTCGTGACATGGCGAACAATCCAAGTATTTTATCAAGTACTTCATTTTCTCAATTTCTTATTTTCTCGTTCGTTCAAGATAGGTGACAATTATTCTGGAACTTAAAAATATCGTCGAACTTTGTATAATGAAATTCTAGTTCTAGCAGTTCTTCAGGTAAACAGAACACATAGAAAAACTTAAATATTTATTTTGAGTCCGTTCGTAAATTTTAAATATTTTTCACTATTCATTATTTTACTATTCATCGTTTTTACTATTCATCGTATTTACTATTCATCGTATTTACTATTCATCGTATTTTTATACGTATTCGTATTTTCGTATTTCGTATTTGTACGTATTTTTATACGTATGCGTATTTTTATACTTCGTATTTATACGTATTTTTATACGTATGCGTATTCTTATACTGGTATGTATTTTTATACTTGTACGTATTTTTATACTTTATACGTATTTTTATACTTAAGATATTTTATTTAGTTACAAAATCAACTTTTATTTTCTAAGTACAAATTTCTAGTTTTGAAGTCATTAAGTTCGTTTTGTATTTAGTGATTTGAAATATTATTTTAAAAGTAAGACTCGGTTAAATTTAGTCATATACTTAACTAATATTTTAACGGTTTCCATTTTTAGCGAGGTTGTCGTAGTTCATTTTAAATAGTCCGTATGTCCACATCCAAATTTAAGCAAAGGTAGTAACAATCGAATTTGTTCATTTTAAAACATGTAACGTTTATTTTTATCGGTTTCGTTGATTCTTTTTATTAACGCTTTATTATACAATCTACTATAATCCTAATTACAAATCCAATTTAGTGACTAAGTGACAAATTCATTTTGATCAAAATTGACCCACTTTTAATAGTAAAACCGTGGCCCTCTATTTATTTTTAGCTATTTATTTCTTTTTATGTTTTTATTAATAATTCATTACTTTAACTAATTAAATTACTTAAGTGATAAAAATAAAAGTGACAAAATTTATTCTAAGTCCAAATTAGACTCCAAAACCGTGGCACCTTATACACTTGTAGTATTTTATTTTCGTTTTCTAATTTATCGGTTTTGACTTAAAGTTTTATTATACTAATTCTTTAAATTATACTAAAGTGATTTAACTAGTTTAAAATTTTCACTAAACATTTTATTTTATTTATGAATAGTGTTTTTACTCACTTTAAATTTCTAACTTTTATATTATAAAGATTTAACTTATTTAACTTATATATTTAGTTTTGTACTTACTTATTAGTTAATAAAAACAATAAATAACAACAACATACTAACATTATAAATCAAACTAAGCTAAAACATCAAGAACACATGAATATGTGAAGAACACATATGATTTTCTAAAGAACACTTTTAACTCAAATTTTCATATTATCGTTTTATTTTCTCAAATTTTTATAGCAAGTCTAATTAACCTAGACTAATCATAATATGTTATTTAGAAAAATTAAAACTAAAAATTGGTCCAAATTAAAGGGAAAAACCGTGTATATATATAAGTTCACAATTTTTAATTTTTAATTTTTATACTTCTAATTCAATAACTAATTTCCTTTATACCATTTATGTATTTAACATAGGTGAAAAATCATATACAAACATTAACAACTAAAAGTAATTCATTTCACACATCAAAATAACAACATAGTTTCAAGAATACACATGCTTTAAAACATTTAAATTTCACAACAATTTCATTTTAAGTCCAAAACATAAACTAATTATATTTTCATATACATCTTATTCATAGTATTTTAAGCATGCAATTAACAAAAATTAAAACGAAAAATTAAACCAAAAATAGAGGGTAGGCCGTGGGTTTGTTCGGTGACCACAACATTTTATTTTTCGATTTTTATCTACTAATTTGTCATGCAACTTAGGTGATAATCAAGTCATGCATATTTTCACATCATCAATTAGGTTTAGGTGCTTAGCAATTATAGTGTGCGAGAGCACCTTAAGTAGGTTGGTTAGTGAAAGCTTAACAGTTGTCGGGATCCACTATGTTGTCAAATTGGCTCAAGTCGATGCCTCCACCTTGCTCCTCGTCTTTGAATAGAATTAGTACATACAATTAAAAATAAGCAAGTTAGTAATTTATTTTAGCTAGCTAAACTATACTAAAAATTTTAAGTGTAGTATTATTTTTAGGTTTAGGTTTTTTTTTATTTCGATTTAGGTTCATTTTTATTTACAAGTTAAAAGAAGTAGTGATTACTAAATATAAATGGTGGAGAAGTATTCTATGTGTTTAAGGATATTCAAGACATGAAAATAATTGTTTAAGGAAGAAAAGTGAAGGAAGAAGATGAAGATCTTCATGAGAGCTCAAGGTTGAAGATGAAGTTGTCTTACTTGTATGCTTGAGTTGTGTTTATTTAGAGAGAAAAGTGTTAGAGTGTTTTCAAGTGGTTGTGTGAAATGAATTGTGTAGTAGATAAATTGTATACTAGTGTAGTAACTTTGTAAGTAATGTAGTGTATTGTATTTTGTATTGTATTAGGTATTTAGTATGTATAATCATTTAATTTAAATAGAGCTAGAAGTGATGATGTAAATATAGGAGTGTAAGGTGAATTGACAAGGTAGTAAAGTAGAAGAAAAATGGAAGAGAAAAGCATGGCTAGAGCCATCAAGTAGCTCGGCCAACATCACCAAAACCATGGGCTTGTTTTGTCTTTGAAATTTTCGATTTGCGCGTACGCGAAAAGTCTTGAAATAAAAGATATGGTCTTAAAATAATGTTCCGAAGTAAGATCGAAAATAAAAATGAAAATAAACTTTGAAAGGTGATCAAAACAAAAATTGGGTTTAACTTCCTCGAAACTTTGAATAAAAATTCGTTTGATCGAAATATATATTTTTTTTCGTTGAATGTTATTGATTTAAATAATTATAATCCTCCGTCAAAATTTTTATAAGTTTAAACCAAGTGTGACTCATTATTTCGATTTTTAGCGAAAGTGTTAGTTAAATCAAAATGAAATAGTAATTTGTTATTAATATAATATGATTTATAAATAAAAATCAAAATGATTAATAATAGAAAGTTGATGTTAAGTGTTGAATACTTGTGTAAGTCAAAGTGGAAGAGAAAATTAGGTGACTTAGTCACCTTGGTTAGCTCGGCCCAAATGGGCCCCATTTGGTCTCGTTTTGCGCGTCGAAAATTGTCGTTGGAAAATTTGTCGTCGATTCGTCATTTGATTTATCGAGTTCGAATATGTAAAAATAAAGTTCAAATTCGAAGTATATCAAAATGGTTTTAGTTTAGGTGCGAGAAAAATTGTAGTGTATTGTAATCGTTGACTTGAATTTCAACGACGAGAAAAATTATAAGGGTCCATTTTTATTCGAAAATCAAAAGTGTTCGAAATTGAATTTTTATGAATAAAAGGTTTTACTTTTATCTTTATGAATAGTAAACATGACTTAACTATTTTGAAATTTGGAAGACGGTATAAGTTTTGTGTTGACTTTTATAAAATTTTGAAATGTGTTTCTTTTTTAATTCTGAATACAATGCAACATACTTTATTTTTCAAAATTTTTATATTTGAACTTAGGAGATTTAGTATTGTTTGGCGAAAAAAATTCAGACGCATTTTTATTATAAGGAAAAAGGATGGATTTAATTTAAGGAATTAAATTCTTTTATAAAATTGTGCTACAAAAACACGGGGTGTTACAATATGAGAGCTTCAAATCCCGACCCAAGGTCCTGGAACACCTTCAATTAGTGAAACGAGGCTCGTACGCAAGCGAAACGCAACGAAATCAACTCGAATCACCTCAAAAATACACGAAACTTTCCGAAACTTTCCGAAACTTCTCGACCAGCCTCCTATACTCCAAATAAGCGCGTGTACCTGCAAAATGGACACAAAAATGCAGCAGAGCCAAAACGGAGAGAAATAGGAGGCGAAACGCAAGTAAAAGCACGGGAAACGCTAAGAAAAGCTCGTGAACACGGGGCTATAAGCACGTAAATATATGACACATCACTAAACTGTCATTAGTATCATAACAATTAAGGAAACACAATTAAGGGTTTTAAAAGGGAGAAGAGAGGAGAAACATACCGTGCATCTCACATCACCTCCACACACGACTGCCGCCAATCCCGACGACCACCACCGCCGCCGGATTTCGTTCCCCGTCAACGCCATCAACCATGTCAGACCAAGGTACGTAATTCTCCATGTGATTTGTTTCTAATCGAAGGTCCTGTGAACGAATTTAGTTTGTATCATTCTTAACTAGGTTATTATCGATTGAACCTAGTTTACATGATCATGTAGTATGAACATGATGCTTATTGTTGTTATTGGTGATAACATTGTGTTATTATGGAGAAACGTATCATGTTTATGATGTTTGAATCATTATGCATTATGTTATAAAGATGCATGTTGAGATGTTTCTCATCTTCTAATTTATCATGAAAGTTTATGATATTGACAATTGTGTGATATACCACTAATGTTGTTAATTGATGCGTAGACATGTTTTATTACTTGATACTTGATAGTATTATTAAAACTAAGTGAAAACGAATTTCTTTAAATAAGTCAAGTAATGTCTTGGAGGAAATAATAAATATCTGTGTAATTAGATTATTTATTTCTAGACTTTGGGACTTGTTTGTTAGTGAAATTATGTCTTGAGGTGGTGTAATGTCAAGAGGCAATGTCTACAAATCATGTATGATGTTAAAAAGTAATTCTCTTTGATGCACAAATTGTTAGTTCATTATAGTTTCGGTATGTAAACTTAATGGGACAATTTGTGATTGATTGCAAGTTGGCTTAATTTGCGGCATGGTATGTTTGTTCACGATTGTGAATGATCTAAGGTTTATGTTTGTTCTAATAACCTTGATTAGACTTTTATAGTCATGATGATTAATTTGATTCATGTGGATTATAACCATGGTGGGTTTAAATTATTTACCCAAGGATTCAAGTGTGATGTGTATGCCTAATACGAGTGGATATTTCACAACTTGAGTGTTCATTTGTCATTGTATGTTCTATGTTTTCTATGACTTGTATGAAAGCCTAATGATACTTATGCGATTAGTAAATTGTATAGGTAACAAGTAATTTGGACTCGACTATTAGGATGTCGGTAAATATGTGCTAATAGTTGGATAAAACCAATGATTATGTGTTGTCACATGTTGGTCTTGTGAGGATCATGGCCCTAAAGGACTCCTCTAACCATGCCACTAATCGCTTATAGTGGACTTTCGGACCTAGTTGTGCATGTTAAACTAAACGGTATATAATTGATTTAAATTACGGTAATTTAAAACAAAAAGAGAATAGACCTTCTTTAAGGCCTCAAATGGAGCTTTGATTAAGTGCTCAAAGTAGAACACCTCCTTCCTTAATCCACCCTAGGATTAAACCAACTTATACTAAAAATATAGCTAGATTATTGTAGTATAATACTTAATATTATATAGGTAATATTGTGAATAGAATAGAGTGAAAAATAACAACTCAATTTGATCAATTTTTGATCAAAACTCTCGGCCAAAAGGCCCTTGTTTTGGCTGAATTTTTTATTGTGTTTTTGTGATTTTTAGTGAGCTATTCAAAGTCAAAAACAATGAATGAACTAACATGGGTATATATATAGTCAAAGTCATAGTGGAGAATTTAGGCAAATTTTGACCAAAAATTTGCCCAAATGAGCTACATATGACGTCCACACATGGCCCATTTGGGTCATTGTTAGTCCATTTTATTTGAGTCCATTTGATATTATTTAGTCCATTTAACACTTAAATAAACTAATTAATAAAAATAATATATATACTTAACAATTTACGTAATATAAATGACAATTATATCAATATATAATTTATCACTTTGGACTCAAATATTCTCCATTTTGTTAACCTATAAATCTTATTAGTCATTAATCTTTATTAATGACAAATAACCCTTTTAGTAAATTAACACTTAATTACTAATTCACATAATCACAAAACCTTTTTATTATTCAATTATCGTATAAAAGAATAATAACACTCTAGTTCTGTATCTTATATACGTCTCATAATTTATTACCTCTTGACTAACGTATTAGTCTCAATATTAAGTCTGTAGTTATACTATATCAAATATAAATAACTAGTCTCTGTTGGTCTTCCTCCCATTAGGTGTGACCGAAAGGGATCAGTTGATTACCGCCATCTCATGACAGTAACGTCAAACTCTAGCAAGCCGAGCGTTACCGATATACGTTAATCAACTGACTTATATAAAACTATATTCCCTTTATTCCTCTTAATGAGATTTATTAAGTATTCGCAACATTGTGGAGGACACTCAATCCAACAATCTCCCACTTGTCCTTACAAGTGTTGCGATACCGATTCTCTTGTCACTTTGATCTCCCACTCAATGCAAGGTGTCTTTCAGGTCGCACTTGCAATTGATCTGATCTAGAGTGGTTTTCTCGATCTGGAGAATAACTGTCTGACCGGAAAAATCTACCATAGATTACTTCCGAGCGTGGCCACGCATTTCCAGTTATTTCTCCTCGAGTGGCCCTGAGATACTGAACCCCGACGAGGGTAGACAATTCCTGTTACCCTGTAGGCCTGTAATCGAACACAGATCACCATGACCCAGAATATACCATGTAGCCTCCTTTAACGGCACGACATAGGATATAAACCAAAGTCACTCGGAAACTGTATTGACTCAGACTAACAGTCAACAGTCTAAAGAATCGACTCAAAGGAATACTTAAGAGATTCTTGCCACGACCAGGCAACAAAAAGAACTCTGGTTAATGGTCACTGCCCAGCAGAGTATCCCATAGCCTGCCAAAGTAATCGACTGGTCATACTGTATATGACCTATGGTTACTGAACTCACCATCAAATCGATTTACTAACTAATCACTAGTGAGACGTCACCTCTTATAAGTGACTAGGGGCTAAATACTAAGTTGATCCCGTTCACTTTAATAGGGTTCAGTGTTGTCTCCACAACCTATTGGGACAAACCGAGTATTAACAATATAAAAATTGAATAAAAGTAAATCATAAATGCTATATATGTAATAAAATTAGATGATCATATATCAAAATAATTTACAAATCCAAAACCCTTTTTATACCCATCGAAACTACATGACGGTCATGTTTCGATTGAGGTAATGGTTTGGTTAATGGGTCAGCGATATTGTCGTCTGTCCCTACATTACATATCAAAACTTCCTTTCTTTCCACATAATCTCTAATCACATGGAACTTCCGAAGTACATGTCTAGATTTATTACTAGACTTGGGCTCTTTAGCTTGAAAGACCGCCCCATTATTGTCGCAAAAAATGGGAACTGGTTCTTCAGCTTTGGGGACTACCTTTAGACCCTCTAAAACCGCCGAATCCAAATCGCCTCTTTCGCAGCCTTCCGATGCGCTATGTACTCGACTTAGTTGTAGAGTCCGCTATTACCGGGCCGCTTGGAACTCTTCCAACAAACCGCACCTCCGCTCATAATGAAGACATATCCCGATTGAGATTTCAAGTCATCTCGATCGGTTTGAAAACTAGCATCCGTGATAACCTTTATATCGTAGCTCATCATCTCCTCCATAAACAATAATCAATCCTTAGTCCTTCTCAAGTACTTAAGAATATTCTTTACCGCTATCCAGGTGACTCTCACCTGATTAGCTTGGTACCTACTCGTCATACTAAGAGCATATGACACATCCGGCGTGTACACATCATAGCGTACATGATTGATCCAATCAGCCAAGCATATAGAATCAATTTCATGCTCAACATCCTTTGTTCGATGAGGACACCGTGTTTTGCTCGAGTAGTCCCATGACCCATAGGTAAGAACCCTCTTTTAGAGTTTTTCATGTTGAACTGTCAAGAATCTTATCGATATAAGCTTCTTGACTTATCGCTAACGCCCTTTTGGATCTATCTCTATGGATCCCGATGCCCAAAATTCTCTTAGCTTCTCCCAAGTCCTTCATCCGAAATGATCTCCTAGCCACTCTTTACGTAAGTGAGCATGGGTATATCATTCCCAATTAGTAGTATGTCATCTACATACAATACTAAAAATACAACTTCGCCCCATCAATTTTCGTGATACGCATTACCTGCCTCAACACTTCGAGTAAATCCGCTCGCTTAATCACCTGATCAAATCGGTGATTCCAACTCCTGGATGCTTGCTTAAGGCCATAAATGGACCTCTTAAGCTTGCAAACTTTCTTAGGATTTTTATGATCGATAAAACCTTCAGGTTGTGTCATATACACCTCCTCATCCAGAATCCCATTCAGGAAAGCGGTTTTAACATCCATTTGCCAAATTTCATAATCATGGAATGCAGCAACTGCAAGAATGATCCTAATGGATCGAAGCATAGCAACTGGAGCAAAGGTCTCATCATAGTGTAAACCATGAATCTGAGTGAAACCTTTAGCTACTAGTCTAGCTTTGAAAACATCTGGGTTTCCATCCAGTCCGTATTTGATTTTAAAGATCCATTTACACTGAAGAGGTCTGACTCCTTCAGGTAAATTTGCCAGGTTCCAAACCTGATTTTCGGACATCGAATCCATTTCAGATTTCATTGCTTCAATCCACTTTTCGGAGTTAGTACCAGAAACAGCCGCTTTGTAGGTAGCAGGCTCGTCACTTTCAAGAAGTAAAACGTCCTGTTCATTTCCTTCTTCAATCAAACCTAAATACCGATCAGGTGGGTGACTAGCACGCCCTGACCTTCTAGGTTCAGAAGGCATGACAACTGATTTAGCAACAGAAGAACCGATTTCTTGTGTCACAACCTCAGTTTGTGGCTCTTGAACTTCGTCAAGTTCAAATTTTCTCCCACTCTGTCTTCTGGAAATAAATTCCTTTTCTAGGAAGACAGCCTCACGAGCCACAAACACTTTGTTCTCGTGACGGTTGTAAAAGTAATAGCCACGTGTTTCCTTTGGGTATCCTACAAAGATACATTTCTCAGATCTCGGTGCTAGCTTATCGTCAGGCTTACTCTTGACATATGCATCGCAACCCCATATTCTGAGAAATGATAGAGTAGGGACTTTCCCTCTCCATAATTCATATGGAGTTTTCTCAGCTACTTTAGTCGGGCTACGATTCAGGTTAAGAATGGCTGCCTCAAGTGCAAAGCCCCAAAATGAGTCCGTAGCTCACCGGACTCATCATCGATCGAACCATGTCTAATAGAGTTCGGTTTCTTCTCTCGGCCACAACATTCAATTGTGGTGTTCCTGGAGGAGTCAATTGTGATAAAATACCACAATTTACAAGATGATCATCAAAATCATTAGATAGGTATTCACCTCCACGATCTGATCGTAAAGTTTTGATTTTCCTATCTAATTGATTTTCTACTTCATTTTGAAACTCTTTGAACTTTTCAAAGGCTTCACTCTTATGCCTCATTAAGTAGACGTAACCGTATCTACTTAAATCATCAGTAAAAGTAATGAAGTAGTTGTACCCACCTCTGGCTGAAGTTGTCATAGGACCACATACATCTATATGTATCAGTCCTAGCAACTCACTAGCTCGTGTTCCTTTTCCAGTAAAAGGATTACGAGTCATCTTGCCTAAAAGACAAGATTCGCAAACACCATATGATTCGTAATCAAATGGCTTCAGAAGACCAGTAGAAACTAGTCGTCTTACGCGTTTGTCATTTATGTGTCCTAAACGACAATGCCATAGGTAAGTTGTATCTGGATCACCTGTTTTGAGCCTTTTATTTTCTATTTGATAGACGTCTTTTGCCAAATCAAGAATATAAATACCAGCAATCGATATTGCACAACCATATATCATTTCATCGGATGAAATAGTACATTTTTGATTTTTGATTACAAAAGTAAAACCTTCTGTATCTAATACAGACATAGATATTATATTCTTACTTAAAGTTGGTACATAATAACAGTTATTAAGACACAATTCTAAACCGGAAGGCAAAACAAGTACATATGTTCCTACTAGGACGGCCGCTACTTTAGCTCCATTCCCCAGCCGCAGGTCCACATCTCCTTTAGCTAGCTTTCTTGTTCTTTCCAGCCCCTGTAAATGATTACAAAGGTGAGAACCGCAGCCTGAGTCAAGTACCCAGGTACTAGCTGAAGTATAATTAACGTCTATCACATAGATTGAGTAAGAAAGCTTACTTTTGGGGACGACCTTTCCAGTCTTGATGTCCTCCAAATATTTCGGACAGTTTCTTTGCCAGTGTCCGACACTAGAGCAATAGAAACATTTCGTGTCCGGTTTGGGCCCGTTCTTCGAGGAGTTGGACGTACTAGCTACAGTAGCTTTGCCCTTATCCTTCGTACTAGCCGATTTATTCTTTCCTTTTGGGCCGGGCTTAAACTTTCCTTTACCTTTAACCGACATATTATACACCT
Organism: Dianthus caryophyllus; assembly: GCA_023091065.1. Lineage (NCBI taxonomy): Eukaryota > Viridiplantae > Streptophyta > Magnoliopsida > Caryophyllales > Caryophyllaceae > Dianthus > Dianthus caryophyllus. The sequence continues at coordinate 11,435,585 of CM041519.1, forward strand.
CTCTACGACTGCTCCCACCAGCTCTCATATCGGTCTGCCGCTTGTACAAGCGGTGAAAGCTCATGTAGGCTTTTGCTCATATTGTTCATATTATAGTTCATACGAAAGTGAGCAAAGCCCTCATGTAGAGAGTGTAGAACTCGATCAACCGCAACTTCTTGCGTGATCGCAATACCCAATCTCTGCAGTGTTTCCACATACTCAATCATTTTGAGTACGTGGGTCGATACGGACTGCCCCTTTGCGAGGCGAGCCTCGAAGAATTTAGCAGCCGCGTCGTACTGCAGGATTCGGGGAGCTTTCGAGAAACTGTTTGTCAACCTTGTGTAGATTTGATGCGATGTCAAACCCACACACCTCCTCTGTTGTTCTTGTTCCATAGAGAAGAGTAGAACATTCCGGATCGCATTGGACTCCCTATGATACTCATCATAGGTGTCCTTAACAACAGAGGTAGACGTTGGCGTCGGTACAGGAGGGGAAGGGTCAACCAAGTACCGTAATTTGCCATCTGCTATGGCAGCACTACGGAGATTGGCTTCCCAATCCAAAAAGTTGCTACCATCGTCCTTCAGGATATACTTATCCATAAAGGAGCGTAGCCAAGAATCTCGCGCTAGATGCGCAGCGGTAGAAGGAGGAAGAGAATTATTAGGAGGAGGAGTAGAATCATCAGTTGGAGACGCCATAATTAATAGTTAATCTACAAGCGAAAAAGGAAAAACTATAAGCATTCATGATAAACGATTAAACATAAAAGCATCCATATAAAGATCTCCCACTGATTTATATGAATGATCCCGAGATCCAATTTTAGTTAAAATTGGGGACGGTTTAGCCGTTCCATACCAATCTTAAGTAATCTTGGTGAGTCAACCTTTGACTGATTCTAACCTATTTAGAACTCTCGGTCGTCAGATTTTACTTAAATCCGACTACTAGCCCTAGAATACAAGACTTGTCTTGCATTCTATTGAGTCCAACCAATTTTCACTCGTAATAACTCGTTTATTACCCTTTTTACCCAAGGTAGAAAGATTACACCCCGCGGAGGCGGACCTGCATCTGACGAACAAGGGATTTATAGGTGCTACTAATTGGTAAGGCTTTTCTCAATTTTAAAAAGGTGAGAGATCTTGTCGATTAAACGTTAATTCCCTTTAAAGTGAACTAAATAGGCGAATTCTAGACGATTTTTATCGACAATCTATCTACACTAGTCGGTAATTTGATTAGTTTGGCATGTTTTAGCAGGTGACACTAACGCGCTAAAATAAAATGAAACAAACATAAATTCCTAGTATGGCCATCTAGCTAATCTAATTAACTAGTGTAATACAATTATTTACAAATTGGAAGCCAACGCCTTTGGCCCCTATATGGAATCTTTGTTTGGAACTCCTTTCCAAAATGGCACCGTCTTGTAATTGGATCACCGTCTTCTTAAATAAATACAAATATAATCCTATTATACATATATTTCTAAAAAGAATAAATAATCAAATACAAGGGTGATACGAGATCACAATTATATTACAAACCGATCGGTATTCCCTTTCATTACGGGTCCTAAATACCGATTAAATTAGGCCATACTAGAATTAATGCATTAAATACGAATCACATTCAAACCACATGCATAAACAATATAATCCGATTATATAAAATAACATAAAATATGCCAAACTATCAATTTACCAATTTAACTTGAATATCGATTTATGATCTTTATCGTCTATTTAAACCAAATTTTTAACCATTTAAAAAGTTGGATCAACACTCAAACCAATTTTGAGTTTATACTAAGTTTCTAAACTGATTTAGAATAGTAGTTTAGTCACCACTAATTTACTTAGCATAATTTGATCAAAATTGCTAGTTTTATCGCTTTTATCGTAACCGTTACGATTGCTTGCCAACACAATCATAAGTCATAACCCTTATAAAATTTACCAAACTCAAACTTTTGAATTCTGGTCCATGTACTACAAAAGAATAAAAACGAATTCGACCCCAATAAATTGGGTGGTAATTCGAATACAATGAACTCGACCCCATAAGTAGGTGGTAGTTCTAATAAAATGAACTCGACCCCATAAATGGGTGGTAGTTCGATTAAAATGAACTCGACCCCATAAATGGGTGGTAGTTCGATTAAAATGAACTCGACCCCATAAATGGGTGGTAGTTCAAAAACAAAATAAATATAAAAAATGGCAGCATTTCGACTAAAAGAATAAATTTGACTTTACCGATTTAGCTGTTTTTAACCGTTAAAAACTAACTAAACTAAATGAAATTAATTCTTTTAATTTCAAAAATTTTTAATCTCAAACACTTGAGTATTCTTGTGGTATGTCAAATTTACATTTTAGCTAAACCATTTTAGCCATTTTTAGTCGTATAAGCGATAAATAAAGCGAACTTTTGTAAAAATTAATTTACAACCAGAATGATATAAAGATCATAAAATGAACATGCAAGCCATAAAAAATGTGATCAAACTCATTTTGGTCACAAATTTCAGCTCTAGGCCGAAAAAGCTCACTTTTACGGTTTAGTAGAACATGCAACAACAGATGGCTCTGATACCACTTGTGAGGATCATGGCCCTAAAGGACTCCTCTAACCATGCCACTAATCGCTTATAGTGGACTTTCGGACCTAGTTGTGCATGTTAAACTAAACGGTATATAATTGATTTAAATTACGGTAATTTAAAACAAAAAGAGAATAGACCTTCTTTAAGGCCTCAAATGGAGCTTTGATTAAGTGCTCAAAGTAGAACACCTCCTTCCTTAATCCACCCTAGGATTAAACCAACTTATACTAAAAATATAGCTAGATTATTGTAGTATAATACTTAATATTATATAGGTAATATTGTGAATAGAATAGAGTGAAAAATAACAACTCAATTTGATCAATTTTTGATCAAAACTCTCGGCCAAAAGGCCCTTGTTTTGGCTGAATTTTTTATTGTGTTTTTGTGATTTTTAGTGAGCTATTCAAAGTCAAAAACAATGAATGAACTAACATGGGTATATATATAGTCAAAGTCATAGTGGAGAATTTAGGCAAATTTTGACCAAAAATTTGCGCAAATGAGCTACATATGACGTCCACACATGGCCCATTTGGGTCATTGTTAGTCCATTTTATTTGAGTCCATTTGATATTATTTAGTCCATTTAACACTTAAATAAACTAATTAATAAAAATAATATATATACTTAACAATTTAAGTAATATAAATGACAATTATATCAATATATAATTTATCACTTTGGACTCAAATATTCTCCATTTTGTTAACCTATAAATCTTATTAGTCATTAATCTTTATTAATGACAAATAACCTTTTAGTAAATTAACACTTAATTACTAATTCACATAATCACAAAACCTTTTTATTATTCAATTATCGTATAAAAGAATAATAACACTCTAGTTCCGTATCTTATATACGTCTCATAATTTATTACCTCTTGACTAACGTATTAGTCTCAATATTAAGTCTGTAGTTATACTATATCAAATATAAATAACTAGTCTCTGTTGGTCTTCCTCCCATTAGGTGTGACCGAAAGGGATCAGTTGATTACCGCCATCTCATGACAGTAACGTCAAACTCTAGCAAGCCGAGCGTTACCGATATACGTTAATCAACTGACTTATATAAAACTATATTCCCTTTATTCCTCTTAATGAGATTTATTAAGTATTCGCAACATTGTGGAGGACACTCAATCCAACAATCTCCCACTTGTCCTTACAAGTGTTGCGATACCGATTCTCTTGTCACTTTGATCTCCCACTCAATGCAAGGTGTCTTTCAGTCCGTACTTGCAATTGATCTGATCTAGAGTGGTTTTCGATCCGAGAATAAGTGTCTGACCGAGAAAATCTACCATAGATTACTTTCGAGCGTGGCCACGCATTTCCAGTTATTTCTCCTCGAGTGGCCCTGAGATACTGAACCCCGACGAGGGTAGACAATTCCTGTTACCCTGTAGGCCTGTAATCGAACACAGATCACCATGACCCAGAATATACCATGTAGCCTCCTTTAACGGCACGACATAGGATATAAACCAAAGTCACTCGGAAACTGTATTGACTCAGACTAACAGTCAACAGTCTAAAGAATCGACTCAAAGGAATACTTAAGAGATTCTTGCCACGACCAGGCAACAAAAAGAACTCTGGTTAATGGTCACTGCCCAGCAGAGTATCCCATAGCCTGCCAAAGTAATCGACTGGTCATACTGTATATGACCTATGGTTACTGAACTCACCATCAAATCGATTTACTAACTAATCACTAGTGAGACGTCACCTCTTATAAGTGACTAGGGGCTAAATACTAAGTTGATCCCGTTCACTTTAATAGGGTTCAGTGTTGTCTCCACAACCTATTGGGACAAACCGAGTATTAACAATATAAAAATTGAATAAAAGTAAATCATAAATGCTATATATGTAATAAAATTAGATGATCATATATCAAAATAATTTACAAATCCAAAACCCTTTTTATACCCATCGAAACTACATGACGGTCATGTTTCGATTGAGGTAATGGTTTGGTTAATGGGTCAGCGATATTGTCGTCTGTCCCTACATTACATATCAAAACTTCCTTTCTTTCCACATAATCTCTAATCACATGGAACTTCCGAAGTACATGTCTAGATTTATTACTAGACTTGGGCTCTTTAGCTTGAAAGACCGCCCCATTATTGTCGCAAAAAATGGGAACTGGTTCTTCAGCTTTGGGGACTACCTTTAGACCCTCTAAAAACTGTCGAATCCAAACTGCCTCTTTCGCAGCTTCCGATGCGGCTATGTACTCAGCTTCCGTTGTAGAGTCCGCTATTACTGGCTGTTTGGAACTCTTCCAACAAACTGCACCTCCGTTCATAATGAAGACATATCCTGATTGAGATTTCAAGTCATCTCGATCAGTTTGAAAACTAGCATCCGTATAACCTTTTATACGTAGCTCATCATCTCCTCCATAAACAATAACTGAATCCTTAGTCCTTCTCAAGTACTTAAGAATATTCTTTACCGCTATCCAGTGACTCTCACCTGGATTAGCTTGGTACCTACTCGTCATACTAAGAGCATATGACACATCTGGACGTGTACACATCATAGCGTACATGATTGATCCAACTGCCGAAGCATATAGAATCAATTTCATGCGTTCAACATCCTTTTGTTCAGTAGGACACTGTGTTTTGCTCAGAGTAGTCCCATGACCCATAGGTAAGAACCCTCTTTTAGAGTTTTTCATGTTGAACCTGTCAAGAATCTTATCGATATAAGCTTCTTGACTTATCGCTAACGTCCTTTTGGATCTATCTCTATGGATCCTGATGCCCAAAATTCTCTTAGCTTCTCCCAAGTCCTTCATCTGGAAATGATCTCCTAGCCAGCTCTTTACAGAAGTGAGCATGGGTATATCATTCCCAATTAGTAGTATGTCATCTACATACAATACTAAAAATACAACTTCGCTCCCACTGAATTTCGTATACAGACACGGTTCCTCAACACTTCGAGTAAATCCGTTCTGTTTAATCACCTGATCAAATCGGTGATTCCAACTCCTGGATGCTTGCTTAAGGCCATAAATGGACCTCTTAAGCTTGCAAACTTTCTTAGGATTTTTATGATCGATAAAACCTTCAGGTTGTGTCATATACACCTCCTCATCCAGAATCCCATTCAGGAAAGCGGTTTTAACATCCATTTGCCAAATTTCATAATCATGGAATGCAGCAACTGCAAGAATTATCCTAATGGATCGAAGCATAGCAACTGGAGCAAAGGTCTCATCATAGTGTAAACCATGAATCTGAGTGAAACCTTTAGCTACTAGTCTAGCTTTGAAAACATCTGGGTTTCCATCCAGTCCGTATTTGATTTTAAAGATCCATTTACACTGAAGAGGTCTGACTCCTTCAGGTAAATTTGCCAGGTTCCAAACCTGATTTTCGGACATCGAATCCATTTCAGATTTCATTGTTTCAATCCACTTTTCGGAGTTAGTACCAGAAACAGCCGCTTTGTAGGTAGCAGGCTCGTCACTTTCAAGAAGTAAAACGTCCTGTTCATTTCCTTCTTCAATCAAACCTAGATACCGATCAGGTGGGTGACTAGCACGCCCTGACCTTCTAGGTTCAGAAGGCATGACAACTGATTTAGCAACAGAAGAACCGATTTCTTGTGTCACAACCTCAGTTTGTGGCTCTTGAACTTCGTCAAGTTCAAATTTTCTCCCACTCTGTCTTCTGGAAATAAATTCCTTTTCTAGGAAGACAGCCTCACGAGCCACAAACACTTTGTTCTCGTGACGGTTGTAAAAGTAATAGCCACGTGTTTCCTTTGGGTATCCTACAAAGATACATTTCTCAGATCTCGGTGCTAGCTTATCGTCAGGCTTACTCTTGACATATGCATCGCAACCCCATATTCTGAGAAATGATAGAGTAGGGACTTTCCCTCTCCATAATTCATATGGAGTTTTCTCAGCTACTTTAGTCGGGCTACGATTCAGGTTAAGAATGGCTGCCTCAAGTGCAAAGCCCCAAAATGAGTCTGGTAGCTCAGTCAGACTCATCATCGATCGAACCATGTCTAATAGAGTTCGGTTTCTTCTCTCGGCCACACCATTCAATTGTGGTGTTCCTGGAGGAGTCAATTGTGATAAAATACCACAATTTACAAGATGATCATCAAAATCATTAGATAGGTATTCACCTCCACGATCTGATCGTAAAGTTTTGATTTTCCTATCTAATTGATTTTCTACTTCATTTTGAAACTCTTTGAACTTTTCAAAGGCTTCACTCTTATGCCTCATTAAGTAGACGTAACCGTATCTACTTAAATCATCAGTAAAAGTAATGAAGTAGCTGTACCCACCTCTGGCTGAAGTTGTCATAGGACCACATACATCTGTATGTATCAGTCCTAGCAACTCACTAGCTCGTGTTCCTTTTCCAGTAAAAGGATTACGAGTCATCTTGCCTAAAAGACAAGATTCGCAAACACCATATGATTCGTAATCAAATGGCTTCAGAAGACCAGAGAAACTAGTCGTCTTACGCGTTTGTCATTTATGTGTCCTAAACGACAATGCCATAGGTAAGTTGTATCTGGATCACCTGTTTTGAGCCTTTTATTTTCTATTTGATAGACGTCTTTTGCCAAATCAAGAATATAAATACCAGCAATCGATATTGCACAACCATATATCATTTCATCGGATGAAATAGTACATTTTTGATTTTTGATTACAAAAGTAAAACCTTCTGTATCTAATACAGACATAGATATTATATTCTTACTTAAAGTTGGTACATAATATGATTATTAAGACACAATTCTAAACCTAAGGCAAAACAAGTACATATGTTCCTACTAGGACTACCGCTACTTTAGCTCCATTCCCACCAGCAGTCCACATCTCCTTTAGCTAGCTTTCTTGTTCTTTCCAAATTTTGTAAATGATTACAAAGGTGAGAACCGCAGCCTGAGTCAAGTACCCAGGTACTAGCTGAAGTATAATTAACGTCTATCACATAGATTGAGTAAGAAAGCTTACTTTTGGGGACGACCTTTCCAGTCTTGATGTCCTCCAAATATTTCGGACAGTTTCTTTGCCAGTGTCCGACACTAGAGCAATAGAAACATTTCGTGTCCGGTTTGGGCCCGTTCTTCGAGGAGTTGGACGTACTAGCTACAGTAGCTTTGCCCTTATCCTTCGTACTAGCCGATTTATTCTTTCCTTTTGGGCCGGGCTTAAACTTTCCTTTACCTTTAACCGACATATTATACACCTCTCTACGACTGCTCCCACCAGCTCTCATATCAGTCTCTGCTTGTACAAGCAGAGAGTGAAGCTCATGTAGGCTTTTGCTCATATTGTTCATATTATAGTTCATACGAAAGTGAGCAAAGCCCTCATGTAGAGAGTGTAGAACTCGATCAACCGCAACTTCTTGCGTGATCGCAATACCCAATCTCTGCAGTGTTTCCACATACTCAATCATTTTGAGTACGTGGGTCGATACGGACTGCCCCTTTGCGAGGCGAGCCTCGAAGAATTTAGCAGCCGCGTCGTACTGCAGGATTCGGGGAGCTTTCGAGAAACTGTTTGTCAACCTTGTGTAGATTTGATGCGATGTCAAACCCACACACCTCCTCTGTTGTTCTTGTTCCATAGAGAAGAGTAGAACATTCCGGATCGCATTGGACTCCCTATGATACTCATCATAGGTGTCCTTAACAACAGAGGTGGACGTTGGCGTCGGTACAGGAGGGGAAGGGTCAACCAAGTACCGTAATTTGCCATCTGCTATGGCAGCACTACGGAGATTGGCTTCCCAATCCAAAAAGTTGCTACCATCGTCCTTCAGGATATACTTATCCATAAAGGAGCGTAGCCAAGAATCTCGCGCTAGATGCTTGTGTAGAAGGAGGAAGAGAATTATTAGGAGGAGGAGTAGAATCATCAGTTGGAGACGCCATAATTAATAGTAAATCTACAAGCGAAAAAGGAAAAACTATAAGCATTCATGATAAACGATTAAACATAAAAGCATCCATATAAAGATCTCCCACTGATTTATATGAATGATCCCGAGATCCAATTTTAGTTAAAATTGGGGACGGTTTAGCCGTTCCATACCAATCTTAAGTAATCTTGGTGAGTCAACCTTTGACTGATTCTAACCTATTTAGAACTCTCGGTCGTCAGATTTTACTTAAATCCGACTACTAGCCCTAGAATACAAGACTTGTCTTGCATTCTATTGAGTCCAACCAATTTTCACTCGTAATAACTCGTTTATTACCCTTTTTACCCAAGGTAGAAAGATTACACCCCGCGGAGGCGGACCTGCATCTGACGAACAAGGGATTTATAGGTGCTACTAATTGGTAAGGCTTTTCTCAATTTTAAAAAGGTGAGAGATCTTGTCGATTAAACGTTAATTCCCTTTAAAGTGAACTAAATAGGCGAATTCTAGACGATTTTTATCGACAATCTATCTACACTAGTCGGTAATTTGATTAGTTTGGCATGTTTTAGCAGGTGACACTAACGCGCTAAAATAAAATGAAACAAACATAAATTCCTAGTATGGCCATCTAGCTAATCTAATTAACTAGTGTAATACAATTATTTACAAATTGGAAGCCAACGCCTTTGGCCCCTATATGGAATCTTTGTTTGGAACTCCTTTCCAAAATGGCACCGTCTTGTAATTGGATCACCGTCTTCTTAAATAAATACAAATATAATCCTATTATACATATATTTCTAAAAAGAATAAATAATCAAATACAAGGGTGATACGAGATCACAATTATATTACAAACCGATCGGTATTCCCTTTCATTACGGGTCCTAAATACCGATTAAATTAGGCCATACTAGAATTAATGCATTAAATACGAATCACATTCAAACCACATGCATAAACAATATAATCCGATTATATAAAATAACATAAAATATGCCAAACTATCAATTTACCAATTTAACTTGAATATCGATTTATGATCTTTATCGTCTATTTAAACCAAATTTTTAACCATTTAAAAAGTTGGATCAACACTCAAACCAATTTTGAGTTTATACTAAGTTTCTAAACTGATTTAGAATAGTAGTTTAGTCACCACTAATTTACTTAGCATAATTTGATCAAAATTGCTAGTTTTATCGCTTTTATAAATCGTGATTCACGATTGCTTGCCAACACAATCATAAGTCATAACCCTTATAAAATTTACCAAACTCAAACTTTTGAATTCTGGTCCATGTACTACAAAGAATAAAAACGCATCCGACCCCAATAAATTGGGTGGTAATTCGAATACAATGAACTCGACCCCATAAGTAGGTGGTAGTTCTAATAAAATGAACTCGACCCCATAAATGGGTGGTAGTTCGATTAAAATGAACTCGACCCCATAAATGGGTGGTAGTTCGATTAAAATGAACTCGACCCCATAAATGGGTGGTAGTTCAAAAACAAAATAAATATAAAAAATGGCAGCATTTCGTCTAAAAGAATAAATTTGACTTTCTGGATTTATTGTTTTTAACCGTTAAAAACTAACTAAACTAAATGAAATTAATTCTTTTAATTTCAAAAATTTTTAATCTCAAACACTTGAGTATTCTTGTGGTATGTCAAATTTACATTTTAGCTAAACCATTTTAGCCATTTTTAGTCGTATAAGCGATAAATAAAGCGAACTTTTGTAAAAATTAATTTACAACCAGAATGATATAAAGATCATAAAATGAACATGCAAGCCATAAAAAATGTGATCAAACTCATTTTGGTCACAAATTTCACCTCTAGGCCGAAAAAGCTTACTTTTACGGTTTAGTAGAACATGCAACAACAGATGGCTCTGATACCACTTGTTAGGATCATGGCCCTAAAGGACTCCTCTAACCATGCCACTAATCACTTATAGTGGACTTTCGGACCTAGTTGTACATGTTAAACTAAACGGTATATAATTGATTTAAATTACGGTAATCTAAAACAAAAGAGTATGGACCTTCTTTAAGGCCTCAAAGTGGAGCTTCTTTAGTGTTCAAAATAGAACACCTCCTTCCTTAATCCACCCTAGGATTAAACCAACTTATACTATAAATATAGCTAGATTATTGTAGTATAATACTTAATATTATATAGGTAATATTGTGAATAGAATAGAGTGAAAAATAACAACTCAATTTGATCAATTTTTGATCAAAACTCTCGGCCAAAAGGCCCTTGTTTTGGCTGAATTTTTTATTGTGTTTTTGTGATTTTTGTGAGCTATATCAAAGTCAAAAACAATGAATGAACTAACATGGGTATATATAGTCAAAGTCATAGTGGAGAATTTAGGCAAATTTTGACCAAAAATTTGCCCAAATGAGCTACATATGACGTCCACACATGGCCCATTTGGGTTATTGTTAGTCCATTTTATTTGAGTCTATTTGATATTATTTAGTCCATTTAACACTTAAATAAACTAATTAATAAAAATAATATATATACTTAACAATTTAAGTAATATAAATGACAATTATATCAATATATAATTTATCACTTTGGACTCAAATATTCTCCATTTTATTAACCTATAAATCTTATTAGTCATTAATCTTTATTAATGACAAATAACCCTTTTAGTAAATTAACACTTAATTACTAATTCACATAATCACAAAACCTTTTTATTATTCAATTATCGTATAAAAGAATAATAACACTCTAGTTCCGTATCTTATATACGTCTCATAATTTATTACCTCTTGACTAACGTATTAGTCTCAATATTAAGTCTGTAGTTATACTATATCAAATATAAATAACTAGTCTCTGTTGGTCTTCCTCCCATTAGGTGTGACCGAAAGGGATCAGTTGATTACCGCCATCTCATGACAGTAACGTCAAACTCTAGCAAGCCGAGCGTTACCGATATACGTTAATCAACTGACTTATATAAAACTATATTCCCTTTATTCCTCTTAATGAGATTTATTAAGTATTCGCAACATTGTGGAGGACACTCAATCCAACAGGTCTTTCTTCGGTTTGAGAAGGATTTTGGATGCAAGTGTTAGGCAAATTATTTTGTCATTGTTAATTCTTGTATAAGTGGATAATATGCTTGTATAGGGGAGGTTCTATTACATAGACCTTAAGAATAAAATTTTGTTTGCATCAAGTTTGACAGTGATGTGTAAATAACGTTGGCTATAGCCGGTGAAAAGGCTATGTCGCCAAGGATATCTTTTGATGATGTTTATTCATGAATAAAACTAATTTTACCCAAATCTATCATTTGTGATAGTGGTATTACTTTGGTTTTTGTATTTTAAACCAAAGAGTGATGGTGGACCGCGGCACCTAGTGATTGTATATGACTCGGTATGAGAGTTAATATCGAATGGGGTAAACTTGGTTTGATTGTAAATGAAGTTTAGCAAGCCACTTGACGAAGAGGTTCGCTAGAGACTTGGTATAAGTCGGTGATAGGGATGGATAAAACCCGTTTAAATTTTCTAATGGTGGGACACCCAATTCCCCTCTAATACAACATTAGAGGTTGAATTCAATGTGGAAAGCCTACACTTAGAGATTGGAGTACATGTTATAATCATCCCAAAGGAATGTACTCAGACTTGTAAGTTAAAGGTAGGTTGAAGTTTCGCTTCTTAATAGGTCTTTTGACAAAGTGCATTTGCAGGTGCATGATTTAAAAGATCTACCTATATGAGTGCGAAGTGTGGCCGCTTCAAGAGAGCTCGGGTTTGGCTTTTGTATGCATTCATGAATGGATATGGACACAGGGCCTGTATAGTGTCGGTAATAACTTTTAGAATTGTATATAAACGTGTATGTGTATTATCTTCAGGTGTTCAAATAAGTTGAAGGGTTCAATCCATGGGACACCCCGATTCTCGAGCATTTGGAATGTGTAATATCACTAAAGTGAAAATTCAATCGTCACGACATTTTCATTTATGTACATGTTTGGTTTGTTTTGTTGTTTTGTGTATGTCAAGGACCACACTTAAATGGGGGATGATTGTTGGTGTTTTGAGTCGGAAAAACACATAAGGATTTAAGTGTAGTCGGGACTTAATCAAAGTGGCATAATCTCGGGTCGTTACTATGGGTACGGAGGTGTGGAGAACACGCCCAAGTAAATGTATTACGAGCTTATGGAAAATTGAGAAGAAATCGCATGTTTGGGGTTAGCCGCACAGCGCGGCTGTAGCCTCACAGTAAGGCAAAATCAGATTATAGTAATATGGGTTAGCCGCACAACGCGGCTGTAGCCTCAGAGTGAGGCAAAATCAGATTATAGTAATATGGGTTAGCCGCACAGCGCGGCTAAATCAGAAAGTTAATTTCTGAAATAGCCGCACCACGCGGCTGGAGCCTCATTGAGCGGCTGTTGTTTCGGACGGAAATTGTCAAATTTTGGCGTGATTTTGGTTGGTTATTTTTATAACTAAACCCTTATCTTTTCTAAGGGATGTATCTTTTCATCATTTGTCTATATATTCAAGCATTTGATCATCAAAATGGATAGGAAAGAATTCACTTTGAAACCAATAAAGCAAACACATTAATTCCTAAAGTTTTCTCTTGCTCTTATGCCTAGACAAGAGGGTTATGGTGATTGTCTTATCCCCGAAGAGATTTCGTGTAACCCGAGGCATTTATATGGGTCGAAATACTCTTTAAGGAAAGCGATTCTAAATCGTGATTCAATCATATATCTAAGTTCTTTTCGATTTAGTAGTTTATTGATACTTGTATCATTTTGTATTGTTGTAATTATATTTGTAATGATTTTCCATTGTTGTAATCGTCTTTGTATTGTGATTCTCATTATTAATAAGCCTCAATCCCCAACATTTTCTCTATCGGTCTTCAAAATACCGGTAAGTGTGGCCAATAAAATTAATTCTTTGTTGGCCTAGTTTTGGTGGGCGAGTTCAAGGAGTTCATGTACTATCCATTGGTGTAGTAAAAATTTTCTGAGCTTACCAAAGTGCAAAGGAGGGTTTGGTATTTGGAATGTGCAATGTTTCAACCAAGTTCTTTTAGCCAAACATGCGTGGAAAGTCCTTTTTGGCACAATTACATTGGTAAGTAAGGTGTTCATTGCAAAGTATGGTATGCTGCCTTTGGACATAGGCGGACCACATGGTTGTAACAGAGGTGGTGTTTCGGGTTCTTGGGTGTATAAGGGTATTGTATGGGGATGGAAACTCTTTACTGCTAATGTGGCTTGGAAACCAGAATGGTATTCTAGAATAAGGATTTGGGCAGACCATTGGGTGGATGATTGCTTACCTGTACCAAAAATTGGAATAAATCATCTTGAGTTAAGTGACAGGACTGTCAATTCCTTGCTAATAGAAGGCAGACGATGGAATATTCCTCTAGTTTGGGAAAAAAAATTGATGAATTCTGGAGCAGTCGTATTCTTGCGATCTCTATGAGTTCCGAAGGGAATGATGATTATTTCTATTAGAAGGCAAATCAATCAGGGGAATATGACACAAAAAGTGGTTATGCTACAAGTCTGAATGATTTCTTGGAAGGTAAACTTACAGCACGTGATATCCATCGTACAAATGGAGCTTGGTCTGCCTTGTACAAGAAACTTTGGTGCTTACCGGGACCGAACAAATGGAAGGTGTTTGGCTGGAAAATTCTTTCTAAATGTCTTCCTTTGGGAGTTGAATTTCTGAAGAGAGATTTGTTGGACGAAAGCAAAGGACTGTGTGTTTTGTGTGCTACCGATGGTAGTCTGGAGTCTTACGTGCATTTATTTCGAGACTGTGAGTTTACGAGGAGAATCTGGTTTAGATGTAGCCTTGGTATAAGAGTCAGTGATTTTGAGTGCAGTAGCACAGAGGAATGGATATGCAATTGGCTATGTTATCTTGGAATAGAGTGTAATAAAGATGAGTTAGGAAGTAAGTGGAAACATATACAGTTCTTGGGAGTCCTGTGGGTGATCTGGCTAGCAAGAAATGAGGCGAGATTTAATGATTGTAAACCATTTTCTAGAGCTACTTTACTCCACTATAACTCCGTTGTTACCAACACTTTCGAAGCTTGGAAGGTGGTTGAACAGAGGAGACTTATTCCTTGTTATGTGAAGGGAGACGATGAGAGTATGAGGAGCCAAGAGAGTAAACGGGGGATGGGTGAGCTGGGTGACTTTGGCCTTTGTTGTCTAATGGTAGGTAATTCTATGTGTCTGTATACAGAGGTTATGCAGGTGGATGCATCATGGCTTAAGGACTGTAGGGCAGGCGCTGGGTGGGTGAGTATCAATGACAGACAAGAGATTCGTGAACATGCCATTTCTTTCAGGGCGGAGACAGCGACTATCCGATGGGGGTACGGGAGGCTATTCGATGGGTAAAAGCGAATCTTATCCGTCACTTGGTAATAAACACAGATTGCAAAGTGCTGGTTCAGAATCTATAGAGTACGAAGATCTCCTGTCACCAGATATCAACCATCATAGCGGACATTCGGTCTCTAGTTTTGTCTTTCAATTGCCTTAAGGTTGTTCATTGTTCTAGACATCATGTTAAGAGGGCCCATCGGCTTGCGAAGAGAGCGGGACGATGGTGACCTCCGTTTAATTTTACTGCTGTCAAAAAAAAAAAAAAAACTATTATTAACATCCATATTTATATATTGATACCACGTACGGTATATTTTTTTTATAAATTGATATCACATTGATTTTTTAGTCATTATAGACGTAAATTAATGAAATTACCTATTTTATACTTACCTTGATTATTTCTAACTTTTTAGTTTTCTTCATTAAGTCTTATATTTCAAACTTTGTAACACCCCGGTTATATATATATATATATATGACTTTCTATAAAAATCTAGCGGAAGCATAAACTTTAATTAGCGGAAGACTTTAAAAGATTAGGATAATGACCACTAAAGGTCGATGTAACCGTGTGTTACAGCAAAAACTAACGATTATAGAAACGAAAATGAGGGCTATAAAAAGCCGATGTAGCAAAGTATACTACAAAAGTTGAGCTCTCAACTAGTACAAGATTATTTATTATAAGAGCTCTCTCGTAACGTCCCAACCCGCGCGTACAAAAAAAGAAGTAAGCATAATCATCCAAGCATCCAATGCATCCAAGCAGGTTGACACTCACATAGCACCTGAGGAGAGCACACATTAATCCACGCAATAACAAAACATATGGTTCATGTTCTAATGCAGCCCTATGATTCATTGGTATATATTTTACGCCTTTTTATGTTATAGTATGCAAGTCACGCTAGACATGATACTACATGCACTGCTTAGCATAAAGAATATGAACATGAATATGATGCGTAAGCGCTGTGATCCACATGTTAGGCGACAAGTTATAATTATGCAAAACTATGTAGCTATAAGCAAACTAATCATGATACCAAATATGCAAGTGATGATAATGCATCAATTAGGTGATCAACCGGTTAAATGACAATTCAAGTTATGAACATAGACGACATGAGTATAAAATAAGTAATATAAGTATAAGATTATGTGCTAGAAGTTCTAAAGCATCATAAGCATGTAACGAAAGTATAAAGCATCACATTACAAAAAGTAAGAAGGTATATCCATAGTTATTCTCCAATTTCAGTCCTCTTTTATATGGTTACGATTCTCATAGATATAGGAGAGTTTATATAGCACAAACTAATCATTACAGAAAACTGTAGCCATTTGATTTTGGGAAAACGTTTTAAGTTTCAAACAATGCGCGGGACGTGGCTACTAATGGATTTCACTCATATAAAGCTTACCCATTATCACTTCATATGGGTGGAATACATCAATCCCGCCAATCACACCTATACTAGGAGGTTTACATCTTACCCCTAGTTCCCGATGTGACCGAACACAAGTATGGTCAGGTAAAAGATCAAAGGACCGCCAGGGGAGTGAACGGCGGTAATAACTCAGAGGCCACTTAAGGCATACTTACTACCTCGAGGCTGTATCATAACATCATATCATAATCTCAGAACAACAATATATCAAGTGCCAAGATACCATTAAGTAGCAGAGCTGATCATGTACTCTTGTCTATATATGCGCATATACCCACCCCGCACTCTTTCAGCGGCGGCTGGACGACTACTACCAATGACGACCTTCCCAAAGGTTTCTTCATTACGTACTCCTTAGCGGTGACTCCCTAGCATTCCTCACCACGGCAACAGATTTTTCGGAGCTATCCCCCGTCAGGATGATCATTTGTCCATTGCATAAGAGTGCCCAAACAAACATAGCTTAAAAGGGAATCTTGAATGATGATTTAGGATGACATATGTCTAGAGGTCACATGAGCTTTATGATTTCCACTCAGAGACTTAGAGACAGCGGTCGAATGTGATGAAGATACATGGCGTAACCATGTACCCAGGCTAAAGTTGCGCATCATGGGCTTTATGATTTACACCCACGACGACTGAATCCAAACGGCATTAATCATCGTCTTGGCGAGTTAAAGGCTAAATGACATAAGCTTTATGATTTTCACTTATGATCGGAAGGCACAAGGGGTTCAGAGGTCACAAACAATGGAGACATATCCAGCTTGGCCCAGAATAGCATCTTTTAATATATAATTGCGATCTTTGTTTATCTTGTATGAAAGTCTTTTAATTATTTATCTTTGGAAATTCTTATTTGAGGAGTAGATTAAAGTTAATTATTTGATATAACGTTTAGGGTAGATTAAGTAGTTTATTTCTAAGTAGCTTATTGAAGAGTTGCTCAACTTTGACTTTGGTCAACAAATGACTATAGGTCAATGTTTGGCTTAGTTAGGGTCAAGGTATATTATAATGACTTAGTCAAAACTTGCTAGTGGAAGTCAAGTGAAGACATAGCCAAGTCCGTATTTGTAAATTTAAGATTTTTATACATATTTTAATAATATCTAATTATGTTTTCATATACTTTGGGATTATGCATCTTTTAAATTATGAAAACAAGTTGAATAGGAGAATATAGGTTAAAAAGTAGAATCATTTTATGAACATAGTATTGCTTATAATAATTTAGGGTTGTTTAACGGTTAAAATATAAAATAAGTCCAAATATGATTTAATTGATAAAAATTATTAAAAATTATTTTTGAACTCTCCAGAATATATGAAACCTTGGGTTAAAATCGTTTTTAAAATTAAGTTGTTTTGGTACCCGAAATAAATTAAAAACGATATATAACAATAAGTTTGTAAAAATTAAGCGGAGGGTCAAAACTTAATATTTTCACACAAAATTTTAACAGTATCTTGATAAACATATTTTGAAATGTACGAAAACGTTTCAGATCAAAATAATTAGATTTACTTATTTAACGAATTAAGGTAAATTTCTGCCTTGTTTATTTTATTTAGAAAGAAGTATAAATCCAAAAGCTACGAAATTTAAAACCACCATTCAATAACATCAGAATACACATCATATCAAAATTTCAAGGGAAAATACGTAGTAAAACTAGTTAAACATGATTTACTTACAAACATATATCTAAATGCAATTAAAATAAAAGATGATTACAAACAGGGTAAGCATGTATTTAACTTCAAATATATTGTTTTTAACATGAGATTAAATAAATTATAAAGTGGTGAACATGATACTAAATCCTAGTTCATTTTAAGCAACATACAATATTCACAAGTTGTTTTTCTCTTAATTAATTCACAATTTACTCATATGCACACAAGTTAATATACAATTCATTTTATGTTCTAAAACATGAAATTTCAACAAGATAACTATGGTGGCACAACTTGAAATAAACAACAACAAGAAAGCTCAAACAATGACAATAACATAGTAGGCTAAAATATATACTTAAATCATAAGTTTGCATTAAAAATGAAACACATGATGTTAGAGGTGAAGATGCATGTCCTCTCACCTTGACACGGCTCAAAGATTGTCGGGATCGACAATACCGTCAAAAATAGAAAGGTCTTCTTCCTCTCCTTCGGCTTCATGACATGGTTTTATGACCAAAAGAAAGACAAGTTAGCTTACAAAACACTACACTAAACTATAAAAATTACTACTCGAAAAAGATAGCTTTTACCTTTTAAATCGACTTGAAAATTAAGGGTATTGAATAATATGAAAAATAGACTATCAAGCTTGTGTTTATGGTAAGAAAAGATGGAAGAAAAATGGAGGAAATTGAGGGAGTTTATACGGCACAAGGAGGAGAAGAAAAGGAGATGAAGATGATCAAATACCATGAATTTTGACCAAAAATTCCTAACTTAGGGCATGACCACCAAGTGGCAATCTTTTTGGGTGCATGGTGAACAAGTGTTCACATGCATGTGCACCTTTGGTGAATGGGGGACAAATGTCCTCCTCTGAGTGCATGGGAGACAAGTGTCACAAGGGTGACATTAACCGATGAGGATTTAACATGTGGCGGAAAAATGATTGGTCGAGATATGGTTCCGTAGAATACAATCTGTCGTAAAATGACATAACTGTACGACATTGGTTGGAAATATTATGATAAATGATTTAATCACGAAACCAAATGTACCGCCCATAAAGTGGGCGTCACAGAATTAATTATATTTTTCTGTTGAGAAAAGAAGTTACGAAAAATATTGTTTTAGTCTTCGTCGATTTAAAATGTAAAGCTGATAATAAAACAATACTAATAAAAGATTCTACTAATTCTAGTGCTAATATTATATATATAATATTATTTTAATACGGAGTATTACAAAACTCTTAAAAATCTCATATTTTTTTCTTATCACTTTTTAGCATCTTTTAAAATCAATAAAATCTAAAACCAACTTCATTCGTTCGTTGAAAACACATTTCAAGAATCATTTCAATACCGTTTTACATTATTTAATTGTAATTCTATATATCAGTTATGTATAATTATTGATGAAATAATAATCTTTCATGGAAAATTGACCATAACCATAATCTTATTTCTAACTTATATTAATTTTTTCTAACTTACATTTTTCACCGTCGACGTGAGACATCTGATATAGTTCTTATTTTATGTTCTAAAGCTAATGCATGGATCTATTATTAATTGATGTAAATACACATTATCCATACTTATTTGATAATATTTTTTTAATACGAATCTAATGATGTTACCTTTATAGTAAGTACAGACTGATTGATTAACATAGATATCTTGTTATACTTTAACTTTACATTAATCAAAATTCTAATTTATATTTGTTTCTATAGACTAAATATGTTTCACCATCGATTGTGTGGGGAACACACAGTTTGGACCTGTTCTTTTCATATTATAAGAGTTGAACTTATAAATGCTAAACTTATAGAAGTTAGGCTGAACTTATAAGAGCTGAACTTATTTTTTGTGTGTGTTAATTTGTGCTTGTAATGTCAGAGCTAAACTTATAGGAGTTGAGCTGCACTTATAAGAGCTGAAATTAAGCTAGAAAGATTATGTCCTTTATAACGTTATATGATTAGTAGTCGGGTGTCCGTCAAGTTGAAGACTATAGGATTAGGGTTGTGTAAGGTAGCCGCGTATGGGGACTCTATCACCTTTAGAATTGACAGAGGTGATTTAACGGTTCTCCTAATTGTTATTTAACGTGACTTTTTCACCACAGGAATGGGCATTCGTGATATGACCACGGGCCCATACGAGGTAATTGGAAAATGATCATCCCATTCGGGGATCTGTCATAGTGTAATAGTTGCACGTATGCATACAATATGACAAGGGACTGACCCTCCTTATTACTTACTGGATATCTTTAGCTTGTCTGACTTGTCCGTTGATGTTTTCGGCCCCTTCAACTACTGCGCGTTATTGTCTTAGTCATGGGGTTAACGCATGTTTCCGCCCTTATTGGTCTGTTGTTGGTTCATAGTAGATATATGATTGATTATCCTTATGACTTTGGATACTAGGTAGGGATAATGTAACATAAGCAGTACTCGATGTTGTGAACGAGTTTGAGTAACTAGTGCACTTTGATAGGAAATTATATGGATGATTTACTATTAAAGTATACGAGCCGCTCTATAATCAAAATTCGTGAGTTTTGTTTGGTATTTGATGAATTGCTATGAAAAGGGTCGACTATCCCTCGCGCTATATGAGATATTGCATCATTGTTAACGCTATGTGTTTATAGAATTGTTTACGACTTATGCATTATATCTCGATTGCAATTATTTAAGTTTTATATATATTACGATGTTATATGAATTGAGATGATATTTAAGTTTATTTATCGTGTTCTATAAATTGAAATGTTTTTAATTTTATTTATCATGTTATATGAGATTTAAGTATCTATATGTAATCAAACTGATATTACATGCTAGTTGTCCAATTTTATTTAAATATTGTGGATGTGTAATTATACGCGTTTAATGTTGTCAAGTTAATTTTAATCATATGTTAAATAAAACTAAAGCTTTGGTTTAGAGGTTGTTGGTCAGAACAGTCACTTCCCACCTCTGAGCGAGAGTTCCTCCTCTTTTGTGTTTTTGTCTTTGTTGTAGGCAATTTTCGAGACTTAGGATTATCGGGGCGATTAGGATGTTGCGTTAGTTTTCTTTGAGAAATTATAATATATTTGTATCCTATGCCATTTGAGTGTAATTTAAATAACATCCGGCATGTATTAGACTTAATTAATTTTTTTGCCTTAGTATAATTAAGTCACGAAAAACCGGGTTGTTACAATGATTGACAAATCCTTATATTATGTAATTATTCTTTTAAATCTTTCAGTTTTTCTGATAACTTTTTTTTTGGAAAATTCCACTAATTTATAACATCGATAAACTATTCGATTGAATTACCGAATTGTCCTTGGAAAAATAAGGGTTTCTTTTGTTTGAAAAAGTCTGATGTGACAGTTGTTTGAAGGATATAAAGTCGCTAAATGACAATTGGTTAAAAAATTTAATGAAAAAGTTGGAATTTTACCCGAGCCAATTTAAGGTGGAATTTGTCAATAATTTTGTTAAAAAAAAGAGAGATTTTATAAAAAGAAATATTATAAAATGCGAGGTTTAAAAAATTGTTTAGAAAAATATAGGTCTGGACAATTAATCTTTAGTTTTATTTAGAATCTGAAGGTATCGGGATCGCGAACCTCCTCAACGCCTTGCGCGAGCCCGCCTGAATAGGGGCGGACGCTACGCGAGAAAATATGCAAAAGCGCACAGTGAAGTGCGCTCGAGTTCCTAAAAGGAGGAGATGTCATTGCTTCGTTTGCTTAAAACCTTTTAAAGAAATGTCGAAAATCTTTTAAAAGCCGCTTTCGGAGTCGCCACCAAGTTATGAGGTAATTTGGAACCCATTTAACGCGTCTTGGACATTAAGACGTGAATTTTAAAGTTCAAGGTGCGTCGATACCTATCCGTCTAAGGCAATTGTGAAACCAAAGCGGATTCGGGGTAAGGGTACCTTCCGAAAGTTTGTTAAAATGCGTTACAAAAATTTGTAATCGAAAAAGCCTACGTGAAAGTAGTCTCTACTAGCTTGAAAACAGTGTATAACTCGATGTTTGAGCAATGTAAACCGCTACGTAAAAGTCCGATATGTGACTAAATGAATACGTGTAAAAGCGAATGTATACGTCAAAGTTATGACGGGTTGCTATGGGAAATGTGCACAAAACG
Organism: Dianthus caryophyllus; assembly: GCA_023091065.1. Taxonomy (NCBI): domain Eukaryota; kingdom Viridiplantae; phylum Streptophyta; class Magnoliopsida; order Caryophyllales; family Caryophyllaceae; genus Dianthus; species Dianthus caryophyllus. The sequence continues at coordinate 11,457,867 of CM041519.1, forward strand.
ATAATTCATTGCTTGAATTATCACTTAACTGCTATTTTCCGACTCATGTGTGTGTAAAAGTTTTAAAACCCCTCACTTTTACATGGTTTAAAGACTAATGAAGACGGTACAAGTTTTGTTGAAATCATATTTAGTCGTTTAATGCGTAAATGAGAATTTGCTTAAGTGTAAAGTGGTGTCCGTTTGTTTGTTGTTAATTGGGTCGTTACTTATGCAATATTGGCGGGGTTTAGACGGATTAGGAATCCGAATCGCTACAACCGTATTACGAATACAAGTACACAATGCCAATACCGGGTCGGGTTTAGAACCCGTTTGTCCGATTCGAATAAGGGGTGTATTATTATTATTATAGTGTTTTGAGCGCCGCAATTTGTTTAGGATTGGGGGGAAATCTTTAGTGCACTGGCGATTTGGTGTGGAAATCGCAAGAGATTCCCGAAGTGACTTGGGTCGTAGGTGTGATGTGCTAGGTGATGATGATGTCATTTGGTCCAATTTTGGACGAGATTCCTTGGCTTAGTTTTGTCGTCTCGTGTTTCATGTCTTTTTTTATCCCGGGCCGAAAAATATTTTTGTCCTGAACATAATTGCTTTTGTGAAATATGTTTACACGTGAGCTCGTCTTGATCGTATGACATCTCGGGAAGCGTGTTTGGGAGTTTGTTTGGGCTTTTTTGTGCGAAACGGGCTTTTTTGTGTTGGGTCGGCTTGAATAAAACGACTAAACGAATACTCATTTCACACAACATGCAAAGAAATCATTTTATGCATTAAATGACTTAAAATGTTTTTGACAAAATGTACCGTTTTGACATTACGTTAAAAACATGTTTTTTGCGAAAGTCCATTTCATCACAGGGTTTGTGCCGGGGTACGGATACGGGTATCTACAGAATCGTAGCTGTAATAGAATAAGTAGTTGTATAAAATTATTTTGAGTTTATAAAAATTATTATTTTTCGACCAATTATATTGTGATAAATGTAAAACCCGCTATAATTGGTTTTATATATCAAAAACTACTCTTTATACAATTAGATAGGATATTGTTTTTAATAGCTAAAAAAGAAGGGTGATATGATCATTTTGTCAAAAACTACTCTTTATATATACTCTTTTTTCAAAAATAATACTTTTGTTTTAAAAATTTAAGAAATACTACCTTAATTGTTTTTTTTTTTATTTTGAAAAAAACTACCAAAAGTCAATTTCCGACAAATTTGGTCAATTTTCTCGATGCTTATACCTACGTTGCTGCTTACATGGACTTGTAGTAACTTTTCTTTTATTTATTAAAACTTGGAAGAGTAACAATTAATTGGAGAGAAAGATATTATAAATGAGTTTAATTTGAAACAAGAGGTATGTAAGTTAAAGAATAATATGACATTTGCTAGGGAAAAAAAATGAAAAAAGTTATTACAAGTGTATGTAAGAAACCACATAGGCAATAAGCGTCAACGTGGGAAAATCAACTGATATTTGTGGTAAATGACTTTCGGTAATTTTTTGCAAAATAAAAAACAATTAGGATATTAATTTCCAATTTTTGAAAACAAAAGTACTCGTAGTATTTTTGAGAGATTAAATAAGTTAGTTTTTGACAAAATACTTAAAAAGAAATATTGTTTCTTCTTGTCGGAGTGTAAGAAATTTGTCGCTTAAGAGGGCAAAAAGAAATGTTGATCCTAATTGTCGGGGTGTAAGCAATTTGTTGCAAAAAATTCAACGGTTTCACGCGTATTATTAGTGACTAAAATGTAATTACTTTAACGCCTAATGTGCCTATTTTAAAGTTGAAAGTGGCCACTTTTAAAACCTCAAAAAATGATCCCAATAAGCGTTAGAATAATCACTTTAATGTTCACATTTTAACCAGTAGCGTGAAACCATCGTAAAATTGGACTTACTTTACCTGTTTATTTTTTCGAACACTTCCGTAACCAAGAATCCAAAATATACACACTCCTCAGTCTCCTTACTCCACTCTCTTCTCGGCAGTAAAAAAAAAAAAACACAAATTCTCTCGAATGGATCTCATTGTCCAGTCTTAAATGCAAGCTCAACAGGTATTGTTTACAATTTTCGCTTCTTTCATTGTTTTGATGCAATTTTTATAATGGGGGAGGGGGTTCAAACGAAGACTAATCGCTCAAGAGACCTCTGTCCTGACCACTAAGCCATGACATGTTCGGTTTTACGAAATGAAATTTGTGAGATGCAATTAGGGTGTATTGTGGGTAATTTGTGAAAATTCAGTAGTAATTGTAGAAGGGTTTTTCTAAACATGTGCCCTAATTATGGTGATTATGAGCTTCTAATTCAAAATCTCATGAAATTTTCATGAGAATCATTCCTATTTTATCACATTAACATGAGAAAACTCGATAATGGAAATGTAATTAATAGATCAGATAGTGTCCTTAATTGCATTGTTAATTTTTTGTCAGTGGCGAATTTTATTCAAAGGGTTCTACGACACAGTCAAACCGGTCATATGGATTGTTAGAATTCTCGGAAAAATTGAAATCAATGAACCCAAGTGATTGACTGCAATTGCGGTTGACAAGCCTGGTCACCTCCTGACCACTGCCCATGGTTGGCGTCATTGGGAGCACAAAACTGTCGAAGTTAAGTGTTTGGATGGGACTTCGGGTTTCGAGACAACCTTTGTATTAGCTTGTAAGCCAAGTTGAGATGTTTGTCTACTATCTTTGGTTGTCTCACCACCTGATGAGAGTAAGTTTGCGGTTGGAAAACTCGGGGCTGAAGAGTTGAAAGTCGGGAATGTAGTTATGGCGGTCGGACATCCATTTGATGCCATTGGTTCTGGTTTGATTGGTCATGTAGTGTACCTGTTCATACCTCAGACGGATTATAACCTTGATGATGGGACTACGTGCAAGAAATTTGAGTATAAAGGGGTGGACACGCTGACACAGCTAAGTCGTATCGCCGAAATCAAAAATAAACCCTACGGACTACTAACAATAGCTAGCGGTAAGAAGGGGTCGAACCACAGAGAAACGAATACTCGCAAGACACTTAGTTGCTAGGTTATTCCTAAAGTGACAATCTTTGGGTTGTTATGTCTAATAAAACTAATAGAACCAACTAAAACAATAAAAAGAGGGTTTAAACGATAGATAAAAGGCTAGGGTCTCGGGTTCCTTATGACAATAATCCGGATAATATAACTTTCAACAAGATAGCAATCAATCAGATTAAGCAAGGCGATTAGGATAAAACACGCTCTCTCGAATCAATGTTACCTTAAGTTCAATTTAACGGGCTCTCGCGACTTACTAAATCGTCTCATCAATTACGCGTAGTGGTCTAATACTGATTAGGCTTTCGATCTTAAATCAATATTACCCTAAGTTCAATTAAATAAAGGCGTCCCTAAATTCAATTGATAATTAAACGCGCAGGAAGAAATCGCACAAGCATAAACTAATCAATTACAACAATTTAATCAAAACACCGGATTAAAGGCATAATTCCCCCTCAACCCTAGTTAAGGGATTAGCTACTCATATCTAGGGCAAAAGACATATTGAATAATAAATAAAGGAAATTAAGAACAATAAACTTGAAATTACCAATTGGAAATAAACTTGCGATCAATCCTGAGTACCGACGGTTACAAAGCTTGAAAATAAAATCAATGGATGCTTGAAGTTTTCTAAAGAGAGAGTAATTTCTAAAAAGCAGTAAAGTGCAATTAAAAAAGATCCTTAACCTAACTCACGAGTATCTAATATATAGTATTTCTAAAACTATTAAAATAATTAAAATACAAAATAAATCCATCAAATAAAAACCCAAGGCCGGCCGGCCGGCCGCCGGTCGGCCACTGAATACGTAGCCCAAATTTGGGGCTCAAAATCTCCGTAAAAAGTCAAAAATCCCTTAGCCGGCCGACCGGCCGCCGGTCAAGTTTGACCGGCCAGCCCTCCGAAATGGCCTGGGCTTCTCTTTGGGCTTTGACTTCAAATTATCACTTGGGCCTTGACTTCAAATTTTCACTTGGGCCTTGACTTCAAATTTTCACTTGGGCCTTGACTTCTAATTTCGCCCAAGTCGTTTACTTCGCTTCAATCCCGAGCTTGCCTTCGCCTCGGCTTTTGGGTTTCCGTCATAACATCCATTTTTCAGCTCAAATGCACGGAAATGCTACAAATTCCTGCAAACCACAGAAAAACACCAAAAGCGCTACTCGAGCGATATGTGAGAACAAAATGGCCCTAAAGGGCGCATTTTGACAATAAAAAGCAGCTCGGGACGGGGGTAAAAACGTATAAAAATAACACATATCACACGCCGTCACACAGGATAATGGGCCATATTTGCAATCAACAGTTCTATGAAGAAGGTGAATTGGCTTTTATGAGAGACTTGCAGGCACGTCTTTCTATTGTACACTCCGTTGGTCTAGTTGCTTGTGTTTCCGGCGCTCCCATCTTCAATTTAAAAGGAGAAATCATTGGAATGTACACGTTCGGGTTAGATAACTTAGACGTTGGGATACATGTTAGTGTGCTGACAAATTTTTTAGCTGAATATCAGACAGGTAATATTTGCCATAATAGACTAACATCATTTAATTAACTTTCGGAAAACAAAAAAGAAAATAATACGGTTCGTACTCAGTTTTTCCACCTTGTTGATAAGATTATCACAAACGCTATTGTGATTTCATCCTTAAATTTTATATTAGTTTGCTGTATTTGCTCATCCTTAATTGCTGATTAGCGGATTGTTCTCCATTTTTATACTCTAGCTTCCTGTATTTTGATATGGATTGGCAAAACACGATCTTGTTGATTTTTTTTTTTTTGTCTTTGTTTATACAATTAAATGGTGCCGTACCAAGTGTTTGATTTTCACGCGCTGCCTTTGTCAAAAAAATGATAGTTTTGTTTGTTGAATAATCAACCCCCTCTGCTATGAAGTACTTCGTATTGTTTTCTATAATACGCTAAGGTTTTTTTTTGTTTTTTATTTAACCTGTATTTATCTCGGGTGTAATTGTAATTAGCGCTAACAAAATTTAAGTACTTTCTCTTTTTGTGTTGCCTTTGCAGACATTTGATTGTGGAGTACACACTACAACAATTAATCACTTGGGCCACGATTTATGCCACGGAAATTGGTAAGACGTGGCAAAATTTGTTTTAGCCACGAAAAAAATTATTTTCATTTGCCACGGGAAAAAATTAGGCCTCGGGAGAAATTACGCGTGGCAAGTAATCACTTGCGCCACGGAAAAAGTTTAAATCGTGGCAAAAACATTCATTTAGCCACGATTATTATTTTTTCTGTGGCGCAAGTGAGTATTTGTCACGACATCATTTTTTTGTGACAAACATTTTTGCTTTAGTTATATTAAATGAAAAATTGTATGTCACATAATAAAGCTAAATTAAACTGATACATGATACTAAAAATAAATTGTGTAAAAAATTAATTTCTTTTTATTAATTTTATTGTTTATTTTATTCAAAGGGTTGTACGACACAGTCAAACCGGTCGTATGGATTGTTAGAATTCTCGGAAAAATTGAAATCAATGAACCCAAGTGGTTGACTGCAATTGCGGTTGACAAGCCTGGTCACCGCCTGACCACTGCCCATGGTTGGCGTCATTGGGAGCACAAAACTGTCGAAGTTAGGTGTTTGGATGAGACTTCGGGTTTCGAGACAGCCTTTGTATTAGCTTGTAAGCCAAGTTGAGATGTTTGTCTACTATCTTTGGTTGTCTCACCACCTGATGAGAGTAAGTTTGCGGTTGGAAAACTCGGGGCTAAAGAGTTGAAAGTCGGGAATGTAGTTATGGCGGTCGGACATCCATTTGATGCCATTGGTTCTGGTTTGATTGGTCATGTAGTGTACCTGTTCATACCTCAGGCGGATTATAACCTTGATGATGGGACTACGTGCAAGAAATTTGAGCATAAAGGGGTGGACACGCCGTCACACAGGATAATGGGCCATATTTGCAGTCAACAGTTCTATGAAGAAGGTGAATTGGCTTTTATGAGAGACTTGCAGGCACGTCTTTCTATTGTACACTCCGTTGGTCTAGTTGCTTGTGTTTCCGGCGCTCCCATCTTCAATTTAAAAGGAGAAATCATTGAAATGTACACGTTCGGGTTAGATAACTTAGACATTGGGATACATGTTAGTGTGCTGACAAATTTTTTAGCTGAATATCAGACAGGTAATATTTGCCATAATAGACTAACATCATTTAATTAACTTTCGGAAAACAAAAAAAAAAAATAATACGGTTCGTACTCAGTTTTCCACCTTGTTTATAAGATTATCACAAACGCTATTGTGATTCCATCCTTAAATTTTATATTAGTTTGCTGTATTTGCTCATCCTTAATTGCTGATTATCGGATTGTTCTCCATTTTTATACTCTAGCTTCCTGTATTTTGATATGGATTGGCAAAACACGATCTTGTTGATTTTTTTTTTTTTTTTGTCTTTCTTTATACAATTAAATGGTGCCGTACCAAGTGTTTTATTTTCACGCGCTGCCTTTGTCAAAAAAATGATAGTTTTGTTTGTTGAAGAATCAACCCCCTCTGCTATGAAGTACTTCGTATTATTTTCTAGAATACGCTAAGTTTTTTTTTTGTTTTTATTTTAACCTGTATTTATCTCGGGTGTAATTGTAATTAGCGCTAACAAAATTTAAGTACTTTCTCTTTTTGTGTTGTCTTTGCAGACATTTGATTGTGGAGTACACACTACAACAATTAATCACTTGGGCCACGATTTATGCCACGGAAATTGGTAAGACGTGGCAAAATTTGTTTTAGCCACGAAAAAAATTATTTTCATTAGCTACGGGAAAAAATTATGCCACGGGAGAAATTACGCGTGGCAAATAATCACTTGCACCACGGAAAAAGTTTAAATCGTGGCAAAAACATTCATTTAGCCACGATTATTATTTTTTCTGTGGCGCAAGTGAGTATTTGTCACGACATCATTTTTCTGTGACAAACATTTTTGCTTTAGTTATATTAAATGAAAAATTGTATGTCACATAATAAAGCTAACATAAACTGATACATGATACTAAAAATAAATTGTGTAAAAAATTAATTTCTTTTTATTAATTTTATTGTTTATTTTATTCGTATATAAAAATCTCTAGTTTTTTTTTTTTTTTTTTTTATCAAATTAAAATAAATTTCATTAGTATGAATGTTAGATAACAATTTAAATAACTTTCGTATTAGCGTTTTAACGACTCACGTGTGCAAAAATATATATAATTATTTTTATTATTCTCATACGTGTTTAATAAAATATTTATAATATGTTATTAAGGTAAGTATTATAACTTTAACCTTAAGAATCAAAGTGTTAATAAATTTGAGGTAAAGACATGTATGTTTTTTTTTTTAGTAAATTAGCGCGTTTATTCTAAAATAATGTTTTAAGATTTTTGATTGGCCACAAAAAATAACACGGAGTACATTCATTATATAAATTGCAAAAAAAAAAAATGATTACAGGTGTGCTTAAAAATAATTTAAAAATGATATTAACATATAAAAGAAGGAATTAAAATAATCTTATAAATATCTGGTACAAAAAATTTATTCCTAGCATATTTACTTTTAACAGTGTTTGTTTAAAACAATATTGAAAAATAACTATTTTTATGAATATTTACTATTTCAAGTCTAATAGTGTATAATTTAAATTTATAACTTAAAATATTGTAACTAAATCGCAAAAAAGTAACCAAATTAAAGTTTAAATAACTATTGACTTCACAAATAGTCAATAATTTCAAAGTGGCACCATGGTATGTACATTAACTAGCAAGCGAAAGGCCAGGGGTTCAAATTTTTTTACCAACATTATTTTTAGCCACGGAAAGTTTATTTCGTGGCAAGAGAAATGTTAGCCACATAATTTCTTAGCCACGGGATTATCGGTGGCAAAACACTTAGATTTAGCCACGTGATAAGGCGTGGCAAAAAAATGAAATCTCGCCACGATTCACTTTTTTCCGTGGATATAATTTTGCCACAGCCACTTGCGCCACGACTTAAATTTTCGTGGCAAAGTGTCGTAGCCACGGAAATTTAGAACTTGCGCCACGAATTTTGTCGTGGCGCAAGTGACAATTTGTTGTAGTGAGTTGTGAGAATTCCGAGCTGAGGGAACATTTTTTTGGGTACATCAAGTTAAGGTGAATAGGGTGATGGCTGACGAGTTAACAATCTGTGAAGTTGACAATGAAATGTAGGATTCCAGAAATTAATGTTTGTTGGTTGAAGTAAACTTGTATTCAATTAGTCTCTAAGTAAGGGAAAAGAGAATCATAAACTCATGTTACACTGCCACATCCAGAAATACTCTCTTGATTTATATTTAACATCATAAACTTTAGTGAATATATAAAGCTAAAAGATCTATAATTCGGTTAAGTTATTTTTATTTATTTATTTATTTTTATCTATTTGTGTTTTGATAATATTAAATTGATTTATGTTTAGTGGCGCCGATCATCGATTTTTTTAGACGATTTTTACTCAAAATAATTAAATTTTGTTTCTACAAAAATCACGATTTAATAGAGTTTTAAATTTAATCTTATGTTCACTTGGTCTAATAACATAGATCTAGTGAATATGTGTAAAATTGAACCGTTCTTAATAAAACTGCAAACCCATATTATTAATTTCATTTATGTAATTAGATTTGCTTATAATTTGATTTAATTATTTTATGAGCTTATTTTTTTATATACAGTATCGAACCCACAAGCTATAAGAAGAGAAGTTTTCCTCCAACCAACTGAGTTACTTGGTTATCTTGTTAACAATATTGTAGAAGCAACGAAAGTAGGATTAATGAAAGTATAGTGACCTTTTAACCTAGTGAATTAAATGGAATTCCATTACTGTAAAAGTGAATGTTATTTTAGGTTTTCATAAATTAGGAAATATAAAATTGAAAGAATAGAAGGTTATTATTGAAGGAAATTTAAGAAATTTAAAATTTAACAAAAGTCAGAAATTAAATAGAAGGAGATGAAGTTTGACAATATAACGGAAAAAGGGTGAAACTACGTATTTATATGTGGAAAAGGGAAGTGTTGTAAGTTGTTGAGTAAAGATATTTTTTTAAAAAAGTAATGTTAAAATGGGAATATTAAAAAAATTAACGGAAAGGTTTGAAGTGCGTGTAGGGTTTAGAGTTTCATTTTATTTATTTTAACGGAAAGAGGGTAACGTATAATGGAAATAAGGTACAATTCAACGGAAAGAGGGTCATATTTGAGGGAAAGAGGATAAATGGTAACGGACGTATGGCCATATCATTAAATCTAACGGGAAATGGGTACAATATAATGAAAAGACGGAACAAATAAACGGAAAGAGGGTCATATTTAATGGAAAGAGGGTAAAAGGTAACGAACGTATGGCCATATCATTAAATCTAACGGAAAGAGGGTACAATATAACCGAAAGAGGGTAATTTTTAACGGAAAGAGGGTAAAAGGTAACAGACGTATGGCCATATCACTAAATTTAACGGAAAAAGGGTACAATATAACGGAAAAAGGGTATTTTTTAACGGAAAATGGTAATATTTTACGGAGGTATGGTTATAGCATAAGTTTATAGGGTATTAATAACCTAAAAGGGTAAAATGTAACAGATGTAGGGTTTAGGGTTAAGGATAACGTTATATGTTTTAGGGTATTTTGTTATTTATTAGTTAGGATGAGGGATAACATATTTTGGTTTTTCATTATAGAAAGTGAACTATTAACTTTTATGATTTCTATATTATGACATGAAAGTAAAAGAAAAAGGGTTATGGGTTTAGGGAAAAAGGTTTAAGTGATCTTTACCGTAACAACTAAACCCGTAACCCCGATAACTTAAAACCCCTCAACTTGTGAGACTTGACATGTAGTATGGTTAATTAGTAACGGGTTACGAGTTTAGGTGAATGGGTTACGGGTTTAGGGGAAAGGGTTTAATTGATATTTACCGTAACAACTAAATCCCTAACCCCGATAACTTAAAACCCTTAACCTTGTGAGACTTGACATGTAGTATGGTTAATTAGTAACAGGTTACGGGTTTGGTTGAACGGGTTACGGGTTTAGGTGAACGGGTGATCGTAAACCCGATAACTTAAATCCGTAACCCTGCTACGGGATACGTTTAGGGGTTATCATAACGCTTATAACTTACACTTGTAACCCTTTTTAGTTAAACAACTACACCTTTAACTCATAACACAGATACACATACCCGGTAAAATTTTACCCGTCATATGGGTAATGGTTTCGGGGTACGGGTTATGGTTTACGGATAATTAGAGTGAATGGTTTAGTTGTAGGGTTAATCATAACCGTTATTTTAAGTGAACCGTTGATTAGAATCTTAATCCATGTATACTTAATTTGACCAATGAGATTAAATCATGTGGATCCTTAATTTTTTGTATATATATATATATATATATATATATATATATATATATATATATATATATAAGGTAGTAAGGGACAATTGAACGAAATCTAGTTTGTATCTACTAGTTTACTTTAACACCCCATGCAGGGGCGGATCCAGCCCAAGTTGTTTTTCAGGAAAAAAATAAATACAATATGTTTTAGGGAGTTATACATGTAAGTGGTGGTAGCCTAGTGTAAGATTGAGATTATAGTTTTTCTATTCACCCGTGTTCGAACCCCATTGAGTACAATTTTTTTTTTTTTGTAGTTGTGTTATTTTGCTTCATTTTACTTTAATTGGGCCTACTTTTGGACTCACCCAATACCCCATTCAATTGATTTCAGCCATTAATGTCACAAAAATCAAAAAAATTCAATTTAAAGTTTACATTTTTCTACAAAAAAAACTTCCAAATTTTATTTTTAAGGAAAAAAATTTTTCTTTCGAGTTTTCCAAGGTTTTTTTTTTGTGTCCGTATCTCAAAAGTTTACACGGATTAATTTATACCCCTTTAGATATTTTAGATAATGTTATCGAATATCAGTACATATTGACTAAAAAAAAAAGTGTTGCGTATTACGAAAATTTTTAGCACAAGGCATATCTAAATCCTGGATCCGCCCCTAAACCCATGAGGTTGGATATCTCACATCGAGGGAGTTAAGTTGATTTAATATATTTATAAGGATTCCACCAACCATCTTAGTAATAATGCATTGTGCTTTTGGGCTTAAATGAGGATAACGAGCCCAAGAGTGTGCAACTTACCTTTAGACCATCCCCATTGGTGTTTTAGTAAGTGGTTACAACCACTTAAATCAAAATTAAAAAAAGGTAAATGAATTAATTTAGATCAAGTGATTGTGATCATGGGTCACTACATGATCCCATGATCACTTACCACAACCACATCTGTACATCATTACCCATGTTTTTTCAACTTTTCATTGGGTATAAATTTACTTGTCTTCTTTTATATTTTTGAACACATATATTTTTCTTAAGAACTAAAATAACTTAAATACTACAAATAACAATAATTCACAAAATATATCAATATTTTTCATTATTCATGCTCTACAAATAGAGATCACTTTTAATATATTTTGTTTTTATTTTACTTATCTTTATTTTGATATGAACTTTTTATAAACAAAAAAAATATGAATATTATATGGAAAACTATTATAAAAAATAATTAATAATATATAATAAACTATGACAAAAAGGTAGAAAAATATATTGTTAAGGGAAGGAAAAAATTAACTTGATCATGAACATAATAAATGAATAAAAATATAATATTTTAATTGATGATCACCTTAAAGGTGATCAATTGATCATCTAATGGGGTTGGTCTTAGGTAAACTGTATTATGATGGTGGTTGGTTGTATTTACCCAACAAGTTAAAAAGTAAAAGGGATATTCTTTTTGTTGATTTAACTAGTTAAATAATTCATTAAACTTAATAATTTATCATTTTTCTTCCTCGATTTACTTTTATTGATATTAATGAAGAGAATAATGGTGTTTATATAGATATTGATGATAGATGTTTGCAATAACTTATTGATATTAAGAATGGACAAATTTGATGTGAATTAGTTGGCGTCAATAACAAATGTCGTGGTATTATACAAATAATGGTTTAAAATGATAAATTATTGGTTGAGGGAAGACATTAGGAGCACGGATTGGCACATTGACAGGTTTAATTGACGTTTCAAATTTATGTAGTGTTGAAATTGGTTATATTAGAAATAAAACAAAAAATTTAGGGTTATACAGGAGAAAAAGTAAGAAAGTCAGGGTTATACCGTAGAATGCTTAAAAATGTAGGGGTATAACGTAGAAATCAGAAAAATTGAGGGGTACACGATAGAATATTCCAAAAGTAAATTACTTGAACAATGGATAACAAATAACAAGGGACTATATGCGTCTATCGCGAAAGTGGTAATTTAACCCCTTAACTATTAGGGATTGTGAAATTAGATACCTTAACTTTCAATTGGAGTAATTGGCCCCCTTTAGTTTACCTTAATGTGAAATTTAATCCTAATCAATTTTTCCGACCAATATCTCGCCGGAATATCAACTTATCACCATAATCTCATCAATATATCATACTGCATACCAATATCTCACTGAACAAATTAAATTAATTTTTCTATGTACGTATAAATACGCGTATGTATACAATATACATTCTCATCCACTGTAAAATAATATAATGATCGTAACCCTATTTGTTCTTCTTCTACAATTATATTCAGCAACTTAAACTTGCTTCATACAATCTCCATGATAATTTCACGAGATCGAGCTTAAATTTTTTGAGGTTGAGTAACTGAAGTTTGTAGAAATGGTAGAAATAGAGAGAGAAGGTGAATAACAACATGATGAAGCTCAATGAATGAAGACAAGTGGACAAATGGTAGTGGCTTATGACTTACTTTATGAGTGATGAGGAGTATGTAATACTCCGTATGTTATTTTGTTTTCAATTAGTATCGTAGACGTAGAATTTTTGTATACGTATAAATACCGTATTAATACTTGCAATTGATTTTCCGGCGAGATATTGGTCGGAAAAATTGATTAGGGTTAAATTTCATATTAAGGTAAATTAAAGGGGGTCAATTACTCCAATTGAAAGTTAAGGTATTTAATTTCACAATTGCTAATAGTTAAGGGGTTAAATTACCACTTTCGCGATTTACCTATAGTTTTGGCTTATGCAATTCAAATAAAACAAAAGTCATTTTTAAATTATAAAATAAAATGGAAAATACAGTATGTTGTTTTCTTTGTTGTGTCATTGTTCTAGAAAACTAATGAAATAATTCTAGTACGACATATCTCTAAACCTACAATGTAATGACATACTCGTATCTAACATGCTTCTCAAACCATATCATTATTTAGTGGCTATAATTACTTTGAAAAGCTTTTACCCAATTTTTATGCCTGGATCACCTTCATACCTCCTTGCCCATATCATGTTGAATTTGTTGCATTTCTTCATCGCTTAGCCTGCAGAAAACCACGTCGGTTAATGGTTAGAATTCGACTATATAGCGAGAGATTATTGCATAACATCAGAGATTAATACAAATTCAAATTCTCCAAGTTCCCAAACAACTAATTTAGGCCAAATTCAACATTTCAAATCAAATATTTGTTCCCAAACGCACCATAATCGTAATTTGACAATAAGAACTCTAGCTAGTTATTACCTGAGAATACAAGAATGTTCCGAGGACCGCAATAACAGCTCCAAGAGCATTGACAGGTCGGACTGGTGTGCGAAAAATAATGATTGAGGAGACGATTACAGATATACGTTTCATTGTATTTCCTATACTAAATGTCAAAGGTGAGATTTCATCCAGTGACATGTATGAGACTTGGTTGTAGAGGTGATACAACATACTTTGGGCAACCAACCACCTGCAATAATAATGACATTTCTTTCGTCAATAAAAATTCTGAAAGGAGACGGGAACACTAAGACCATATGTCAATATATAATTTACCATATGAAGTTGGGACCAACGTCTAAAAGAGCCTTCTCCCATCCCGCAACCCACATCTGGGGACCCTCAACCGCGATAGCAAACGGCGTGAGAATTAAAAGCGATAGAATCGACAAACACGCGTAGTAATTCATTCCACTAACAGCTTTCCCTTTCATGCCTTTCTTTGAAAATATATTGCGGAAAACAAATGCCAAGTTCGATATCATTGCACCCATAAAACCTAAAATGAGAATTTTTTTTTGAAAGTCAGCATAAGATAAACAATGCAAAAATCCTTTAACGATACTGATGCCTAAAGTTGCGAAGGTATCGTGGGCAGTCGATGAGGATTTAGATTAAATTGAAGCGCTCCGTATATAGTTACGACTTCAATGTTGCTATAGACTATCATAAACTACCTCAAAAATGTCAACATCCAACATATAAGTTCGAAACTAGCTAAGTGTCATAAGATCGAGGATGACGTTTTTAACTTTACTTACCAATTATGTTGAAATTTAGTTCAGTTAGAGCCGTAAGTCCACAACCTCCAATAATAGGGATTAGAGATAAGTACACTCCTAGAGAAAAGGATTCGCCCAAGAAAAATCTCGAGACTAACACGCTGAAAGCAGGCTCGGCACTCTTAATAATGTGTGTAAATGAAATTGCAACCTTCGACATGCTAACCGTCGCGGCTACGTGTCCAATTGAATGTGCCAAAGCAACCTACCAAAATTTCAAAGCCAAAACACTACAAGTAAAATTGGGTTCAAAATGACAATTCCAAAAAAAAAATTACTCCCTCCGTTTCAGTGAATTGTTTACAGTTTGACTTTTTTGTGAGGGGAAAAAAGTCAAACGGTAAACAAATGACTGAGACAGAGGGAGTAAAAATTAAAAATAAAATTGGGTTCAAAGATAATCCAAACCATAGATATTGAGACAGTATCTAGAGCAAGTAATATTACTAAATACAGACAAAAATGTACTCCCTTCGTTCCATTGATTTGTTTACAGTTTGACTTTTTTGTGAGGGACATTTGAGGAAAGTGTAAACAAATGACTGAGATAGAAATAATACTTTTATAGGACAATAAATCAGAAATTTATAGGACCAACAAAAAAAAATTCAACTAATCGAAATTTCAAAGACGAATTCAACATCAACTAACAAGCGAATTGATTCACTCCCGGTTTTAAAGACACAAGGCAATGACAATAGCCCATGGAAACAAGGCTAAGGCAAAATCACGTGCCTTATTGACACGAGACCAATTATTTTCAAACACATTTGTATTTAGGCAAAATTATAAAATAAAAAAACTACGGAGTACCTTATAAAATTAACTTTTTGCAAACAACTACCTTATATAATTTTTTTTGCAAATAACTACCTTATAACGTATTTTTTTTATTCATAACGGTACCTTTTTGCCTGAAACTCCAATTTAACCTATGAAAACACCGTTTTGTCGCTCCTTATTTGGCATCCCAACACAATAGAAATGTTTAGCAAAGATAAATTGGGTACTTTAAGCGTAAATTTTAAATAAAATTTGTCGAAAATTTTGAATTTTTAGACCATTTTTAGTTGACTTAGTAGTGATATGCATAAGATTTATCATATTTAGGTAGTGATCTGAATAAAAAAACGCTTTATAAGGTAGTTATTTGGAAAAAAATAAAATTATATAAGGTAGTTGTTTGCAAAAAGTTGATCTTATAAAGTACTCCGTAATTTTTTGTAAATTTGCCTTGTATTTATTCAATTTACTTAAAATCAATAATAATGATTTTAGGATATTAAATTGACTATGAGATAAGTAAGAACATTGTTTCACTGAATGTCATAATTACACATCTAAATGAAAAAGATATTGAAATTATCTAATTGTGTTCCTGTATACTAGTATCTCATCTTAAATACGCATATTAGGTTTCCAAAGGTGTTTTCAAACCAAAAATACACTAGCAACTAAAACTATTGTCCGATATCTTAACGGTCCTTCATGTCAAGAACCATTATCTCAATGTAAGGAATCATAAATAAAATCAATTTAGCTCAAATTTGATTATTCACTCAAATTTGTCTGCTCACTCAAAATTATGAATTTTAGAAGCAATAACAGCTATTTAAATCAACACTTTAATATTTTCACCATCAGAAAACAACTAACATCAAATTACGTACAAATGAGTATACATGAACCGTAAATAAGAGATTTAGAAGCAGGTCACTATTAACAGTTATCAATTCACAAAGTCGAGTAGTTATGATGTGAGACTGTTAGACACAGGGGGAGAGGTAGACGACGAATGATAGGGGCATTTGTACCCCCACCCCTTAAACATCGAAACATTTTTTTGGTTTATAACTAGAAGTTTTGAAATCAAAAAAATATTACTCCGTATAACTTAATAAATTCGTTATGACTTTCCCCATCCTAAAAAAAATTCGTCTCCCTACCCTCTAACATCTGACTGCACAACTAGTTGTATGTACAACAAACAACATACAACAATTCAACATAATAATTTTGCAAACAAAATCACTACATAATATATTCATCATTAAGAAGTACATAAAACAATCAAATCAAATTAGTTAGAGTGCTATAACAAATAAAAAAAAAATCAAATAAATGTTTTCAAATTACTAAAAATTTCGAAACAAAGGACATAAATTACACGTCACAAACAACGTCCCAAATGATTTTAAATTAGTAAATTCCAAAAGCGTGCACCGCAACAAAATAATATAAGAAATAGTCCTTAAAGCTCAAAATAAAAGCAAATAACAACACACTATACAATATGAGATTATGTATTAATGTATGAAACAAACAACATAACTAGGGAGAAATACCCAACGTATAAAGAAAACAATTACACTTTCTCAAATTACAAGAAAATGTCAAAACTAAAGTAAAATACCTACTCAAGATAAACAAATTACATTTGCAACTATTGCAAGCACTAAATAAAAGCAAGCTTTCTATTAAATGGGTAATTACATGGTCAATAAAAGTTAAAACTTATAGGTGTTGTTTGGTTGGCTGGTTGCATTTCTTATTCGACTTTTCATGAATCGAATCACCTCAACGATGTTTAATTCGATTGCTGAATTCACGGGAAGTTGAACTTCCCGAGAAATTTCGTTTCCGACATAATGTAGGAAGTTACTTACCTAGTCCCCCTCTTAGTAAGTGTAACTTCTCAAATGAATTCACTTCCCTAATACCAACTAAACAGCTTTTATCCAATTTCATGTAAAATTAACTTCTCGTGAACTTTATGTTGTCATGTTAAAACCAAACGATCTCGATGTCATAGTTGAGTGAAACTTACAGGAAAAAGAGACTTCCAAAAATGAAGATCGATGGAAGGAGGCTCAACAATTTTAGTAGCCCAAGAGAGCAACATGATCAAAGAACCCATAGCAAGTGACCAAGTAGAGGATAACCAAGGATAAGGGTACGCATTTAAAACTTTCTTGTTATATATATTAAATACCACATTTAAACCCCACCATGTTGCAAAATAAATCCCTATTTTAACTTTATTTGCTGCACCACTTGTGATTTCGGGTGAATGAAATTTATCTTCATCATATGCATCACATTTTATAACTATTTTTCTATCTTTTTGCAATGACAATATGTCATTATTATAACCTAAACACTTAATTACATTTATATTTGATGATAAAAATTCTTTTTTTATCAAAATATTGGATTTGTGAGACGTTATGGGTGAAAAAGTGGCAAATTTTGATGTGTGCAATTGACATTTTTGCCTAAAAATATTAGAATTTGTGAAACAAATTGTGGGTTGTTTCAAATTAGTGATCATCGTAACTTTACACTATGAAAGATCAAAACTTTTTACTGTTATAAAAATAAATTTAGTTGTTGAGAAAAAAGAAAAAGTGTATCAATTTGATTAAAAATAATCTTAATACGTAGTGAAAAGTTGAAAAAAAAAGAAGTTTAAGATGAATATGATAGTATAATTTATCAAAAGATAATTAAAGAATTTTATTCCTTTTTTTTTATTCATATACAATATTTGATATAATTGATATTCTTGTAGGATGAATGGATCAAAACTAGGGTAAAACATAAACACAAGTTTGATGGCTAAAATTAGGTTTTAAAAAAAGTATCATTATAGTAAATGGTGAAGAGAGAAATAAGGGGTTGATTTGTTTGTGTTTGAGATCCGAAGAAGAAATTAAGAGTCTACTTAAGTTTAATATTTCGGGATTAGGAATTAGGAAGAGTATGATGTTTATGATTTCAAAAAAAGAGTATGTGATGTTGGACCAAACAAAGAATAGATAGACATAAAATAGAATTTTTTACTAAAATGGGGCTCGATTTAAAAGTAATTACGAAATTAAGGCCCATTTCAAACTATTTACAATCCGTGGGTCCACGTCAACAAGTCCTGTGTTTTTTTTAAAAAAAAAAGGACATAACGCTGTCCCAGAGTGCGTTATATGCGTCTCCAACATAAAAATTACAGAAAATTTGTACCCTAAGTAGACGCACTCCCGGAGTGCGTGGTAGTGACTTAAATTTCACACCAGCAACCTCCCCCTTATTCGTAACCCTCATTCAAAAAAAAAAAAGAAAAAAAAAAAAAGAAAAAACCCCAAATTGAAAGATGAAAACCTACCTCAAAAACCTCAAAATTTCACTTTAATTTCACTCAAAATCACTCTTATATCTCATTTGAAGGTATTTTATTGTATTTATTTCACACAAGGCAAGCTCACCTAGTCGATTACGAAGAAATGGTTGAGTCAAACCCGAGTCCGCCTCGCTACCGTTTTCGACAAACACAGCAACGCCGTCAAATTGGCCAATCACAAGAAGAAGAAGAGCAGCCTGAGTCATCACGAAGGAGGATTGGAAAAAGTAGACGACAAAACTAGAGTTAATAATTTATGTAATGGACGTTATTGTTTTATAATCGACATTTATGTAATTGATATTTAAGCTAAGTTATGTATGTTGTCGTTGGTGTTATATGTATGTTGTCGTTGGTGTTATTGTTGTCATCGCTGTTGGTTTTTGCTGCTTGTTAGAGGGGGGTTTGGGCTGCTGCGTTTTGGTGGTCGTGGTCAGCTTGCACGCAATCCGGGACTGCGTTATGGCAGCTTGCATGCTACTACAGTACAACTTTACGCATATAACGCACTCCGGGACAGCGTGATGTCCTTTTTTTAAAAAAAACACGGGACTTGCTGACGTGGACCCACGGATTGTAAATAGTTTGAAATGGGCCTTATTTTCGTAATTACTTTTAAATCGAACTCCATTTTAGTAAAAAATTCCATAAAATAAGATGGAACTAGTCTCTCAAATGTGCTCGAAAAAAATTAATTAAATAAAGTTCATATTTTTTTTTCTTTGCAAATTAAGATTATATGTTTTTTTTACACCTTATCAATAAGATATATACTAATAATATATGTAATGGAAATTTAATTTCATGTAAAAAGGATAACTAGGAAGACATGAGAAAAAAATACAACGATGAGGTATGCGATCTGAAGACATTTGAAATTTGGATTGGTTATGGAAAACAAAATGATACTTGCTCCATTCCACTAAATTCTCAAAAGCACCTTCTCTCTCTAAAAACACCCAAAACAAACCATAATTTTTATCACAGCTGCCACCCTCCTCTTCCATCACCTTCTTCATCCTCAGTCACCACCGGGGATGTGGCCGTCCTTGACTCGTCTCTAGTGGGTTGACTCTAAAAACTCCAAAACGCACTTCTTTTAAGTTTGGGCTTGCATGCAACTACCCAAATCACCGTTTCTGTCCCCACCGCTTTGATATTGGTTCACCGCTTTGGTCTCACCCCACATATTGTTGCCTCTAAGTTATAAACCCAACAATGAAAAGGTCCTCAAATTGACAAACCAAAAAAAAAAAAAAAGTTCCTAAAAGAAACACCAATGATTAAAAAAAAAATTAAAAGCAAATTCTAATGGAGAAGAAAAAGTTTTAAGATGCTGCCATATGTCGGGAAGACCATTTGATGAGTTCTTCTTTTCGTACTTATCAAGACCCATGTTTTTTGTGTACTAGTTGTTGGACTGCGCGCGGTGCGCGCAGTCCCCCAATGTGGATCGATTTGTTTGGTGTTATGCGGTCGATGTAATCCTTGAACGGATTTCATTTTTTATGTGTCAATTGCCTTTATGTATCAATAATTCGTTTCATTCATTTCGATTGCTCAACTGCATTATTGCTTTTTAGACATTTAGGCCTTATAAATTTCGTCTAAACTTATTTATCTTAATCATACTCTCTCTATCTCAGTTACTTGTTTGCACTTCTCTTAAATTTTTCTCATGAAAAAGTCAATGTGTGTGGATACCCGTATCCGTACCTCCCACCAAAAACCCAGTGATGTAACCATGGACTTTTACATGCATGCTTTACGTTAACTTAGACGGTACTAACTGTGTCGAATTCGAGTTAAGTTGTTTTAAATGCAAAATGAGGTTTTTATGGGTCGTCACGCTTAGGTAAGTGTCCTTAGGCCCAATTCGATTACCTAATCAGTATGCGCTTCCTCTTTACAATTCACAATTAGCATCTAATTGACCCTTTTACATTAACAAGGCCCAATTCGATTACCTAAATTCCTTACATTTAGGTTCGGTAGCTAAAGCCGCTATTTAGCATCCTCAAACACAAAATACGGCCTCGCGGGCCTTCCTATTACAAAATATACAAGCAAATGCACCCGACTTGCATTTTCGGGTCCCGGGCCCAAATTGAGCCCAATGGCATTCTTGGCCCGCTTCCCAAGGCCCAATAACTCACCCACATAACTTCTAGAAGATCATACATGGTCTACTTGGAGTACAAGCAAGGAGATAGCAAAGGATATTGCCGAGATATTACAAATCGGATTAAGGAAATACGAAATCTGGAGACTTTGCCCGCAGGAGGAGCCGCAAGATGTCATGCGACCCTAGGAATCGCATGGTCTATTGCGATTTCAAGGGGTAATCGACACCCACCTTGCGATTTGCTCAGGGGGCATTTCTCCCATGATTTCCTAATTTCTCTCGGCTATTCTTCTATATATACAACCCCTTTGCACGACCCTTTCACCCAAGTTTTTCATAGGTTTTCCACACAAGAAAAACACAACTTCTCAAGCCTGGTTTCACACCATTAAGCACCCACACATGGGTTTTACACACACACACACACACATACACACAAATACATCCACAAAAGCCTCACGCACACACACTTGAATTCTTCACACATCTCGTGTTGAATTCTTATCTTTAGAAGCGAAGCGCTGCCGGTTTTCTAGCTTGAGACAGGTAGTTCTTAATCCTAACTTGGATTAAGGTTCTTTTACTTCTTTAGACTCAAAGGGTCTACATTCTAGTACCCACCCGACTTTGGTACGCAAGTCTGCTTTGCATAAGGCAGCCATGCACCTCGAGTACACACCCTATTCGTAACAACCTTCCAAAGTCGCATAAGCAACTGACCCCCCTTAAAATAAACCAATGGACTTTATTTTAAGTTTATGCATCTAGCAAATCCTCATCTTGCATTTTAATTGACTTTAACAATGAATTCGACACTAGCATAACTGTTTTCGTTAACAAAGTTTAAGCATGCTTAACTGAGGGTTTTAAACAATCTCTTTTGCATATGCATTCATACATCTTTTACAACTTAAATCGCGCTTGTACGTAGCGAATTACTTAAGCTCACACATCTTTACATTGTTCTCAAGCTTAGTAGAGGCTATCTTTGATAGGCTTTTCCAAAAGGTTTTTCATAAAACATTATTTGAACTAATCTTTAGAAGAGTACCCTCACCCGAATCCGAATCTGGTTTCACAATAACCTTAGACGGATAGGTGTCGACGTGCCTTGAACTCTAAGACGTGTCTTTGAGCTAGAGACACGAAGGTGGTAACTAAATTTCCCTCATAATTTAGTGGCGACTCTAAAGCAATTTTAAAAGATTCTTCTAACTTAATCTTTTTTAACTTTTGACGCCCTTAAGCAAAACGTCGAGTGGTCCCTTAAACCCCGGTACCCACAATTGGCGACTCCGCTGGGGATAAGTTTTATTTTTTAAAATTAAAACTAGCATTTTCTTTTAAAAATAAAAAGGTGAGACTCGAACACTTGAGAACAATCTTCATATACGAGCTAAGCATACTCATTAGAGTCGAATCCAGTGGATTTAAAATCACAAACACCCCCGAGAGGTGGTTCTAATACGCAGGCTTGTCCATTCGATAAAGCACGTACAAGACTAAATTTCCTCTCACCCCTCCACGGCTTGCCGTAGCGAACTAGTTTGACCGCCCTAGGGCTTCCCTTGTATCCTACACGTTTTACCGTGTAGGCAAAGGACTTAAAGCACCTGCCAAAGTGTAATCAAACTAGTTGGAGGCGTACGAGACTTGACCAAACGACCAAGAGTCATACGTACACATGCGAGGCTATACACTACGACCTTTTTCAAAAATGCATCTGCATTGCATATCTTCGAAAACTCGCTTAAAATTTTCAAGATATAAATGAACCTAACAACTAACATCTAACATTTTACAAACAAAACTCTCGCGAATTTTTGAAATAAACATTTTTCAAAATTTCCTTTTTGCAAAACGAGCAAACCCGTGCCAAGGTTCTAAACTGCGGCTCGCGGACTTCACTCTTTGGGTCACGCAACCCAAATGTCTTTTAACATCTTCGACTTGACTAGCTTGAGTCGAATCCTTTCCATACATTCAACTTTAACCCACGACAACACACCGTCACTTGGGCTAAATGGATGCAAGACAAAACAAAACTTTTTAACATCGAGGCGAGTTGCGTGCACGCAACCTCGTCTCAAAAGTCTCCCTAGCTTGGAACTTTTCAAAAAACATCATCTTACAAAACAAGCAAAAATCCGAGCAAGGTTCAAAACCCCAGCTCGTGGGCTTTTCTTCTCTGGACCACACGACCCAATCCACTCTTAACATCGTCGACTTGACTCGCTAGCCGCTCTCAAGTCAAGTCCCTTTTTTTCACGCATCCAAGCTTGAACCCTTAACAACAAACCGTTAACATGGGCTCAATGGATGTACAACAAAGACATTCTAGCATCGAGACGAAATGTGCGCACGCATTTCCCGTCTCCAAAAGTATCCTAGCAAAATGCTTCTTCTCTCCAAATCATCCAAACAAAACCCTTTTGACAAGGTAGCACCACCCTTGCATTTCTGAAATAATCTCTTTTCAAAGGTTCACCCTTTTGCACAAGCATAGCAAGAACATTTCCGTCGATTTTTGAAATAATCACTTTTGTAAAATCTCACGTCAAACCAAATAGTCTTGCGCTATTTCGGCTTGACTCTTGAAGCATTTTTTTAAAGTCGCCCGGGAATAATCACCACATTCCCTAAGCCTTTAAAAATGTAAATGGATTAAATAACCCACGGTTATCCTAACCCATTTGTCGCACGCTTTTTTACAAAGCATAACCCAAGAATTAGAACACATTCTTGGTGAGTCTTTCAAAGCAAACCCGCGGCCTATGGCCTTTTCAAACCTTTCAAAGCAAACTCTTTTTCAAAATTCATTGGGCCAAACGACTCATTGTCAAACCGGCCCAACAAGTAGCATCCTTCTCCAAACCCAAAGAATGGCCAAGCCCAGCTTGTGGACTCAAACATCGGATCAAATGGCTCGAAACCACCTTGATCCAATTCTTCTTTGACAAAATCCAAGTGGACGTGCAAACTCGTCCTCATCGCATTTTGACATCTTTGACTCAAATAGCTTAACGCCATTTCGAGCATCCACCGCAATCCAACAATAGGATCTTAACGACACACCGTTAACACGAACCTATTAGATTCTATCACAAAACATCATTTACATCGAGCCGGAAATG
Organism: Dianthus caryophyllus; assembly: GCA_023091065.1. Classification (NCBI taxonomy): domain Eukaryota; kingdom Viridiplantae; phylum Streptophyta; class Magnoliopsida; order Caryophyllales; family Caryophyllaceae; genus Dianthus; species Dianthus caryophyllus. The sequence goes on from CM041519.1 coordinate 11,481,860, forward strand.
TTCTAAAACGTTTCTAGCTCAAAATTCTTGCCAAGCATCCTCGTCAACACACGACAAGCGGCTTTCACCACGCTCTCACTACATTTTGAAATAACATTTTCCAAAATGCTTTTCCCCAAACCAATTGATCCACACTTATTTTGGTTTGACTTACACAAACACTATTTTCGAAACATCCAAAAATAACCAAAACATTCTTGCGACACTTCGAAATCACAAATGGGCTACATGACTCGCGGTCATCACAACCCATCTATCGCAAAATTCTTTTCAAACCCGAGAATGTCAACCCATTCTCGACGACTTTCACAAAAACAAATCGAACGGCTCGCGGCCTTTTCCTTTTTACACCCCTTTCGAAATAAGTGTTTTTCAAAAGTTTTCACCGGCCCAAATCCTTCTAGGATCAAGCATCCCTCTTTTTGCAAAAGCACAAAACCCGAGAATGTGCAAACTTAATCCCGTAGACTTTTGATATTGGACCAAGTGGCTCATACTCGCTTCGGTTTAACTCTTCCTTAAGCAAATGCATGAAAACGAACACAACCGTTTTCATCGCATTTTCAAAGCACCCTCGATTCGAGTAGCTCATCACTACCTTGGATCGACTTTCGTTCTGCATCACAACCCAACGACAAGGCCATAGCGACAAACCGTTAGCATGGGCTTATTGGGTTCAATCTTAAGGCATCTCTTGCACAGAGTCGAAATGTGACAATGCATTTCAACTCGAAACACCCTATCACTTTTATCAAAATAAAATCGTTACAAAGACAAGACGAATCTAAGTACGCGTGAATTGACTCTCGACACAAAGGCATAAACGTGCACCCACGACACGCGCGTCACAAAGCAAACGACAAGGCGCACACTCAAGCACCATCGACGATCTCGCGGATCTCAACAAGCAACTCGAGTCTTTTCAATACAGGTCTAGCCTCAAGCAACGAGTCAAACTCCGTCAGTCTAGGACAATCGAGTATTCAACGTACGACATTTTAACAAATCGATAAAGGAATAAGTTTGCCAACAACTCAGCTTCCTTTTACCCACTTTCTCATGCAAAAACATTTTGCACCAACATACATTGCATCCTAGGAGTAATTATCCGAAGGAGGTCTAAGCCGGGTACAAAGGTCCAAGACAACATCAACACAAGCCACGAAAACAAGAAGGCTTTCGGCGACTAAACACCTAAGGTCCGGTAGTCAGCTTGTAGTCTACTACTCCACTGCTTTTGGAGGAGGATCTATTAATTTGAAGCTCCACAGTGGTCATGAATTTGATCGCGACCAAAAGTACGAGTATTCCTAGATCGCCCTCCGCGTACTCGATCGCGTGCCTAATAAGCAAACGACCTTGTAGGAGGAGTTCGGCGTGATAGACATACGATCACATGCAACCTTCCCACCACAAGGTCTAGCAAAGTCAAAACTCAAGCCCAAGCCACAAAGGGCGTGCGTATTCTCAAACACAGACGAGAATAAAAACAAAAGCAAAGGCAAAATTAAAAAGAAAAAAAAAAAAAAAAAAAAGAGCAAAAGCAAAAAAGAGAAAAAGCAAAAACAAAGACAAAGAAGCAAAGCAAAAGCAAGAAGCATCAAAGCCCACAAACAAGTGGCAAAGTCTTTGACTCGAAGACTCAACAGAAGCAACAAACAAGCGGCCAAGATCAACTAAGGAGAACCTACCCTTAGAATGAAATGTATCGAGGTCAAACGCATAAACACACTTAATGGACCGGCGGGTCCTTAAACACGTACCTTTCCACAAAACGCACCTTGTGGACCTGCGGGTCCTTAAACACGCACCTTACTACAAAACACATCTCGCGGACCGGCAGGTCCTTAAACATGCACCTTTTACAAACACATTCTATGGGCCGGCATGCCCATAAACGTGCACCTCAACACTCATATACAAAAGCGAACACATTTCACAAACACAATTCACGGACCGGCACGTCCTTAAACATGCGCCTTGAAACTACGCTAGGTTTGATTCCACAAACGTGCATACGTAGGCCGCTCTCATGAGCCCAACCAAATTTCACAAAAGCATTCATATGTCTAAAGCTTCCAAAGCCAAGGACATCCTCACAAAAATTCACAAAAATCAAAGGCAAATAAAAATATGTGAATATATTAACAATGAGTTTAAAGTGGTGAAAAATTGAAAATAAAAATATATGTTTATGTATAAAGGCCACGACATCCCTTTGTTTTTGTTAAATTTTTACTTGTAATTTTTGTAAATAATATGTTATGTTAAGTTATGTTAAAATGGTTGTTATTATGTTAGTAAAATTGATTTAGGAAAATAAATCATAAATAGTTAAATGTGCAAATTATGTTCTTGATAAATGTATGGTGTTCTTCATGTGTTCTTAGTATTCTTGAGTATGTTCATGTGTTCGTGAAATGTTAGTTCACTTTGATTCTTAATGTTTTCATCTTTGTTGTTATTTATTGTTTTAATTCACTAGTAAGTAATTATAATACTAAATATATAATTTAAACAATCTAAATCTTTAGGAAATTAAAGTTAGAAATTTAAAGTGTGTCAAAACACTATTCATACTTAAAACTTTTATTGAAAATTTACAACTTTGTTTAAATCATTTTAGTTTAGTTAAAATAATTAGAATAATTAGAATATAAAAACTTTAAGTTAAAAACCGATAAAAATCGAAAAACAAAACTTAACCACCATCTTAGAAAGCCCCACGACATTTAGGAGTATTTTAGGGTTAAATTTATTTTTATCACTTTTAGTTTATCGTTATTAAAATAATTTAATTAGTTAGTTAATAAGTTAGAATAAAAAAATTAAAAGAAATAAATGAATTATAAATTATATATACTCCACACGGCATTTTTAATAAAAATGGGTCTAATTTGGTCAAAATGAAATTTTCACTAAGTCACTAAAGTTAAATAGTTAATAGAATTGAACTTTTGTATAAATTAAAATCGTTATAAAATAAATATGATAAACTGATTAAATTTTGTTAGCGATGTAAAAATTAATGAAATCGTGTGTGTAACACCCCGACTTTTTCTAATATTAATTGTTCGTCTCAATAATACTTGTAATTCATTTCTCTTGATTTTCTCATTTTTAGCTCGAGAAAATCAATTCACTTGTCGCGTTAATTAAGCTACCCTGTAGTCAGAACTTAAAAAACAGAGTAATTAGCTTAAAAACGGTGTAATTTCTTCATACGAACTCCGATTCAGGTGTGTGGATACCCATATCCGTACCCTCCCAAACAAAACCCTGTGATGTATCACGGACTTTTATTACGCATGTTTAACGTTGACTTATACGGTTCTAACTAATGTCGAATTCATTTTGAGTCGTTTTAAATGTTAAAATGTTTAGGTCGCTTCACATCACACTTAAATAAACGTTCATTTTGTCCATTTGGAGTCTAGCTAGGTCCTTGTCCTGCTTCATTTGGCATGAGCTTCGCATTTGCACTACAATTGGTCCTTTTACATTAACAAGGCCTGATTCAGCATTCCTAAATTCCTAAATTTAGGCCCGGTAGCTAAAACCGCTATTTAGCCTCCTCTTACACAAAATACGGCTTCACGTCTTACCTTATTTCACAAAAACTATGCAAATACACCCTTTTCATTTTTCCGGGTCTCGGGCCCGAAACCGAGCCTAAACCCAGCCTTTGGCCCGCACTCCAAAGCCCTAAGCATCACAAAATATCTCAGAAATATCCTAGAGGTTTTCTTGAACTACACGTTCGAGATTATCACGAAATCTTTCCAAGATATAATTCAACCGAAACTAGGAAACTACACAAAAAACCCAACCTTCGAACCGCATAAGCTTATGCGGTTTGGTGGGGCAACCGCATAAGCCTATGCGGTTTGTCCAGGCAACCGCATAAGGCTATGCGGTTCCTAGGCCTGTTTTTATCCCCGATTTCCTAATTTCTCCGAGGTTTTTAGTATATATACAGCCCTATACCTCGACCTCAAAACACACTTTTCAGATCACAATTCACAACCAGAATACATCTCTTATACCACAAATTCTCTCATCTTACACTTCTGCATTCACAAAGCCTCAAGCACTCAAATCCTTGAGTTCAACACACCATCCCGTGTTGAATTCACCCTCCTTTTTAGTTCAAGAAGCGAAGCTCTGCCCAGATCTGAAGCGTCAGGACAAGGTAGGTACCGATCCACTTGGATCAAAGCTTTTTCTTATTTTCTTATGGACTAACAAAGGGGACTACACTCTAGCGCCCCCCCCCGGCTTTGGCACCCAGCGCGCTTGCCTTCCAAGTGTTCTATTTACTTCGGGTACACTCCATATCCGATGACACGCCAAAGTCGCATAAGAATCGACCTTATAAAATAAACCAATGGACAATTGAACTTTATTTTATTTGCATGCATCTTGCACCTTCTTATTTTGCATTTAAATCAACTTAAACAATGAATTCGACCTTTAATCAACTGCTTTTCGTTAACAAGTTAAACATGCTAAACTGAGGGTTTTAATCAATCTTTTTGCATCTCCATCTGCATTCTTTTACAAACTTATCGCACTTGTACGTAGCGATAACATTAGCTCAAATATCATCTTACAAGGATTGTTCTAGGTCAGTAGAGGCTATTTTTACATAGGCTTTTCTAAAAGGTTTTCATAAATCATTATTTGAATTAACTCTTTTTCTAAAGTACCCTCACCCCGAATCCAATCTGGTTTCACAAGCCTTAGATCTAGGGGTGTCGGCGTGCTCCGAAATCTAGGACATGTTTTTAACTTAGAACATGGTAGCAGGTTCCTATTTTCCGCGATAAATAGGTGGCGACTCCATAACAGTTCTTAAAGGTTTTTCCAACTTAATCTTTTTTAACTTTAAAATCCGCCCTTAAGCAAGACACCGAGTTGGGTCCCTCGACGCGGTTCCCGGGTTCCAAAGGTTGGTCGAGAAGAACTACCTACAACCGATCGGGCCTACTAGCGAGCCGCCCGAAGACAAGAAGCCTAAATTTTGGAACCCCAATGCCTTCTGTGCATACCACCGAGGCAAGGGGCATGACACCGAGAACTGTTTTAGGCTCAAGAACGCCATCCAAGATCTAATCGATCAAGGAAAGCTCAGCAAACCATCTCAACCCACCAAGCCTTCAAACAACGAAAACCCGCTTGGAAACCATGCGATCTTCGTGGGGTCAATCCCTATACTAGACTGTTCCTACCTAATCACACCCTCCGACGACCAAGTCAACGCAGTCTACTGGTCTGAGGACGAAGACGACGAATACTGGCTACCTACTGACGAAGTGATAAGTCACATCAATCAACTCGCAAAAGACATCGATCACCTAAAAGATCTGCATCGCATCGCAGTCGCACGTTTGGAACACCGCGTCCAAAAAGAACTTAGCAACCCAGTCTCGCTCGACACCCTCGAAGCTTTTCGTCAGAAAGACAACGAAGGCTTCGTCAAACATCTTATACAGTGGAGGAAATTACTTTCCCGAGTACCGGATCACCCACACGAAGATGAACTCATATCCACTTTCCTCTTCAGCCTACGACCTGCCTGGCGATACTACTTTCACTTCTGCCACGCTCAGAACTTTGAACATCTCATCGAAATTGGCACTCGCATCGAAAAAGATCTCACATCTAGCTATGAGGATCCCACCTACCGAAGTACCCTTCGAGGACACACTCTTAAAGGGCGAAGAATACACAACTCGCATGGCTCCGCAAGGAACTTTGACAAACTCTATATGCCCTACGCTGTGGCATTACAAAAACTAATCGAAAAGGACTACCTCACACCCATCGGACCTATTAACGAGCCACCCATGAATAAGAAATCAAAATCATGGGATCCCAACGCCTTCTGTGCATACCACCGGGGCATGGGACATAGCACTGAGATTTGTCTCAAACTCAAACATGCCATTCAAGATCTTATCGATCAAGGAAGGATCAAGAAACCTCGGAGGAAAACCACACCTTCCTCCAAAGAACGACGCATTTACATCACAACTCAAGCAACTCAAGCAACTCAAGCAACTCAAGCAAATTTCTCAGCCCAAATGCACGTAAGACGATGAAGAAGAAGAAGAAGAACTTCTTTTAGATTCTAATGCTCTTAGTGTCGGGTCATCTGTCGACCCATCTATCTTAGACTCTAGCTTTAGTTTAGATTTTCTATTTACGGAGGCTAGCTCCAAGCAATTTTCTGATTCGTCGAATAATTCTCTTCAAAATAATGAAATGAATAAATTTGCTTACGTCTTGTCTCAAAATAACAAAATACAAACAAACAAAAATCAACAAGCAACAAACAACACACAAAATACAAAAGACACTGACTCATGCGAAAATGAACAAACGAGTTAATCATTAAACAAATACATTGCAAACCTTGTACACCCAAAAACACAAGACCCAATCATCGAGGAAACCATAACCATAAACGTGGGAACCCCCGAAGAACCAAGGGAAATACAACTAGGAGCCTCACTAGACGAACACGAGCGCACCCAATTTACACAACTCCTAAGCGAATTCAAGGACGTATTCGCTTGGTCATACAAAGACATGCCCGGCATCGAACGAAGCATCGCCGAGCACCGCATCCCCATCAAACCCTAAGCATAAACCCATCAAGCAAAAGTTAAGAAGACTACGTCCCGAATGGTCCCTTATGGTCAAGGAAGAAATCGAAAAACAACTACAAGCCGGTTTCATCCAAGTCATCGAGTATCCTGAATGGGTCTCAAATATGGTCCCAGTCCTGAAAAAGAATGGCAAAATTCGAGTATGCGTTGACTTTCGCGACTTGAACAAAGCTAGTCCTAAAGATGACTTTCCATCACCCCATGTGGACGTCCTAGTCGACAACACCGCCGACCACGCCCTCCTATCCTTCATGGACGGCTACGCAGGCTATAACCAAATCAAAATGTCACTCGAAGACATGGCAAAGACGGCCTTCATTACACCGCGGGACATATCACATACGCTTATGCCCTTCGCCTAATCAATGCGCAAAGAACATACCAACGCACCGCTACAACCCTTTTACACGACATGATGCACAAAGAAGTCGAAGTTTACGTCGACGATATGATCGTAAAGTCAAAGGAGAGAAGTGGTCACATCACTAACCTCCGCAAGTTCTTCATTCGCCTACGACAATACAAAATGCGCCTCAACCCCCAAAAATGTACTTTTGGAGTTAAATCCGGTAAACTACTAGGACACGTAGTAAGCCAAAGAGGCATCGAGGTCGACCCCTCGAAAGTCAAAGCAATCCTTGAAATGCGACCCCCGGAGAACCTCGACGAAATTCGAAGTTTCTTGGGCCAAATCCAATACATCTCGCTTCATTAGCAAACTCACCATGATATGTGAACCGCCAAGAAACTCAAGAAAACCGACCACGTTGAATGGGACGAAGAATGTCAAAAGCATTTGACAAGGTCAAAGAATTACTAACTAACCCACTGTTGCGCGATCACCCCAAGCGGATCTACCGCTATCGCTATACCTTCCGACAACATCTACCGGCATGGGCGCCATGCTCGCTCAAGAAATAAACGGTGAATAACACGCAATCTACTACATAAGCAAGAAATTTCTCGACACGAACTCGATATTCACCCGTCGAGAAGAGTTGTCTAGCCTTAGTGTGGTCATCCAAGAAACTCCGTCATTATATGCTAGCACACCAAACGAAGGTCTATTCCAAATGGACCTCAGTAAAGTACCTCTTCGAGAAGCTTCGTGCTTAACGGACGAATGGCCGATGGACATTGCTCCTAGCCGAATTCGATCTTAAGCACGCACTCTCAAAGCAATCAAGGGACGAGCGGTCTCCGATTTCCTGGCCGAAACGCAATCAACGAAGAACCAATCATCGACACAACATCCCTTCCGCACGATGGGATCTACAACATCAACCAAGAACAATGGGAGTTATACTTGATGGCTCCTCCAACTATCGAGGATGTGGAGTAGAATACTTCTCATATCCCGAATGGCGAACACACACCTTTATCAATCAAATCGACTTTGACGTTACAAACAACGCCGCGGAATACGAAGCATGCTTGCACGGTCTCTGCAAGCGCTTGTACTCAACGCCCGCAATATAAGAGTCTATGGGGACTCCTCCTCATAATCAACCAAGTATCCTGAGCATGGAAGATACTTAATGAAAACCTGGCACTATACCAAAGCAAAATACAAGAGCTCATAAACGAATTCTATCACGTAGAATTCATACACCTCCCACACGAAGAAAACCACCGCCGACGCTGTTATCCAAACTCGCGTCACTAATCAACATACCCCCGGGGATGGAAACGCTCCCCATTGTCGTGGAACGACGGAACGAACCCGCCTACATCTGTGACATTGAAACCGAAGAAGAGCAAACCGACCCTTGGTACCAAGCAATCATCAACTACAAAACAAACGGTGAATACCCACCAAACATTGACAAACGAGCCAAACGCGCCCTACGCCTGTTATCATCACAGTTCGTGATGGAAATGGGCAAACTACTCAAAAAGACACCCCAAGGCACACTACTCTTATGTGTCGATCACAAAAAGGGACACGAGATCATGTCCCAAGTACACGATGGGGAGGAGGGACCACACATGAACGCATACGAGCCATGTGCAAACAAATCATAAGGCTAGGATGGTATCGACAACCATGGAAGCCGATCACAGGCGCAAAATATGTCAAACATTGCCACAATTGTCAAATCTTTGCAAACGTACAACACATACCTCCTTCACCACTATACAGTTTAACCTCGCCATGGCCTTTCTCCACATGGGGAATTGACGTCATTGGCAAAGTACAACCCGTGGGAGTAGGAGGACACTACTTCATCCTCGTGGCCATCGACTATTTCACCAAATGGGTCGAAGCCGCATCATACCGTACGCTAGGCACGAAAGAAGTTGCGAAATTCATACAACACAACATCATTTGTCGCTACGGCATACCCCACGAATTCATCAGCGACCAAGGCACACACTTCCAAGGAGAAGTCGAACCACTCCTCCTCAAATACAAGATACAACGACACAAATCATCACCCTACCGACCACAAACTAACGGCGCGGTCGGCCGAGGCAAAGAACAAACCGTCGTATCAATCCTCAAAAAGATGATCGACACCTGCCACGACTGGCCCAACAAAATCCCATTTGCATTATGGGGATACCGCACAACCATCCGCACACCCACGGGCATGACACCCTATTTCCTAACCTACGGGATGGAAGCCGTTCAACTCAGAAATCGAGATGCAATCCCTTCAATTCTCATGGAAGCGGACATTCCCGAGGCCGAATTCGCACGCGAACGATACGAACAAGTCATCCTCTTAGGCGAAAGGCGGTTACATTCACTAAGTAATGCACAGATGTATCAATCTCGCCTACAACGCGCCTACAACAAACGGGTCAAGCCACGAAACATCAAAGTGGGTGACCTAGTACTCAAATCAGTCCGAGCACCATTACCAGTCGACCCAAGAGGAAAATTCAAACCCAATTGGGCCGGACCGTACTTGGTCAAGGAAATCCTTCCCGGAGGAGCCGTGAAACTAACTGACCTTGACGGTCAGGACTTCCGATTACCAACAAATCTTGATCAACTCAAGAAATACTACCCCTAAAACACAAACACTTTTACAATGTATTTCAAAAACAAAACTCACTCTCGCATGAGTGAACTACGCTCGGTTTGATTCCACGCACTATGGATACGTAGGCAGCTTTGCAAAAGGCTCAACCGAATCACACGAACTACGCCGGTTTGATTCCGTGAAACGCGGATACGTAGGCAGCTTGTCAAAAGCACAACCGAACTTCCTAGCACGCATTCCCAAAGCTTAAAAAGGTCAAGGGCATTGCACTCACAAAAAGACACGCTCAAAGCTTAAAAAGGTCAAGAGCACAGTCAACACAAAACAAAACAACAATCCAAGTCCAAAGCTTAAAAAGGTCGAGGATTTAAAAACAAATACGAATGTTCGAAGCTTAAAAAGGTCGAGAACATTTTAAAACAAAAGAAAGCAACGAGACAAGACAAAAGCAAATTAGTTCTATTTTATTAATTTATTTAGAATTTTTCGCAATTTAGAAATGAGCTAGGAACAAGCCTCCTTAGCCCTTTATTCAAATCTAAAACATGCATTAAAATAAAGGAATTTTTCTAAATTAAACAAAGCAAACTACTCAAGTCATTTTCTGACGCTTCGGGTTGACCTCTTCATCTTCAAGAGGCCGATCCGCCACAACTTTCGACCTAAGGACGGGAGTAGATCTCTCAAAACCTGGGGGCTCGATCGGATCCTCATCCTGCTCAACTGGGGGCTCCTCGATCCTTGACCCTAGACGATCTTTAACGGTCACCTTCGGTCCAAGCCTTTCCCGCTACGGCCTCAAGTAGAAACACTTGCACCAACAAAGACAAAGATCACCATAGTCCCTCCTTTCGCAAGACCGCCTCATACGCCAAGCGAGGCCTTGGCCCATTCTTTTCCCTCCTCCTTTGATTCTCACGCTCCTTAGGATCATTGGAACTGCACCACCGCATAGAAGTCCGTGAACACCGGCTAGACTCTATATGCTCCGAATGCCCAAGTAACACGGTCCGACCATCCTCGGATCCAAGCATCAATCGCTTGGTTGTTTAGGACAACAACCCTCCAACCTCGAGTATCCCGCCGGGTATGGTTTGAGCAAGCCCGATTTGCCTCTTCTGCCGAAGAGGATGAATCCACACTCCTCGCTCAAACCCGCACAACATCAACCCACGAGACGATTCGCACAGACTAGGCAGAATCGCCGCAATACCCCACCAAGACACGCACCAACGAATGGTGCTCTCTTCACAAACCACCGGTAGTAGTTTAGCGAACGCTCCCGAGGATCGACCCACCATCTTCCGCGGCCGCCCCCGCCGCCAAGACACTTCCAAGGGAAGAGCTCTATACACACTTAGCCTCTCCATGAGCCAAACGTTGAGAATCCTAGCAACCCCCTGCATTTGAGCTCGCACGATTAGCATAACGGTCGCCTAAGCCCGAGATGGTCTCCGCCAGGATCAACGCAGAGGATCATGTTCCTTTCCATCTCTTCGACAACACGAGCATACCTCGCGTTCCCGAACACTCCATCTGGCATGGACCCCGCAAAAGCATAACGATGAACCAAACAAAAAGCAAGGGCCCTCCGCCTAGAACGGTCCGAAATACTAGTATCAGCCTTATTCATATATCGTTGACACAAGAGAAGCATGTTTACCTTGCCTCCCTCAAACAAACCTGCAGCATGAGCGTTTGTCATCCCAAGGAAGTTTCGCAACATCCCGTTGTAACAAAGCTCACTCCTTACGACCACAGGAGTAGTCCGCTTCGACCATCCGGCAATGGCCGAGAACTCCTCCATCAAAGGGCACACCTCTCCCCCGGGAAACCTAAAAACATGCAAGCTAGGATCCCAATAATCTAAGCACGAATCAAGGAAGTCAAGATCGACTTTCATTTGGCGAAAGCCAATAAAAACACCCGCGCCATCATCATACACCGCCTTCTTCATCACGAACTTAAGGAGGAAGTCTACTTCTTCAAAAGAGCGTCAAAATGCTCCTCCATTTTCTTGGATACAAAACTTTTATAAATATACCTAATATGTTTATGAGAGCAAAAGCTTGTATTAAGAGAGAAGAGAAGTAATTGTGAATGAGGATTATAGCACGCACCCCCTCCTTATATACGAAACACCTTACTAATATGGAAACTCAAGATTAAAAGTTGTCGCCAAACCGCATAGCCCTATGCGGTTTGCCCACCAAACCGCATAAGCTTATGCGGTTTGAAGCTCGAACCGCATAAGGCTATGCGGTTCAAGGGCGGTTCTCTCACAACTTTCCTAATTTCGCTTTTCCTAAAACACTACGACCTACATTGGGCTACGACATTCTTTGTTGTTCCCATGCACCTGATACATTTCGCCTTCAAGAACAACGGTCCTTACCACGAGTCAAAATACAAACATTTTCGACATTCATGCAAGCTCATTTCGTGATTCAAAATGAACTTTTCGCAAAACATTTTTACAATCTAAAATAAACATCAATGCATCCCACTCGGGAATCATATCACTTTTTCAAAACAAGCCTACCAAACAGGTTTATCGACGACAATCAAATTCAAGCTACAACGTTCAAGCAACAACAACCAAGTTCACAGATCAAGCTACAACGGCATGTACATAAAGGTTCATACAATCTTTGTTACACAAATTCACTCGGGGTGACGGCGCCGATACTCGTCAAACTCACCCCGACCGAGCTGCCTCACCGGCTCGACACAACCGAGCAAATTCGCCAAAGCCATCCTCCACCTGTTGGCTATCCGCCATAGCTTCTTATGAGCCTCCTTAGCCACCTGTGATACACAACACAAAAACACTTCACATTTCTCTCCATTTTGCCTTAATTTCACTCAAATCAAGTCAAACTTAGGGGGGAAATTTCAAATTAACAACGCCATCTCACTTTGCCTTAATTTCATTCAAATTAAGCCAAACTCGAGGGAGTAACACAAAAACATGCATCTCACTAGTTTGATCATCGCTATACTTCATACCTCGATCAAACTGGGGGCTCACTCACATATACAAGACAAGTACATGCCTTCTTCACCCTGCCCGTCCAGCTGTCCATGCCCGCGTCAGTGGTCACCGGCAAGTACGATGGCAAAGTAAAAGTACGACGCACACCCGACTCGTCGTACTCAACGGTCGTAGGGAAGTCACCAGGCTGCTCCGCCATCTCCGGATCAAATTCCTACAAAACAATTTCAGAATGCACATACACGTCAGGGAAATTTTTCGCAAAAATTACCTTACGCACCTCAAAAGAAGCAAGCATACCTCAATCGGCCCACAAGCAAGCCGAGACTCATGAACCGCCATAGTCTTCCTCAGACACGTAAGACTCACCGACTCTCCTTCCCGCATAATGCCACCCGATCCCGAGCGAAACCCTCGCCAAACAGACCCTCGGCGGATCTCAGCACCATCTGAGCCGCCACCCTACCAAAGACCAAACGCTCTCCAAGGTACCAAACCGGCCCATACGGCGTCGCCAGGTACAAGCGCTGGGTCTCTCGCACTGCAAACCTAGCTCCAATGCCCTCAGGAATATCCCTGTACTGGCCCCACGGAAACGGCACGAACTACAAACAAAGACAAGACAAACACTCATAAATACTGATACAATCATTTTAAGTACACTTTATTTAAAATGGTTCAAGTACAAACCTCATCAAACCGCATTCGGTTCAGACGATCCCGAACCTCGTCATACGACCAGTTAAACGCAAAGACGATTACATCGCACCCCAAGTATCGCATCACGGTACTCCTCACGATCCTCACAAAGACGCTGGGAAGCGAGAAAGGGAAGTGGCTAAGAATCCACGACTGCGCACACAAGAAACAAAAACACGTCATAAAGACAAAGACAACAAAAATGAACAACAAGACAAAAACAAAACCAACACTTACCTCCATCAAGAAGCCAGGCACGACCAAGGATGGGCCTCAACCTCGATCCATGACCCGCTCCTCACGGCACCCATGCAGAACGAATGCACAAACCCAGAGACGGCGTCACCCAGTCAAACGTCCCAATTGCATTCCAGCCAGAGATGCATAAGGACCGACGCCGACGCCTGCTCACCCTTATCGCCAAGTACACTAGGCCACAAACCACCACAACCACATACGAGCATTCTCGCTTGCCGCCCACTCCGAGGGGCCATACTCGGTCTTCCTCAAAATACTCCAAGATATAGCTCGTCTTGAAAGTATAAGGGGCGCCTCACAAATCACCTCCAAACCACCGCCAACCGCGGCGGTCACAACCTCGCCCACAACGGACGGCGCAGAACTCGAAATCCATGTCGCGGTCCCCAAACGGCAGATTATGACCGCGTACTCAGACAAGGTAATGCCGGCCTCAAAGCCGGGCATATGGAATGTCGTCGTGGTGTCCCAATACCTATCCAAGAAGGCCCTGATCAACATCAAGTTCGCCGTCTGCTTCTTCCTCGCAATCTCCCTCCAATGGCCAACCAACGGGCCAAAAGCACTACGCAACACCCAAGCCTGCGCCCTCGGCGGAAGCCTCTCCTCAAAAGCACACATTGCGGACGAGACGCCCGAGAAAGTCCTCATCGGGCCCTTATCCCAACCCATCGTCGCTCGATAGGAAACATGTCTCTCCGGAGCAAGCAGAAGGTTGTGGCCATCCCAACCCTTCGCGAAAGCCCTGTTCGCACGTGATTTTCGCGGCCTAGAGCTACTCGCCCTAGGCGCAACCTCCTCAGCCTCCTCAGCAACATCCATCTCAGCCTCCAGCTCATCCAAAAACTCCTGAGCAAACGCATCCGCCTCCTCCTCCTCAGGATCGCGCACGGGAACATTTCTCCCACGGCCCCTACCTCGTGACTGCCCACGTCTCGTGGACAAATCACGAGGGTCGGCTTCCCTCTCACTACGAGTACGCCTTAAGCCACTCGAGCTAGAGGCTCCCTCGGTCCTCGAGCTAGCACTCCTGCGGGATTTCGACCTCGTAACGCGACTAGAATCTTCCCCTGCAACCAAACACAACCAATACATACAGCTATAATACACGCAAGTATACAACTTGGCATACACATACGCAAATACATACGCAAATAATATACACATGATACATATACATTCCCTTAACACATTGCACTATACACTTCACAGGGCATTTTTAGGCCTAATTCATAATTAAGCCGAAAACCGTTCTCTACGCTTCAAAATCACAACTTTATGGTTTCTACGCGCCATAATAGTCCCCAACAACAACCCATTACAAGCAATTGCATTTTGGTCATCCCGATCAAAAACCCCTAATTCGCCTTAATTACTCCGTAAAACTACGACTTAAGACGGCGATTTGAAAGCCTTAATTCGACTTTTTCGCAAAACTAACGTTATAGGCATGCTATACTCACTATGGGCATCCTACACCGAAGTTTAATTGAAATTCCGGGTCGGAAAATCCGGGTTCGTTTTCGGACCCGAAACCTAATTTGGACGTTTTTCACACAAAGACGGTCTAAATCACAATCAATTCACACATACGCGTTCACATGGCATAATGCAACACAATGACGTCAATTTCAAGCATTCAAACGGCAAATTTCAAGCAAAACTCGGGTTTTAATTCAAAACCCGTCTTATCAACATTTCAAGGCAAAACTAGCTAATTACAACAACAAATAACGTAAAAGCAAGTTAAAATGGAGCAATACCTCGTTCCATAGCAAGGCAACGCAAGAAAAACGAGCAAAATCGGTTGAGAAATCGAAAAATGACGTTTTTAGAGTGAAGAAACCGTAAATGAGTAATGAAGCATACTCACGGCCTCACTCGTGCTATATAAGCCCCCTACAGCCAACTAGGGAAACCGCATAACCTTATGCGGTTTGCCAAACGAACCGCATAAGGCTATGCGGTTCACGCCCCTGGTTTTTCTCGGTTTTTTCTCGTTTTACGCCTACTTTTCGATCCCTAACTCATCCTAGCTCCTATACAACTCCAAGTCGTCCGGGTGCTTGGGTTAAGGCATCACCTACAGTCCGCCATACGCGTATACTAAGCATTTAGTGTACGGTACAGAAGCAGAAGCACGAACGCTCTTCACGAGCACTACATCATTTTCTCCACCACGGGAGGCGATCACATGCAACCACAACTACATAGACACTCCTCGGCAAGCACTAAGCACATGCACTCTGCAATATACACCTAACTCCAAGCATTTCACTCTACATAGACGCTCCTCGGCGAGTTCAAGCACAAGCATTACACAGACGCTCTTTCACGAGACCTACACTAACACTTACACGAACTGCCTACAAGCATATGCACCCTACACTCTAGCCCTTTTACATCCAACATATGCAATACGAAGACATTACAAGCACAAGCACCAGCATCAACATTTGACATTACAAGCACACGCAAAGGCACCAACAAACGACAACAAGCACGACAAAGACATTCAAAGAAAGCGGCAGTTCTTATAGCATGCACGGACCGCCAAGTCTCGCGACCTCCCCCGTTTAGCCCGGTTCGAAGTCCTCGTCTCACCCATGGACACATGCTTCGTTCCGCTGACTATATCGAGACTGTAATGGTCCGGATATGGTCGTAGGAGTTTGACTAGTGCTCTAGTCCGAGCTCAGTCAAACTGGGGGCTCTGTGGATACCCATATCCGTACCCTCCCAAACAAAACCCTGTGATGTATCACGGACTTTTATTACGCATGTTTAACGTTGACTTATACGGTTCTAACTAATGTCGAATTCATTTTGAGTCGTTTTAAATGTTAAAATGTTTAGGTCGCTTCACATCACACTTAAATAAACGTTCATTTTGTCCATTTGGAGTCTAGCTAGGTCCTTGTCCTGCTTCATTTGGCATGAGCTTCGCATTTGCACTACAATTGGTCCTTTTACATTAACAAGGTCTGATTCAGCATTCCTAAATTCCTAAATTTAGGCCCGGTAGCTAAAACCGCTATTTAGCCTCCTCTTACACAAAATACGGCTTCACGTCTTACCTTATTTCACAAAAACTATGCAAATACACCCTTTTCATTTTTCTCCGGTCTCTGCCCAAACTGAGCCCAAACCCAGCCTTTGGCCCGCACTCCAAAGCCCTAAGCATCACAAAATATCTCAGAAATATCCTAGAGGTTTTCTTGAACTACACGTTCGAGATTATCACGAAATCTTTCCAAGATATAATTCAACCGAAACTAGGAAACTACACAAAAAACCCAACCTTCGAACCGCATAAGCTTATGCGGTTTGGTGGGGCAACCGCATAAGCCTATGCGGTTTGTCCAGGCAACCGCATAAGGCTATGCGGTTCCTAGGCCTGTTTTTATCCCCGATTTCCTAATTTCTCCGAGGTTTTTAGTATATATACAGCCCTATACCTCGACCTCAAAACACACTTTTCAGATCACAATTCACAACCAGAATACATCTCTTATACCACAAATTCTCTCATCTTACACTTCTGCATTCACAAAGCCTCAAGCACTCAAATCTTGAGTTCAACACACCATCCCGTGTTGAATTCACCCTCCTCTTTAGTTCAAGAAGCGAAGCTCTGCCCAGATCTGAAGCGTCAGGACAAGGTAGGTACCGATCCACTTGGATCAAAGCTTTTTCTTATTTTCTTATGGACTAACAAAGGGGACTACACTCTAGCGCCCCCCCCCCCGGCTTTGGCACCCAGCGCGCTTGCCTTCCAAGTGTTCTATTTACTTCGGGTACACTCCATATCCGATGACACGCCAAAGTCGCATAAGCAACCGACCTTATAAAATAAACCAATGGACAATTGAACTTTATTTTATTTGCATGCATCTTGCACCTTCTTATTTTGCATTTAAATCAACTTAAACAATGAATTCGACCTTTAACCGAACCGTTTTCGTTAACAAGTTAAACATGCTAAACTGAGGGTTTTAATCAATCTTTTTGCATCTGCATCTGCATTCTTTAACAAACTTATCGCACTTGTACGTAGCGATAACATTAGCTCAAATATCATCTTACAAGGATTGTTCTAGGTCAGTAGAGGCTATTTTTACATAGGCTTTTCTAAAAGGTTTTCATAAATCATTATTTGAATTAACTCTTTTTCTAAAGTACCCTCACCCCGAATCCAATCTGGTTTCACAAGCCTTAGATCTAGGGGTGTCGGCGTGCTCCGAAAACTAGGACATGTTTTTAACTTAGAACATGGTAGCAGGTTCCTATTTTCCGCGATAAATAGGTGGCGACTCCATAACAGTTCTTAAAGGTTTTTCCAACTTAATCTTTTTTAACTTTAAAATCCGCCCTTAAGCAAGACGCCGAGTTGGGTCCCTCGACGCGGTTCCCGGGTTCCACAAGGTGATTCAAAAGGCTAAACTGCGTATTTTTTTGACACCGTCGCAACTGCCAAATTTTCAAGTTGAACCGATCGGTTCAGGTCCGAACCGAAGCCAGGTTACATGCTTTTCGGATCAGTGAGTTAGAGTTTATTTTTATTGTTTTGCACAAAACCCTTATGTTATACTAACCTCTCTAAACCCTAGGATCATTATTAGCTGCTTTACATCCTAAACATCAGTATTCTCTCTTCTCTCTCTTCTCTCTCATTAATTCTCTCATAAATCATCTCAAAACTCTACACAATTCATCTCTAAACAAACCCTAATCATCTCCTCATCTTTTGTCTTCAAATCTCTTTGGTAATTCTTCATCTTTAAGTTATTTTGTAAGTTTTATTATTATATGTGTTTATTGTGTTGTACTTATGTATTGAATGATTTATGTGTGCCCTAATCAATAGGAGAGAATTGGAGAGAAAATCACTAGTTCGGATTTCTCTGACCTGGGTTCACTAAACTGAAGATCGCCGGAGATCCGACCGTCCGATTTTGCCGAAATTTTGACAGCATGTTCCTGACCCTTAGGGCTACCTTTTCACCGTTCAGTTTTTCATTTGGTGTTCTGGATCGTCTGTTATCGCGTCTGGACAGAAGGGTTGAAAACTGTGCTTTTCTTTGGCTTGTTTGGAAAAGGTAACTAGGTGTAGCCTTAGTGATATTTTTACTTGTGTGAGACCATATAATTGATTGAGGATGTCTTGATTGTTGATATGAATGAAAAGGTGTTACCATTGGGATGTTTGAGATGTAAAGTTGCGGTCTTTGGTCTAAATTGAATTGGTCTCACACTATTGTGTCTAATAACTTGAATTGGGATGTTTGATATATTGAATTTGGGTTACATGGTTGTTATGTTGATTAAAGATGGAAATTTTGGGATAGTTGGAGATTGTTATTATGATTAGTTATGAGTTCTTAAGGTAATTACTCCGTATTAAGCTTGTTAGTATACTATTGACTATAGTTAATGTTGAGAATGGTTATGAAAGAGATAATTATGTTGCTAATGAGTTTAAGATGGATGTTGAGATGAGTTTGGGTTAAAGATGGATTAAATTGATATTGATTACGAATTGGCTCGAGGATGATTGATTTGATATGGATTACGAGTTGGTATATTGTTAAGCAGGTTTACCTTTATTATAATTATGTTTTGTTGAGATATGATATTGATTGAGGTTACTATGGCTTGTGTTGACGGTGTTGGAGTTGATTTGATGGTTGGTTTGATCATGTTGCTTATGCTTGAGTTAAGTTTGCATGCGTGTACTGTTCTGGCACGTATGTGAGGAGCTACGACGTCCTAGTTTGGACGGATACCGCCCATAGTCCCCTCGACTATTCTTGTTGCTTAGTTAGAGCTATTATGGGTTCTCAACCTGTTATGGTTAGAGACTATGGTTTGATATATGTCGTCACCGTTCTTGTTGCTCGGTGGAATTTGGCCAAATTTAGACTAATGAGATTGAGGAACTTCTTGTTGCTGTTCCGCCATAGGGTTTGGATGATTCTTGTTGCTTCATCCGGGGTGATTCTTGTTGCTTCACCCAGTGCTCTGTGCTTACTTTTTCAGGTTGTTGATTGTTGTCTGTCATCTTGTTGTTGACAGTTTGAGCTTGTTTATCTAGGATGGACTAGTCATTGTCGAGTTGTATTGGTTATATATGTATACAGGTTGTTGAGTGACAGATGGTTGAGTTGGTTGATTATTGAGTTAAGTTTGAGGTTGACCTATGTTGATCATGCACTTGGGTTACATTGTTGATTATTTTGATTATGTTGAAATATGACTGGGGAGCACCTAGTTACTCCCCACTGATTGTGGCTGTTACATTCTTTGTGGCAGGTTAGCGCGGGATCGGGTTTGTCAAGTGAGGATGCCGTGAGGATGACCTATAGCTAGCCTTGAAGTGATTTTGGACTAAACTTGTTAGGATGTTTAGTTTTATTATTGTTATCTTACTTTCATTTTTGAGCTGGTTTTGTAAGGGGTATTTACTCCCCACTTCTAGGCCTCAAGGCCTATCTTTTTATCGTTGTTTAGTTGGTTAGTGAGTAATGATCCGGATTCCACGGTGTTTCCGCCACCGTGGCTCGCTTTTATTTTCTTTTATTTTATAAATCCTTTTTATTTCTTTATTTTATTTTGTTGGAAAATCCGGGTTGTTACAGTTGGTATCAGAGCGAATACGCTCCCAACTCTCTTAGGTGAGTGAGTAGGATTTGACCTAGAACACCGAGTGAGAGTGCTGGGTAGACACATTAGGGGGTCTACGTTATTTGTGCATGTGTATGAGTAGTTGTGTGAATGGTGGTCTTAGGATTTCCACCATTAGATCATATATGTTTGCTTTGGATGCAGGTACAGGAATCATGGAGTCATGCGAGGTCGGGTGCCGACTCGATAAATCTCTACATTTAAAATTTACTAGTCCTGCCTCTAAAATAGTCTTTAAAAGCTTTTGATTTGATTTAATCGTCGTTTTTAAATTTATTTCTTTATTTCAAAATGTTTCACTCTGGTAATTGCTTTCTTATGTACTACTTGGTTTCTTTGCTTTCATCATACTCACCATTCTAAACTAAATCCTTTATACTTCTATTTTCTTACCAGATCATGTTATCCTTCATTTTTAAATATCGACAAAAAAAAAAAGAGTATTTTGCATTCCGTTTTGATACACTTGTATGACCCTTGCTTTTTAATGTTATTCATTTGAGAGTTCTGTTTTATCGAAAATTTTAGTCTATTTATGCCTTGTCGATCCCTTGTTTTAACTTTTCGGTTTATTCGTTTTCTTCAACTTTAATCATTTGAGTATTCTAATTTAAAATCTCTCTTTCATCTGACCTTTTGAAATATCTAGAAATTTAACTCTTAAAGTCTTTGATTCATACCGATTGATCAGCTAGAGCAAGAAACTTGAAGCCGAATTGCGAATGTATGGTCCTACCATCAGAGCACGCAGCAGAAGCTCTTAATCTAAGTCACCTACCGTATTCGTAGGGACCTCTTTCAGCTTGCTAGCTACACTTGTCCCTAGTATATCCTTCTAAATCTTGATCTTATTATACAGTTGTTTTAAAACTATCAGCTCGTGATTACAGTTTGAGTTTCTTTTTCCCCAATAAAATTTCTTATTATGTTCATCCTCATCTTTTTCAATAGATCGTGCTGAAATAATTTCTAAACTCTTTTATTTCAAGAAGGTTTTCAGTCAGTACTATTAACAAAACCTATTTTTGTATATATGTGCTATAATGGTTTGTTTATCCTTCTTGTACTTTCTTATTTTGTAACTATGTTAAGGAAAATTTTAATCAGTATTGTTTTACTCTCCATTCATTTTTAAACGCGTCATTACATTTTGATGGCTTTTTACTCAATCAAATTTGAAATGATTGACACTTATCGATTGCATCCACTTTTGATCAAAACCTCTTTGTTATCCTAAATATTCTTTTATTAAATTTTCTAATTTGAGCATTTGCTTTATTTGAATATTATTTATTCTACCTGGTATTTTAGTAGCTTCATTTTTCTAAATTCGCTGTCGTTTTGAAACTCAACTTTGAGACTTCTCCTTTCAATCGTATCTTTTAATCATATTCAATATCTGTCAAACTTTTCGGGAATTACCTTTTCGTCTCCCATTCGTAGCGAAACCAATTTGAGTTCTTTGTTGGAAACGAGTCTTATGCCTTCATGTGTGAACTCTTAAAGAATATTTCTATCTTCTCTCATCGTTTCATTTTAAAAATTTGTTTGTGTAATTGGTGGATGTTGAGCAGTTCTTGCAAAAGATTTATTATGTCATATTTTTACGTAATTCGTTTCATTCCTTCTTTTCTTTCTTATTCATCATAACTCATCACTTTTATATCCTGACGCTATCGATCACCTTTTAGTCTTGTCATTTGGGTCTTATGTTATTCTATTCCTTAGGTTTCCCTCTAGTGGCTACTTCAGTTCTATTGCCTTTGAGCCGACTTTTAAGACGTTGATCTTCTATTATTTTCCATTCCTTTCCGTAGCTATTCACGTTCTCGATTTTGGTAAAAGCTCTTGATGTATTAACATCAATCTTCTCCTTGATAAATTTCTATAATCGTATTCCTTGGCATCTAGCCGTAAGGAGCTTCACCCTTATCTAGCTCGAAATCTGATCCTCAGGTTGTCGCTATTATTGGAGTCATAGATGATAGAGTTTGGTTAGTTATTAGTTGATAGTATGGTGTTTGTTAGCTTATGCACACGGTTGGTTGTCATAACTTTTGAGGATTCTTAGTTTTGCGATTCTTAGCTAGTGCATCTTGAGACCGTTTTATAATTATGAGTTAATGCACATGTGATTCTTAGTCTTTGAGATTAATGATTTAATTTATGGTGAGCGAACGTTAGGGAGATTATAGTATCTGCGTAGGGAGTATTTTTAGGACTTAGTTATGTTGCTAGATGAGTTGTGACAATCATGAGTTAGTGAGAATTGGGAAGTGATATTGTGATGAGCAACAATCGGCTTTGAGGAAAACTTCAAGGTTATAGTGAGCACGATAAAACTTTGGGGTTTGTACTTTAAAGGATAATGTAGGAATGACAAGTGTGCATCTTGTGGTTTTGTGTATGTGTTAAGTATAAGGAAATTCATTAATGGAAGGAAAGAAATCGAGGTCAGTAAGGTAGTGACGTTTGAGGAAGGTATGGATAGACTTGTGTATGGTAACAATGGGTTGAGAGAGTAGTAAGCTATTGACGACACATTTTGATAGTTACTGGATAATATAATTTTGATTTGGGGTTGAGACGATATGGTATGACATAAGTATGGTTATTTCATTGTGGAGAGTGTGGATAGATGTGAGAAGCGATATAGACTTGAGCTTGGATCACGTTATGATTGAGGGTATGAGGTTTGTCTTTGGCATTGATTTGAGGACTAGTTTGTGCGGCAATTGTATTGGTGACGTTAGTTAGGATGTCCACGGTTTTAAAATGCGTTTGGAGTGTGTTAAGATTTTGGATTGAGCTACTATGTTGAGTTGATATGGACATACGAAGCTAATAATAGTCAATTTGGGTTGGTCGAGCATAAGATGTATCTATGGTATACAAGTTTACATAAACTAGCGTGTCTATGCCCCAGTGATCAAGGTGAGTAGAGTTAGCGATTCTTGTCTCGAGGACCATAAGAGTAGGTAGTTTTCTTAACCCTTTGGGGGTATTCTTTCGTTCCCAAGTTTCGAGGACGAAACTTTTTTTTAGGTGGTGAGATTGTAACACCCCGACTTTTTCTAATATTAATTGTTCGTCTCAATAATACTTGTAATTCATTTCTCTTGATTTTCTCATTTTTAGCTCGAGAAAATCAATTCACTTGTCGCGTTAATTAAGCTACCCTGTAGTCAGAACTTAAAAACAGAGTAATTAGCTTAAAAACGGTGTAATTTCTTCATACGAACTCCGATTCAGGTAATTCAAAAGGCTAAACTGCGTATTTTTTCGACACCGTCGCAACTGCCAAATTTTCAAGTTGAACCGATCGGTTCAGGTCCGAACCGACCGGTTCTGTCTGTTTTTCGGATCAGTGAGTTGGAGTTTATTTTTATTGTTTTGCACAAAACCCTTATGTTATACTAACCTCTCTAAACCCTAGGATCATTATTAGCTGCTTTACATCCTAAACATTAGTATTCTCTCTTCTCTCTCTTCTCTCTCATTAATTCTCTCATAAATCATCTCAAAACTCTACACAATTCATCTCTAAACAAACCCTAATCATCTCCTCATCTTTTCTCTTCAAATCTCTTTGGTAATTCTTCATCTTTAAGTTATTTTGTAAGTTTTATTATTATATGTGTTTATTGTGTTGTTCTTATGTATTGAATGATTTATGTGTGCCCTAATCAATAGGAGAGAATTGGAGAGAAAATCACTAGTTCGGATTTCTCTGACCTGGGTTCACTAAACTGAAGATCGCCGGAGATCCGACCGTCCGATTTTGCCGAAATTTTGACAGCATGTTCCTGACCCTTAGGGCTACCTTTTCACCGTTCAGTTTTTCATTTGGTGTTCTGGATCGTCTGTTATCGCGTCTGGACAGAAGGGTTGAAAACTGTGCTTTTCTTTGGCTTGTTTGGAAAAGGTAACTAGGTGTAGCCTTAGTGATATTTTTACTTGTGTGAGACCATATAATTGATTGAGGATGTCTTGATTGTTGATATGAATGAAAAGGTGTTACCATTGGGATGTTTGAGATGTAAAGTTGCGGTCTTTGGTCTAAATTGAATTGGTCTCACACTATTGTGTCTAATAACTTGAATTGGGATGTTTGATATATTGAATTTGGGTTACATGGTTGTTATGTTGATTAAAGATGGAAATTTTGGGATAGTTGGAGATTGTTATTATGATTAGTTATGAGTTCTTAAGGTAATTACTCGTATTAAGCTTGTTAGTATACTATTGACTATAGTTAATGTTGAGAATGGTTATGAAAGAGATAATTATGTTGCTAATGAGTTTAAGATGGATGTTGAGATGAGTTTGGGTTAAAGATGGATTAAATTGATATTGATTACGAATTGGCTCGAGGATGATTGATTTGATATGGATTACTAGTTGGTATATTGTTAAGCAGGTTTACCTTTATTATAATTATGTTTTGTTGAGATATGATATTGATTGAGGTTACTATGGCTTGTGTTGACGGTGTTGGAGTTGATTTGATGGTTGGTTTGATCATGTTGCTTATGCTTGAGTTAAGTTTGCATGCGTGTACTGTTCTGGCACGTATGTGAGGAGCTACGACGTCCTAGTTTGGGCCGGATACCGCCCATAGTCCCCTCGACTATTCTTGTTGCTTAGTTAGAGCTATTATGGGTTCTCACCCTGTTATGGTTAGAGACTATGGTTTGGTATATGTCGCCACCGTTCTTGATGCTCGGTGGAATTTGGCCAAATTTAGACTAATAAGATTGAGGAACTTCTTGTTGCTGTTCCGCCATAGGGTTTGGATGATTCTTGTTGCTTCATCCGGGGTGATTCTTGTTGCTTCACCCAGGGCTCTGTGCTTACTTTTTCAGGTTGTTGGTTGTTGTCTGTCATCTTGTTGTTGTGATTTGAGCTTGTTTATCTAGGATGGACTAGTCATTGTCGAGTTGTATTGGTTATATATGTATACAGGTTGTTGAGTGACAGATGGTTGAGTTGGTTGATTATTGAGTTAAGTTTGGGGTTGACCTATGTTGATCATGCACTTGGGTTGCATTGTTGATTATTTTGATTACGTTGAAATATGACTGGGGAGCACCTAGTTACTCCCCACTGATTGTGGCTGTTACATTCTTTGTGGCAGGTTAGCGCGGGATCGGGTTTGTCAAGTGAGGATGCCGTGAGGATGACCTATAGCTAGCCTTGAAGTGATTTTGGACTAAACTTGTTAGGATGTTTAGTTTTATTATTGTTATCTTACTTTCATTTTTGATCTGAGCTGGTTTTGTAAGGGGTATTTACTCCCCACTTCTAGGCCTCAAGGCCTATCTTTTTATCGTTGTTTAGTTGGTTAGTGAGTAATGATCCGGATTCCACGGTGTTTCCGCCACCGTGGCTCGCTTTTATTTTCTTTTATTTTATAAATCCTTTTTATTTCTTTATTTTATTTTGTTGGAAAATCCGGGTTGTTACAGTGTGCTACTACCTTTGCATAATTCTGGACTGTTTGACTTGGACGATACGGACTTAATTAACAAACCACGATACTATCTTTAAAAAATGAAAATCGCTAAATTTAGTTAAGTAAATGACTAACTTTAACTAAGTATCACTTTTAAATAAATATCGTATACACTTTTTACAAACCGAACTTAACGACTTCGAAACTAGATTTTAACTTAGTAGCTAAGTTTAAAAATGAATAGTGACCTATGTGAATAGTGACTGAGGTGAATAGTGACTGAAATGAATAGTGATCTAGGTGAATAGTATCGATGAATAGTAAATCTGAACGAAACTTGTTAACCAAGTAACATTCCAAAAGCTTAAATAATAATCTTAGGCGAAACTTGTTAAGCAAGTAACGTCTTGAAAACTGAACCGTCATGAATAGTAACCCGGGACGAAACTTGTTAAACAAGTAACGTCCCAAAAGTTTAAGAACTTATTATAAGGAGAATTAGAGGTAACTTGTTGAAAAAGTTATCTTTTAAAATCCCGAGACGTAAATAGTGAAAAATTCACGAAATTTGTTAAACAAATTACGTCTCAAAATTCAAAGATACTTCAAATTTCAAAATTTGAAATATTGTAAATAATTGAAAATTTACCTAAGTATAAAAAACTGAAAACGAATAATTTAAATAACTAAAGTGTTTCGAAAAACACTTAAATAAAATTGGACATATGAATAAGCGTATCAACTTAGAAACTTAAAAGCGTTAATAATCAACAACACTTCAAATAATAAACGAACATGTTATGTGATCATATGAAACCGATTATACAAAATTTAACGTTTGACGATACGACTAGGAGAATCTAGTAACATGTGATATAAAATATCAAATAAAATAATACATCATAAGTAGGTTAAAGAACAGGTCAAAAGTTTGGGCCTCTGTTATGAAAACGTCAAATCGTGAATGAAGTGGGGATAAGATAGTCTTGTACAGATACCACTATCTCGGCCTTATTGCGTTTAGTCGTCCCGAATAGTGTGGTCATCAAGCCGGCAGCCTTATTGCTTTGTCATCCTGCCCATGCCTTTGCGCCTTAAGTCGCACTGCCTAAGCCGTACAAGATAATGAATACGCCAACTCTTTTGGGTCAGGCATTAGGAAATAGTCGTATTGTTCAGAGTTAAGGTGCTCTATGAATAGCATAACCCATTCTTAAAGTGAACAAGAGTATATGCATATATAGATAAGGGTTTGATCTCCCTATTTCGCTAATGTTACCAGGGCCATCGCAGCCTTATTGCTTAGTCATCCTGCGGTTTTGTCTCCTTGCCGCGTTTCGTTCTTAATGGGCGCGACGCTAGCATTCGTTCTTACCCTGTGTAAAGATCACTTGACGGGATTATAACAGAAGTTCGAATCATTTCGAACACTAGAAGATAAGATGCAAGTAGTCTAGTATTTGGCGTGGTTTACGAGTCGAGTAAGTCGCTGCACTATTTTAGTGAGATGCAAGCGATCAGAGTACAAAGGCCTACTCAGTGGTCAGGCTCGTAAGCAGTATGTGTTTTGTGATTAAATGAAAGTTAGTCGAGACATCTTTGAAAATTAAAGACCACAAATTTCTGAAATGATCGAGTCTGAATGATGTGATTGATATAGTATTGTCTAATAAATTGCGATCTGTTATCGTACCGTAATCGTGCTGAATGCTTATTATACTATTGATATGAATTTAATTGTTAATTGCATTATAACTGTATATCAGATTTTATATGATTTATCGCTTTAAAGCGCATGCTTATTTGGGACTTATTAAGTCTTTTAATGCTATATGTTTACTGCTATGGGTTTATATGGCTTAGCGTGTGCGGGTTGAAATCGAGTCTGACGGAACGTTACCGTAGGTACCCCGAGGTTAATGGACGATCACCACCATGATGGGATGGAAGGCTTTCTTTTGTTTCTTTTGAGAGAATATAATATAACTTTAATTTGTTTATAGAGTATCGAGTTGTAATATCATAACATCCGGTTTTGTTATATATATAAAGTACTTAATTAATTTTTCCGCCTTGTTTAATTAAGTCACGAAAATCCGGGTAATTACATTTTTCATTTTCAATCTCAGAAGTTTGTGGATGGAGTCATGCTTTGCTTTCGATTCATTATAACGTTTGCTATTAACAACCCTTTCAAAGTGAGTGAAAAAATCTACCAAACTCAACTCTGACTTTAAATGACTCTTCGGATCTGAATTAAGGCTTTCAATAAGTTGTGTGGATCGCATACCTACGGTAAATGCTCTGATAACATAAACCTATGCCCATTTTTCCTTGACAAGAAAAATACTTTGTAACCAAGACTTTTCTAGCACATCGTGTTGAACAAGTAGAGCATCCCATGCGTGTAAAAATTCATCCTCATTTTTGTACACATCAATGCATGCCTCAAAATTTGGGGAAAATTTAGAATTATTGTGGTGTAGATGGTTCACGTGTCTTAAAGCATTCTCTCTTATATGCCAATTGCATAAACCATGAAAAGTTTGTGGCATAACTATCGGAATAGCCTTCACCATAGCCGCGTCCTGATCCGTCAAAATGGTTTTTGGATGTTTTTTCCATTGCCTTGAGAAATGTTTCCAATAGCCACTCGAATGAAGCACTTGTCTCATCATATAACAGAGCTGCCCCAAATAAGACGGTTTCTCTATGATTATTATATCCAACAAACACTCCCAAAGGACGATAATCTTTATTGGTTCGATAAGTTGTATCAAAAACAATTATATCACCAAAATATCCATAATCATTTATCATTGTAATACCCGAGAATTTTGAGATCGTATTAATTTACATTTCTTAGCTTGACTTAGTTAAATTCAACTATTTTATTCTTAATTAGCTCATTTAAAGTTCTCTCAACTCTCTCCAGTTCAATTAGCTCACATAAATCCTTAAGACAACTTATATTTATATTAAGAGTCCATACATCATATTTATAATTATTATAAAGGTTTGTTTTTATTCTACAACTATTTATTTAACAAAGGTTATTTCAGATGTTATTTCAAAAGACGATATATAATATCTATATTGCATTTTGGTTAAATTCCTTTTATATACCTTAAATAGAGTTCAAAGTATATTTTGGGTCACATTGATTATAATACCTTACAAATAAGAAAGAAAAATCTAACTTAACACATTCTTATAGTATGGTATATATTTTCATATACTTATATATTTTATTAAATGCTTTTTCACATATTGGGACTATATAAATAAAATTTATTTTAAATAAATATTTTACTTAATCATTTATTTAATAAAATGGATTAAAGGTATGACTCATTAAGTAGAAATAAGAGCAAGGAACATGCACATACACACAAAACACACAAACATACATGACAACATACATGCATTATTTTGTCTTCCCTTTGTCATTAAACCATTCTTGATTTTACAATCAACATTTATCCTCTAAATACATTCAAAGCATGATTAATTAGGGGCTTAATTATAGTTTAATTTTTCCAAGAAATGAATGAAGAACCATCACCCTTTCTCCCTTGTTTTGTCGTGCAATAGCATTGAATGGGGGGTTGTATTTGACTCTCCATTTAATCCTAATTAGCCCTATATAAACCTCACTTCCTAGAATCATTTCACTCATCTTTTCACTCATATATTCACTCTATAAACTCTGCAAGAAATCTCCCAAAAGCTCTCCCAAAAATTCCATAGAAAGGGGTCTCGTTAGTAGCACTCAATCACACAAGTTCGAGTACGGGTAATCTTGAGTCGGGTTTTCAACAAGGGTTTGGAGGATCCTTTTTCCACATTCTAAGGCTTCTAAGTGAGACTCTTACCTATTCCTTAAACCTTAATTTCGTGCTTAATCCTTGTCTTAATCCTTGATTAGAAAACACATAAACTTAACAAGAATTGAATCGTAAAAATCTGTCATCTGTTTTTCTGTGTTGTCGATTTATTTGGGACACTAAATAAATTCTAATTTCGAAATCATTTTATAGTATCACCATAAAGGTCTTAAGAGTTCACAAAAAAAATTTAATCACGTTCTAAGATGTTTTCATAATTTAAAGGGATTTATTTGATAACTATCCTCAGTGAAATTTCAATTCCAGAAATTAGGGGTCTGTTGCAATGACGTTTTCACAAAGCTTTAAATGGAAATTATGGTTTCATATAAAATGAAAGTTGTTTATCTGTGGGATTAGAGTATACCCTCCAAAGCTCGACTCTTAACTCTAAAGGAATAATCTTGCAAACCGTTTTTCGTAAACCCGCGCAAAACTGCTTTTTCTGGAAAAATGTTTCTGTTCGGATTTTATTTCGTCACTTAAACATATTATTTTAACATGAATTTTTGCATAGACCTTCCTTAGGATTCCTAGTATATGATCAAAACATTTCAAGTCAAAATTCCGTCTTTTAGATTTTCAAAAGTATTTTATTCCGAGAGGGCGCAATTCTGCCAAAACTGGAATTCCTAAGTCTTGTTTAGTCTCTTCTTTTCTCGACTAGGGTTTGGCCCTAGGTCTCAATAGACAATCCTACAACTCGTATAGGAACTTAATAAACTCCGTTTGAGACCATAAATAAAGGTTCGGGAATTTTAGAATCACCTCGAGTCGAATAACTAGTCATCGCTCTACGTTAGACTTCGCATAGTTAAACGCAACATGGCTATAGGAATCGAACGTATTATAATAGGATGTTCTTGTTTATTGTAGAATCTGAGTTCATCAAGGAACCCTTCTAACCCGAGCGTATCGTAGGGAAAAGAATAATTCAAGGTAAGGAATCGATCTTTGCTTCCTCGATTGATTTTGTGAATTGTTTAAGGCTTTGTTTGATTGATGCTTTTATAAATTGAGTTTGGATGTTCCAAGCATGATTTTGGATTTGGTTTTTAATATTAATATTGTATTTCTCGATTTTATATTTCTAATGATATTTCCTAAAAGTTTTGAATGTTTAATTATGGATTGGAAAATGATTTAGTTTAAAGAATTTCAAGGCGAATTATTATATTGAAATGTTTTCAATTTTTGGGTGATGGTATTATTATTATCGAAATGTTTTCGATAAAGGATTTTGATAAAGGTTTGGAAATGTTTTCCTATTTATAAAGGTTTTAATCCATGGTTCTTGAGATAGAGGGTAGTTCGTCTTCTAGGCGACTACATTTTATATATATTGGCTTTGGGGTTGTTGATCACTTCCCCGTGTCTGTTAGATCACTTCTTGGGGTTGGCCCTTGTAAGGGTGCATGCACTTAAGTCTAAACACGACCTATTATTGTAGTTGGTTGGGTTATGCCCGCCTTCATGGTTACTCTATTCGTATTGATTCCATGGTACAAATGCGTTTGATTAAAGTTGGTTTGAAAAGTCTATTTTCTAAAATTTTGTTACAAAGGTTATCTATTTTATAATTCAAAGTTTCTAACAATTGTTTTATTAATCTTTCGTTTATTTAAATTATCATTCTTTACTCAACCTTTGTGTTGACGCCTTGCTTGTTTGTCCGCTCTTGGTGGGTCTGTGGTGATCCATATGACTCCTTTGGGTTATATTGGGGAGCAGACTCCGTGCAGGTCGTTTGAGTTTTGGCGGGGTTGAAGGGCGCGATCACTACGAGAATCATTCGCTTTATTTAATGTTGAACGCTTCCGCAATATTTATATTACATTTTGTTTTTCGACAGTTGTTTTAAACCTCTTTTGTTTCAATAAAGCATCTTCGGATTTGTTTTATGTTTTAAAATAGTAATATTCCGAGTAGGTTTAGTCGGGGTGTTACAAAGTGGTATCAGAGCGGGTTTCTTTTTTGGCTAGGCGTGGAAATCTTCATATTTCCTCGCCAACCCGCGAATTTTTACTCTTTAAAAAAAAAAAATGTTTCTTATATTAACTAAAATGAGCAGCTATTAAATATTTTCCTTTATAATTAAAATGAACTAGTAATAAAATGAACTTAAAAATGAATCTAAGACGGGGAGTAGGGGAGCGCGTTCGATAGATATTAATTGTATGTTAACTTATGTATGGATGCCTGTTTGTTAGATGCCGATTGTCTTTATGCTAACACTAACCCTATGGATTTGACATTTGAGATCAACCAAATCTTCGTAAGCATGTTTAGGAGAATGTGAGCCCCATGGACAATTATCTTATAGATTGGGATAACAAGTATTAAATGCGATGATCATACGAGGGGAAAGCCTTTATTTATGCCTTACCCTAATTAGGGCCTACATCACCCTTAAGAAAGCAACTTGCAAGGGAGGTTGAATCTTATGAGAGAAAATGCGATAATGGTGTGCAACAATGTTGATTATGGTAGTGAGTATAATGTAGGTTCTTGTTGGAGAAATAATTATGGAATTAAGACAGATGTCAGGTTTTGGAAATTTGGTTGTTTATTATTTGAAAACGGGTAAACTGGGAGTAATGGTCACCCATATATTGGTTTGGTAATCACATAAGATTATTACAATAGCAGATGCTTCGGTCGGGAATAATGATACTTGTGGATTTCATGTTCATGGATATTAGGTTCATAGATTTTAGAGGTATCAGAATAATGGTTCTTATGGTGTGCGATAAATTATTTTAATCATTTGCCTATCTTAAAAGTTTTGGGTTTTAGTAGCGGCAATCGTAAATTTGGGGTACTTATAACAAATAGAACGTTGATTTTGGATATAAATATACATAGACTGAAGGTGTGATGAAGAAATATGTCCTAACTAAGCTTAGTCATATAAAGTAATGAGAAAGTTTCCATAGGAAGGAAATAAGATGTCGGTGATGGCGAAGATAATCGTTATGGGTATCATATGAGTTGTAATCTTCTAAATCTTTTGGGGTTGTAAGAAACAAATAGGTATGAGAGAATTAAGAAAAACAATGAAAAGTAGTTGGGAACATTAAGGTAGAAGTACGAGTTGCTTGAATATGGTGAGGTTGGATGTGATGCGTATTTTTAAGGGACATATTTATAGTAGAGAAAAAAAAAAGATTGTTTATAATTGAGGAATGTTGAGAATTAACAGGTTGTTAAGAATTAGTGGTTGAAGTAAGTTGAGCTCATAAGGAAGAGTAAGGTATGAGGATAAGTGGTTATAATGTGATGTAAGACGAATAAAAAGAGACATTTGAGGATTTTAGGACCCACTTTGACATTAATGTGTGTAAATTTGTTGTGAACCTTCAATTGGAAGTATTAACGACAATAGTGAAAGATGTTTAGAAATTAAATAACAGTAATAGTCAAATGATTATGGAATCTTATAATGATAAAAGTTGTAGCATTAGTATTGATTTCCTTTAAGGTATGTAGTCATATGATTCAATATTTGGTCAGCTGGGTAATAGATAGATTTAGTTTTACATATCGCTCGCTGAAATAATTTTGAATTAAACGAATCTCTAACTTATGAGGAGCTCCCGTTAGAAGGAACATAAAACAAGGTGGGGTGAAACCAAAATAGTCAAGGTATTATGGTCCAACCATGATATTTAAGAAGCAAATTGGGAGTCTGAGAAAGTTAAGAAACTTAAGTATTATAACCTTTTTCACCCAGATACGCAGTGTTACGGGGACGTAACATTCTTTTAAGGGAGGTGGAATGTAAACCACCACTCGTTTAGTAAAGCCATGCAATGCGTATAGGATAAAATTCTTTTACGAGTAGTATTAGATTACCTTCTTAGAGATTGGGATAAACTTCGGGGACGAAGTTTGTTTTAAGGGGGGTAGATTGTAATACCCGAGAATTTTGAGATCGTATTAATTTACATTTCTTAGCTTGACTTAGTTAAATTCAACTATTTTATTCTTAATTAGCTCATTTAAAGTTCTCTTAACTCTCTCCTGTTCAATTAGCTCACATAAATCCTTAAGACAACTTATATTTATATTAAGAGTCCATACATCATATTTAGAATTATTATAAAGGTTTGTTTTTATTCTACAACTATTTATTTAACAAAGGTTATTTCAGATGTTATTTCAAAAGACGATATATAATATCTATATTGCATTTTGGTTAAATTCCTTTTATATACCTTAAATAGAGTTCAAAGTATATTTTGGGTCACATTGATTATAATACCTTACAAATAAGAAAGAAAAATCTAACTTAACACATTCTTATAGTATGGTATATATTTTCATATACTTATATATTTTATTAAATGCTTTTTCACATATTGGGACTATATAAACAAAATTTATTTTAAATAAATATTTTACTTAATCATTTATTTAATAAAATGGATTAAAGGTATGACTCATTAAGTAGAAATAAGAGCAAGGAACATGCACATACACACAAAACACACAAACATACATGACAACATACATGCATTATTTTGTCTTCCCTTTGTCATTAAACCATTCTTGATTTTACAATCAACATTTATCCTCTAAATACATTCAAAGCATGATTAATTAGGGGCTTAATTATAGTTTAATTTTTCCAAGAAATGAATGAAGAACCATCACCCTTTCTCCCTTGTTTTGTCGTGCAATAGCATTGTGGTACTGCTGCTCTTTATTTACGTTTTGCAGAATTTGGCGGTCCTGAGCCAAGTTTGAAGTCAAAGAGAGCATTGCATGAATCGAGGCCGAAAGACCAAGCTTGAGCCACTACGGGAGCTTGGGATACGAGTAGAAAAGTAGAGAATCCGAGCTACGCGTGAAAGAAGCGAGCTCAAGCCAATACACGTTTTTTTGACCTGGGTCGGATTCTTGATGAATCCGGCCGGATTTCTCAGAAATCCTGCCCAGTACAGCTGACAGTTGGGCTAGTTCGTTTGGGCCTAATTTTGAGAACTTGTATAAATATGAGACTTAGTGTCTCGAAGCCAACATCTCTTTTGACACATCTTTCATTCTACTTTACTGCTTTAGGTTAGACTTAGTTTTCTCTCCTTTAAAACTCAAAAACACTTAGTCTAGATTTAATTACTTTGCAAGGATCGATCTTTACTTCAACTCAGGATTAATTTCAGGTTTAATTTCATTGTTATTTCTTTCATCATGCTCTCTTATTATCATTGTTTTGTTTTGATTTCAATCATGCATAGCTAATTTTCCTATTAGGGTTTGAGGGGAATTTGTGCCCTTGGTTCAGGAACATGTTTTTGGATTAAATTGGTTGATTATATTGTGCAATTGATTTCTTTCTACGCGTTTTATGCAATTGAATTAGGATTACTTCGCCTGATCAACGAATTCATCTGAGTTTAATTGAACCTGAGTAAGTTTTAATTTAAGATCGAAAGCCGAGTTAAAACTAGACTTACGCGAGATCGATAAGTTGAATTTAGTACGTAGCGAGAGCCCGCTAAATTTGCTTAAGGCTAAAATTGACTCGAGAGAGCGTTTTCTAAACCTAATCAATTTGCACAGTTTAATGCTTCCTTCTTATGAACTTGAGTTCCTGAATCATTGTCATAATGAACCCGATTGCCCTAATCCTTCTCCTTATTGATTTCTGTTCATCTTCCTTATTATTGCTTTAGTTTATTAGTTCAAACAAACCCCTTTTCACACCCTAGAGTTAGACCTGTTTTACTCCGACTTTACTAATAACTACACCGTTTCTCTGTGGATTCGACCCTGCTTACCGCTAGCTTCTGTTAGTCGTTTGTTTAGGTTTATTTTGATTAGGCGTGACGATTTAGCCTTATCAATTTTGGCGCCGTTGCCGGGGAAACGGCTTTGATAGTTATAGTTTTTGTTTAGTTACAGGTTTTTCTCTCTTAGTCTCAAGGAACCTAGTTCCTTGAGACCGTTTCTCAACGTTTGCTCGTAGTTTTGTTTATGCACAGGTCACCTACTGGTTTAATTCCTTTCGAGCCTGAACCTGAGCGAGCATTTCATAGACTACGTCGGGAAGCAAGTAAATTAATCGATCTTGATTTTGAGGAAGCGTCGCATTCGGAGTCAAGTGCAACTCGAACGTCCTACGAAGAGGACACACCGCCTATCACTCCAACTTCTTCTCCACCGCCGGTGACTATGCCTAAATTATATAGTCACTCGCTACCGAAGACGGAGTCCATACCTGATGGATTCCAAATGCCCGACACTTTACAGGGTAACTTTGAGATTCGTCCCGCCTTCCTTACTTTGGTGGAGCGTAATCAGTTCGGCGGCAATCCTACGGAGGATCCCGGGAAACACATGCAGGTTTTTACGGATTACTGCTCAACAATTAAGCAGAACGGGATCACTCAAAACCAGATTAGGGAGATGCTATTCCCTTTTTCTCTACGTGATCGCGCACGGGATTGGATCACGGATTTGGATACGGCTGCTGCGGGTATTACTGATTGGCCAAGTCTAGCTCTTGCATTCTATCGCAAGTACTATCCTCCGGAGCGGACTAACCAACTCCGTAGTCAGATTCAGGGGTTCCAGCAAAGCTTTGATGAAACGTTAGCTGAGGCATGGGACCGTTACAAACGGTTGATCCGTGAGTGTCCACATCACGGGTTGGGTGATTGGTTGATTATAATGACATTTTATAATGGGTTGTATGCCGAGAGTCGCGCTATTCTTGACTCGGCCGCGGGAGGTCGATTTGCTAATAACACAGATGATGATAAAGCGTGGCAAACGATCGAGGAAATGGCGGTTCATTCGGCCCAGTTTGGTAAGCCGAGGGGGAATTCACGGTCTGCGCATGATGACCGTGATAAGGCGAGTATTAGTGCACTAACTAGTCAGCTTGCTGCGCTGACTACGAAGCTCGATATGTTGCACGGTGGTGGTACTTCTGGTGGCCATGTGAATGCTATCGCGGGGCACGATCTGGGTTATTCTTCGGGGTATGCTGCACCCCACGAGCAGGTTTACGCTTACCAATCCTATTCTCAAAACCTGCCCTATCCAAACCAGCCAGGTTACGACCGATCACTCCTATCTTATCGTAGCCAAAACATCCTTAACCCGACCACCCAAACACCCCAAAATGCTCCCTACATCCCTCCTCACAAGAACTTCCAAACGCCCCCACCCAATTACCGAAAACCAGCTTATACTCCACCACCCCAACCTGCGGGACCCGATCCTATGGCCGAGATGAAGGCCATGATGATGCAGATGCAGCAAGTGACAATGGCCGTGCAGAAGTCACAAGAAATGAAGTTGCAGCATATGCAAAAGGATGGGCAAGCTAAGGACGCGGCTATAAAGATGTTGGAGAATCAAGTGGCGCAGCTAGCTACTTCTCAAGCGTCGAGGCAACCCGGAACACTCTCGCCTCAAGGCCAACAACCTCCCGACACTGCATGTGCGATCACGTTGCGAAGTGGTACGCATTACGGTGGCCCAAAGCACCCGAACGAACTTGAAACTGAGGCGAGAAATGCAAATACGGCCGAAACACCTGGGCAGGATTCTCAGAGAATCCGGCCGGATTCACCAGAAATCCGACCCAGGTCAAAAATTTTTACTACGGAGCCTTTGGCTGCTTCTCAAGATTCAAATCCTATGGTTCTTGACTCTGATAATGCTAATGCTTCTAAAAAGGATTCTACGGTAACTACTCCACCACCGTACCAAGTCAAGCTTCCATTTCCGGGCCGACAACGAGGTGCAGAGCCCGAGGCTAAGTTCAAGAAGTTCGTGGACGTCGTCAAAGCTCTACAGGTAAATGTTCCATTCATTGACCTTGTGACTCAAATTCCCGCGTACGCTAAGTTCTTAAAGGAAGTCTTAGCTAGGAAGCGTACGTTAGACGATGTTTCCACTGTTGCTTTTGTAGGGGAGGCTAGTACTAGGTTGCAGGGTAGTAAACCCCCTAAACTTAGTGACCCCGGGACCTTTTCCATCCCTTGCTCCATAGGTAGGTTTGAGGTTAAGAACGCTTTATGTGACCTAGGAGCTAGCGTCAGTGTCATCCCATATTCGATGTGTCAAAGGATAAACATGACAAATTTGGGACCTACTAGCATTACCTTGCAAATGGCCGACCGTTCCGTTAAGCGTCCCCTAGGTATCCTACAAGACGTCCCCGTACAGGTTGGAAAGTTCTTTATCCCTGTCGACTTTGTAGTTTTAGACATGCCTGAGGATGTCCACATCCCGATTATTTTGGGGAGACCCTTTTTGCACACTGCTGGTGCACTTATTGATGTGGGTAAGAAAACCTTAACTTTCTCGGTGGGGGGTGAGCAGCTTACTTTTACGCAGTCTAGTACCCCACGGTCACCTATGCGTCTAGAGTCGGTTAATGCTATTAATGTTATACCTCCGTCTCACTCTACTGGAGACACTTTGGAGGTTTTGCATGTCTCTTCTCCTTGTGCAGGTTTGTCAAAGAATAGCTGCAAGGATGGTTTGGGGGAGAGAAAGCTGCTTAAAGTCGACGTCTGTGGTGCGAGCAATGGTGATGGAGGACCCACGGTCGAGCCGCCTGGAGCACGCGGGAGATATGGTGAGCCGTTTAGAGATGGAGACCCACTTTTGGGGAGCTTTGCTGGGCTACCTCGGGGAGGCGATTCACTACGACACTCCGACGGTGTTACCATGAGTGAGGGTGTCGCGAATGGCCAAATACCTTGGCAAGATAACATGTTTTGATTGGACCCTTGAAGAGTCGTGCGGGACTATAAACCAGCGCTTTCCGGGAGGCAACCCGATGACATTTTGTAATAAGTTGTACTTTATTTTGGTTTGTTTTTGACTTTGACATTATCAGTTTGCTTTTGAGCGCGCGAGGATGAGGGATTTTATGATTTCCGTTGAGTTTGAACAGGTTTTACTAATTCGTCACGAACGAATCACGCGAAAAACGGACGAGCCAACCCCCATTGTCCCTAATACGGGTGGCCGGCTCCTAGGGGCTGTTGCACGCAGCTCCGTTTTTGCTGCTTCACTTCGCGGAACACCTTTGCATAGGTCTTTTGGATGCATATTTGTGAATGTTAGCCACGACCCTTGCTCCGTTGTGGTTTGGGGGAGCTCCTTCACGAGCATGTGAGTCCTCTTTACCCTTTACCCACTTACTTTCTCGTTCTTATTTCCACCCCATATGATTTGTGTCCTCTGTTTTGCTTGCTTATCTGTGCATTCGGTTCACATTGAGGACAATGTTTGATTTGGTTTGGGGGAGGGAAGCACTTTCGCGCTTTTTTCATTTGCATTTTTCTTTTTCATTTTTCATTTTGTGTGCATTTATTAAAAAATCAAATTTTTTTGAAAATTCCAAACTTATTTTGGTTTGAATTGTCAAGTTTGGAGAATTGATTAGTGTGCTAATTTTGATCTATGGCATCTCCGAGTTGAAAATCCATCGTCGTAGCTTGCACTATATGTTTGTTTCCTGTTAATAGATTGCGAGTCTCAAACACTAACCCACTTGTATTTGCTTAATTCTTATCGCTTTTCGTTCTTTTACTTTCGATATTGGTATTCTTGCGAGGCAACGGTTTGTGGAATGTATGAAAAGTTGGCTTGTGGAATGAGATGGATAGATCATATAACGTTGGAGCAATGCTTCGATGCTTTCGGAGGGGACTCATTGATTTGAGCAACCACAGTGGCCATGAATTTGGTTGCGACCGAGAGTATGAGCAATGATGTAACCCTTAAGGAAATATGTGTTCCCGAGCTCGATCCTTACCGTGTAAATGTCAAGCTAAACGGTATAACATACGAGGGATGCTCCACATTTGAAAAAAAAAAAAAAAAAAAAAAGAAAGGAAAAAAATGGATTGTGGAAAGAAATGGTTGAATGGAAAGTGGCACGTTCGGTTGGCCTTGCTTGAATTCAATTGTCATAAGTTTGAATTTTGCGAAAGCGTGAGAAGCAAGTAGTATGACGTTGGTGTGAATGGTTGAGACTTGTGCTCTATTTTCGGTGAAACTGTCTATGGTTTGTAAGCTTATGTGCATAGGTCGTCCACTTCGAGATCCTAACGTGATTAATTAGCTATACTTTGATTTTCTCCGACGCTTTTTGCTTGAGGACAAGCAAAGGTTTGGTGTGGGGGAGTTTGATGTATGCGTTTTATATTGATTTATATGCCCCCGTTTTGTCACATTTAGCTCGCGTTTAGTTGAGTATGTATGTATTTTATGAGCTATTTGTTGTGAATGTTGGTACTGCTGCTCTTTATTTACGTTTTGCAGAATTTGGCGGTCCTGAGCCAAGTTTGAAGTCAAAGAGAGCATTGCATGAATCGAGGCCGAAAGACCAAGCTTGAGCCACTACGGGAGCTTGGGATACGAATAGAAAAGTAGAGAATCCGAGCTACGCGTGAAAGAAGCGAGCTCAAGCCAATACACGTTTTTTTGACCTGGGTCGGATTCTTGATGAATCCGGCCGGATTTCTCAGAAATCCTGCCCAGTACAGCTGACAGTTGGGCTAGTTCGTTTGGGCCTAATTTTGAGAACTTGTATAAATATGAGACTTAGTGTCTCGAAGCCAACATCTCTTTTGACACATCTTTCATTCTACTTTACTGCTTTAGGTTAGACTTAGTTTTCTCTCCTTTAAAACTCAAAAACACTTAGTCTAGATTTAATTACTTTGCAAGGATCGATCTTTACTTCAACTCAGGATTAATTTCAGGTTTAATTTCATTGTTATTTCTTTCATCATGCTCTCCTATTATCATTGTTTTGTTTCAATTTCAATCATGCATAGCTAATTTTCCTATTAGGGTTTGAGGGGAATTTGTGCCCTTGGTTCAGGAACATGTTTTTGGATTAAATTGGTTGATTATATTGTGCAATTGATTTCTTTCTACGCGTTTTATGCAATTGAATTAGGATTACTTCGCCTGATCAACGAATTCATCTGAGTTTAATTGAACCTGAGTAAGTTTTAATTTAAGATCGAAAGCCGAGTTAAAACTAGACTTACGCGAGATCGATAAGTTGAATCTAGTACGTAGCGAGAGCCCGCTAAATTTGCTTAAGGATAAAATTGACTCGAGAGAGCGTTTTCTAAACCTAATCAATTTGCACAGTTTAATGCTTCCTTCTTATGAACTTGAGTTCCTGAATCATTGTCATAATGAACCCGATTGCCCTAATCCTTCTCCTTATTGATTTCTGTTCATCTTCCTTATTATTGCTTTAGTTTATTAGTTCAAACAAACCCCTTTTCACACCCTAGAGTTAGACCTGTTTTACTCCGACTTTACTAATAACTACACCGTTTCTCTGTGGATTCGACCCTGCTTACCGCTAGCTTCTGTTAGTCGTTTGTTTAGGTTTATTTTGATTAGGCGTGACGATTTAGCCTCATCAATTTTATTAGGTTCATAAGAAGGAAGCATTAAACTGTGCAAATTGATTAGGTTTAGAAAACGCTCTCTCGAGTCAATTTTAGCCTTAAGCAAATTTAGCGGGCTCTCGCTACGTACTAAATTCAACTTATCGATCTCGCGTAAGTCTAGTTTTAACTCGGCTTTCGATCTTAAATTAAAACTTACTCAGGTTCAATTAAACTCAGATGAATTCGTTGATCAGGCGAAGTAATCCTAATTCAACTGCATAAAACGCGTAGAAAGAAATCAATTGCACAATATAATCAACCAATTTAATCCAAAAACATGTTCCTGAACCAAGGGCACAAATTCCCCTCAAACCCTAATAGGAAAATTAGCTATGCATGATTGAAATTGAAACAAAACAATGATAATAGGAGAGCGTGATGAAAGATATAACAATGAAATTAAACCTGAAATTAATCCTGAGTTGAAGTAAAGATCGATCCTTGCAAAGTAATTAAATCTAGACTAAGTGTTTTTGAGTTTTAAAGGAGAGAAAACTAAGTCTAACCTAAAGCAGTAAAGTAGAATGAAAGATGTGTCAAAAGAGATGTTGGCTTCGAGACACTAAGTCTCATATTTATACAAGTTCTCAAAATTAGGCCCAAACGAACTAGCCCAACTGTCAGCTGTACTGGGCAGGATTTCTGAGAAATCCGGCCGGATTCATCAAGAATCCGACCCAGGTCAAAAAAACGTGTATTGGCTTGAGCTCGCTTCTTTCACGCGTAGCTCGGATTCTCTACTTTTCTACTCGTATCCCAAGCTCCCGTAGTGGCTCAAGCATGGTCTTTCGGCCTCGATTCATGCAATGCTCTCTTTGACTTCAAACTTGGCTCAGGACCGCCGAATTCTGCAAAACGTAAATAAAGAGCAGCAGTACCAACATTCACAACAAATAGCTCATAAAATACATACATACTCAACTAAACGCGAGCTAAATGTGACAAAACGGGGGCATATAAATCAATATAAAACGCATACATCACATTGAATGGGGGGTTGTATTTGACTCTCCATTTAATCCTAATTAGCCCTATATAAACCTCACTTCCTAGAATCATTTCACTCATCTTTTCACTCATATTTTCACTCTATAAACTCTGCAAGAAATCTCCCAAAAGCTCTCCCAAAAATTCCATAGAAAGGGGTCTCGTTAGTAGCACTCAATCACACAAGTTCGAGTACGGGTAATCTTGAGTCGGGTTTTCAACAAGGGTTTGGAGGATCCTTTTTCCACATTCTAAGGCTTCTAAGTGAGACTCTTACCTATTCCTTAAACCTTAATTTCGTGCTTAATCCTTGTCTTAATCCTTGATTAGAAAACACATAAACTTAACAAGAATTGAATCGTAAAAATCTGTCATCTGTTTTTCTGTGTTGTCGATTTATTTGGGACACTAAATAAATTCTAATTTCGAAATCATTTTTATAGTATCACCATAAAGGTCTTACGAGTTCACAAAAAAATTTAATCACGTTCTAAGATGTTTTCATAATTTAAAGGGATTTATTTGATAACTATCCTCAGTGAAATTTCAATTCCAGAAATTAGGGGTTTGTTGTAATGACGTTTTCACAAAGATTTAAATGGAAATTATGGTTTCATATAAAATGAAAGTTGTTTATCTGTGGGATTAGAGTATACCCTCCAAAGCTCGACTCTTAACTCTAAAGGAATAATCTTGCAAACCGTTTTTCGTAAACCCGCGCAAAACTGCTTTTTCTGGAAAAATGTTTCTGTTCGGATTTTATTTCGTCACTTAAACATATTATTTTAACATGAATTTTTGCATAGACCTTCCTTAGGATTCCTAGTATATGATCAAAACGTTTCAAGTCAAAATTCCGTCTTTTAGATTTTCAAAAGTATTTTATTCCGAGAGGGCGCAAATCTGCCAAAACT
The DNA here is from genome assembly GCA_023091065.1 of Dianthus caryophyllus. Taxonomy (NCBI): domain Eukaryota; kingdom Viridiplantae; phylum Streptophyta; class Magnoliopsida; order Caryophyllales; family Caryophyllaceae; genus Dianthus; species Dianthus caryophyllus. Next base: position 11,524,856 of record CM041519.1, read on the forward strand.
GGAATTCCTAAGTCTTGTTTAGTCTCTTCTTTTCTCGACTAGGGTTTGGCCCTAGGTCTCAATAAACAATCCTAGAACTCGTATAGGAACTTAATAAACTCCGTTTGAGACCATAAATAAAGGTTCGGGAATTTTAGAATCACCTCGAGTCGAATAACTAGTCATCGCTCTACGTTAGACTTCGCATAGTTAAACACAACATGGCTACAGGAATCGATCGTATTATAATAGGATGTTCTTGTTTATTGTAGAATCCGAGTTCATCGAGGAACCCTTCTAACCCGAGCGTATCGTAGGGAAAAGAATAATTCAAGGTAAGGAATCGATCTTTGCTTCCTCGATTGATTTTGTGAATTGTTTAAGCCTTTGTTTGATTGATGCTTTTATAAATTGAGTTTGGATGTTCCAAGCGTGATTTGGTTTTTAATATTAATATTGTATTTCTCGATTTTATATTTCTAATGATATTTCCTAAAAGTTTTGAATGTTTAATTATGGATTGGAAAATGATTTAGTTTAAAGAATTTCAAGGCGAATTATTATATTGAAATGTTTTCAATTTTTGGGTGATGGTATTATTATTATCGAAATGTTTTCGATAAAGGATTTTGATAAAGGTTTGGAAATGTTTTCCAATTTATAAAGGTTTTAATCCATGGTTTTTGAGATAGAGGGTAGTTCGTCTTCTAGGCGACTACATTTTATATATATTGGCTTTGGGGTTGTTGATCACTTCCCCGTGTCTGTTAGATCACTTCTTGGGGTTGGCCCTTGTAAGGGTGCATGCACTTAAGTCTAAACACGACCTATTATTGTAGTTGGTTGGGTTATGCCCGCCTTCATGGTTACTCTATTCGTATTGATTCCATGGTAGAAATACGTTTGATTAAAGTTGGTTTGAAAAGTCTATTTTCTAAAATTTTGTTACAAAGGTTATCTATTTTATAATTCAAAGTTTCTAACAATTGTTTTATTAATCTTTCGTTTATTTAAATTATCATTCTTTACTCAACCTTTGTGTTGACGCCTTGCTTGTTTGTCCGCTCTTGGTGGGTCTGTGGTGATCCATATGACTCCTTTGGGTTATATTGGGGAGCAGACTCCGTGCAGGTCGTTTGAGTTTTGGCGGGGTTGAAGGGCGCGATCACTACGAGAATCATTCGCTTTATTTAATGTTGAACGCTTCCGCAATATTTATATTACATTTTGTTTTTCGACAGTTGTTTTAAACCTCTTTCATTTCAATAAAGCATCTTCGGATTTGTTTTATGTTTTAAAATAGTAATATTCCGAGTAGGTTTAGTCGGGGTGTTACAAAGTGGTATCAGAGCGGGTTTCTTTTTTGGCTAGGCGTGGAAATCTTCATATTTCCTCGCCAACCCGCGAATTTTTACTCTTTAAAAAAAAATGTTTCTTATATTAACTAAAATGAGCTACTATTAAATATTTTCCTTTATAATTAAAATGAACTAGTAATAAAATGAACTTAAAAATGAATCTAAGACGGGGAGTAGGGGAGCGCGTTCGATAGATATTAATTGTATGTTAACTTATGTATGGATGCCTGTTTGTTAGATGCCGATTGTCTTTATGCTAACACTAACCCTATGGATTTGACGTTTGAGATCAACCAAATCTTCGTAAGCATGTTTAGGAGAATGTGAGCCCCATGGACAATTATCTTATAGATTGGGATAACAAGTATTCGTACGATGATCATACGAGGGGAAAGCCTTTATTTATGCCTTACCCTAATTAGGGCCTACATCACCCTTAAGAAAGCAACTTGCAAGGGAGGTTGAATCTTATGAGAGAAAATGCGATAATGGTGTGCAACAATGTTGATTATGGTAGTGAGTATAATGTAAGTTCTTGTTGGAGAAATAATTATGGAATTAAGACAGATGTCAGGTTTTGGAAATTTGGTTGTTTATTATTTGCAAACAGGTAAACTGGGAGTAATGGTCACCCATACATTGGTTTGGTAATCACATAAGATTATTACAATAGCAGATGCTTCGGTCGGGAATAATGATACTTGTGGATTTCATGTTCATGGATATTAGGTTCATAGATTTTAGAGGTATCAGAATAATGGTTCGTATGGTGTGCGATAAATTATTTTAATCATTTGCCTATCTTGAAAGTTTTGGGTTTTAGTAGCGGCAATCGTAAATTTGGGGTACTTATAACAAATAGAACGTTGATTTTGGATATAAATATACATAGACTGAAGGTGTGATGAAGAAATAGGTCCTAACTAAGCTTAGTCATATAAAGTAATGAGAAAGTTTCCATAGGAAGGAAATAAGATGTCGGTGATGGCGAAGATACTCGTTATGGGTATCATATGAGTTGTAATCTTCTAAATCTTTTGGGGTTGTAAGAAACAAATAGGTATGAGAGAATTAAGAAAAACAATGAAAGGTAGTTGGGAACATTAAGGTAGAAGTACGAGTTGCTTGAATATGGTGAGGTTGGATGTGATGCGTATTTTTAAGGGACATATTTATAGTAGAGAAAAAAAAAAGATTGTTTATAATTGAGGAATGTTGAGAATTAACAGGTTGTTAAGAATTAGTGGTTGAAGTAAGTTGAGCTCATAAGGAAGAGTAAGGTATGAGGATAAGTGGTTACAATGTGATGTAAGACGAATAAAAAGAGACATTTGAGGATTTTAGGACCCACTTTGACATTAATGTGTGTAAATTTGTTGTGAACCTTCAATTGGAAGTATTAACGACAATAGTGAAAGATGTTTAGAAATAACAGTAATGGCCAAATGATTATGGAATCTTATAATGATAAAAGTTGTAGCATTAGTATTGATTTCCTTTAAGGTATGTAGTCATATGATTCAATATTTGGTCAGCTGGGTAATAGATAGATTTAGTTTTACATATCGCTCGCTGAAATAATTTTGAATTAAACGAATCTCTAACTTATGAGGAGCTCCCGTTAGAAGGAACATAAAACAAGGTGGGGTGAAACCAAAATAGTCAAGGTATTATGGTCCAACCATGATATTGAAGAAGCAAATTGGGAGTCTGAGGAAGTTAAGAAACTTAAGTATGATAACCTTTTCACCCAGATACGCAGTGTTACGGGGGCGTAACATTCTTTTAAGGGAGGTGGAATGTAAACCACCACTCGTTTAGTAAAGCCATGCAATGCGTATAGGATAAAATTCTTTTACGAGTAGTATTAGATTACCTTCTTAGAGATTGGGATAAATTTCGGGGACGAAGTTTGTTTTAAGGGGGGTAGATTGCATTGTAATACCCGAGAATTTTGAGTTCGTATTAATTTACATTTCTTAGCTTGACTTAGTTAAATTCAACTATTTTATTCTTAATTAGCTCATTTAAAGTTCTCTCAACTCTCTCCAGTTCAATTAGCTCACATAAATCCTTAAGACAACTTATATTTATATTACGAGTCCATACATCATATTTATAATTATTATAAAGGTTTGTTTTTATTCTACAACTATTTATTTAACAAAGGTTATTTCAGATGTTATTTCAAAAGACGATATATAATATCTATATTGCATTTTGGTTAAATTCCTTTTATATACCTTAAATAGAGTTCAAAGTATATTTTGGGTCACATTGATTATAATACCTTAAAAATAAGAAAGAAAAATCTAACTTAACACATTCTTATAGTATGGTATATATTTTCATATACTTATATATTTTATTAAATGCTTTTTCACATATTGGGACTATATAAACAAAATTTATTTTAAATAAATATTTTACTTAATCATTTATTTAATAAAATGGATTAAAGGTATGACTCATTAAGTAGAAATAAGAGCAAGGAACATGCACATACACACAAAACACACGTACATACATGACAACATACATGCATTATTTTGTCTTCCCTTTGTCATTAAACCATTCTTGATTTTACAATCAACATTTATCCTCTAAATACATTCAAAGCATGATTAATTAGGGGCTTAATTATAGTTTAATTTTTCCAAGAAATGAATGAAGAACCATCACCCTTTCTCCCTTGTTTTGTCGTGCAATAGCATTGAATGGGGGGTTGTATTTGACTCTCCATTTAATCCTAATTAGCCCTATATAAACCTCACTTCCTAGAATCATTTCACTCATCTTTTCACTCATATTTTCACTCTATAAACTCTGCAAGAAATCTCCCAAAAGCTCTCCCAAAAATTCCATAGAAAGGGGTCTCGTTAGTAGCACTCAATCACACAAGTTCGAGTACGGGTAATCTTGAGTCGGGTTTTCAACAAGGGTTTGGAGGATCCTTTTTCCACATTCTAAGGCTTCTAAGTGAGACTCTTACCTATTCCTTAAACCTTAATTTCGTGCTTAATCCTTGTCTTAATCCTTGATTAGAAAACACATAAACTTAACAAGAATTGAATCGTAAAAATCTATCATCTGTTTTTCTGTGTTGTCGATTTATTTGGGACACTAAATAAATTCTAATTTCGAAATCCTTTTTATATTATCACCATAAAGGTCTTAAGAGTTCACAAAAAAAAAATTAATCACGTTCTAAGATGTTTTCATAATTTAAAGGGATTTATTTGATAACTATCCTCAGTGAAATTTCAATTCCAGAAATTAAGGGTCTATTGCAATGACGTTTTCACAACGATTTAAATGGAAATTATGGTTTCATATAAAATAAAAGTTGTTTATCTGTGGGATTAGAGTATACCCTCCAAAGCTCGACTCTTAACTCTAAAGGAATAATCTTGCACACCGTTTTTCGTAAACTCGCGCAAAACTGCTTTTTCTGGAAAAATATAATATTTTTGTTCGGATTTTATTTCGTCACTTAAACATATTATTTTAACATGAATTTTTGCATAGACTTTCCTTAGGATTCCTAGTATATGCTCAAAAGGTTTCAAGTCAAAATTCTATCTTTTAGATTTTCAAAAGTATTTTATTCCGAGAGGGAGCAAATCTGTCAAAACTGGAATTTCTAAGTCTTGTTTAGTCTCTTCTTTTCTCGACTAGGGTTTGGCCCTAGGTCTCAATAGACAATCCTAGAACTCGTATAGGAACTTAATAAACTCCGTTTGAGACCATAAATAAAGGTTCGGGAATTTTAGAATCACCTCGAGTCGAATAACTAGTCATCGCTCTACGTTAGACTTCGCATAGTTAAACGCAACATGGCTATAGGAATCGAACGTATTATAATAGGATGTTCTTGTTTATTGTAGAATCCGAGTTCATCGAGGAACCCTTCTAACCCGAGCGTATCGTAGGGAAAAGAATAATTTAAGGTAAGGAATCGATCTTTGCTTCCTCGATTGATTTTGTGAATTGTTTAAGGCTTTGTTTGATTGATGCTTTTATAAATTGAGTTTGGATGTTCCAAGCATGATTTTGGATTTGGTTTTTAATATTAATATTGTATTTCTCGATTTTATATTTCTATTGATATTTCCTAAAAGTTTTGAATGTTTAATTATGGATTGGAAAATGATTTAGTTTAAAGAATTTCAAGGCCAATTATTATATTGAAATGTTTTCAATTTTTGGGTGATGGTATTATTATTATCGAAATGTTTTCGATAAAGGATTTTGATAAAGGTTTGGAAATGTTTTCCTATTTATAAAGGTTTTAATCCATGGTTCTTGAGATGGAGGGTAATTCGTCTTCTAGGCGACTACATTTTATATATATTGGCTTTGGGGTTGTTGATCACTTCCCCGTGTCTGTTAGATCACTTCTTGGGGTTGGCCCTTGTAAGGGTGCATGCACTTAAGTCTAAACACGACCTATTATTGTAGTTGGTTGGGTTATGCCCGCCTTCATGGTTACTCTATTCGTATTGATTCCATGGTACAAATGCGTTTGATTAAAGTTGGTTTGAAAAGTCTATTTTCTAAAATTTTGTTACAAAGGTTATCTATTTTATAATTCAAAGTTTCTAACAATTGTTTTATTAATCTTTCGTTTATTTAAATTATCATTCTTTACTCAACCTTTGTGTTGACGCCTTGCTTGTTAGTCCGCTCTTGGTGGGTCTGTGGTGATCCATATGACTCCTTTGGGTTATATTGGGAGGCGGACTCGTGCAGTCGTTTGAGTTTTGGCGGGGTTGAAGGCGCGATCACTTGAGAATAATTCGCTTTATTTAATGTTGAGCAGCTCATGATATTTATATTACATTTTGTTTTTGACAGTTGTTTTAAACCTCTTTCGTTTCAATAAAGCATCTTCGGATTTGTTTTATGTTTTAAAATAGTAATATTCCGAGTAGGTTTAGTCGGGGTGTTACAAAGTTTTGTAACACCCCGACTAAACATACTCGGGATATCACTATTTAAAAACATAAAACAAATCCAAGGATGCTTTATTGAAACAAAAGAGGTTTGAAACAAATCATTTAAAAACAAAATGTAATATAAATATCATGAGCGCTCAACATTAAATAAAGCGAATGATTCTCGTAGTGATCGCGCCCTTCAACCCCGCCATAACTCAAACGACCTGCACGGAGTCTGCTCCCCAATATAACCCAAGGAGTCATATGGATCAACACAGGCCCACCAAAAGTGGACAAACAAGCAAGCGTCAACACAAAGGTTGAGTACAGAATGATAATTTAAATAAACGACAGATTAATAAAACAATCGATAGAAACTTTGAATTATAAAATAGATAACCTTGGTAACAAAATTTAGAAAATAGACTTTTCAAACCAACTTTAATCAAATGCATTTGTACCATGGAATCAATACGAATAGAGTAACCATGAAGGCGGGCATAACCCAACCAACTACAATAATAGGTCATGTTTAGACTTAAGTGCATGCACCCTTACTAGGGCTAACCCCTGTAAGTGATGATGTAATGCATACGAGGTGATCAACAACCCCAAAGCCAATATATATAATATGTAGTCGCCTAGAAGACGAACTACCCTCCATCTCAAGAACCATGGATTAAAACCTTTATAAATAGGAAAACATTTCCAAACCTTTATCAAATACTTTATCGAAAACATTTCGATAATAATACCATCATCCCAAAATTGAAAACATTTTAATATAATAATTTGCCTTGAAATTCTTTGGACAAAATTATTTTCCAATTCGAAACAAAACATTTAAAACTTTAGAAAATCTCATTTGGGGAATATAGAATCAAGAATACAACATCAATATTAGAAACCAAATCCAAAATTTTGCTTGAAACATTCAATCTCAAAATTTATAAAAGCATCAATCAAACAAAGCCTTAAACAATTCATAAAAATAATCGAGGAAGCAAAGATCGATTCTTTACCTTGAATTATTCTTTTCCCTACGATACGCTCGGGTTAGAAGGGTTCCTCAATGAACTCGGATTCTACAATAAACAAGAACATCCTATTATAATACGTTCGATTCCTATAGCCATGTTGCGTTTAACTATGCGAAGTCTAACGTAGAGCGATGACTAGTTATTCGACTCGAGGTGATTCTAAAATTCCCGAACCTTTATTTATGGTCTTAAACGGAGTTTATTAAGTTCCTATACGAGTTCTAGGATTGTCTATTGAGACCTAGGTGTTAGAATATATTTATATATTCGTACGGATATGGGCCACTAATGTAATTAAATATGTGTCGCACTATTATAAAATATAAACCAATAAATAAATTGATCCATAAGGTAATAATATCGGTATTGGGTAATAAGGAAATATTGGTCATGGACTTAATTTGTAAAACAAGGAAGCAGCCCATATCAATGAGGGTAGATATTTGGCAGCTTATGTGAAGACCCTATAAGGGTCCACACTATAAATATAGGTTTGGTCCCCATTGAACACACCATCCACACAAATACAAAATACAGTAATTAAGAGTTTTTCTTTTGGTCTCCCATCAACCATAAGAAAAGTGAAGGGTGTGTCTCAAAGGAAGATAAGATCTCACATGACACTATGAATCCTTCAGGTACGCTTCCGTATTCAGTCTAATTTATTCTTAACGATCCACACGATACCGATCTAAGGGGTTTTCTAACAATTGGTATCAGAGAGATATCGTGTAGATCGTTAAGAATGGCCGATTAATTACTTCGACCATAAGTTTTTTTCGCGCGATTATTTCTCTGTTGAATCGCGCACGAGTCCCTTCGGATTTTCCCATCCCTTCAGCCATGTTGTTTGTGTGATTCTTGGATTGAATCACGTGTTATTTCCTAGTTTTCCGCAAAGTATGGTTTTGTATGGCACGTGTTCTTTACTCCTTCTGTACTCTGTATTGTTTTGTTCCCAAACTTCGTCAGTATTTCGTAGTAATATTACAGAGTTTTTTTTTGGATTGTTGATGGGTTAGTGCTATGTCATGATGGTGTCTGAATTGTTTATTATTTGGATGACATCATCTTTGGTGGCCATTGATGCATTTATATACCACTCTTTCTTGGGTCAGTAGTTTACATCACGTGATTTGTTTGTGTTGCGTTCGTTTGTCTTGCCTTCTATTGCGTGGTGTAATACGGAGTATCTCTTTTTCACCTGTTTTCAAGTTTTTAGTCCCATGAATGGCTGTGGTGTTATTCTAATTGATACTTCATAAGTATACGGTTTATATTTCAATGACTTTGTTTTTTTTTTTTTTTTTTTACATTGAAATATTAAGGTTAAATTTAATTCAATTAATGGTATAAAATTTAGGTCCAATGATTTTAGATAAATTAATCGGTAGGACTATGTCGGCCCAAAGGAAGGCTAGTCTTGTAATGATTAATTTATTGAGAACATTGGATATTGTGGGGTGTGTATTTTCATGCGGGTGTGAGTCGGCCCAAAGGAAGGCTCATATTTGGCAGAAATACACACAACACCTGTGGTGGTGAACATGTGACAATTATATGGTTTATTAAGTGTGAATACAAGTCGGCCCAAAGGAAGGCTGTATTTTACATGATTATTGTCAATGTTTGATCATTACGACAAGATTACCACTGACAGTTAGCGTTACTGTCCAAAGACTTGACACTAATGTTGTTACCGGTGTCTTGAGATGGGATATATACCTTTTATTTGAATTTAAATTTTAAATAAGGTTTATGAGCATGTTTCTTATTAAAGTTGTTTGTTTTTTATTCAGTTAATATTTCTGCTGCTACTATTTCTGGCAATTTAAGCTCTATTCTCATGCTAAATGGGACGAATTTCAAGGATTGGAAAGAGAACATGTTAATTGTTTTTGGCTGCATGGATCTAGACCATGCTATCAGGGTGGATTCTCCTACTCCTCTTACGGATGCAAGTTCTCCCGATGAAAAGAGAGAATTTGAGAAGTGGGAGAAATCCAATCGCATGAGTCTTATGATCATAAAGCGCGGCATTCCGGAGGCTTTTAGAGGTGCGGTATCTGATAAGATTACCAATGCTAAGGAATTTCTTGCTGAAATTGAAAAGCGTTTTGTTAAAAACGATAAACCAGAAACAAGTACGCTATTGCAGCACTTGATTTCAAGGAAATATCAATTCAGTAAGGGAAACATAAGGGAGTACATCATGGAGATGTCTCATATTGCTTCAAAACTTAAGGCACTAAAGCTCGACTTGTCGGATGACTTGCTCGTTCATTTAGTATTGTTATCTCTCCCTACACAATTTGGACAGTTTAAAGTCAGTTACAACTGTCAAAAGGAGAAGTGGACTCTAAATGAGCTCATTTCTTATGGTGTGCAAGAGGAAGAGAGGTTGAAGCAAGATAAGGTTGATGTTGCTCTCTTGGCTAGTACCTCTAAAGGAAAGGGCAAGAAAAGAAAGTTTGAATTTAAGGCTGCAACTAAGGGTCCTGATGAGCAGAAGGAAGGTGATGAACCAACTGGTTGTTACTTCTGTGGAAAGCCAGGACACATAAAGAAGAATTGTCCAAGATATCAGGCTTGGCTCGCTAAGCGAGCAAAGAAAGGTACAATTCTTAATTTGGTTTGTTCTGAAGTTAATTTAGCTTCAGTACCTAGAAACACTTGGTGGGTAGATTCTGGTGCGACTACTCATATTAGTGTTTCTATGCAGGGTTGCCTAGCACACCGAAAGCCAAGTGAAGGCGAAAGATACATCTACGTGGGAGATGGAAAGTCGGTGGAAGTTGATGCTATTGGCACGTTTAGATTATTATTAAGGACTGGTTTTTATTTGGATTTGAAAGACACTTTTGTTGTACCGTCTTTTAGACGGAATTTAATTTCTGTATCTCTCTTGGACAAATCCGGTTATTATTGTTCATTTGCGGACAGGAAATTTATATTGTCTTTAAATTCAAATGTTGTTGGAACTGGTTCTTTATGTGGTTTCGATAATCTTTACATGCTTGATAATATTGCATCATACAGTGAAAACCTGCACGTAGAATCACGTGGTACTAAGCGTAAATTAAATCAGGAAAATTCAGCGTCATTATGGCACAAAAGGTTAGGTCATGTCTCGAAAGAGAGAATTCAAAGGCTTGTGTCTGATGGCATTCTAGATTCGCTTGACTTCACAGACCTTAATGTTTGTGTAAGTTGTATTAAAGGAAAACAGACCAAAGTAAGGAGGTTAGGAGCCAACAGAGCTACGGACGTCTTAGAATTGATACATACAGAAATCTATGGGCCATTTCCTACGGCTTCGTGGAATGGTCAACTGAATTTTATATCATTCATAGATGATTACTCTCGTTATGGCTACCTTTACCTAATTCATGAGAAATCAGAGTCTTTGGACGTGTTCAAGGCTTTTAAAGCCGAGGTTGAGCTTCAGCTCAACAAAAAGATTAAAGTTGTCAAATCTGATCGTGGTGGTGAATACTACGGCAGATATGACGGTTCAGGTGAACAACGTCCAGGACCATTTGCTAAGTACCTAGAGGAGTGTGGAATAGTCCCTCAGTACACTATGCCGGGTTCACCTAGCATGAACGGTGTTGCTGAGAGACGAAACCGAACTCTTAAGGACATGGTAAGGAGTATGATCAGTCATTCTACCTTACCTACATCACTCTGGGGAGAAGCACTAAAGACTGCAGCCTATATTCTAAATAGGGTACCAACTAAAGCAGCTGCCAAGACACCTTATGAGCTTTGGACGGGTCAAAAAGCCTAGTCTTAAGCATTTTCATGTATGGGGATGTCCAGCTGTGGCGCGACCTTCTAGGCCGCATGAAAATAAACTGGACTCCAAAACGGTGAGCAGCTACTTTATTGGTTATTCGGAGCGATCAAGGGGTTTCAAGTTTTATGATCCCGCTGTAAAGAATATATTTGAGACGAGAACTGCAACATTTTTGAGGATGTTGAGTTTGGGGGGAGAAATAAGGTTAATGACATTGTATTTGAGGAAGAATCGATTTCGATTCCTATGGTTGCTCCCGATGATGTGTAGGTTCCTTTACCTGTCACTACTATCGGAGGAGCAAATGGGGAACCTCGTCAGGACAATGTCAATATTGATCCCGTTCAAGATGATTTGTTTGTTCCACAAGAACAACCCGTCATTGAGAACGAGATCCCAGAAATTCAAACTCAACAACCTCAAGATTTAAGGAGATCCACTAGAGTAAGGAGAAGTGCCATTCCGGATGATTTTACTGAGGTATATCTCCAAGAACATGAGGATTCTAGTGAACTGTTGGAAGATGATCCAATCAACTTCCAGAAGGCCATGAAAAGTTCTAATGCTCAAAAGTGGATTAACGCCATGAATGAGGAATATAAGTCTATGCAAGACAATAAGGTTTGGGATCTTATTCAATTACCTGAAGGTGCGAAGCCTATTGGTTGTAAATGGATATTTAAAACTAAGAAGGATTCAAAGGGTAATATGGAAAGATTTAAGGCGCGTCTTGTAGCTAAAGGTTTTACTCAAAAGAAGGTATAGATTATAAAGAAACATTTTCTCCTGTTTCTACTAAGGATTCCTTTAGAGTAATCATGGCGCTTGTTGCACATTTTGATCTTGAGTTACATCAGATGGATGTAAAGACAGCGTTTCTTAATGGCGACATTGATGAAACGATTTATATGGTGCAACCAGAAAACTTTGTGTCAGGAGACCCAAAGAATATGGTTTTCAAACTAACGAAATCCATCTATGGGCTCAAACAGGCCTCTCGTCAATAGTATCACAAATTTCATCAAGTTATAATCTCATTTGGTTTTGAGGTTAATGACGTTGATGATTGTGTTTATCATAAGTTCAGTGGGAGTAAGTTTATGTTTATGGTTTTATGTGTGGATGACACCTTGCTAGCTATATAAGGTACTAAAGAAGTTTGGCATGCAAGCCTGTAAACCATGGTATACTCCGATCGTTAAGGGAGACAAGTTTAGTCCCGAATAAAGTGCCCTTAAGGTAGCCTTAAAATTAAATAAATGCAGGAGATTCCTTATGCACATAATATAGGGAGTCTTATGTATGCTCAGATTTATAAAAGACCAGATATAGTAAAAGGGGTCTTAGATATCCCAAGGCACTAAGGTTAGCATGCTCACTAATCGGAGGTCTGATGTTTCTGGAGATCATTGGTTATTCAGACTTCGATTTTGATGGATGCCTGGACACTCGAAGGTCCACTTCAGGTTGTATCTTTCTAATGGCTGGATGAGCCATTTTATGGTAAAGTGGGAATCATTTTATTATTGTTGATTCCACTATGGAGACAAAATTCATAACTTGTCACCAAGCAACATTTCAGGGCATATGATTGCAAAATTTTGTTGCGGCTTTAAGAGTTGTGAATAGTATCGAAAGACCATTAAAGTTTTACTGTGATGATCGGGCAACTATTTTAAAGAGAAGCTCGAGTAAATCCAGGCATATTGAAAGAAAGTTCCTCATCATAAAGGAACGAATACAGAGTGGTACGGTTTTCAATTGAACATATAGGAACAAACTCCATGATTGCGGATCCGCTGACTAAGGGATTGCCTCCAAATAAGTTTGTAGAGCATACTGCTCATATGGGAGTTATATCAAGTCAGGATATTATGGTTTAGTGGGAGTACTTGCTCCATATTTATTTATTTTTCCCTTGTGTACTTCGTATACAGATATTCTGCAGAAATAAAGTTTAAAGTTTAAGGTTTAAAGTTTAAAGTTTTATCCACTCTGAAAGGTGATGCTTTTGCATTGTTTGATCTCAATTAAAGTTAAGGCAGGACCAGTTGGAAATAAGCATGTCAGATCACATTGCGTGTAATTTCCGACTTACACATCCATGATTGATCTATGTCATTTAGTTGTATTGGTGTATGTGACCAAGGAAGGTTTAGTTACGCTGATTGTGACGAAAGTCGCCTTGATCCTACATTAGTATGATTAATGGACGAGATTGTTCAAGAATACCCTAAGGTTATAATGGTGCATTTCAGTTGCGCGCTAAGGTTATACACATATAATTACATGTGTGTCCCAGTGGGAGATTGTTAGAATATATTTATATATTCGTACGGATATGGGCCACTAATGTAATTAAATATGTTTCGCACTATTATAAAATATAAACCAATAAATAAAGTGATCCATAAGGTAAAAATATCGGTATTGGGTAATAAGGAAATATTGGTCATGGACTTAATGTGTAAAACAAGGAAGCAGCCCATATCAATGAGGGTAGATATTTGGCAGCTTATGTGAAGACCCTATAAGGGTCCACACTATAAATATAGGTTTGGTCCCCATTGAACACACCATCCACACAAATACAAAATACAGTAATTAAGGGTTTTTCTTTTGGTCTCCCATCAACCATAAGAAAAGTGAAGGGTGTGTCTCAAAGGAAGATAAGATCTCACATGACACTATGAATCCTTCAGGTACGCTTCCGTATTCAGTCTAATTTATTCTTAACGATTCACACGATACCGATCTAAGGGGTTTTCTAACACTAGGGCCAAACCCTAGTCGAGAAAAGAAGAGACTAAACAAGACTTAGGAATTCCAGTTTTGGCAGATTTGCGCCCTCTCGGAATAAAATACTTTTGAAAATCTAAAAGACGGAATTTTGACTTGAAACGTTTTGATCATATACTAGGAATCCTAAGGAAGGGCTATGCAAAAATTCATGTTAAAATAATATGTTTAAGTGACGAAATAAAATCCGAACATAAACATATTTTCGAGCTTTCTTGAGTTTACGAAAAACGGTGTGCAAGATTATTCCTTTAGAGTTAAGAGTCGAGCTTTGGAGGGTATAATCTAATCCCACAGATAAACAACCTTCATTTTATATGAAACCACAATTTCCATTTAAATTTTGTGAAAACATCATTGCAACAGACCCCTAATTTCAGGAATAGAAATTTCACTGAGGATAGTTATCAAATAAATCCCTTTAAATTATGAAAACATCTTAGAACGTGATTAAATTTTTTTTGTGAACTCTTAAGACCTTTATGGTGATAATATAAAAAGGATTTCGAAATTAGAATTTATTTAGTGTCCCAAATAAATCGACAACACAGAAAAACAGATGACAGATTTTTACGATTCAATTCTTGTTAAGTTTATGTGTTTTCTAATCAAGGATTAAGACAAGGATTAAGCACGAAATTAAGGTTTAAGGAATAGGTAAGAGTCTCACTTAGAAGCCTTAGAATGTGGACAAAGGATCCTCCAAACCCTTGTTGAAAACCCGACTCAAGATTACCCGTACTCGAACTTGTGTGGTTGAGAGTTACTTACGAGACCTTCTTCTATGGAATTTTGGAGAGAGCTTTTGAGAGGTTTTTGCAGAGATTATAGAGTGAAAATGATGAGTAAAATGATGGGTGGAATACTCACAAAATTTAGGGTTTATATAGGGCTAATAGGAGTAAATGAGAGAGCCAAAAACACCCCCCTTTCCCAAGTCCTTCACGTCCAAATCAAGGAGCAATGGGCTGTTTTCATCTAATCAATTCTTTGGAAAAATAAGACTATCATTAAGCCTTTAATTAACACACTTTTGAATTGGTTTTGTAGGGAAATGAACTTGGCAACAATTACAAGGAAGTCTTAATGATAATGAAGAAGTATAATGCATGTATTCCCCATGCATTCTATGCGTGTAATGTATGTGTATATGCGCAAATATTGCTCTTATAATAATGCAATGGATCATACTTTTAATTGTGTTATCATTAATTAGGAGTTTAAATAAATATTCTTACAAAATAGTTTGATTTTAATTATCCAAATATGAGAAAAGACTTTTAATAAAATATATAAGTATACGCAAATATATACCGTATCAAGTTTCCTCTTAAATTTACCTAATGAATTATATACCAAAATGTATTTATAAAATAGGAGCTTTGAGTAAATTATTTGTATTATAAAAATAATTTAGTTTATATTACCCGATTATAAGGTAGGACTTAAAATACATACATTTGCTAAATAAATAGTTGTATAAAACAAATTCACCTTTTATAAAAATATATCATGAGTTCCGAAGAATGTATGGATTTAAGATATATATAAAGCTGGCTTAGATGATGTGAGCTGGAAGAGATTGAAGAGCTGACCTTAATTAAGCTGAGCTATGAAGTGTGAACCAATAAGATCCTAAAATTCTCGGGTATTACAATCTACCCCCCTTAAAACAAACTTCGTCCCCGAAGTTTATCCCAACATCTAAGAAAAATAATCTAATACTACTCGTAAAAGAATTTATCTTATACGCATTCATGGCTTTACTAAACGAGTGGTGGTTTACATTCCACCTCCCTTAAAAGAATGTTACGTCCCCGTAACACTGCGTACCTGGGTGAAAAGGTGAGGATATTTATGTTTCATGGCCTCTTCAGCCTCCCAGGTTGCTTCCTCAGTATCATGGTTAGACCACAATACCTTGACTATTTTGGTTTCACCTCTTCTTCGCCTTAGTACCTTCTTGTCCAAAATTGCTCAGTGCTCTTCGTAAGTTAGGGACTCGTCTACTTCTATGACTTCGGGTTCTAGCACGTGAGATGGGTCGCTCAAGTACTTGCGAAGTTGGGACACATGGAAGACATTGTGAACCCTAGCTAAAGCTGGAGGTAGAGCCAACCTATAAGCTACTTCGCCGACTCTTTCCAGGATTTCATAAGGTCCTATGTACTTAGGACTGAGCTTTCCTCTTTTCCCAAATCTCATCACCCCTCTCATCGGTGATACCCAAAGCAACACCTTGTCCCCCACTTGGAATTCGATGTCGCGTCGGTGTGAATCGACATAGCTCTTTTGCCTATCCTGTGCTGCCTTCATCTTTTCCTGGATGATTTTTACTTGCTTTACCATGTCCTGAATCATCTGTGGTCCTAACATCATTGCCTCAGTACTATCATCCCAACATACTGGGCTACGACACTTTCTTCCATATAAAGCTTCAAAAGGTGCCATCTTAATGCTTGCGTGATAGCTATTGTTGTAGGAGAATTCTTTAAGGTCTAACCTTTCCTCCCAGGTTCCCCCAAACTCTAGCGCACATGCCCTTAACATATCCTCCAAGGTCTTATGGTTCGTTCAGTTTGACCGTCTGTTGCTGGGTGGAAGGCTGTACTCATCTTGAGTTGGGTTCCTAGAGACTCTTGCAATTCTTGCCAAAACCTCGAGATAAATCGGGCATCTCTATCTGATATGATACTGCTAGGTACACCATGAATCTTAAGGATGTTGGTTCTATATGCCATGGCTAGCTCTCTCTTTCCCCATGTGTCTTTCATTGGGATAAAATGTGCAGACTTAGTTAACCGATCAACAACCACCCATATCATATTATTCCCTTTTTTGGCACGAGGTAAAGAGGTTATGAAATCCATTGAAATCGAATCCCACTTCCATACCGGTACCTCCAACGGTTGCAGCAATCCTTGGGGTCTACGGTGTTCAATCTTAATCCTTTGACAGGTTAAACATCGTGCTACGAACTCGGCTACCTCCCTTTTCATGTTCGGCCACCAAAACGTCCCTTTGAGGTCCTTATACAGCTTGTCTCCTCCTAGGTGTACGGAATACGGTGTCTTGTGTGCTTCGTTCATAATCTTTTTCCTCAACTCTTCATCGTTAGGTACACACCACCTACCCTTATACCTAATGCTTCCATCGGCTTCTTGACTAAACTCTTTCTCCTCCCCTGCCGTAATCTTTGCCCGTTTATCTTCTATGACTTTATCTCCCTTCTGTTTATCACGGATTTCGGCATATAGATCAGGTAACAATGTAAAGTCGTTCATGTCTCCACCCGGTCCTATCACATGAATGTCCATCCGGTCCAGCTCATTCCTCAAGTTCATCCTTGACATGGCTTCCCCTAGAGCATGTACACTCTTACGACTTAAGGCATCGGCAACTACGTTAGCTTTTCCTTCGTGGTATTGAATCTCCATGTCGTAGTCCTTTATTAATTCCAACCATCTCCTCTGGCGCATGTTCAACTCCTTCTGAGTAAATATGTACTTCATGCTCTTGTGATCAGAAAATACCTTAAAGGTTACTCCGTACAAGTAGTGCCTCCATAGCTTCAGTGCATGCACTATCGCGGCTAACTCAAGATCGTGTGTTGGATAGTTCGTCTCATAAGGTTTCAGCTGCCTAGAAGCGTATGCTATCACTCTGCGGTTTTGCATCAAAACACATCCGAGTCCATTCTTAGATGCATCAGTGTATACCTCGAAGTTCTCGTTTCCGTTAGGTAAGGCTAGAACAGGTGCAGACGTTAACTTTTCCTTGAGAGTTTGAAAGGCTATCTCACATTTCTCGTCCCACACAAACTTGGTTGACTTCTTCATGAGGGTGGTCATGGGTCGAGCTATTTTAGAAAAATCCTTAACAAAACGTCTGTAGTATCCAGCAAGTCCTAGGAAACTTCGGATATCGGTGATGTTCTTAGGTGTTGGCCAATTCGATACGGCTTCGACCTTACTCGGGTCGACTGACACTCCATCCTTTGAGATGACATGCCCAAGGAAGGCTACTTGCTCCAACCAAAACTCACACTTGGACATCTTAGCATAAAGCTGATTGTCTCTCAAAGTTTGCACGTAGCCTTCCTTGGGCATGTCATCTCAAAGGACATCTTAGCATAAAGCTGATTGTCTCTCTAAGATGTCCAAGTGTGAGTTTTGGTTGGAGCAAGTAGCCTTCCTTGGGCATGTCATCTCAAAGGATGGAGTGTCAGTCGACCCGAGTAAGGTCGAAGCCATATCGAATTGGCCAACACCTATGAACATCACCGATATCCGAAGTTTCCTAGGACTTGCTGGATACTACAGACGTTTTGTTAAGGATTTTTCTAAAATAGCTCGACCCATGACCACCCTCATGAAGAAGTCAACCAAGTTTGTGTGGGACGAGAAATGTGAGATAGCCTTTCAAACTCTCAAGGAAAAGTTAACGTTTGCACCTGTTCTAGCCTTACCTAACGGAAACGAGAACTTCGAGGTATACACTGATGCATCTAAGAATGGACTCGGATGTGTTTTGATGCAAAACCGCAGAGTGATAGCATACGCTTCTAGGCAGCTGAAACCTTATGAGACGAACTATCCAACACACGATCTTGAGTTAGCCGCGATAGTGCATGCACTGAAGATATGGAGGCACTACTTGTACGGAGTAACCTTTAAGGTATTTTCTGATCACAAGAGCATGAAGTACATATTCACTCAGAAGGAGTTGAACATGCGCCAGAGGAGATGGTTGGAATTAATAAAGGACTACGACATGGAGATTCAATACCACGAAGGAAAAGCTAACGTAGTTGCCGATGCCTTAAGTCGTAAGAGTGTACATGCTCTAGGGGAAGCCATGTCAAGGATGAACTTGAGGAATGAGCTGGACCGGATGGACATTCATGTGATAGGACCGGGTGGAGACATGAACGACTTTACATTGTTACCTGATCTATATGCCAAAATCCGTGATAAACAGGAGGGAGATAAAGTCATAGAAGATAAACGGGCAAAGATTATGGCAGGGGAGGAGAAAGAGTTTAGTCAAGAAGCCGATGGAAGCATTAGGTATAAGGGTAGGTGGTGTGTACCTAACGATGAAGAGTTGAGGAAAAAGATTATGAACGAAGCACACAAGACACCGTATTCCGTACACCTAGGAGGAGACAAGCTGTATAAGGACCTCAAAGGGACGTTTTGGTGGCCGAACATGAAAAGGGAGGTAGCCGAGTTCGTAGCACGATGTTTAACCTGTCAAAGGATTAAGATTGAACACCGTAGACCCCAAGGATTGCTGCAACCGTTAGAGGTACCGGTATGGAAGTGGGATTCGATTTCACTGGATTTCATAACCTCTTTACCTCGTACCAAAAAAGGGAATAATATGATATGGGTGGTTGTTGATCGGTTAACTAAGTCTGCACATTTTATCCCAATGAAAGACACATGGGGAAAGAGAGAGCTAGCCATGGCATATAGAACCAACATCCTTAAGATTCATGGTGTACCTAGCAGTATCATATCAGATAGAGATGCCCGATTTATCTCGAGGTTTTGGCAAGAATTGCAAGAGTCTCTAGGAACCCAACTCAAGATGAGTACAGCCTTCCACCCAGCAACAGACGGTCAAACTGAACGAACCATACAGACCTTGGAGGATATGTTAAGGGCATGTGCGCTAGAGTTTGGGGGAACCTGGAAGGAAAGGTTAGACCTTATAGAATTCTCCTACAACAATAGCTATCACGCAAGCATTAAGATGGCACCTTTTGAAGCTTTATATGGAAGAAAGTGTCGTAGCCCAGTATGTTCGGATGATAGTACCGAGGCAATGATGTTAGGACCACAGATGATTCAGGACATGGTAAAGCAAGTAAAAATCATTCAGGAAAAGATGAAGGCAGCACAGGATAGGCAAAAGAGCTATGCCGATTCACACCGACGCGACATCGAATTCCAAGTGGGGGACAAGGTGTTGCTTCGGGTATCACCGATGAGAGGGGTGATGAGATTTGGGAAAAGAGGAAAGCTCAGTCCTAAGTACATAGGACCTTATGAAATCATGGAAAGAGTCGGCGAAGTAGCTTATAGGTTGGCTCTACCTCCTGCTTTAGCTAGGGTTCACAATGTCTTCCATGTGTCCCAACTTCGCAAGTACTTGAGCGACCCATCTCACGTGCTAGAACCCGAAATCATAGAACTAGACGAGTCCCTAACTTACGAAGAGCGGCCGGTAGCAATTTTGGACAGTAAGGTACGGAAGACGAGAAGAGGTGAAACCAAAATAGTCAAGGTATTGTGGTCTAACCATGATACTGAGGAAGCAACCTGGGAGGCTGAAGAGGCCATGAAACATAAATATCCTCACCTTTTCACCCAGGTACGCAGTGTTACGGGGACGTAACATTCTTTTAAGGGAGGTGGAATGTAAACCACCACTCGTTTAGTAAAGCCATGAATGCGTATAAGATAAATTCTTTTACGAGTAGTATTAGATTATTTTCTTAGATGTTGGGATAAACTTCGGGGACGAAGTTTGTTTTAAGGGGGGTAGATTGTAATACCCGAGAATTTTAGGATCTTATTGGTTCACACTTCATAGCTCAGCTTAATTAAGGTCAGCTCTTCAATCTCTTCCAGCTCACATCATCTATGCCAACTTTATATATATCTTAAATCCATACATTCTCCGAAACTCATGATATATTTTTATAAAAGGTGAATTTGTTTTATACAACTATTTATTTAGCAAATATATGAATTTTAAGTCCTATCTTATAATCGGGTAATATAAACTAAATTATTTTTATAATACAAATAATTTACTCAAAGCTCCTATTTTATAAATACATTTTGGAATATAATTCATTAGGTAAAATTAAGAGGAAACTTGATACGGTATATATTTGCGTATACTTATATATTTTATTAAAAGTCTTTTCTCATATTTGGTTAATTTAAATCAAACTATTTTGTAAGAATATTTATTTAAAATCTTAACTAATGAAAACACAATTAAAAGTATGATCCATTGCATTATAATAAGAGCAATATTTGCACATATACACATACATTACACGCATAGAATGCATGGGGAATACATTATTAGGGAAAATAAATGATATGGTATATTATTAGAATATACTCGTATTATTTATTTCTTCCTTAATAGGTTATCCTAATATATGGTACGAGTATATTCTAATAATATACCATATCATTTATTTTCCCTAATATACATGCATTATACTTTTTCATTATCATTAAGACTTCCTTGTAATTGTTGCCAAGTTCATTTCCCTACAAAACCAATTCAAAAGTGTGTTAATTAGAGGCTTAATGATAGTCTTACTTTTCCAAAGAATTGATTAAATGAAAACAGCCCATTGCTCCTTGATTTGGACGTGAAGGACTTGGGAAAGGGGGGTGTTTTTGGCTCTCTCATTTACTCCTATTAGCCCTATATAAACCCTAACTTTTGTGAGTATTCCACCCATCATTTTACTCATCATTTTCACTCCATAATCTCTGCAAAAACCTCTCAAAAGCTCTCTCCAAAATTCCATAGAAGAAGGTCTCGTAAGTAACTCTCAACCACACAAGTTCGAGTACGGGTAATCTTGAGTCGGGTTTTCAACAAGGGTTTGGAGGATCCTTTGTCCACATTGTAACACCCCGGCCCCAACTAAAGGCCGAAATGTCATTCACGGTAGCTCGCCAGGCTGCGTACATCGCCCACAGACCAACACGGGCCCTTTCCAAATACTTTGTCCTCACTGCGTCGCATCCCGAGAACTTCCCAGAGGTCACCCATCCTAAGACTACTCTCCAAAGAAGCACGCTTAATCAAGAGTTCTTTAAGATGAGAAACCGTAAAAGAAGATGCATCTTGTTGATATGAGTAGTACTTACAATCCTTTTAAGCACTTGGTCACTGAGCTCATCACATGGACCAATTCAAGGGAACCCGCCCAATAACCTCGGACAACACCGTGTTACACACCCCCACTTGAAGAACGCAACGTCCTCGTTGCGCTGGTAACTACTTACAATATAGCATTCGTAATCCTCCCACTAGGTGCGTGCACTAGATTCGACCACACCGGCTAGTGCGTGCTAGGATTCGACCACACGGTCACCGGGTTGCTCGATACCATTTGTAACACCCGGCCCCAACTAAAGGCCGAAATGTCATTCACTTAGCTCGCCCGCCAGACATCGCCCACGCACCAACACGGCCCTTTCCAACAAGACTTTGTCCTCACTCGTGCGCATCCTGAGAACTTCCCAGGAGGTCACCCATCCTAAGACTACTCTCCAGCAAGCACGCTTAACTGAAGAGTTCTAAAGATGAGCCACCAGAAAAGAAGATGCATCTTGTTGATATGAGTAGCACTTACAATCCTTTTAAGCACTAGGTCACTTGAGCTCATCACATGGACCACTTCAACGGGGAACCCGGCCCAAATAACCTCGGACAACACCGGGTGTTACAACCATTTGTAACACCCCGGCCCCAACTAAAGGCCGAAATGTCATTCACGGTAGCTCGCCAGGCTGCGTACATCGCCCACAGACCAACACGGGCCCTTTCCAGCGCACTTTGTCCTCACTCGTGCGCATCCCTAGAACTTCCAGAGGTCACCCATCCTAAGACTACTCTCCAAAGAAGCACGCTTAATCAAGAGTTCTAAAGATGAGCCACCGTAAATGAAGATGCATCTTGTTGATATGAGTAGCACTTACAATCCTTTTAAGCACTAGGTCACTTGAGCTCATCACATGGACCACTTCAACGGGGAACCCAGCCCGAATAACCTCGGACAACACCGGGTGTTACACACCCCCACTTGAAGAACGCAACGTCCTCGTTGCGCCTGGTAGCTACTTACAATATAGCATTCCAGAATCCTCCCCAGCTAGGTGCGTACCTAGGATTCGACCACACGGCTAGGTGCGTACCTAGGATTCGACCACACGGTCGCTGGGTTGCTCTGATACCATTTGTAACACCCCGGCCCCAACTAATGGCCGAAATGTCATTCACGGTAGCTCGCCAGGCTGCGTACATCGCCCACAGACCAACACGGGCCCTTTCCAGCGCACTTTGTCCTCACTCGTGCGCATCCTGAGAACTTCCCAGGAGGTCACCCATCCTAAGACTACTCTCCAGCAAGCACGCTTAACTGAAGAGTTCTTTAAGATGAGAAACCAGAAAAGAAGATGCATCTTGTTGATATGAGTAGTACTTACAATCCTTTTAAGCACTTGGTCACTTGAGCTCATCACATGGACCAATTCAAGGGGGAACCCGGCCCGAATAACCTCGGACAACACCGGGTGTTACACACATTCTAAGGCTTCTAAGTGAGACTCTTACCTATTCCTTAAACCTTAATTTCGTGCTTAATCCTTGTCTTAATCCTTGATTAGAAAACACATAAACTTAACAAGAATTGAATCGTAAAAATCTGTCATCTGTTTTTCTGTGTTGTCGATTTATTTGGGACACTAAATAAATTCTAATTTCGAAATCCTTTTTATAGTATCACCATAAAGGTCTTAAGAGTTCACAAAAAAAAATTAATCACGTTCTAACATATTTTCATAATTTAAAGGGATTTATTTGATAACTATCCTCAGTGAAATTTCAATTCCAGAAATTAGGGGTCTGTTGCAATGATGTTTTCACAAAGATTTAAATGGAAATTGTGGTTTCATATAAAATGAAAGTTGTTTATCTATAGGATTAGAGTATACCCTCCAAAGCTCGACTCTTAACTCTAAAGGAATAATCTTGCACACCGTTTTTCGTAAACTCGCGCAAAACTACTTTTTCTGAAAAATGTTTCTGTTCGGATTTTATTTCGTCACTTAAACATATTATTTTAACATGAATTTTTGCATAGACCTTCCTTAGGATTCATAGTATATGCTCAAAAAGTTTCAGGTCAAAATTCCATCTTTTAGATTTTCAAAAGTATTTTATTCCGAGAGGGCGCAAATCTGCCAAAACTGGAATTCCTAAGTCTTGTTTAGTCTCTTCTTTTCTCGACTAGGGTTTGGCCCTAGGTCTCAATAGACAATCCTAGAACTCGTATAGGAACTTAATAAACTCCGTTTGAGACCATAAATAAAGGTTCGGGAATTTTAGAATCACCTCGAGTCGAATAACTAGTCATCGCTCTACGTTAGACTTCGCATAGTTAAACGCAACATGGCTATAGGAATCGAACGTATTATAATAGGATGTTCTTGTTTATTGTAGAATCCGAGTTCATCGAGGAACCCTTCTAACCCGAGCGTATCGTAGGGAAAAGAATAATTCAAGGTAAAGAATCGATCTTTGCTTCCTCGATTATTTTTATGAATTGTTTAAGGCTTTGTTTGATTGATGCTTTTATAAATTTTGAGTTTGAATGTTTCAAGCAAAATTTTGGATTTGGTTTCTAATATTGATGTTGTATTCTCGATTCTATATTTTCCAAATGAGATTTTCTAAAGTTTTAAATGTTTTGTTTCGAATTGGAAAATAATTTTGTCCAAAGAATTTCAAGGCAAATTATTATATTGAAATGTTTTCAATTTTGGGATGATGGTATTATTATCGAAATGTTTTCGATAAAGTATTTGATAAAGGTTTGGAAATGTTTTCCTATTTATAAAGGTTTTAATCCATGGTTCTTGAGATGGAGGGTAGTTCGTCTTCTAGGCGACTACATATTATATATATTGGCTTTGGGGTTGTTGATCACCTCCCCGTGTCTGTTACATCACTTCTAGGGGTTAGCCCTAGTAAGGGTGCATGCACTTAAGTCTAAACATGACCTATTATTGTAGTTGGTTGGGTTATGCCCGCCTTCATGGTTACTCTATTCGTATTGATTCCATGGTACAAATGCGTGTTTAGACTTAAGTGCATGCACCCTTACAAGGGCCAACCCCAAGAAGTGATCTAACATACACGGGGAAGTGATCAACAACCCCAAAGCCAATATATATAAAATGTAGTCACCTAGAAGACGAACTACCCTCCATCTCAAGAACCATGGATTAAAACCTTTATAAATAGGAAAACATTTCCAAACCTTTATCAAAATCCTTTATCGAAAACATTTCGATAATAATAATACCATCACCCAAAAATTGAAAACATTTCAATATAATAATTCGCCTTGAAATTCTTTAAACTAAATCATTTTCCAATCCATAATTAAACATTCAAAACTTTTAGGAAATATCATTAGAAATATAAAATCGAGAAATACAATATTAATATTAAAAACCAAATCCAAAATCATGCTTGGAACATCCAAACTCAATTTATAAAAGCATCAATCAAACAAAGCCTTAAACAATTCATAAAATCAATCGAGGAAGCAAAGATCGATTCCTTACCTTGAATTATTCTTTTCCCTACGATACGCTCGGGTTAGAAGGGTTCCTCGATGAACTCGGATTCTACAATAAACAAGAACATCCTATTATAACATGTTCGATTCCTATAGCCATGTTGCATTTAACTATGCGAAGTCTAACGTAGAGCGATGACTAGTTATTCGACTCGAGGTGATTCTAAAATTCCCGAACCTTTATTTATGGTCTCAAACGGAGTTTATTAAGTTCCTATACGAGTTCTAGGATTGTCTATTGAGACCTAGGGCCAAACCCTGGTCGAGAAAAGAAGAGACTAAACAAGACTTAATTAGGAATTCCAGTTTTGGCAGATTTGCGCCCTCTCGGAATAAAATACTTTTGAAAATCTAAAATACGGAATTTTGACTTAAAACTTTTTGAGAATATAATAGGAACCCTACGGAAGGTCTATGCAGAAATCCATGTTAAAATAATATGTTTAAGTGACGAAAGAAAATCCGAACAGAAACATTTTTCCAGAAAAAGCAGTTTTGCGCGAGTTTACGAAAAACGGTGTGCAAGATTATTCCTTTAGAGTTAAGAGTCAATATTTGGAGGGTATACTCTAATCCCACAGATAAACAACTTTTATTTTATATGAAACCATAATTTCCATTTAAATCTTTGTGAAAACGTCATTGCAACAGACCCCTAATTTCTGGAATTGAAATTTCACTGAGGATAGTTATCAAATAAATCCCTTTAAATTATGAAAACATCTTAGAACGTGATTAAATTTTTTTTGTGAACTCTTAAGACCTTTATGGTGATAATATAAAAAGGATTTCGAAATTAGAATTTATTTAGTGTCCCAAATAAATCGACAACACAGAAAAACAGATGACAGATTTTTACGATTCAATTCTTGTTAAGTTTATGTGTTTTCTAATCAAGGATTAAGACAAGGATTAAGCACGAAATTAAGGTTTAAGGAATAGGTAAGAGTCTCACTTAGAAGCCTTAGAATGTGGAAAAAGGATCCTCCAAACCCTTGTTGAAAACCCGACTCAAGATTACCCGTACTCGAACTTGTGTGATTGAGTGCTACTAACGAGACCCCTTTCTATGGAATTTTTGGGAGAGCTTTTGGGAGATTTCTTGCAGAGTTTATAGAGTGAAAATATGAGTGAAAAGATGAGTGAAATGATTCTAGGAAGTGAGGTTTATATAGGGCTAATTAGGATTAAATGGAGAGTCAAATACAACCCCCCATTCAATGCTATTGCACGACAAAACAAGGGAGAAAGGGTGATGGTTCTTCATTCATTTCTTGGAAAAATTAAACTATAATTAAGCCCCTAATTAATCATGCTTTGAATGTATTTAGAGGATAAATGTTGATTTTAAAATCAAGAATGGTTTAATGACAAAGGGAAGACAAAATAATGCATGTATGTTGTCATGTATGTACGTGTGTTTTGTGTGTATGTGCATGTTCCTTGCTCTTATTTCTACTTAATGAGTCATACCTTTAATCCATTTTATTAAATAAATGATTAAGTAAAATATTTATTTAAAATAAATTTTGTTTATATAGTCCCAATATGTGAAAAAGCATTTAATAAAATATATAAGTATATGAAAATATATACCATACTATAAGAATGTGTTAAGTTAGATTTTTCTTTCTTATTTGTAAGGTATTATAATCAATGTGACCCAAAATATACTTTGAACTCTATTTAAGGTATATAAAAGGAATTTAACCAAAATGCAATATAGATATTATATATCGTCTTTTGAAATAACATCTGAAATAACCTTTGTTAAATAAATAGTTGTAGAATAAAAACAAACTTTTATAATAATTATAAATATGATGTATGGACTCTTAATATAAATATAAGTTGTCTTAAGGATTTATGTGAGCTAATTGAACTGGAGAGAGTTGAGAGAACTTTAAATGAGCTAATTAAGAATAAAATAGTTGAATTTAACTAAGTCAAGCTAAGAAATGTAAATTAATACGATCTCAAAATTCTCGGGTATTATAATCTACCCCCCTTAAAACAAACTTCGTCCCCGAAGTTTATCCCAATCTCTAAGAAGGTAATCTAATACTACTCGTAAAAGAATTTTATCCTATACGCATTGCATGGCTTTACTAAACGAGTGGTGGTTTACAATCATCTTCGCATCAGCCCAAATTAAAAGATATTTGTTATTTGCTCTTCCATGTCCATTTGAAACTCATAAAAGAACGAGGGGTCTTTTTTCGCTTGGCATTTGAAATATGATAACAAGGCACTTACTTCTCCGAACTTGAAGGCATGCTTTCTTTTTGTTCGAAGATAGTTCTTTTGATCAACTTTGATGAAACTTAAGTTGTCTCGACCACCAGCTTTCCTGACCATAAACTCGTTGAAATCTCTTACGCTTAGTCCACAATCATTTGTAGTCTCGATTTCCATCGCTTGGGATTCTGTTATTTTCCGTTGTAATGAATCATGTGAACGTAATGTGGCGGTTGAAGTGGATGGTTATGTTCAGCAACAAAAGCGGCCACCTTGTACTTCCCAACCTTCCGGTCAAGCGAAATGGTTAAATGAGCTTGACAACCGGTTCTTGTTTATGCTCTAGCATCTTTAGTTAAACAATCTCTTTTATCTAGGGGACATTCACCCTCTTTATGACATGAAAATTTTCTCGAAGTCAATACACCATCTTTCTTACTTATATTTCGATCCTCTTTACGAATTCCAAAGCCCTTCCGCCATGCGTAATCATTACAATAGTTGCACGCATGATCCTCATTTTCATATTGCATCTCTAACTTTGGTGAATTGTCGACAATAATTTCGTTTCCCTGCGTTGTAGATTGTTCATGGATTATATTTATCCAGTTGATAACATCTTGGCTTACTAACGTGTCCATTTTTCTACACATAGCAAAACAAAACGAGTTATTAATTACTACTGCGTATGCAAACTTTTTTTTTCATCAATAATGTTTTTTTTTATTTGAATATAATAGTAAATAACCATTACTAAATCAATTGTTTCTTATTTGCAAGTTTCTAATATCTCAGTGACCATAAGAAGAAACACTCAAGCAAAAGATGTAACATACATAAGACGTACGGAGTAATACCTAGTAACCAATAGTAATACTTGAGTATGATTTGTGATATAGTTTGCCTATTTAAGAAATTTCTCAGCTTTTGTTTGATAAACACGTCAGATTATTTTATACCGAGTATCGATTTCACTCATTTTTACCTAACAAAATTCGTAGATGTTATATATACGAAATTAATATACAATTTCACCGTATCACAATCACATAGTAATTTAGTTATTTTGAAAAATGTATGTATATTGGATATGGTATGTAAAACCGCGGTTCAATTTTGATTACCCGTAAAAATTTTAATACATTGTCCAAGATGATAAAAAATACGAAGTACTATAATACAAATTCAAATCTTACCGCATAAATAACGACGATTTTTCTTTCAGGAAAACCTAAAAAACATAAAAGTGAGAGGATATATTATATGTTTAGTGTTGATGGTGATTTGTTAAGTATATAATATAGCAGCAAATTAATTCTCCTGTGTGGCAAAACTCACATTAAGTTAATGTGAGGACAAAGGTACAAATCGTAGTTAAAGGGGTACAAAAACTTGAAACAAATCTACTAAAGTCACTTATAGGGGTATTAAAAATTTTAGTAACGATTAATCATAATTATCTTTTAAATAATACATAAGTTATATAATCGAGAACTTACAATAATTTATTGTAAGACCTGACTCACACAAGAATTAGTGTATGTTTTATAATAGTATTTTCTTATGTGTGTTAATTACAAGGCAACAAAGATACCCGCCAAAAAAAGTAATTCACTCTACTTAGTTCTTTTGCATTATGGAGAGACTATCCTAGTCAATTTTATTAGGTAGCACGCGAAAAGGCTAGAGATACACCTAGTGTGTAACTCATCTACACATCAGCGAATCAGAAACTGCCACGTGGAAAGGTGAGTAAGTTCCAATATTTTGTTGTTTTTCAAAATTTTGCTGGTTTAAAATTTGAAATTTGAATAGGATGAATTGTGGGTCCTTTTATTATATTTTTATATATATTTTTAATATAGACTTCATATTTATTAACTGATTTTCATTTCATATTCCCATTTTTTTTTCATTTTTGACCTACTTCTTCTTCAACCTAATTTAGAAACTCATATTTTTAATTGTTGTGTTTCATAATTATTTATAGATAATCAATTATTTCCCACACATTTATTTCCGTAATAATAATATTTTTTTTTTAAAAAAAAAAAAAAGACGCCATTTGTTCATCCTTTATTTCCAATTCACAATGAGTAAGGGTAATAATTTTAGTAGTGAATCTTGTGGTTGGAAATGTAAGCATAATCTTTCCGCCATTGATCAAGTTGTGAGGAAAAATAGTGTCAATAAAGGGCGAAATTTTTTTCAATGTCCTTAATGGAAGGTATATTTACTGAGAATAATTTAAAGAAATGATTTTGTTTTCAATTGTTGATGAATTGATATAAATTTGTGAATACATTTGCAAACTGATGATTGTGGGTGCTTCAAGTAGGAGATGAATCGCCTTGTAAGCGTCCGTTGGCGGAAGTGGAAGAAATGAAAATCGATAGGAAGGTTATTGAAATGAACTTTAATTTGGAGAGGAAACTTGCAAAAATGAAGGTTGAAAAGAAGAAGTTGAAAGACTATCTTGCTTATGCTACCAATGCAAAAACAACGTCAATTACGCTTTTAATTACTTCTTGGTTTATGTTTGTCATAATTTTTTTATTAAGTCTTTTGTTTAAAAGGTAAAACATGTTGATGAAAAGTTTGCGTAGTAGTTGTGACGAATTTTATGTTTGTAATTCAACAATTTAGCTTGTTCATCTAAATTACGATGTTATGTTTGTTATAATTGCAAATGTTATGTATTGCGAATGTTATGTTTGTAATTCAACTTTTATGCTTGTTTCATCGAAATTACTTCGTAGAAGTAATCCGCTACGAAATTAAGAGTTGTAAATGGGAATGCTGAAGTATAAATTGAATGGTTTGAGTACAATTTTGTTGGAATGAATTGAACATGAACGTTTTTTAATCGAACCGAGTGTAATTGAAAACAATTGAATTCAATGTTGGTTGACATAATTGTATTAAAAAAGTGGTTATATTTGAAGTATCATAATTGAAGAAGTTGAAACGATATACGGAGAAAAACTTAAGCTGAAATTGTGATTACATAGGTAATGGTAAAACGTAGACGAGTTTTAGTGGAAAATATGTTTGAATCGTTATTTGGAAAAAAGTGAGTAACAATTTTATTTTGAATGAAAATCTGGATAAAAATATAATAAAAAACGTAAGGGCCAAAAATGAATTTTTTTTTGGTTTGTGTGTAAGGCCCAGAAATGATGTGAAACAGTCCAAAGTAATGATAGCCTAAAATATAATCAACTTGTAGGGAAAAAGAAATGAGCAATATGAGGCCCATTTTGTTTATAAAGTCCAAACATTTAGAAACCATGGACCTAAAATACAATAACACAAATATTTTAGCTGAAACAAACCGAATATATTTGTTATGACGGGTATATTTTTATTTAATATATATCCATCTTAATTTTAAACGGGTCAACTATTTATTATACGATAAAAAGAGAAAATGTGGACTGAAAGTAGGTCATATTCATAAATCATTTTCAACGGTAGACTCTTTTGTCGGTGTAGACATTTAGTTCGTTTAAATTAGACACACTCGTATATGGGCAATTTACTTGGGCCATGTTTAGTTATAGTAAAGTATACCGAGTAACTTATACTATACTCCGTACTCCTTAACTTCTACAAGAGCAATAGGTAAGTAGGGTTATGAGTGTGTTAGGACTAAATTTTGGAGGGAAAATTATAAGTGAGGTTCTAATTTTGGAGGGAAAATTTTAAGTGAGGTTATAACTTTTGGAGGGAAAACTTTTGTCGAGCATTAGCCTATAAATACACAAGTAATCAACCTTTCCTTGTCACAAAAATATATCACTCATCCACATATATATTCTAAGGGAAAAAAAAATCGAAATGTCACATGAGAGAAAGGAACATGTTAGGGATTCGGTTGCAACAAGGTTGTTTGTAAGAGAGATGTTAAGAGGAGTGGGGCCTCGTAACGTTGTCGAAGTCGTGTCTCGTCTGCCTTCGTCCGGAAATGATCTCATAAAGAATATTTAAGAGGAGTTCAATCTAATGTTTTCAGCAAAAGTTGATGTGGACAAATTGTACTACAAAAGTGTTAATGGAGTTTGGGTACTCCAACATGTGGAGGTCGATATGCGTATAGTGAGGGTGGAGAACGAGAATTTCATGCCTGCTGTTACGGTCATAATCCCACCTCCACCTCCTGCTGTGGTTGTTGCACCTGTGGTGGTGCCCATTGTGGCTGAAGAGATTGCTCCTGTCGTCGTTGATGTAACACCCCGTGTTAATACGTAGATTAAATTTCTAAAAATCTTACGAAGTAATAAAATTTTGCTAGCTAAAGCATAGATAATTGAATTATATTTTTAAAGATAAATAAATCGTTTTATTTCTTAAAACGCTTATTATTTTATTTAATTTAAATTCGGAGAAAACTTCTAGGCCCTACCTTTTTGAAAACCTCTTTCTCATCAATTTTGGGAATAACGTTTCCTCTATACCAAAAAAAAAAAAAAAAAAAAAAAAAAGAGGACCATTTATAACTCGTAATCATCAAATTCTTTAATCCTTCCTTTTTAGAAGATCTTAATAAAATGAGATTCATGCTATTATTCAAATTCGAAAATTTTTGATGATTTTCTAATTTCTTTGTTTTACCTCGAACAATTATCTTTCCTATTCAAGTTTCGAGGACAAAACTTTTCTTAAGAGGTAGATGCAGAACACTTCGTGTTAATTTAACATAAATAAATTATTTTATATAAATTTTAGCTAAAAAAAAATATATATTTTTATTTTTGTTCCTTTGTCTGTAAAACGCGGCTGAAAAATTTTGTTCAAATAAACTTTTCAAATATTTCTGATTTCAACTTCTTGACTTTATATTAATCTGTATTATAATTTCACGTTTAAAAT
Source organism: Dianthus caryophyllus (assembly GCA_023091065.1). Classification (NCBI taxonomy): domain Eukaryota; kingdom Viridiplantae; phylum Streptophyta; class Magnoliopsida; order Caryophyllales; family Caryophyllaceae; genus Dianthus; species Dianthus caryophyllus. Next base: position 11,557,294 of record CM041519.1, read on the forward strand.
ACATGTCAAACTAAAACTTTGATTCAATTAATTCTATTAAACTTTATAAATTTGCATTTAAGTTCAAAATTATTATAACTTGAATATAATATAATTGTATTGAAATGTCTTCGTCAAAACAAACAGACCATTTGAAAATTTTATGAAACCACAATAAAATTTGTAACTGATATTTTTGTATATTCTTATTTTTTTTTTAAATATAAGTTTTTATAACCTTCATATTCAAATTAAAGGTATAACTAAATAATTTTCAAACATAAAATATTAAGATTTATGTACAAGAAGTAAATAAAATGGAGTAAGACTCAAATAGAAACCCTTGGTACTAAAATTGTCATCGTTGCCTTTCACCTCTTTCATTCATCTTTCAGATATTTTATTTCATCTAGCAAATCCTAAGTTTCGGGGACGAAACTTTTCTAAGCGGGGAGGATTGTAACACCCCGTGTTAATACGTAGATTAAATTCCTAAAAATCTTACGAAGTAATAAAATTTTGCTAGCTAAAGCATAGATAATTGAATTATATTTTTCGTGTCACAATAATTCGTGATCATTTTAATTAAACCTTGATTACGTATATAAAATCGCCGATCAAATTATCGACTCATCAAATTCAATATCGATAATAACTTTCGTCGCGCAAAACGAAACCGCAAAAGACTTCCACATATTATGTCTTGTCCATCATCAACTCTACGAGTCAAATTTCCTCATTTAGGCCTTTACCACTTACGACACCTTTTCTTAACCATTCCTCATTAGTGCTTAACTCTTCCACATGCAAAAGCATATACCTTTATCCCTTTATAAAGTTGGTTGAATTAATCCCGTATGAATAATTTAGGCCCAACTTTCGGATGCCATAAAATGGTCATACGGACTCGGAATTGAGCAAAAAAAAAGCCTAAACCACATAACTTTTCGAGACGGATTTAATGACACCATTTTCATAACCGTCGGAGCTGCCTAGCTCGAGCTGAATTTTCTGCACTCATTTCGAAGGTCAAATTTTCATCTTTCGAAACCTTCAAAAGAATTCGCCGCCTCTACTTTAAAAATGTATTTCGACTCGAAATTTTCAAACTCTTAATTTTAATTTACGTCCCTAGAAATCATGTTCAATTACGTTACTACGCCTAATAACAATTTACAACGGAAACGATTTTTAATTCACGATTTTTGACGGACGCACAACGCGAAATTCGAAAAGCGAAAATCGAGGCCACTAGGGCCTAGGGTGGCCGGTCACATGAAGAGGGAACAATGATGTTCCTTCCTCTTACACATTGTCAATGCTTTTTACATTTAGTCATTCAAACCTTAATGAATTTAAAGTTACAATTAAATTTAATCTTTTATACACCCTTATACACTAATACATACTACATATTATTGTATACTACTACTACTACTACTACTACTACTACTACTACTACTACTACTACGACTACTACTACTACTACTACTACTACTACTACTACCTTTACTAGTAAACACTCCCTTGCTTTAGTACTACTACTACTACATTACTTAGAAATCCTCACAACAAAAAAATAAGACACAAAACAAAACCTAAACTTTTATTTAGCTAAGTAAGAACTTCTTGAGTGTTCTTCATTTCTTCATATCTTCATCCTCACCTTCATCATTTTCTTCCTCTTTGATTTTCAAAATTTAATTTTATTTCTAGTTTCTAGTTTCTAGTTTGTTTAATTAAATCTTTTCTCACAAATAATTAAACAATCAAATTATATCTCTACCATTCACTAACATCTTTGAAAGTAACTTTTAGAATTTTAAATTATGATAACATTCATATGATAAAATGAACCTCATCTTCTCTACACATAAACTCTCTCTAAAATAAACTCTTTTCCTCACCAAATTAAATCCTTCACTTCACCTAAATATAATGAATCCTTCACTCTTATAAACTAAAATGAACACATCTTTTACAAAGTTAAACATACTTCTTTTTAAAACATAAACTAAATAAATTAAAATCTCTACTCATCTAAAATAAATTAAACTTTTACTAAAACTTTCTTCCTAAACATTTTCCTCTTTAAACTCTTTACTAGTTTAGACTTTTCCTCTAGTACTAATCGGGTTCAATACGAAGAGCAAGGAGACGGGTTGGTTTTGGTTTCTAGCACAACAAAAAGGATCCCGATGAGCTTTAGGAAGATCATACCGAGCTAACTTAAGGTGCCCCCGCACACTAGATTTTCATTTTTAGATTAGGAACAATGTGTTTTTAATATTATTGTTATAATCACTTAACATTGCATGATAAATTGGAAGAGAAAAATCGAAAACAAAATGTGTGCCACTAACCTTGAAACTCACGGCCACCCTTTCTTTTTAAGTAAAATTTTCACTTTTAATTTTTTTGTTAATTGCATGTTAAAAAAACTATAAATAATGAATATTAAAAATATGTTTAGTTGTAATTTTTACATTATAAATTTACTTTGCTTATGTTATTATGTGGAAATATGTTACCTGATGAAATATGATAATACATGTTCATGTTTTAAAGTGTGATAATATGAATGTTTGATGTGTCTTATGAAAATATGTCATGTGACGAATTTATGAATTTTTGTGATGTATATATTTGTTTACTTTAAATGTTATAATGGTAAATTTGTATGTTAGAAACTTTTATTAGTTAGTTTAGTTATAGTGAAATTATTTTAAGTAGATCGTACATTTAAAATGATGAATAAAAATGGACAAGTAACATACAAATATTTCGGCCCCCTTTATTTTTAAAATAAAAAGGTTTCACTTTTAATTCCACTAAATTATTTAGAAGATACATTTTAAGAAAATAAGACTAAGTATAAAAGAAAAGAAAAAAAAATAATAAAGGAAAATAAAAAGAAAAACCCACGGCCCCCATATTATTTTTAACACTTTCACTTTAAAAATTTAACTAACCTAAGTAAATGTGTTTTTAGTACAAAGTAAGAAATAATGAAAAAGTACAAAAATAAAAGTTTAAGAATAAGAATAAAAGTTAAGGAATAAGTACAAAAAGAAAAGGCTAAGTACAAAAATAAGTTACAATAAAAAGTGTGGAAAAATAAAGTGTAAAATAAGTTACTAGAAAAAGTATCAAATAAAGTACAAGTACAAAAAAAAAACATAAGTATAAGTATAAAAATAAAGTACAAGTACAAAAATACGTACAAAGTATAAAAATGTGTACAAGTATAAAAATAGGTATATGTATAAAGAGAAGTATGAGTATAAATTATGAAGTAAGTATGAAAATATGAATAAAAGGAGTATGTGTAATAAAGCATAAAAAGTTGTACACTAAAAGTAGACCAAGTATAAAAAAAAAATGTAATCTTGAGCTAAGTTGATTATCACTACAAAATGATTATTTTCACTAACACTAAGGGTTTAAGACTTATAAATAAAAGTTTAAAATTACTAAGTTGGACTCTTAAAATTGTTAACTTAAGAAAAAGAAAATTTCATAGTTTAACAAGTAATTAAAATAAGTTGAGAATTTAAAAGAAGAACTAAAAATGAAAAGTCACGAAATAATATTTAAGCTAGTAGTGAAATAATAATAAGTTAGACGAAGAAATATATATATAATTTGGACGAAGAACTAAAAATAAAATGTCACGAATTAATATTTAAGTTAGTGACGAAATAATAGTGAGATGAACAAAGGGAGTACAAAATTTGGACAAAGAAAAATAAAAGAAGTCACGAAATAATATTTAAATTAGTAGCGAGAAGAGAATAAATAAAATAATAATCAACTTAGATTATATCATCATGTTAACGAACAAAATAAAGTACCTCCACTCAAGTGAAAAGGTTAAGTTACGCGATTAGTGTTAACTGAAGGAATTGCGTTACATTAGATTTGATTTGACGACGATTTATATTTAGTAAGAATTGTCACAAGATATAAAGAACGAATAATTTGGAGAAAACAAATTAAGTGTTCGATACTCGGGTGTCCGTCATGTTGAAAACTATAGGATCAGGATTGTGTGAGGTAGCCGCGTATGGGGACTCGACCTCTCTTCAGAATTGGCGAGGTGATCTAATGACTCTCACAGTCGTTATTTAACGTAGCATATTCACTCCAGGGATGGGCACTCGTGATATGACTGCGGGCCCATACGAGGTAATTGGAAATACCATCCCATCCGGGGATCTGTCGTAGTGTAATAGTCGCACGTATGCATACAAAATGACAAGGGACTGATCCTCCTTATTACCTATTGGATATCTTTAGCTCCATTTAAAGTCCGTTGAATGTTTCCGGCACGTAGCTACTGCGCGTTAACGTCTTAGTTATGGTGTTGCGCATGTTTCCGCCCTTACTGGTCTGTTGGTTCATAGTAGATATATGATTGATTATCCTTATGACATTGGACACTAGGTAGGGATAATGTAACCTAGTCAGTACTTGATGTTGTGAACGAGTTTGAGCGACTAGTGTACTTTGATAGGAAATTATATGGGTGATTTAATATGAAAATATTCGAGCCGCTCTATAGTCAAGACTCGTGAGTTTGTTTATTTTGTATTGAATGAATTGTTATGAAAAGGGTCGACTATCCCTCGTACTATATGAATGACATGATATGATATCGTATGTTGCCATGGTTTATTTGGAATCGTAATATAATTTATGTATATTTCATGAGCATGCTTTTATAGTGATTTGGATTGTTCTACGTTTCCTTTTTATTGAATACATCGCATATGTTTCTACGTGTTTTATTACATGATTATATGCGAGTCTTTATATGTTTATTACGGGTTTACGTGGCATAGGGTGTGCGGGTTGAAGGTCCTGACATATTTAAGTCGCAGGTACCCCGAAGCATTTTCCAACGAAGCTTGAGGGGATTTATAATTATTATATATGTATCGTTGGTTTTAATGTAATACATACTCTATTTTTAAATTTAGAGATGTATTGTTCGGCCTGTAATACGTTTAAGATTGTATTACTCTTGACTATTCGGCTTGTAATAGTATTAAGACTTAATTAATAATTCTGCCTAGTTTAATTAAGTTATTTAAAAAGCCGGGTTGTTACAGTTGGTATCAGAGCAATCTTGCGACCGTGAGTGACTTTAAAGTTATCTCATCTAGCGAGAGACACCTGGGCCAGACATTCATATCGTATGTCAGGCAATAACTTATAGGATCAAAGAATAAATTAGAAATCCTAGATCGCTAAAAATATAACGTAGATCGCTTTTAAAGAGAGTTGGGTGGAAACTTAGGAATTGACCTAGGAATTAGAGGATTTAAAGTCACTATGTGAGACCTTGTTATGTTGACGCTCGATTGTTTGTACTGCTTTATTCATGTTGGATGACTAATTAAAACTAACAACTATCCTCGGATATAAAATCATAATAATGAATTAAACTCGCAAAGAATGAAGCATCAACGAAGTACCAAAACCGTACGAAGTAACGAAATCTAAGAACCTCGAAACTAAGCCAACTAAAAGGAAATCCATTTAACCTACCATTTCTTCAATACAACTCCAGTATTGTTTCCGTAAAATCCCGATTTAATCCTTGCCTTGTAAATCCTTTTTATTTTACTCACAAATTATACTTCTGACATGTTCCTTAAAACCCCATTTTAGATGGCGCTAAATGGACATTGGAAGACAAGCGCGCTAAGGGTTCGGATGCCGACACACCCCGTAGCACCAATGTACGGGAGAGACACCTCAGCGAGAGTACAGGCTTACGCGGCTTTCCAGCAGAGTCAACCAAGCCACTTCGCGGGAGATCGTAACACTTGCGTGAAATGGATACAAAAGATGGAAGCGAAATTTTCTATAGCAGGGGTTCGCGAGAGTGGAAGATAAGCCTAGTCGAGAGGTACCTCATGGGCGAGCCGTTCCTTTGGTGGACGAGGGTCCGTGAGCCGAGTACCGCCTTAGGAGAAAATTTCCATGAGTGGAAATTCTTTAAGTGCTACATCAGGCTTGCAGTTCGAGCCATTTTTGAGGGTGACACCTTCCAAGAGGCGGAAGAAATCAGCGACGATGAATTCGCAACCTCGGATTAGAACCTAGATGGCCGTGTAACCTTTAGTTCGGACGACGTTTTGTAAAATCTCTAAACTTAATTATCTAACCTTAGAGATTGTGTATAGTACTCTGAGGAGTCGTTGTCCTTACCTTCTGCTTCCTATTATCTTCCTAGGAAATGTATTAGACGCATTTTGTTATCCAAACCGATGTAACCAGCATCAGCATTTCAATGGAATGAAGCTTTTATTTCAGTGTTCACTTATATGACTACCTTTCTGACTGACAAGTCTCTTATAATAACATTACCAAAAATCAAGATGTATAAATTCGAAGACATGACGACAAGAAGTCAAGCACAACATACAAACACACCAAGGACTCTACGACTTGAGAAGGAGAACGTCGCATTGAAGACTTCTACAACTATATCGAATTCCTTCTTTAACTATCTTGTCCTTTCAAAACTCCTCAATTTTCAATTCTCCTAATAGCGAAATTCCTAATTTTAGGGTCCTCCCTAATTTCAAACCACTTTTCCTCTATTTTAATAAAAAAAAATATATACCTTCGAATTTGATTACTCCGTACTTTTCACCTCTTACACTTATGATCATCTTCTAAATTTCTGATTTTCTAAATATATAAGTTCTACCAATTGACTTCCTAAAGTTAATTTTCATAAATTCTATTTAATCTCTAAAAATGGCTTTATCTTTTCTTATCAATTTCATAAACTTCTTATTTTTTTGACTTTGCGAAAACAATCGTACTTAATTACTTTTTGTGTTCTCAACTTTCGACCTCCTATATTTAAAATGCTTATCAATCTCCTAATATTGTTCTAAAATGTATTTTCATATTTTCTCTTTAAAAATTAGTTGCTTGTTACATAAAATCTTTATTATATAACTGAAAATACCTTTGAAAACTTCTTGGTTTTAAACTTCTTATTCCTTATTTCCAAAATCATTGAAATTGTTTTCTTTCATCTACTATTTCTTCTCTTCTAAATATATATACAACAATATTATTTTACGTTATCAATAATTATAAATTTTCAATCTTACCCAAAATATGATTTATAACATTCCCTTTTCACCTAATAACATTATAATAATATCTTAAGAAAATGAGCAATGTCAACAAGGTTATTCGTAATTCTCTAAAATTTTATTTAATCATTCAATAATAACGTACATTCTCTTAATTTCATTAAAGCTCATATTTTCTTTATGATCACTACAACTTTGGCATATTTTCCCTAAATGCCGTTTTTCTTAAGGTTATATATCTTATCCATGTGATCATTAAAAGTAATAATAATAATATTATGTATATACGTTTAAAAATTACTTAAGGGGGTAGGACAATAATTTGATTATATCAAAATCCTAATTAAAATTTAAAATTCCTTATTTCGATCTATTTTAAGGTTAATATTTTTTTTTTTTTAAAGATAAATAAATCGTTTTATTTCTTAAAACGCTTATTATTTTATTTAATTTAAATTCGGAGAAAACTTCTAGGCCCTACCTTTTTGAAAACCTCTTTCTCATCAATTTTGGGAATAACGTTTCCTCTATACCCAAAAAAAAAAAAAAAAAAAAAAAAAAAAAAAAAAAAAAAAAAAAAAAAGGACCATTTATAACTCGTAATCATCAAATTCTTTAATCCTTCCTTTTTAGAAGATCTTAATAAAATGAGATTCATGCTATTATTCAAATTCGAAAATTTTTGATGATTTTCTAATTTCTTTGTTTTACCTCGAACAATTATCTTTCCTATTCAAGTTTCGAGGACAAAACTTTTCTTAAGGGGGTAGGTCTGTAACACTTCGTGTTAATTTAACATAAATAAATTATTTTATTTAAATTTTAGCTAAAAAAAAAATATATATATATATTTTTATTTTTGTTCCTTTGTCTGTAAAACGCGGCTGAAAAATTTTGTTCAAATAAACTTTTCAAATATTTCTGATTTCAACTTCTTGACTTTATATTAATCTGTATTATAATTTCACGTTTAAAATACATGTCAAACTAAAACTTTAATTCAATTAATTTTATTAAACTTTATAAATTTGCATTTAAGTTCAAAATTATTATAACTTGAATATAATATAATTGTATTGAAATGTCTTCGTTAAAACAAACAGACCATTTGAAAATTTTATGAAACCACAATAAAATTTGTAACTGATATTTTTGTATATTCTTATTTTTTTTTTAAATATAAGTTTTATAACCTTCATATTCAAATTAAAGGTATAACTAAATAATTTTCAAACATAAAATATTAAGATTTATGTACAAGAAGTAAATAAAATGGAGTAAGACTCAAATAGAAACCCTTGGTACTAAAATTGTCATCGTTGCCTTTCACCTCTTTCATTCATCTTTCAGATATTTTATTTCATCTAGCAAATCCTAAGTTTCGGGGACGAAACTTTTCTAAGCGGGGAGGATTGTAACACCCCGTGTTAATACGTAGATTAAATTCCTAAAAATCTTACGAAGTAATAAAATTTTGCTAGCTAAAGCATAGATAATTGAATTATATTTTTCGTGTCACAATAATTCGTGATCATTTTAATTAAACCTTGATTACGTATATAAAATCGCCGATCAAATTATCGACTCATCAAATTCAATATCGATAATAACTTTCGTCGCGCAAAACGAAACCGCAAAAGACTTCCACATATGTCTTGTCCATCATCAACTCTACAAGTCAAATTTCCTCATTTAGGCCTTTACCACTTATGACACCTTTTCTTAACCATTCCTCATTAGTGCTTAACTCTTCCACATGCAAAAGCATATACCTTTATCCCTTTATAAAGTTGGTTGAATTAATCCCGTATGAATAATTTAGGCCCAACTTTCGGAGGCCATAAAATGGTCATACGGACTCGGAATTGAGCGAAACAAAAGCCTAAACCACATAACTTTTCGAGACGGATTTAATGACACCATTTTCATAACCGTTGGAGCTGCCTAGCTCGAGCTGAATTTTCTGCACTCATTTCGATGGTCAAATTTTCATCCTTCGAAACCTTCAAAAGAATTCGCCGCCTCTACTTTAAAAATGTATTTCGACTCGAAATTTTCAAACTCTTAATTTTAATTTACGTCCCTAGAAATCATGTTCCATTACGTTACTACGCCTAATAACAATTTACAACGGAAACGATTTTTAATTCACGATTTTTGACGGACGCACAACGCGAAATTCGAAAAGCGAAAATCGAGGCCACTAGGGCCTAGGGTGGCCGGTCACATGAAGAGGGAACAATGATGTTCCTTCCTCTTACACATTGTCAATGCTTTTTACATTTAGTCATTCAAACCTTAATGGATTTAAAGTTACAATTAAATTTAATCTTTTATACACCCTTATACACTAATACATACTACATATTATTGTATACTACTACTACTACTACTACTACTACTACCACCACCTTTACTAGTAAACACTCCCTTGCTTTAGTACTACTACTACTACCTTACTTAGAAATCCTCACAACAAAAAAATAAGATACAAAACAAAACCTAAACTTTTATTTAGCTAAGTAAGAACTTCTTGAGTGTTCTTCATTTCTTCATATCTTCATCCTCACCTTCATCATTTTCTTCCTCTTTGATCTTCAAAATTTAATTTTATTTCTAGTTTCTAGTTTGTTTAATTAAATCCTTTCTCACAAAGAATTAAACAATCAAATTATATCTCTACCATTCACTAACATCTTTGAAAGTAACTTTTAGAATTTTAAATTATGATAACATTCATATGATAAAATGAACCTCATCTTCTCTACACATAAACTCTCTCTAAAATAAACTCTTTTCCTCACCAAATTAAATCCTTCACTTCACCTAAATATAATGAATCCTTCACTCTTATAAACTAAAATGAACACATCTTTTACAAAGTTAAACATACTTCTTTTTAAAACATAAACTAAATAAATTAAAATCTCTACTCATCTAAAATAAATTAAACTTTTACTAAAACTTTCTTCCTAAACATTTTCCTCTTTAAACTCTTTACTAGTTTAGACTTTTCCTCTAGTACTAATCGGGTTCAAGACGAAGAGCAAGGAGACGGGTTGGTTTTGGGTTCTAGCACAACAAAAAGGATCCCGATGAGCTTTAGGAAGATCATACCGAGCTAACTTAAGGTGCCCCTGCACACTAGATTTTCATTTTTAGATTAGGAACAATGTGTTTTTAATATTATTGTTATAATCACTTAACATTGCATGATAAATTGGAAGAGAAAAATCTAAAACAAAATGTGTGCCACTAACCTTGAAACTCACGGCCACCCTTTCTTTTTAAGTAAAATTTTCACTTTTAATTTTTTTGTTAATTGCATGTTAAAAAGACTATAAATAATGAATATTAAAAATATGTTTAGTTGTAATGTTTACATTATAAATTTACTTTGCTTATGTTATTATGTGGAAATATGTTACTTGATGAAATATGATAATACATGTTCATGTTTTAAAGTGTGATAATATGAATGTTTGATGTGTCTTATGAAAATATGTCATGTGACGAATTTATGAATTTTTGTGATGTATATATTTGTTTACTTTAAATGTTATAATGATAAATTTGTATGTTAGAAACTTTTATTAGTTAGTTTAGTTATAGTGAAATTACTTTAAGTAGATCGTACATTTAAAATGATGAATAAAAATGGACAAGTAACACACAAATATTTCGGCCCCCTTTATTTTTAAAATAAAAAGGTTTCACTTTTAATTCCACTAAATTATTTAGAAGATACATTTTAAGAAAATAAGACTAAGTATAAAAGAAAAGAAAAAAAAATAATAAAGGAAAATAAAAAGAAAAACCCACGGCCCCCATATTATTTTTAACACTTTCACTTTAAAAATTTAACTAACCTAAGTAAATGTGTTTTTAGTACAAAGTAAGAAATAATGAAAAAGTACAAAAATAAAAGTTTAAGAATAAGAATAAAAGTTAAGGAATAAGTACAAAAAGAAAAGGCTAAGTACAAAAATAAGTTACAATAAAAAGTGTGGAAAAATAAAGTGTAAAATAAGTTACTAGAAAAAGTATCAAATAAAGTACAAGTACAAAAAAAAAATAAGTATAAGTATAAAAATAAAGTACAAGTACAAAAATACGTACAAAGTATAAAAATGTGTACAAGTATAAAAATAGGTATATGTATAAAGAGAAGTATGAGTATAAATTATGAAGTAAGTATGAAAATATGAATAAAAAGAATATGTGTAATAAAGCATAAAAAGTTGTACACTAAAAGTAGACCAAGTATAAAAAGAAATGTAATCTTGAGCTAAGTTGATTATCACTACAAAATGATTATTTTCACTAACACTAAGGGTTTAAGACTTATAAATAAAAGTTTAAAATTACTAAGTTGGACTCTTAAAATTGTTAACTTAAGAAAAAGAAAATTTCATAGTTTAACAAGTAATTAAAATAAGTTGAGAATTTAAAAGAAGAACTAAAAATGAAAAGTCACGAAATAATATTTAAGCTAGTAATGAAATAATAATAAGTTGGACGAAGAAATATATATATAATTTGGACGAAGAACTAAAAATAAAATGTCACGAATTAATATTTAAGTTAGTGACGAAATAATAGTAAGATGAACAAAGGGAGTACAAAATTTGGACAAAGAAATAAAAGAAGTCACGAAATAATATTTAAATTAGTAGCGAGAAGAGAATAAATAAAATAATAATCAACTTAGATTATATCATCATGTTAACGAACAAAATAAAGTACCTCCACTCAAGTGAAAAGGTTAAGTTACGCGATTAGTGTTAACTGAAGGAATTGCGTTACATTAGATTTGATTTGACGACGATTTATATTTAGTAAGAATTGTCACAAGATATAAAGAACGAATTATTTGGAGAAAACAAATTAAGTGTTAGAAACTCGATCGGGTGTCCGTCATGTTGAAAACTATAAGATCAGGGTTGTGTGAGGTAGCCGCGTATGGGGACTCGACCTCTCTTCAGAATTGGCGAGGTGATCTAATGACTCTCACAGTCGTTATTTAACGTAGCATATTCACCCCAGGGATGGGCACTCGTGATATGACTGCGGGCCCATACGAGGTAATTGGAAATACCATCCCATCCGGGGATCTGTCGTAGTGTAATAGTCGCACGTATGCATACAAAATGACAAGGGACTGATCCTCCTTATTACCTATTGGATATCTTTAGCTCCATTTAAAGTCCGTTGAATGTTTCCGGCACGTAGCTACTGCGCGTTAACGTCTTAGTTATGGTGTTGCGCATGTTTCCGCCCTTACTGGTCTGTTGGTTCAAAGTAGATATATGATTGATTATCCTTATGACGTTGGACACTAGGTAGGGATAATGTAACCTAGTCAGTACTTGATGTTGTGAACGAGTTTGAGCGACTAGTGTACTTTGATAGGAAATTATATGGGTGATTTAATATGAAAATATTCGAGCCGCTCTATAGTCAAGACTCGTGAGTTTGTTTATTTTGTATTGAATGAATTGTTATGAAAAGGGTCGACTATCCCTCGTACTATATGAATGACATGATATGATATCGTATGTTGCCATGGTTTATTTGGAATCGTAATATAATTTATGTATATTTCATGAGCATGCTTTTATAGTGATTTGGATTGTTCTACGTTTCCTTTTTATTGAATACATCGCATATGTTTCTACGTGTTTTATTACATGATTATATGCGAGTCTTTATATGTTTATTACGGGTTTACGTGGCATAGGGTGTGCGGGTTGAAGGTCCTGACATATTTAAGTCGCAGGTACCCCGAAGCATTTTCCAACGAAGCTTGAGGGGATTTATAATTATTATATATGTATCATTGGTTTTAATGTAATACATACTCTATTTTTAAATTTAGAGATGTATTGCTCGGCCTGTAATACGTTTAAGATTGTATTACTCTTGACTATTCGGCTTGTAATAGTATTAAGACTTAATTAATAATTCCGCCTAGTTTAATTAAGTTATTTAAAAAGCCGGGTTGTTACAGTTGAGCCAGTTTCTCCACGTGAAAGTGGGCGAGACCCCCCATATGATGCCCTATTTCTCAACAACTGCCCTCAAATCCCATCGCCTGGCCTCCAAGTGTATCTACGTCGTAAGAAACTCCTCCCTCCACGGGCCGAATTGAAGAGGTCACGCATTGAAGACAAAAATAAGTGGAGCGACAAGCGTCCTATGGTGGAGGAATCTAAAGAAAGTGAACCGCAACTTTTCACCCCATCGCCTGCATGCCGTAGCAAAAGAAGGGTTGCAGCGAAAAGCTGTGGAAGTCGGGTTTCTAGTGTGAAGAACCTTGAATATTACGGAGTAATTTGAAGGGGTGTTGTTCATAAATTAATATATCTATTTTGATATTGGACTTACTTATTTTGCAATATTAAAAGTTGAAGTCCTTATCATAATTTCAGTCATGTAATCGGTTTTTTTTATATAAATCATGTAATCGGATATTTAAGTAATGAAATATTATAATTTCCTACTCCGTAGTTTAACCGCTTGAGATATATATTACGCATTATTAGAGATGACAAATGACTTCACACTAAAATGATTTTACACTAACATGGTATACACTAAAATATTAGAGATGACAAATTGAATGACTTTACACTAAAATGGTTTACACTAAATATTTTAGAAATGACTTTACTAAAATGATTTTCAAATGGTTAACTTAAATATCCAAAAAACTAAAGATATAACTCTATTAAAGCATTTTTATTAGATTAAATGAAAGAAGTGACACATGATTTATTGGGTTGTCCACAAAATATTTTAAGTACAATAAGTCAATAACCTAAGCTAGTTGTATTATGGATGTTGTTAATTAAATTTGTTATTAAATAATATAATTGTATTTCTTCCAAGGCAATATGACGTTTTCTAAAAAAGGTGTCACATATTGAATTGTTTTCTAAAAACAGTGTCACACATTAGACGTTTTTCATAAACAATGTCACATATTCAATTAGTAATTCAACTACAAAAATAGTCGTCATATTCAATTATTAATTCAATTTTAGATTCACCGACCCTTGTGAGTTTTTAGTTTTTACGTTTTCTAAAAAGGGTTTTCCGTCACATTTCGAGTAATTAGTAAATGAACTTTAAAAATAGTCGACATGAGTTCATTTATTACATGCATGTTAATAGTACAATCAAGTTGCGAAAATGATTACATTCTCTTCCGAATGTTAATGGAATTCAAACAATTTATAAATTGGAAATAATTTTTCAAAGGGAAGAGTTGGAAGATTTGAGTTGGGAGCTTGGGGACTTTAGTATACCGTACAAATACTTCAATGTATATCGTATTTATACGGTATAGAAATAAACCGTAGTTTACAAAATAATTCCGAAGTATGGAATATTTTAAAAAAATACTCTGTAAATATGTAATGCAATTTTTTGTTAAGTGACATGACCTAACAATATGAGTATTTAGCATATTCAATGGAGGGTTTACTTTGGATGTTCTTAATTTTGGAGGCAAAATTTCTTCATTATGCTTATAAATTAACGTGTTTATTTAACATTATAAAAGGTAGTTTAAGTAATTGATCGTTTAGTATTCAAGTAGCAAATTATTTAAGCTATTCATAGACACGTAATTCTTAGGTTGCCATATTACGAGTGTACACTATTTGATGTTAATTAATCCGTATTTCATACCAAACAGGAAATACAACACATTTAACTACAGAATTCCCCACGGTATTTACTAATTAAGCGGGGCGAAAATTGCACCCATATGATGCAAATGAGGGGCGAAATTGTACGTTGTACGGTTACACACATAATTGTTGACAAAATAACTACCGAATTATATAATACAAGTGATGATTCACAAAACCGTTAATCATAGACGTTCAAAAAACCATATTCAGCAGGCGGTGCCATCCCATTGACGCAAGAACAACCACCAAACAATCTATAAAGAACGCTTCTGAATGGGATGGTCCTTGAGGTAGAAGGCTGAATGCGTGTACCACTGCCCCCACGTCTTGCGTACAGCCCTCAACTTCTTCGCCTCTATCACCGAGAGCTACTGAAAATTTGTTGCTCCATCAAGTCATGGTATGAAGCCACTTCGAAAGCTGAAGAATAATGGTTAAGATCGCTTTCAATAGGGAATAGGGTCTCAGCTTGTCTAATATATCGATTGGTGTAGTCTACAAAGTGTAATGCTCTTGTGTGACGCTCCCACCTGTTTCCATTAACCAGCCAATTGAATTGAGGGTCTTGTTTGAACTGCGAGGCCATCGAGAGCCACTGAGCACTCTCCAATTCCGCAGCGCTTCTTTTACGTTTCACAAACCTAACCTGCTCAAACTTCAACGAAGACAATAGTATTAATAGACAGTCATGACGAATAAATTACAACAGATGAATTTGTGAAAATAATACGCTTACACAATATATGAGCATATGAGTTCACCGTCATAGTAGTCGCAAACTACAAAATCACGAAATTTTTGATCCAAATTGAAATTATTACGAAGGAATGCCAAATTTAGATATTTTGTTCATTTTTTTCTTAAATCATGCATCACAAATTCACAGGGTACAAACAATTTTAACAGTTAATACAACCACCAAATTGAAAATATTACTCCGTAACAGTTAACACGATATATGAGCATATGAGTTGAAAAAATAAACAAAAAATAAATATGATATGAACATAAATAAAATTAATATTAACAGTTAACACAAACCCAAAATAATATTAATAAAACTAAAATTAACAATAACTAAAATAATATTAACATAAAAAAAAGGCACAAACAATTTCATGTATGCATTTCAGTTAACACATACCTAAAATAATAATAATAAGATAACTAAAATTAATATTAACACTCATGAAAAACAAAGAGAATAGAATAAAATAAACAAACAAAATCATAATCATCAACATGCAAATTATGTTACAATAAATGGCCATGTCTAAATACTTTCTAAAAATATCAAATAGTGTAATGCCTATTACCCCTGGAAGATGAACCTTTGTTTCGGTTGAATTCTCCATTGATGCAGTAAAGAAGACGGTTGGAAGGGTTTTTATTTTTTTTATTTATTTTATAAGATATGGTTATTTCAGAAATTTTACAATGGAAGTGTGGATAGTGAATGTGGAGTAGGGAAAAGGAAGCGCCAAATTTTCGCGAATTTTATTTACCCAAATTACAATTTCAAAGGGTGGAGGGATGAAACCCTACTTCCACCCTACTCACATAGGGGGTGTTGAGTATCTCATTAGTTTAATTTTTCAAAACGTCTTACTTAACACGATTTCTCTATCTTAAACTGAACACGGGTCAAGTACTCTCCCACTTCAACATAAAGAATCCTGAAAATTAAATACAATGATTCATAAAAACTTAAGAAGGGTCAAGTAGATTTATAAAAACTAAAAAAGCCCTGTAAATTAACGTAATACAGAGACTAGTGAAGAATTAAATTAAAATAAAAACCCTGTTTATTTTACGTAGAATATATAGTTTATTAGGTAATACGGAGTACAATACAAAACGATACTTACTTCAAACAAAGTCTCCTGTGAGATTAGACTTACACTAAATTAAATGGGTATAAAAACATGAAACAAAACGATACATACTTCAAATAAAGTCACTTTTAGGGGTACTAAAATATTTAGTTACATATAATTAGGGCCGTCTCGTAAATTTTGGAGGCCCTGTTCGATATTTTATTTTGGGGCCTTCAGTTGAATTGGATGATCGATTTCTATTACTCCGTATTAATACAATAATTCTACTGGAAGACAATCTCACTCGTGAGACAACCGATTAAGTTACTCAACAATCATTTTTCACGAGTATTAAGTCAAGTTGTTAGTAAATTTTATTGATCAACTTGCGCATGACACGCACAATCGTATTTTAGAATTTGCTTTATTAATATTATACGAGTATTATCTTTTCATAGTGTAAATTTAAACATTTCCTAAACTATACTCGGCCAATTTCACTCCAAAAAGCCACATTTTTTTTTTTTTTTACCAAAGTACTACTACTAATCTACTATGCTGCCAAAAAAAAAAAAAAAAATAATCTACTATGTACTCCGTATGTTCTTTATTGTATAAAATGAACCCCATGTAATTAACAATTAACAATTAACAATGTTACCATTATTTTATTAAAGTAGTTACATCTACGAGCAAAATTTCAGTGAGTTTTTAATAGTAAATAAGGGAGTATTTTCTAGTCTTGCTTCCTCAATTTGATTTTTTATCTACTATATATGAATGTTAAAATATGTTAACACATTTGAGACGAAATATATAAAACGGTCTTATAGGAGTAATAAATTGAGTGTTGTACATATAAAACAGTTTTACACATTTGCGCATCTTATTTTATATATAAATATAATATAATATGAGATTGTTGTCACAAAAAACTAACAATTAAACCAAGAAAATGGTTAGCACTGTTAATTATTTTGTGAAATTTATTTAAACAAAAACAAAAACAAAACAAAACAAAAAAAAAAAAAAAAAAAATCTAAAGTTGTAGGAACATTAAAATAACACATATCACCACAAAAAATAGTCTCCGCGAAAAAAGATTAAAGAAAAGCCAAAAATGCAACGCGAGAAAATTGAACATGGGTGGGCGTCGGAAAACATGGCGTGTGAGCCAACTAAGCTAGCAGTTACAGCTATATAATGTAGCGCCAAATTGGATATATATCTGGTAACTGTAAAGAACGAAATGAGGCCCTTTCAATTTGGAGGCCCAGTTCCGGCGCCCCTACAGGCCGGGGTGTTAGACGCCCTTGTATATAATAAGAATTATCACTAAAATGATATATTTCTATTTTGTACACTATTCACATTTCGATCTTCAATTTCAATTATCTCTCGATATATACGTGTAAATATATTCATGTATGACCTTGTTTGATTTGTCTTTATGAGTACATAATTAAAATCCAATTTTCATAATTTTTGCAAAAACGTAGCTAAAGATATTTACTCCACAAAAACCGCGTTGGCAAACGTGAAAAAAGAAAGTGGTAGTTTGGAGTTGAATGGAGGAAGTATAATCGAGTACAAATGACTACTCCGTATGACTTACAACAACTTATTCTTAATTAACATATAGTTGATCGAAAACTTCTTATATACGTTTGATTCTATACGTTTGATTCTATACGTATTCCCTTTTTAGAGATTTCATTCTATTGTATACGTTTTTATTTTGGTCTATACTTTGTCAAGTTAAAAGTCACTAGTATATACCCGTCTTAAGCTTAAGACGAGTAATTAAGCACTCTCACAATTGCACGTAAAAGTCAAATCTATTACGGAGTACATCTTTTCTATCCACTTGTCTTTTATCTTATTCGTAATACTTGACCCGTCTTAATTTAAGACGTATATCATTACTACTTAAAAGGTTAATAAGTTAATTTGTTACCCGTATATCTTTACTACGGAGTACCAATTTTATTTAACATAAAACTGTTCATATATACTCCGTATAATATCGTAAACATACCAAACCCTAAACCCTTAATTAATGCTTCTTTAACCCTAAATAAATGCATGTCTTATCACATGTTCACTTGTCACTTTTCATAGCTTTTCACTTGTTTATTTTTAATATTTTTTTTAATTTATTATTTGAAATTAAAAATTTTTCTCCTATTGAACTTCCTTTCGTGACTCCAATAGTCCAATCCCTCCAAAAAATGAAATTATCCCTCCAAATGAAAAATGAAAAGTTGGGCTAGTAATAGGTAATCATTACATCATACCTTATATCAAATATTTTTAAATTTAATTAACAGACCAATGTCAATGTTAAAGGAACATCGAAATTAGTCGCCACGTGTTAGACGCATTACGGAGTACTAATTTTAGATTTACCGACCCTAGAAACTTGAAATTTTACGTTTTCTTTAAACTTTGTCACATACCGTATTAATAAATGAAGTACAAAAATAGTCGACACGTGTTAGACGCACTACTTAAATTCTCCGTATTTTCTAATTTTAGATTAACCGACGCTTGAGACTTTAAATTTGACGTTTTCTAAATTTTAGACTTTAGACGTTACGTATTCTTAAAACTTTTGTCACTTATTGCGTTAATAAATGAAGTCCAAAAGTATCCGTCACCTGTTAGACGCACTACGTAATGAATTCATATTTTCTAATTTTAGATTCATTGACCCTTGCGACTTTAGATTTTAGGTTTTCTAAAAACGGTGTCACATATTGTTTTAATAAATAAATTTATTCACCGACCGTTGAGACTTTAGATTTTACGTTTTCTAAAAATTTTTGTGACATATAGTTCAAAAATAGTATATACCCGTCTTAAGCTTAAGACGGGTAACTAAGTACTCTCTCACTTGCACGTAAAAGTCAAATCTATTACGGAGTACATCTTTTCTATCCACTTGTCTTTTGTCTTATTCGTAATACTTGACCCGTTTTAATTTAAGACGTATATCGTTACTACTTAAAAGGTTAATAAGTTAATTTGTTACCCGTTTATCTTTACTACGGAGTACCAATTTTATTTAACATAAAACTGTTCATATATACTCCGTATAATACCGTAAACATACCAAACCCTAAACCCTTAATTAATGCTTCTTTAACCCTAAATAAATGCATGTCTTATCGTTCGCTTGTCACTTTCATAGCTTTTCAGTTGTTTATTTTTAATATTTTTTTTAAATTTATTATTTGAAATTTGAAATTAAAAAATTTTCCATTTTTTTTATATTGATTTCATTTTGTTATTATTTAAAATGGTTTTGTTCAATGGGGATGGTTATTCAATTGTGAAGAATGGGGAATGACAAAGATCAAAATTATAACAACAAACATACTACTTCGATGTCATTAATATTTTACAAAATTTCCTTCTTCTTACATAAAATTAAAAAAGTAGGGGATTAATGACCACTTGTCATACAAAATACGGAGTAAGTAGTTAAATACGGATTAACAAAATAAATCCCCCCCGACACACTTAAACTAAATACAATAATAGCTAAGAACATGGCACGACAACGACAAGGACAACAATAACGACATATCGGTTGATCTAACAGTCGGAGTTGTAACACGTCTCGCTACCAGACCTGTCGTAGTAGAGACGATAACCGTCCATGTCCGAGTCAGGGTCGTCAGAGGAGTCGGAGGGGTCAGAGGAGTAGTCTGTGTCATCGTCACCGAGGTCTGTGTCATCGTCACCGAGGTCTGTGTCATTGTCACTGAGATCTGTATTGACGTCATTCATGGGCGACGGGTTGTGGTATTGAACCTTCTCTTCAATTGTGGCGAAGGTCTTGCAGATACAGTACCTTTCCACCAACCTGTAACCCCTAGTGACGTAAAAAACGCCGCCTTTGTTTTCGGTCACTAGCAGCTTTGTGTAATGTGACGCTGCGTTTTGAGAGGTTGGCCCCCTCATTTTGGATGTAGTTAGAGAAATGTTCTACATGATTATCATATCTTTTAACCGGGTAAATATCGTCGTCAACTGCCATTATTTATTTTATTTTTTTGGAAGATTTGAAGGGATGAAGGAAGAGAAGTGTGTAGAAAGATGATGATGAGAATGGTTGGAGGGTGAAATAAGTTAAGAGAACAAGTGTTTAAGTAGAGGATGAAAATTGTGGAGTTACAGTTACATACATATACGAAGTATTCTCCTTATTTTTTTTTTACTATTACATGCATTAATAATAATAATAATAATAATAATAATAATAATAATAATAATAATAATAATAATAATAATAATAATAATAATAATAATAATAATAATAATAATAATAATAATAATAATAATAATAATAATAATAATAATAATAATAATAATAATAATAATGATAAAACTTTTAATTATGATAATAATATTAGTTTTGATGATAAATATAATTATTAATAATAGCAATACTAGAAATATTAAATCATCAATTGTTAATATAAATAAAAATTATACGGAGTAATTATACAGTGTTCATAAACTGTGTGATATTAAAACGATGTTCATTAGTAGTTGGAGGAAGGAGTTTCACAAATGGAGTAGTTTAGATAAGACCGGTCAAGTATTAAGATTAAGACAAAAGACAAGTTTATACGAAGTATCTAGAGCGAATTCCATTTAAGAGGGTCATGAGTCATGACCTCTTCTAATTTCTTCAATGGGGATAGTCTAAATGGTTACTATAAGAATTTCAAAATTATACCAAAAAACCAAATTATCTTTGCATTTCATCTACATGACAAAAGGGACAAAAGGGTACTAGCCTTTAGGTAATGTTGTGTCATGTTCCCTATGTAAAATATTTTGAAATTTAATTAATAATAAACCAATGTCAATGCTACTCTTTACAACTGAAACAACAAAATTAGTTTTTTTCGTCGAATTATTATGTTTAAAAATATGACGACGCAAATAATATAAACGGCGTATGAAAAAACTAACTACTTGTATTAAAATTAAGTGAACTACTTAAGTAACTCCGTACTTCCTAAATTTAGATATGGAATTAATAATTATACTTCAAAAATACCCTTAATTTGACGTATATTAAAAACGATATAACATATGGAATTAATAATTAAACTTCAAAAATTGTCGACAAGTGTTAGACGCAAAACTTAAGTACTCCGTACTTCATAAAATTAGATTCAACAACCCGCCCTGTGATTTTATTTTCTACGTTTTCTTTAAAAAATAGTCGACTGTTAAATTCCACGGGCCTGGGCCACACCCAAGAGTATGAGAGAGTCCGCTTATAAGGTCTAGGAGGTTCCATCCTAAAACCAATTGGCAATAGGAGGAGTAGCCCCTAGCCTTATAAACAAGACCAACTCTCATCTCATAACCGATGTGGGACGCAATGTGGGAATTTCTATTAGGCTGGATCCATCTCCAACACGCCCTCTCACATGCGAGCCCACTTTCAAACCAGACTGGGGGGCACTTGCCTCTCTTCCAGCTGTACAACGCAAACTGGGGGCACTTGCCTCTCTTCCAGCTGCAACAAAGGGCCAGTTTAACGAGAGTCCCAGGTCACACAACCATGGGCTTTTATACCATGTTAAAAACCAACTCAACCAAAAGCTTAAGCTGATGGTTGGAGGACCCAAGATCGATTATATACTCTAACACGCCCCTCACGCGAATGCCCTTTGGGCTTGAAGCGTGGACGCAACTACAGGCCCGCCTACATGGTGCGATATATACCACTTTGAAAGTGAGGGGTGGTGAGATTCGAACCTGTGACCCTTAGTCACAAGGCTTTGATACCATGTCAAGAACCAACTCAATCAAAAGGTTAAGCTGATGGTTGGAGGCCCAAGAAGATCGATTATATACTCTAACACGCCCCCTCACGCGAATGCCCTTTTGGGCTTGAAGCGTGAACGCAACTACAGGCCCGCCTACCTGGTGCGATATATACCACTTTGAAAGTGAGAGGTGGTGAGATTCGAACCCATGACCTTTTGTCACAAGGCTCTGATACCATGTTAAATTCCACGGGCCTGGGCCACACCCAAGAGTATGAGAGAGTCCGCTTATAAGGTCTAGGAGGTTCCATCCTAAAACCAATTGGCAATAGGAGGAGTAGCCCCTAGCCTTATAAACAAGACCAACTCTCATCTCATAACCGATGTGAGACGCAATGTGGGAATTTATATTAGGCTGGATCCATCTCCAACATCGACACATGTAAGACGCACTACTTAAGTACTCCGTACTTCCTAAATTTAGATTCGACAAGTGTTAGACGCAGTACTTAAGTACTCCGTACTTCATAAAATTAGATTCAACAACCCGCCTTGTGATTTTATTTTCTACGTTTTCTTTAAAAAATAGTCGACACGTGTAAGACGCACTACTTAAGTACTTCGCTCTTCCTAAATTTAGATTCGACAAGAGTTAGACGTAGTACTTAAGTACTCCGTACTTCATAAAATTAGATTCAACAAACCGCCTTGTGATTTTATTTTCTACGTTTTCTTTAAAAAATAGTCGACACGTGTAAGACGCACTACTTAAGTAAGACGCACTACTTAAGTACTCCGCACTTCCTAAATTTAGATTCAACAAGAGTTAGACGCAGTACTTAAGTACTCCGTACTTCATAAATTTAGATTTAACAACCCTTGTGAGTTTATTTTCTACTCCGTACTAATTAACTACTCTGTATGACCTAAATTTATAATCAACAACCCTTGTACTTCATTAAATTTACTAAACAGATATGAAAAATTAACAAAACGCTAATGAGAAACTGCCACGTTTGAAAAATTAATAACAAAACGCTAATGAGAAAGTGCCAAGTGTGAAAAATTAAAAACAAAACGCTACAAAAATTAATATTGTACGGAGTACTTCATTTAAAATTACTATACTAAATAGATACGAAAAATTAAATTAAAAAGATAATGAAACGATTTGGAAATTTGCACAAGTCAATCATTGTATCTCATTCTATATCCTGACAACTGACAAATAATCGTTCATTACCTAGGAATTTTGAACAACAAATAAAAAAAATAAAGAAAATCAAGGTTTCACAATATTGGTTTTTTAGGAGAGAGTTGACAATTTATACATTTTGTAATTTAACCCTGAACCCTAAACCCTAATAGTAATTTTTTTTTTTTTTTTATTATTCTTTGTACGCAATTATCGACATATGTTAACTTGTACTTCTTGCGTTTTATAAACACAAAAATTTACTTGTACTAATCGTATTGTACTGTTGTCGTTTTATAATCGGCAAAGCTAAATAGTAACTTTAGTTATTATAATGTGGTCGTTTTATAAACACCTATACATAACAATACGAATTATGTGCTTGTACTCAAACAAGTAACGATATATGTTAATGGTTGTACTTATTAAATACCGTATCAAAATTAAATTTCGTATATTAATTAAATTCCGTATAATAATTAAATACGATATACCGTACAATATTTAAATTCCGTATAAAAATTATAACTGATAATACCGTATAATAATTAAATATCTTATTAAATACCGTATAATAATTATAACTGATAATTATAACTGATAAAAACCGTATAATATTGGAGCTAAATACAAATTTTCCACAAAATATTGAAATTGGTAATTACTTGTGAAGGTCTCTTGATTTAACCTTTGCTTTACAACATGATCTTCCCAAACTCTTATCACCTTCCCAAAATCTCCTAATTTAAAATTGTCAACAATTTTTTCATTATTTTATTCATCCAAATTATGTCAACATTTTAATCTCATTCAAACATGAATTTTGAAAAAAAGGAAACTTTAACCCAAAAAAATATTTTCACTTCTCCTATTGAAATTTTCCCACCAAATGCACATGCTTACATCATAAGTAAGAGCAACTAGCGTAACATCCGTGAAAAATCATGGGGTTGTTTAAAATTTATGTTTATAAATTTATTTTGTAATTTATAAACAAATGTTAAATTGTGTATTCAGTTATACAAAATATAATACGATCATTTTATCTTGGCAATTGATCAAACTGATAATAATATTTGACTCTATTACACATGTTAACCCCATATAGTGAGTTAGTGCCTGGGGGTGAGGATCCTCTCCATTTTATGAAAAAAAAATGGACATCCATTTCTTATTGATGGTTAGGATCGAATCTTGGAAAAATCTAAGGGTTGTAATACTCCCTCCGTTTCGGTGATTTGTTTACGTTTACTTTATACACATTTATCGATGTGAAGAGAGAAGTTGGGAAAAAACTAATAAAATAATAATATAAGTACAAATGGGGCCCCATTTGCTTAAAATTATCAAATGTAATTGGTTGAGGGAGTAGGGGCCACCTCCCACATGGGTCAAGCATGTCTATTTTTGGAAAGTGTAAACAAATGACCCGTACGCCTCAAAATGGAAAGTGTAAACAAATGACCGGGACGGAGGGAGTACTTTGGTAAAAAAATAATATTTTAATAAAGGAGAGAGAAAATATATTATTCCCTCCATCCCAAATTACTTGTCCTCTTTCTATTTTGGGTGGATTTAAGGAGTAGTAATGAAAATAATTTTTTTTTTAAAATCCTTTGTTAAAACCTACTATAAATAGAAATGGGACAATTAATTTGGGAAAAATTTTGGTGGAAAGGGGGACAATTAATTTGGGATGGAGAGAGTAAAATATAAGTGTATTAGAGAGGAAATGGAGAGAAAAAAATAGAGAGAATCCAAATTGGGTGACTGGTGAGTGAATCAATTCCAATATTGCAGCCGTTAGAGTTTATTTCCAATCCGTTTCTCCATTACTTTTCAATCTCAGTCCTCTTTGTTAAAAATTTACCTCAATATCGTCAATTTCTTTGAACCAATCTCAACTATAACAATAAATGTATATGACACAATGACCATTACATATGATACAAATAAAATTTCTTTGTAGATCTTGAGTACATGCGAGTGTCTAACCCTTATTGAAGGGTAGTCAAAATTATTATGACTGTTGAATTTCATCGTCAATATTGAAACTTTTGAGCTGATAATAGTTGGGGTTGGATTAAGATGATCAGTGGAAGACACGAAGGGAATGATTAGAGATGGGGTGGATTGTTGATTCATTTAGACGTAAGAATATAATGGTAAAACTCAAATGAATTAGAGAGATTTAAAAAAGGAAAAATTAATAGGAATAATCTCAACTATACCTCATCTTCCATAAATAATGCCAACTGAAAATAATCCAAAAATAAATCCAACTATTAAAATAGTATTCCAATAATATTCAAAGTGACCTACAACCTACTTAACTGGTAAAAAGTTCCTTTATTTAACTTATTTTCTTCCTTTATCTCTTTTATCAATTTAGTCCCTCTTCTTCCTCCCTTAACAACATCAACAACATTCAACAACATTCAACAACAATCGTAAAAAAATTATTCCAATAAAAAAGAACAAAACTTTAAATAATCATCAATCCACTTGATACATTTGTTCAACAATAGTCGAGTATCTTCATCTGTTTTAAAATGGAGAGACAAATCTCTAAAACTTCAATACTTCACTTCCTTTTTCATTTTCTCTCTTCACCATTATTAACTCCATTATTGCAGTAGCTATTCCAAGATTTATAATCACGGGTGCCAAAAATAAACTACAAATAAAAATATTAGACATTTTAATTTTTTTTCCTATAATTTTTAATTTTTTAGACCACTATTATTTTTTTCCCAAAAAACGTATGGGTGCCGGGTACCCACGGCACACCATGTAATCGCCCCTGATTATTGTCCGTCGACAAACTCCATGCGGACTCGAAAAACCTCACCACCATAAGAACCGCCACCACCAACCTCTAAATTGTCGTTTATTCCAACACCACGGGTCCACCGCAACTGTTTAACAACCACCGACGATGACCATGCCGCTTATCGCTGCTGCGAACCACCACTATTCATTAACCTGCTACTCTCACTCAAAAATTTATTGCTTGAGTACAGAGTAAATAACCTTGCGTTCAATTTTAAGAAATAATTAGGGAAATTTTTGGTACAATTTTGAGGGGTTAGTATGAGATAATTTTGGGGACAACTAAAATGTTTTCATTTTGATTTGAGTGATGGTTTATTTTTTTAAGTTATTTTTTTAATTTTTTTTTTGATTTTTGCCCAAAAAACATGAAAAAAAAAGTACAAAAAAATTATGGGTTTATGCTATCTAGATTTAGAGGATGAAGCAGACTTAGAAAAATTGGTCCCACCTCCCTTGTAACCTACGGAGTATTATAATAGGTAAAAATTGAAAATAGTAGTACATTATTGGAAGACTCTTGGAATAGTTAGATTTATTTTCGAATTATTTCGAATTCAGATTATTTATGGAATATGGCCTAAGTTGGAATTATTGTTGTGAATTATTCCTTTAAAAAAAATTGGTGATTCTTTTTTTTTTTTTGTTTTTTTTGTTGTATCACATAATAAAATCTCTTTTAGGAGCACATATAAATACTATTAATATATATATATGATGTTTGTAGGTGTGAAATGTGCAGATAAGAAGTAGTGTTTTTGGGAGATGGAAAAGATTTTTGAAATATTAAAAGACTTGAGGTTAATAAATAAACTGTAGATGATAGGCTACACAATTTACATGATTACCGTGTTACACAATTCCCAGCACATTTTGGGTTCTTAAGGTAAAGGAAAAGATGTTTTGTATCAGTATGCATGCAGTGTAAACGAAATTAAAATAAAATACTGAAAATTATTGAAATAATATATGATGATTCCATATTTAATGTAAGGTGACGCATGAGAGAGTGTGTATCTTATTGGAAAGTGGCAGGAGATGAAGATGTATTGACGATTTTGCCCCTATATTTTGTACTAACTAATAAACTATGCAAGTTTTTGGACAATTTTGCCCAATTAATATGAGAGCTTGAAAACCAATTTGCTGCAATCAATACTACAAACTTGAGCAAAAACAACGGAGCACAAACAACACAAATTGCTATGTTCGTTGTTTATAATATTATAAACAACGACCTAAAAATTTCCTTTGTTAAATGTTAAGGCGCCAAATCAAACTCATCACTAAAAACAACGAAAAAATCATTATAAACAACGGGTGAAATATAAAAAACGGTTTAAGGATAAAATGTGTTGTTTTTGAGTTAGACTTTAAATAACGGTTTCGTAGTTAACAACCGTTATTTTTGGTAGAAAACAAAAAATAACGGTTATTTGTATATAACCGTTATTTTTAACCCCATTTTAAATAACGGTTATTTGTATATAACCGTTATTTTTGGTCTAAAATTAAAATAAAAAAAAAAAAAACGGTTGTAGAGAATTTTTTGTTGTTTTTAATGTTGACTTTAAATAACATTTTTAGTGGTAACCCGTTATTTTTAATTAAAAACAAAAAAACGACATTTTTCAATGCTAAACCATTTTAAATAACTATACTCATAGTATGAATGATATGGTTTATATTTTTTATAATATTATGAATTATGAATATATAAAAGATGTTGTAAATTTTAAAAAACCTCATAATTTTTTCCAATATAAAAAAAAAATATTTAAAAATATTTGGTAACAAAATTTAAATAATTAAGGAAATTAAATGGTTTATATTTTTTATAATATATTGAATATTTAAGAGATTTTGTAAATTTTAAAAAACTTCATATTTACTACATTATATTGAATAATTGTAATTTATAGTAATTAAAACTCAAATTTATTTATATATAATTGATATTGAATTAAAGAGAGTAGTTGATTAACAATATTATATATACTATTGATTTTATAGTGTAGAAATGACATATTTCTAAAAATAATATATTTATAATTTTTTTCTAATATTTCGAAAATTCTGATGCATATTTATAAAAATTTATATTCTAATATTTCTAAAATTCTTATATTTCTAAAATACCAATATTTCTAAAAATCCAATATTTGTTAAACTATGAATTTTTTCCTAATTTAAAATTGTTACCTGATTAAATTCTAATAAGCTAAGAAAAGAGTTTATGAATGAATTTTTTCCTTAATTAGCTTATTTATATATACCTAATAATCTCTAAAAACCTTTTGTAAACATTTATTTCGTATGAATTTTTTTCTAATCTTTGCTAATTTATATTATATAAGCAAATTTAATCCTAAACTAAAATCAAAATTTCAATTCTAAAATATCAAATAAAACGCTTTTATTTTTAAAACCCGTTCTAAAAGTACACTTTTAAAAACGGTTATTTACCTAATACCGTTTTTAAAAGTATATTTTTAAAAACGGTTATTGTATAAAGCCGTTTTTAAAAGTATACTTTTAAAAACGGTTATTGTGTAAACCGTTTTTAAAAGTATTACTTTTAAAAATGGGTATTTACATAACCGTTTTTTTTTTATGTTTTATATTTTTTTAAAATTTGGCGCTGCTAGGAAGATCAAACGTTTTTTATTTTTGCCCTACTATATTTTGTTTTTACTGCTTCTTATTTTTGAGTCTTATTCATAATCAAACACTCTCTTCTACTTCATTTTTTTTTTCATTCGTATTCTTTAATCTAATTTTATTCGAAACAACCTTTCATTTATATTAGTTTCAATATTGTTCATTGTTTAATTTAAGTTTAAAGTATACTTTGTTCGAAGTTTGCTAAGCCCTAATTTATATTCCTTAAAAAGGTTCATTTTTCATTCGTTTTATGTATTCTTCATTCTTTTTATGCCCTAATTTATATTCCTTAAAAAGGTTCATTGTTCATTTTTTTTGTTGTTGAGGTTGCATTGTTGTTGTTTGAGGCGGGTTAGGGTTAGGGAGAGGGGTGGGGCAGTGGTGGGGCAGGGGGGTTAGGGCACGACCGTGGGGCTGGGGTGGGGTAGGGGGGTTAGGGCACGGTGACAGGGGATTAGGGGTCATGCTTCCTCTCTTTTGTTGTCGTTGTTTAACCGTTGTTGTTGGTGGTGGTGGTGTTGTTGATGTTCGTATTATTGGTTGATGTTTTTGGTGTTGTTTTAAGGTAATGGGGCCGAAGGTTAGGGGTTTGTTTAGGGGTTAGGGGTTTCTTATTGATTTATACGAGTAATACGGAGTAATACGTTATCGTATGTTGTTGTAAGAGCTATTCCCTTACTTAGACTATGAGTGTAATTGTGTGATATCTGTTTGTATGAATTGTATGAAATGATTGTGGCCTTGTAACTCTTGGATGTTGTTGTATGTTGGTTGTATTTTGTGTGTGTGTGTAAATGTAGGTATGAATGTGAGTGTGTGGTTTTTGTCGAGCTCTTAGGTTGCTCTTAGGCTCACATAGTTCTAGGATGGATTAAACCCGAGGAGGAAAAAAACTTTTTTTTTTTTTTTTTCATAATTCTCGTGCTTGTAGTTTATTTGAGAATAATACGGAGTAATAATATGTTGTTCTAATACGAAGTAATAATACGTGATACACGAAGTAATAATACAGAGTAATAATTAATACGTGGTAATATGAAGGAGTAATACGCAGTAATACGCAGTATACAATTCGTTGATGGACGATATTTAGTATTGGAGGTTTGTTTGCGTTGTAAAACTTTAAAAGGGCCAAAACACCCTTTTAGAGGCCTTTTTTTTAAAAAGTATTCGGACGTCAATGCCTCTTCGGGTTTGTGCGAATTAGACACCTTACAGGTAGAGTAAACTCAAGACCCAAATCTATTTGTATAAAGAAAAATTAATTTGGGTTGCTAAAAAGGATTCAGGGTCGGGGTTTCCCTTTGCCGTTAGTCCGTTACTATGGCACCGAAAAACCCGACCCTAAACCCTTTCCGCTCCTTGAACCCTTTTCCACTAAGTGGTAAGTAAAATTTATATTTATGCTTAATTTTGACAAACTATAAACCGTAAGAGTAAATATCTCAGTATCAGCACTTGTTGGCTTCTTTTATAGCATAAAATGAGCTGGCTGAATATGGAGTACATAGGTTCAACTAAAGCAATCACATGGCTTTATGAACAAAACATCCCAATTAGTTGCTAGCCGATAGTAATGGAGATAATTAATGATGAAATCTTGAGAAAAGCTATTTACAAATTCTTAGGCTAATTCGACATTTCACCTTGATCTCGTGTTCCGTGTCTAACACTTAACTCCTCGACATCAACACGTCACTTCAAAAAACCACTTTCGACCTGACCTCATGTCATGACGGACACTTATAGCTGAATCTAAGTAACATTGCAACATACGCTAATAATTAATACATACAACTACTGCCCACGTTGATAATGTCTCGCTATCTACTATTGTAATCAACTTGCACGATATAACGCATCCTTACTTGAGCTTCATTGTACACGATATACTCATTATACGTTAAACTGCCCTGAAAAAGTTTGTGATAACACAAGCGATGAGTTCAAATAAAGATAATAAGAGATTTTCAAAGGCCTAAAACATCTCGGCTTAAAAGGGCAGAAATGGCGGTTAAGAGATACCTGTACACGCCCGTCTGTCACCGCCTTCCCAGTGGGAATAGTAACGCCGTCTTTTAGCACCTGGTATTCAGATGGTTTCGTCTTACCAAGTCCTTTTACACTGCGAAACAAAAATTGTAAACAAATAATATTAGTGTGATTCGGGAATTGATTTTCCCGTGAGTCACAGTATCATAGATCGCAGGTGAAATGTTATGTTGCTCCTGCCCTATCGAACGCAACCCTCTGTCTAAGTACCACAGTAACAACAATGACGGATGGATCTTCGAATATTTTAACATATTAATATGTTTTAGAATTTAGATTGTACTTCGTATTAACTAGATTTCTTCCTCGTTGTACTATTCTTTTGAAATGATATCGCAAGCACTACACAACATACGCATGCAAGTTTTACACAAAATGTGTACAATGAATAAAATTAACCACCTCAGCTTCCCTGGTGGACAACATGTAATCCTCTGGGGGTTGGGGAGCTCCAACATGTCACCCAAGGCTACCTGTATGAACAATGAGAACCGCAAGATAAGCATATATTTCGGATGAAAAGTAGAGTAGGCAGTCGAGCGTTAGACCGATCTTATGCTATGTATGGCCATTTGATCACAAATTGCCGAACTTGAAATCATTTTATCACCATATTCAAACAGGAATAGTGTAATGGAGAATAAATATGTTGGATAGTTAAACTATAGGGAATGAACAACCTCACATAAAAGGAGAACTCCAGTTCCATCAGACGAAGTACAATTACGCATGCAGTACATTGCACTCTTGTCAAACATGTCCGCAAAATAAAGACCTCTCCCAAATGAAGCGCCCGACAAGGGTACTTGTTTTGGAGCTATCCGCAACCCTGGATACGGCGAAACAAGAAACAAAGGTCAAAGGGTCGTCAATAAGAAATATCAGCTCCGAGATTGATAAACGAGTAATAAGCCCGAGATAATCGTGGAGTCATTTGCACTCACCTTGGGATAAAATTCCCAACCAATTTGTCAGCCGAGAACCATGCCACAACAACATTCTATTCTTTACGTGAGCAAACTGCCAAGAAAGTGACAGTAGATGAGACCGATCAGATTAGCCCAAAATATACCAGAAAAATTTACCAATTTGTAGTATCGAGAACAAATCATTGAAACCTACTATACCTTTTTGAAGCGATCGTTCTCTCCCTCCTTTGACACCTTGAATATCTCCATAATTTTTGCCTTTGTTTGTAGTGCTGTATTTGTCATATAATTTTCAATCTAAGCAAAAGGAGTCAGCCAATTGTATCACTGAATTGTAAATATTTCAAAGTCAAAGTAAAACAGCACAGCTGAGACAAATATGTACCATTTGGTATTCTTCCGTTGTAGATTCTATTGGAGCTAACGCACAACGAAGTAATTTATATTGGGCAAACATAACATCTTCCTGCATCATATTAAGAACCAAAGTAACTCACAAAGCATGTCCACGCAAAAGCATCAACCTTAGACAAGATATCAAAAATAAAAATTTGGACTAATCAACAACTGACCTGTTCAGCACAATTGCCTAACAACTTTGCTGCATGCTCAATCTCGCCCAGTGCCTCAACCTAAGCAATCCAAGAAAAACAGTGTCCTCTATCATACTACTCCATATATAACATGATTTCCAAACAACAATAATGCCTTAATATCGTTGGTTTGGCTATCATCAACCCGGAACAGGCAATATGGTAATATATTTCGTAAAACGGGGAATGAAAGGAGACAAAAGTCAAAAGGCAAAAGAGGGCAAAAGAGAGCAAAAGAGAGGAAAGTAAGAGGAGAGGAAACGTTCTTAGGAGAAAATGTATGTGTGAATAAAAAGATGTCATCAGAACTTGTGAAGAAAAAGCTAAAGGTCAGATGTTATAAATAAGAGAGGAAAATTTAAAAGTAAAATTTTGGGAAACAGAATAGAAAGAAATAGCGAAACACTGTGAAAAAAAAAATTAGTTAAAAGGGATGGAGCACATGGAATCAAATGGGAGAAATATAAAGCAAAATCCTCGTAAAAAGAAAAAAGAACATGATTGGCACTGATGAAGTTTTTAAACGTACCATTTCCAATTTGCTTCTCAATTTTTTAGGAGTGTCAATGACAAATTGACCTGAAAGTTGACGTACATCAATCAATTTAGATAACAATTACAGCAGTAAAACATGAAAGAGGCGAACTTTATAAAATGCTAGGCATGACAACTTTGGGGGTGGGAGGCAAATGCTCAGGTTCTTGGCGAATCAAAAGAACTCATCAAGCGACCTAAATAGATGCGTTATGTAGTTTAGTGTATACGTGGTGTCAAAACTTCCAATACAAAAGATAATCTCACACTACCGTGCTCGAAGTGCACAAGTTAATAAAAATATTTTTTAACAATGGGAAAGGGACTAGGAGGTATGACGGCCAGATGTTAATTACGGGACATGACTTACGCATCCTCTTATCTCCAAAAACATGAGGAATGATGGTGTAGAACTCCCTGAAAAGAAAAGAATTGCATAGTCAAACAGCTGGATGGAAATTAAAATAAGAAATTCCAGTTTCGAAAAGACTTAGATGTCGCATTAAAAGTGCTAGAAGAAGGTATAATTATATAAAAACACCAAGCTTCTCAAATTGGCAACAATGATACAGAGAAAATCGTAAATTCATGCTCTCTAAAACTATATAGAATTACAGATAGAATTCGGACAATAGAGAGGCAAGGGATATAACTGCAAGGTCAAGTGATTGGTTTACTCGACGAAGTACGCAAATTTTTACCAAATATGACTTACCCACTTAATTCTTCAAGTAGTACACTGTTCGATTCACCAATGACCTCAGCAATCAGTGTGAGTACATCATAAGCCTTCACGATACATATAGTTAGTCAAAACATGTAAGCAGTGTCAAAATAGAACATAATAAAGACCGGCGAAGATATACTATGAAAGTTTGTGTTTTCAGTTAATTAAGTGTCAACCATGGTATTCAGCTTGTTGATACTGGAACTAAATAACTTCTAATGCAACAAAAAGAGGTTTCCGTAAAATACTTCGTACATATATATAAACTGATTAACAAAAGAGAAATTCAACACACCTTTGAAATTGTTGACTTGCTTAAATTTTGAAGTGGCAACTTCTCAGCATCATATCCTAGATCATAAATGTAATGAATTTAAGCAGAAACAAAACGTCTTAACTTATTTGTATTTTTACAAAACTGATTTGAGACCCCGTTAGCTCAAATATGCATAAATCAGGTTCTACCAAGTCATAACCAAAATATAACTCAGCCTATGAAACGATATGATTCTTTATGCATGGATGATAATTTATCTTTACAGCTGATGTATTTTTAAGAAGATTTAGGCTCGAAGAAAGAGCATTTTAAGGCTCACGTGATCGGGTTGGTATTGAAGAACATCACAGTAGAGTTGTTACTAGACAAGTCACTAACCTATATCTGTCATCTGCTGCCTCATCATGGAGAAGTTGCATATAAGAGATATGAACTTCTCAACACGGGGGCCAAATGTTCCTTTTACAGCACCCGGAAGAGACAAATGTACTTTTCCCTGAAACAAATTTGAGCGAAAAGTTACAATCAAAAAGGGGGAAAAAAACGAGCCCGTGGTAATCAAGTTTATGAAAAAAAAATGAAACTCAAACCGAAACATAGCATTCAAAGTTTTGAATATCGCCTCATTTATATACAAGTGTACATGAACTAAATTTGTATTTGAAATAATCCCTCAAAAACAATTAATTATTAATTGCGAGTAATTTACATGAACCTGGATGAAACCCACTGACTTTTTTGGTGTGTTCGACCAGACAGGCATTTGTTAGGCAAATAAATAAATACTCCGTAAATAAATAAAGGTGCAGTCAGTCAACTGTAGTTGAAATCGTTTAGAGTGTAAAGGAGGTTTTCAAGCGATTCTACCTTTTTCTGGTAATTCATTTCCAACCATGTGTAGTTTTTTGGATAAGAAACAAAGTTTTTTCGATCGGACCAATGGTTTTTTGTCTTCTCATAGAATATCTCCTCGAACTCTTGAACAGCAATTAAAACAGAGGAGTGAGGTCCAGAGAGCTTAATTTCACCGAGCTCACCTACAGTGCCCCACCTGTTGTATACCATGTATGAGCTGTCATCATTGGCTTCTGCACTCACACAAAAGCAGGTAACTATTCAGTATTGCAGCTTCAAATTTAGTTTAGCACTCTTAACAAAATTTTGCACATACAGGATAGCCGACACAATTTCAATTCAGTGAATGTCAATTGCCCATAATTCTTTAACAGTGTAACGCGCTACATAAAATTTTCAAAAAATACTCTCGCCTGCTCATGATATTCCTTCCGTTTCACTATTTGGGAGTCAACTTTTTTAAAACTATGACCAACAATAATTCGTAAATAATTGTAATTTAATAATTGAATATTGGCATTTGTTAACAAAATATCAAAATATCTTTCATAAAATTATATTTTCAACAACAATAACTCATGTATGTCGAAAAAAAAAAGAGTCAAAGTGTCGCATTGGAGTGTGCAAGTAAATCGGAGGAACACTATGAGTAAAGTACAATAGAGTAGTATAAAACTCTAATTTACACATCTAAAGTTACTTTCCGTAAATCATTCAACGAAGGAGTTGTTCCACCATGAACATTAATGCCAAACGAAGCATCCACCTGTACCTTTTTGTTCGATGTTTTATGCTATCCCTATTATGCTATCCCTATCATATTCTACAACAATACCATGCTTGCTATGTTTTATGTTATCCCTCTTATCATTAAAGGGTGAACAATGAAAATACGGCAAATCATCGGATTCATCGCCACACTAAAACCATTTAGTCACTAAGCTAAAAAAAATATATGTCCCAGAGTAGGTATCTAAAAATGTGCTTCAACTTACTGAGAACTTGTATGACGTAGAAATCATTGGTATTGTTCTTTATGTTTGTTTGTGTCAGCATAGCATCGTAGACGGAGTTTCCCTAACATCAGAAAAAACAATTATTAGTAATATCTGGAATTTTTATTTTTCACTCATACTTCGTACTATTTTTCTTCATCTCAGCAAATTAACAAGAAAAAGAAGTTACCCTTTCAATAACATGGTGGCTGTTCTTAACATCGACTGGAACCCACTGATCAGGAGACACTGGAGCTTTATTTATCGTAATGATCTCCTTTGGCCTCTTTGAAGCCTGCATTGCTTCTTTGGCATCAGCTTCCCCTGACACTACACATTGAAAGCAGCCAATCAGAAACATTTTTTTTTATATACCAATAAAGCAATTTTAGAAAACATTGCCCGAACAATTATAAAGGTCCACTCCTGATCAATATAAACTCAAAATATACATTTGGTTCCGAGGTGGTACAGATGCAAAATTTTGCATATGTGATTTTCAGGTCACATTATTATTGACTCCATTCTCAAATGATATACTCGTTATTCTGATAAGTTACTGCTTCTGCTTTTTATTTCCTCTCAAATCCAAACCAATCTACCCACTCACTATTTACACACTCAAAGTAGCTAAATCTTGACTTTAAATACATACAATGTTATAAAGAGCTGAAATACAAAAATATCATATATTTACATTTTTAATGAAAATTGGTTCAAAGTAAAACTTAAATTTTCATAAAAAGAATAATACTCTGTATAAAGAAAGAAAACATAGTCAAAGAGTGGTCTTGGAGATAATGAAAAGTCAAATGTGTAGATTGAAATGGATTTGAGAAATATAAATGAACACACATTTCGAATAACGCTCTTTTCTCTACATAATATCTTTAAAAAAATGACTGTATGCCATGAAGTTTATACTCAAATGAAAGCATTTTGCGCTACGAATGTAAGTGGCAGCAGCCCCTTTTACACCTTTATGGTAGGATCCTTCCACGGACCCTCGCCTTACAGGGACCCCGCCACAGGGCTGCCATTTTTGTCCTTAATGTATCTGCATAAGTGCATAATTTTCTTCCAAGTAGAAACACTCCGTATTTTGTAAAGTTGAAAGTCAAAAGCGGTGTATCACATGCAATATGCTTGGGGCCTAAATTACTTTCTATAATACTCCGTATTACCTAGTGTTATCCTGAGCATAGGATTAACTGATAACTGAGCACAATTAGAGTAAGTGGAATCACAGTCACGTATAAGGAAAACCAACTAACAAAGACGGTGGAAAGATACCTTGTCCATCACCCGGAGCTACATTTTTAAGTACCAAAGTATTTGAACTTGAACAATCGTCAACATTGTCCCGCTTCAACTTCCCCTTAACGGAGGCAATATTTTCACATGAATCATCATCAATTTCTCGGCTGGGACACAAACTTGTGCCTACAACATCCGGAAAACAATCCAAGTCTATAACTTCCCCCAGCTTTATCTTCCCCGCAGCCTTATGTGCTGCATACGACTCCACGTCTATAACTTCCATTGCGTTAGCCATCTTCAGCAGGATAGACTGCGCAACATTTGACATTCCATTAAAAGATAGAAAAACGCAAAACCGCCCCCAACTCCAGCTAACTATCGCTAAATATCGTGTTTGTCTCATATTCTCGTCATACTATGTAGACAGATGACAAACAAGACAGTAAGACACACACCATTGCTTTGTTTACCTAGGGACGAAAAAGTGACAACCACTTATTTCGTCAAAAGAAGAACAATGGCATTGTTTTAGTAGCATTTGGAATTCCAAGATGTAAAGGGTGAAAGTAGATTAATCAAAAATTAACTTTTTTTTTATTTATTGTAACCCTAAATATACTTTCAATAATTTACAATTGACGTAATTATGAATTACAATCATATCAATTTATATAATGCGACTGTCACATATGAGTACAATGTAAGCCAAGTTAATCTCGTTTGAGACCGCTCCACCAAGTCTTAAATCATCCGAAAATAGAAAGTATGACAATTAAATTGGGATGGAAGGAACTACTTTGCAAAATAATCTCGAAGAACGACGAATTCCCGAAATCATAACACAAGAGTTTTACCTCTTTTAACAATAATCATCCACTTCCAAGTAAAAGACACACCATGATCACTAAATTTGAGCTCTCATAATTGAAATCAAATCACCAACAACCAAAATTAAACTAAACAAAGATGAACAATTCACAATTTACAATTTACAATTCACAATTATCTCTAGTAAATACAACAATCATTACAACGAAAACAGGGGAGAAAACACGAAAATTGAAGGAGCCAACCTTTCGTCGCAACGAATTCAATTAAACTGTAGCCGAAAACCCAAATTCAATCGACTGATTGGTAGAGTGATTTTGCTTCAATTAAAAAAATTAGATGATCAAAAAAGAGTCCACAATTATGATCGTTGGATCACAAATTTAAATATTATTATAGGGTTAAAGACGGTGAATTTGTACTGGAAAAAACTTAAAAAATTCCAATTAAGGAGGACACAAATTACAAGACAAGAAAAGTATTTTAGGGTTTTTGTTTGAAACAAAACCCTAATTATGAGAAATTACAATTAAGCAGTAGTTATGATGAGGAGTTTGGAGTGTTGTGTTCTTCTTAATTACTCAATAATCATGGAGTTGGAGACTTGGAGTCGACTTTTTATTTAGTCTTTATTTATTTGGTAAAAGTATAGTTACACAAAGGGACTATGGTCTATGGACTCGTGTATGTATGGAAAATAATTTAAAATTTATGGAAATTTATATTTATTGGAAATATTAGTATGATCAACGATGTTCCCGCCTTATACGAATTTTATTTTCGTATAAACTAAAGTTATGGAATTGTTAAATATAAAGTACATAAGTTTTAAGGACTTTTTTATCCTATGCCCACTAAGTAGGGATGTCAATGGATCGGGTTCGGGTCGGGTGGAACGTCACCCGCATCCATCCGTCTCAAAAAAATCTTCATCCAATCCACCCGTCATCCGCGAAACTTGTCATCCATATCCAATCCATCCGTCATCCGCGGGTGAAGCGGGTGGATCGGGTGACATAGTGGATTGTAAACTAATGTGATATGAAAATAGAAAAATAAAAATGTGTCGTGTTTCGTTGAAAAAATGAAACTAATTAGTGTTTAAATTAAGTTAAAATGCGTCAAAAGTAAATATCTTAATTGATTATAGGTTGAATAGTTAAAAAAAACACGATAAAAGGTTACATATAATATATTTTCTACGGAGTATATAAAAATATAAATTTTACATAAAAAATTAAATAATCGGGTAATAAATCGGGTGATGGATGGATGATGGATTGGATGATGCTTCATCCAACCCACCATTCATCCATCATCCGTTACATCCATCATCCACCCGTCATCCATATAAGTCGGGTTTTCATCCGTTTTTTAGGGTCGGGTGGATCGGGTTTGAGCGGGTTCGGGTGAAGCTGACATCTCTACCACTAAGCATAGGATAAGACTTCTAATTGCATAGGTTAGTAAATCCTTCCAAGTAATTAGCAGTTAATACTCCCTCCATTCAACACCAAAGTGCAAGTATTGGTTTTGCACAAGTTTTAAGAAATAATAAAAAAGCAATTAAAAGTACAAGTTTAACAAAAGAGAGAAATTGCAAGTGGGATGATAAATTGGATTACAAAAGTAATTACTACATTAAACCAGAAAAAAAATTCTGCTTTCCCCCCAAAAACAATGAGTTACACATATTTAAAACTTTCCCCCCAAAAAACATCTACTCATTTTCACACTTCCCATAAAAGTCTACCATCTCACACAAGTTGTCTTTTTTTTACCTGCAAATACACGTCCAACAAACCAAAAACAGAGAAATTGGTTTGTGAGCTGCTACTTAGCAAAGGAAAAACAAAGAGTGAAAAACTACTTAAGCAAACAATTACAAGATCAAACAAATTAATACATTCACTATCAATATTACACATCCAACAATTACGGTTTAACATAAAATCTTCAGCCATGGGAGCCAAGAATATGTCCGAAGCGGGTAGGCATGAAGTTGCGCTTCATTTGTTGAAGATATCAAAGAACGGGAAGCTCATCCGAGGTGATTTACAATCAACCGCTGCAAAGTTTGGAGTGAAGGTTAGAACAATCTCTAACATATGGTAAGTAGCTAAAGTAGCAAGACTAGTTGGTGAACTACTAAATGTGAAAAGCCAAAAAATTGGTAACAAAAACAGAAAAAGATTACTACCAAATGTCGAGCAAATCAAAGCTTTAGAATGAAATAAAAGAGATACCATGGAAAGAGTGTCGAAGAACACGGGTGTATCGGTTGGAACGGTCCACTTATGGGTCAAAAATGGTTTACTCAAACCACATTCAAGCCCACTACATCCACACCTCACTGATGCTAATAAAATTGGCAGATTACAGCATGCGTTAAAGTGTTTACAAGTCGAACAAGTGGTAGAAGAGATTGTTGACTTGAATGAAATGCCAAAAACGAAAATCAAGTTTTCTGAAATGAGCAACATCATCCACATGGATGAGAAGTGGTTTTACATTACAAGTGATGGCCACAGGTTATATGTAACTGATGAAGAAGAGTTACCGTATAGAAGTTGTCAATGAAAAAGGTTTATCACAAAAGTAATGTTCATGTGTGCGGTATGTAGGCCTATATATTCGGAGGATGGGGAATTACTTTTTGATGGGAAAATTGGGATGTTCCCTTTCACAAAGCAAGTACCAGCAGCTAGAGGTAGTAGAAATCGACCAAGGGGAACATTGGAGACCAAGCCAATTGACTCTATTAATA
Organism: Dianthus caryophyllus; assembly: GCA_023091065.1. Lineage (NCBI taxonomy): Eukaryota > Viridiplantae > Streptophyta > Magnoliopsida > Caryophyllales > Caryophyllaceae > Dianthus > Dianthus caryophyllus. The sequence continues at coordinate 11,598,220 of CM041519.1, forward strand.
AACAAGTGACAAGGGAATGCATTATAGAACAACTCATACCGGCTATAAAGAGTAAATGGCCCGAAGGTGCAAGTAAACACATATTCATTCAACAAGACAACGCAAGGCCTCATATTTACAACAATGATCAAGAGTTTTTGGCTGCTGCAAACTCAGATGGTTTCCACATTGAGTTCCTTTTTCAACCTCCTAATTCACCCGACTTAAATCAGAACGATTTGGGGTCAGAACACCTACCAACTAAAGGCGAAATGTCATTCACGGTAGCTCGCCAGGTGCGTGCATCGCCCTGCACTCAACACGGCCCTTTCCAGCGCATTTTGTCCTCACTTGTGCGCATCCTGAGAACTTCCCAGGAGGTCACCCATCCTAAGACTACTCTCCAGCAAGCACGCTTAACTGAAGAGTTCTTAAGATGAGCCACCAGAAAAGAAGATGCATCTTGTTGATATGAGTAGTACTTACAATCCTTTTAAGCACTAAGTCACTTGAGCCAACACATGAACCTCTTCAATGGTACCCGGCAGAATAACCTCGGACAACACCGTGTTACACACCCCGCTTGAAGAACGCAACGCCCTCGCTTCGTAGCTACTACTTACAATATAGCATTCCGTAATCCTCCCCACTAGGTGCGCATCTAGGATTCGACCACACGGCTAGCGTGCGTACCTAGGATTCGACCACACTGGCCGGGTTGCTCGATACCATTTGTAACACCCTGGCCCCAACCGGGTCGAAATGTCATTCACGGTAGCTCGCCAGTGCGTGACATCGCCTACGCACCAACACGGGCCCTTTCCAACAAGATTTTGTCCTCACTTGTGCCCATCCCGAGAACTTCCCAGAGGTCACCCATCCTAAGACTACTCTCCAAGAAGCACGCTTAATCAAGAGTTCTTAAGATGAGCCACCGAAAGAAGATGCATCTTGTTGATATGAGAAGTACTTAACAATCCTTCTAAGCACTAAGTCACTTGAGCCAACACATGAACCTGTTCAACGCGGTACCCGGCAGAATAACCTCGGACAACACCGTGTTACACACCCCACTTGAAGAACGCAACGCCCTCGTTGCGCCTGGTAGCTACTTACAATATAGCGTTCCGAATCCTCCCCAGGTGCGTGCACTGGGATTCGACCACACGGCTAGGTGCGTACCTAGGATTCGACCACACGGTCGCCGGGTTACTCTGATACCATTTGTAACACCCCGGCCCCAACTAAAGGATGAAATGTCACTCACGGTAGCTCGCCAGGCTGCGTACATCGCCCACAGACCAACACGGGCCCTTTCCAGCGCATTTTGTCCTCACTTGTGCGCATCCTGAGAACTTCCCAGGAGGTCACCCATCCTAAGACTACTCTCCAGCAAGCACGCTTAACTGAAGAGTTCTTAAGATGAGCCACCAGAAAAGAAGATGCATCTTGTTGATATGAGTAGTACTTACAATCCTTTTAAGCACTAAGTCACTTGAGCCAACACATGAACCTCTTCAACGGGGTACCCGGCCCGAATAACCTCGGACAACACCGGGTGTTATTTGTAACACCCCGGCCCCAATCAAAGGCTGAAATGTCACTCACGGTAGCTCGCCAGGCTGCGTACATCGCCCACAGACCAACACGGGCCCTTTCCAGCGCACTTTGTCCTCACTCGTGCGCATCCTGAGAACTTCCCAGGAGGTCACCCATCCTAAGACTACTCTCCAGCAAGCACGCTTAACTGAAGAGTTCTTAAGATGAGCCACCGTAAGTTAAGATGCATCTTGTTGATATGAGTAGTACTTACAATCCTTTTAAGCACTAGGTCACTTGAGCTCATCACATGGACCATTTCAACGGGAACCCTACTCAATAACCTCGGACAACACCGGGTGTTACACACCCCCACTTGAAGAACGCAACGTCCTCGTTGCGCCTGGTAGCTACTTACAATATAGCATTCCAGAATCCTCCCCAGCTAGGTGCGTACCTAGGATTCGACCACACGGCTAGGTGCGTACCTAGGATTCGACCACACGGTCGCCGGGTTGCTCTGATACCATTTGTAACACCCCGGCCCCAACTAAAGGCCGAAATGTCATTCACGGTAGCTCACCAGGCTGCGTACATCGCCCACAGACCAACACGGGCCCTTTCCAGCGCATTTTGTCCTCACTTGTGCGCATCCTGAGAACTTCCCAGGAGGTCACCCATCCTAAGACTACTCTCCAGCAAGTACGCTTAACTGAAGAGTTCTTAAGATGAGCCACCAGAAAAGAAGATGCATCTTGTTGATATGAGTAGTACTTACAATCCTTTTAAGCACTAAGTCACTTGAGCCAACACATGAACCTCTTCAACGGGGTACCCGGCCCGAATAACCTCGGACAACACCGGGTGTTACAGGGGTATTTTAGGGCGTTGCAATCATTACAATCGAAACAAGCAGCAAAATCAGTTGATGAACTATGCAATTCAGTCATGGAAGCGTTTGTTTGTTATAGTCATACGAAACTCAACAATATTTTCCTAACGCTACAGTCGGTTATGGTTGAAATAATGAAAGTGAAGGGGCATAATAACTTTGCAATCCCCAACATGAAAAAGGGTCATCTTGCAGCCCTTGGCATTTTACCAAGGAACTTAGAGGTTAGTGAAGACCTTGTTAGAGAATGTATTGACTATTTACAAGGAATAGGTCAAACAGAAGGTTTAGAAAACTTGATGGGTGAATTAGGATACAATTTCGAAGAAGAAGTACTTTAGTAAATGTAAAAACTGTTTTGGAATGTTTTATGTTTTGAAAATTTGATTAGAGTGTAAACATTTCTATCCTAAGAATTGTTTAACTTGTAATCAAATTACGCAATTATATGTAATGTAATGCAAGTACTTTAGTAAATGTAATGAAACAATGTTATGTGTTTTAACATTTCAGTTTTAGTTATGAAGTTTGGTTAGTAATGTACTGAACATACAACTGCTCTCAAACCATTAAGGCGTCTCATCATTGAGGAAACACTAACATGAAAGTCAGTAACATAAACTCTCAGGTCTATTTGGCCTCATCATCGAGTCATGTAAAGTAGTATTACCTCCTACAAACACACCCAATAAAGGTAGACCATGCATGCTTTGTCCTTTAAATAATAGTAATGATCAAGGCAACAACAATTACACCAAATTAAGGCACAACATGCTATCAAGACTCATTACTGCTATCATGAACAAGCACACACACCATTCATTGGTAGACCATGTGGTGGCTATACTACTTTAATTATTTGGCCACTTACCTTAACATTATATTCTTATCAATACTAATAGCTCTCAAACCATTAAGGGTGATTCATCACTGAGCTATTTCAATTAATGTATCCTCTCAGTCTATTTGGGACCTTCATTGAGGATTTAGAGAATACAACCTTCAAAAACAGACAGAATTCAGCCAGTAAAAACAGACACAACACAAAAGAATTCAGAGACAGAAATGAGGATTTACAGAATTCAGCCTTCAAAACAAGAATGAAACAGACACAAATTAACCTTCAATAACAGAATTATAACTACAAACATCAATTCATACGAACATATAAACATTTTTCAAGTGAGGACATACAAAACATGAAATGGCCAGAAACAAAAATCATACAAAACATAGTGAGGACAGAAACAAAAATCATACAAAACCATGAAATCAAAATCATACAAAACAGAAGACTTAAAGTGAGGAAAATCATGAAATCAAAATCATACAAAATCATGAAATGGCCACAAACAAAAAACATAGAAAACAGAAGAATTGAAGTGAGGACATAGAAACAGACATCACTTGAAAACGTACAAATGGGCAGAAATACGGAAACTGAACAAATAAAAAATTTTAAATAACACAGACAAATAAACATACTAAACGCATAAATGGCGTAAATACGTAAATCGAAACGCGTAAGTGAAGACATAGAATTTTTATGATTTCACAAACTGAACAAACATACGGACACTGAACAAATAATAATTGAACAATACGGAAACGGAAATTGAACAAATTGGCAGAAATAGACATAACCCTAAACGCAGAAAACATAACAACTGATCAAAATTTAAAATAACACAGACAAATCTGAAAAACATTAACGATTAAATTTAAGTTCAAGAGCGAGAAATAGACCTCCCTATTTTGATGAATTTTTTCTCCGAGCCAAGAATCTCTCCTCGTATTCTCGCATTCGAATCAGACTAGGTGTTTCCGGTTCTGCCTCAGACTCCTCTTCGTCACGCAGCAGACTCTCAATATACAAAGTATCTCTTTTGTTTTTTTTGGTTTTTGATGAACCTTTTGACATAGTTGTCGAATTTCATGTCACTTGTTGATTTAGGCACAGACTTCACTTCTTCAGCCATACTAACACTTCCACCAGCAGCAGAATCGACATCGCACTCCGTCTTTCGAACAGGACTCTCCAACTCCTCTGGATCTAGGGAGTCTGGGACCACAATATCAAAATCAGGATCTAGCGAGTCTGGGACGACAACATCGAAATCAATTGAGGATGGAACCACAATATCATCATCAATTGATTGAGGGATTGTTTCCTCAACTTCTTCGTCTTCTTCATCTGAACAACCTTGATTATACCAAGCAAGTACACATTGCAAACACTCTTTGGAACAATTCGAATGAAATTTATCCATAGAGATTGAAAAAGAAAAAGGTTGAGAATGAAATTTAGGAAAGAGACTGAAAGAGAAGAGAGCAAAGAGACAGCAGAAATGAGGAAAGAGAAGAGAGGAAAGCAACGAAAATTTCTAGGGTTTCTTTAGAAATGAGGAAAGAGAAGAGAGGAAAGCAATTGGGTGGGTTGAGATGAATGAATACGAATTGTTTTTGGGTGGGGGATTAATTTTTGGAGGGAATGGTTAATTAGTGTGTTTGGGTTTGTGAGTAATTTGTAGGTTGAGTTAGATTAATTTTTATTTAGGGGGTGTTTTGAGGGTTTTTTGATGTGGGCCAACTTGCCAAAAAGGAAAGTGGTAGTTTTGTTTTGAATGGATGAAAATGGTATAGTGTCGATTTGGAGTTGAATGGAGGGAGTATTTGTTTTTTTTTTTTTGGGAAAATGTAAGTATATTAATAATAAACCCAATTACAACTTAAGAGACAAAGTATACATCACACTCATTACAGCCTACTCAACCAACTACGATCATACAGTGATAATGTTGATTTGTTTTTGGCCTTGAATCGAATAATAACAGCCTCTAATTCACGTTTAACCATCCACCTAGGATGAGGCACCACTTGATCACAACGAGCAGAATTCCGCGCACACCAGATGCTATATAATACGGACACCACACATGCTGATACAATATTGCGTACAAGCTTTGACATTCGATTACCTGCATGACACCAGCTTTCAATGTTTTCTGGCCTAACTTTGACGCCCAACAATCGACAAAGTTCTAACCAGCAAGACGATGCAAATACACAATCCTGGAACAGATGGACATGAGTTTCAAGAGCAATACCACACAAAACACACTTATCATCCCCAACATAACCCATCTTTTTGAGTCTATCGTAAGTGAAAAGTCTCCCGAGCTTGTATTCCCAAAAAATGAACGAACACCGAGGAACATTTAGGGAATTCCAGCAAACGTATCTCCAGGCTACACGTTCCTTCTCACCCCGCAGCCACTGATAAGCTGCCATTACCGAGTACTCTTCATCAAAACAAGGAGAGGACATACCTGACCGAAACACCTGCATACAGTGTGCAATCTTTTTCCACGACCACGCGCAGTCCAACGGTGGAGAATAAGAGGTCCAGGGCACCCCTTTCATATAGACATGGTTGATCCACTTCACCCAAAGGTGATCTTGCTTCTTCTCTATCCACCAAATATATTTACCCAGTAGAGCTTTGTTCCAAGCAGACGACTTCCTCAACCCCAGTCCTCCTACCTCCTTTGGCCAGCAGCAATCGTCCCAGCTTACATTAGGAGCGTGGTGATAAGTATCCTTGCCGAGCCACAGGTAGTTCCGACAAATACTCTCAATTCTGTTGATTATACCAGTAGGAATCAGAAAAACGGTCATCCAATACGTATGCAAACTAGTTAAGACAGACTGTGTAAGCACCAGTCTTCCAGAATACGACAGATGGGAAGCACCCCAACTCCGTATTCTACTCGTAATCTTGTCAATAAGCTTCATGCCATCAGCCATAGTAATCCTCCTGGACGAGATAGGAACACCAAGGTATCTAAAGGGAAACTGACCTTTCCTAAAACCAGATACTTGCATTATATCCTCCATATCACCTACCTTCATACCATTAAAATATATATCAGACTTCTCCCTGTTCAAGGTAAGACCAGACGCCACAGAGAAAGAAGAGAAAGCTCGTAGCATCAGCATGATTGATTGAACATCCCCTTTGCAAAAGAGCAATAGATCATCCGCAAACATCAGGTGATTCAATCTCAAACTTTGACACAACGGGTGAAATCGAAACTCATCCTGCCTTCCAACAACAGCAAGTATACGAGATAAATATTCCATACAAATGGTAAACAACAGAGGAGACAGAGGGTCCCCCTGCCTTAGCCCTCTTCTTCCTTGAAAGAAACCAAAAGAGCTCCCATTAATAACCAGAGTATAAGAAGGACTTGTAACACATTCAGAAATCCAACCAATGAAAATCAAGGGAGGGAGGGAGGGAGGGAGGGAGGGAGGGAGTATTTGTTAGTTCTTCCTCATTTCTATTTTTTCTCTAACTTTAATCCCACGATTTATCTTTTACTGTTCAACTTTCTTATTATTCATTCATTATTCATCCGTACCATATACAACGTAATGCATCTTTAAATTAAGTACAAGAAAAATAATGAGAGACAATAATTTATTTCAAGTAATACACAAAGGTATGTACTTCATTCATCACTTATCAACTCACGTAAATTATTATTTTTTAAATAAAAATTCACATCCTTTCTATATCTTATCAAAATAACAAAAATTACTTCATTAACAAACTAAAATTATTTTTATTTTTATTTTTTTTTAAATTACATGTGATTTTAATTTTTCCTAAATTATTGAGTGAACCAATATCATATTTTTTTATTAATTGTTCCTGTCATCGAATAATCAACGATATCAATAGCCTTCGTTATAATAAGTCCTAAAAGGGTTTATCAAATTTTTCTAGGGGTTCATCAAATTTTTCTAGGTTGTCATTAGATTTGCCGCCGGAGCGGCACCGTAAAATCGGACCCTAGACCCTTTTACGGGAAAAATAATCGGTATAAATTGTGTGTCTTCTAATAAAATAGATTTTTTTTTTATGTGGCAAAAAGAAAATAAAAATAAAAATGCAGCAACGGTGAGAAAAAAATAGGGACAAAGAAGTTAGAAGGGAGTTAAATTAGGGGTTATCATATGCCTAGTGGGCATAGGATAGAAAAGCGAAAAAAAAAAAAAAAAAAAAATAGACATTATAGTACCAAAATACATTCCGCCTAGAAAGCAAAATTACGACAGAAATTTGAATAGCATAACAGTGTCTAAATTTTAAACTCCATCGTATCCATTATATAAAAGCTAGTCATAGTAATAGTCTTGAAAATATTCAACGTCGAGACCATCAAGATCGATAATCATCATAGTTGTAAGTCGTCGTAATAGTCTTGAAAATATTCTATGTCGAGACCTCCAAGATAATCATCATAGTCGAAAGAATCGTCGTAATAGTCTTGATAATCTCCAGCGTCAGGAGCTCCAAGAAGATAGTCATCAAAACAGGTATAGTCACCGTAAAAGTCATCATAATCGTCACAATAACCCAAAAGAACATCATCGATTATGAAATCCATTTGCAACGCCGGGTAATTAAGTGAAGTGATTAAAGAAAACAAGAGTGTTTATGTTACGTGATTAGAAGTTAGAAGACACAATTACAAATGAATGTCTCTTTATTTATATAGTAGTAATATACGTGATGATAAGTTTAGATTTGGTGTATAACTTGGGAGTATTAAATACATGTAACTGTAAAATGTGGGAAAGCTCTTGGAAAATGAATCGTCTTTGATTGTTTGTGTTGGAAATTTGATCTAACCATCGTAGGCACGTTTATTTTCCTCTATTTTAGTCATTTGTTATCGTTTTATTTGTAGATACGGAGTACAATACACCTTTTCCCGACAAGCTTTTTGTATTCCCTTTTTATCTTTCAAGGCCGAACTTAATAAAATTTAACCTTAAAGACTTCAAAAAAAAAAAAAAAAAGTGAAACGGCGTCTTGCCTTCAACGTCAGCTTCTGCAGATGAGCAGCTGCGCCAATCAAAGGAGCCCATCCTTGAATGCTTTGGTTATTCACCGCATCGACTTGAAACTCTAAATATCGAAGCTTTGGCATGTGAGGAGGATTATTGATCCCGAGAGTCGTCTGAGTGATAGGAAGACAATAAATAGTTAGAGGGCAAATACATAGTGCTCCTTCCATCTCACTCTTCTCTTCCCATTTACTTTTTACGGGTCAAACATAGAAAAGTTTGACCGTCAATACCTAAAATTATGAAATAAATCATACGGAGTATTATAAAACTAACATATTACGATTTGTCGATAAAATATCTTTTACAAATAAACACGGTCAAAGTACCGCCTTGGAGACCGTAAAAAAGTAAATGAAAAGAAAAAAGAGGGGTGGAGGGAGCAGTCCGGCATGAGAATATATAACCCTGATTAGACCACTCTTAAAGCCCTACAAGGTGCAGGCATAAACATCATCCTCGACGTCCCAAACGACAACGTAACAGCTGTAGGTTTAAACCCTTCAACTGCAATGCCATGGGTACAGACTAACGCCGTAACCTACGCGTCTCAGCAGTCTTGACTCATTTTTGTTGCGCAGGACGAGTTGATAGACTCGACAAAATTACAACATGTTATTCTCATTAGCCAAATTACATAATGAAAGCCAATAATATCTATCAACACACATACATTCACCTCAAGTAAGGTCATTTTGAGGATCATCATGTTTTCCTTTCCTTAGACCAGAAAAAACCCGTCATTTTGGTCGGGCTAGGTCAGGTTACAGAGGAATAAGGTCATTTTGAGGATCATCATGTTTTCCTACTCCCACCGGAAGCCACGACCTTAGCCGCACTAGAGACCACACAGAGCTCCTATGTCTCGCCGCTGCTTCTTTTCTCAACTGGTGAATCACCGTGACTGCCATCTTCAATCATCTACCCTACTTTATTCGCTGGAGGTCACCACCGCCAATAATGACGACCTCGGGCTCAACCTCCTCTGCTCTACCATTTTATTTAACAAGATGGAGTTACAAAGGATAAACAACACAGAAGCATTTATCAATTTATAGTAGAATTCAACAGAGTATGCGAGTACGGCAATGAATACGCACAAAATTTGATATTTTGTTCTATAATCTCATCGGGATATAAAGTTTTCGGAAACCAAATTAAGGAACTTATATTGGTTTAGAAATTCACAAAGTCTACCTTCAAGTTTCATGCAAGCAAATTACATCAGATGATTTCACTAGCTTAATAGATGGTTCTCGTTTACAAAATATCAATGTCACACAATATTACTAAGATGAACAATACAATTAGATACATTTAAAACTTAATTAGATAAATATAAAACCCGATTATACATTAAACATATATCAATTCCTATAATAATACAACGACCTAACTTCGCATTACCCAAATCAAATAATGAATACAAGAATAATCATATTTCAACATGATCTTAAGTAACTATTAAAACTCACGAATCACAAGTACTGATTAATAGCAATCTAATTTGATAAACACATACTAAAACCTAACAAAATTAAGAACACTGCACAAATGCAAACTACAAAAAACCTAAAAAAACGTCTGAGAATAAGTGAACAAAAATTGCAGCAAACTAAAAACAAATTGCAGATGAGAACAAATCAAAAACTGAATTACCAGTGGTGGTCGAGGGCGGTCTCTGGTGAGAGTTTTCAGATCTGAAAACGAAGTTGTGTGAGGATGAGAGACAAGAGGAGGGAAACAAAGATGAAGCCTTGTGGTGGTGATGATAAGGGCTCGAGGAGGTGGTCAAAACTTAAGGTCACCAATACTGGTGGTGGTGAGGGCGGCGTGAGCTGACATGGTGGCTACGGCGGTTTCAAAATGATGAATGTATGTAGAAACATAAACCATACATTCATCATAATGATCATCATGTTTTCCTTTCCTTAGACCAGAAAAAACTCGTCATTTTGGTCAGTCTAGGTCAGGTTATAGAGGAATAAGGTCATTTTGGATGCATTTTAGGTTACTGCTAATATAGAAACATAAACATTAAACGAGTCAACGGAGGATTCTTTAGATAATTTCACACAACATATGCAAATGGCATCTCATGTCGTAAAGTATTTACCTCTTTTCGGAGGAATTGCAGCTGTTTTTTTTTTTTTTTTTAGTGAGCATAAAAAGAGAAATTATCGATGCAGTGAGCCGTACTTGTCAGATATTTCATGGTTTTGCCTCAATTCTTTGATGAAAACTTTCACATACAACCACACTGCAGAACGGAAGTTTCTGTATAGTAGTTCCGTGTGTTTTTCAGTACACGTAATATAGATCCAAGTATCCCTCCAGTTGATAATAACATTACCAGTAATCTTTACAAGTGCATAAACCACCTCTAAACGAGTGAAACCGGCTTCTGTCCCTGATAATGATTTCTAAAGAATATATTCTCGAGATTAACTTCATCACAGTATGACAATCCCCGCATATCCTCAAATTTTTCACTACCCTTATAACGCTTGCTTCGGGCATTTGCAGCATGGCAAAAGCCACAGCAAGCTTTTCACTATGCCTGGAAACTGCGTACTCCTTTTCCTCATCTGCCACGTCATATATGACATTGTCGGTCTGTGGAACATATCCACCTTCAACCTTAATCCTCTGCATTATTTCCCTGAGCTTCTGATAAGCTCGTTCGCTATTCTTATCATGCTCACCACCCGCGACAAAAGTATACATAAGCTTGCCGATTTCTATCATACTCCAACCAGGCTTTTTCTTATTTCCGAGACTGCTCATGGATCTTCTCGCACCAGCTGCGTCTTTCCATTTCCCCTTGGTGGCGTACAGATTCGATAAAACTACTTGGTCATCGGAACATCTAGGTTCAAGTTCAGAAAGCATGAGTTTAACCTCCTCGGCCATTTCAATATTACCGTGTATACTGCAAGCTCCGAGAAGAATCCGCCACAAAGAGGCACGGTCTTTCAAAGGCAAACTGCTGATAAAGTCATATGCATTCTGAAGTAGACCAGCTCTTCCATAGAGATCAACCATGCATCCATAGTGCTCAATGGACGGTTCTATTCCGTAGTTATCTTTCATTTTCTCGAAAAGCTCACGTCCTTCCTCAACAAGACCCGCATGACTACAAGAATACAGGATAGATACAAATGTTGCTGCATCCGGTAACACTCCACACGTTTCCATTTCACTAAAAAGCTGGATTGCCTCTTCCCCATATCCGTGCATTGCGAGTCCTGCAATCATTGAATTCCAGGAAACTACGCAAGTTTTTTCTCGCAATCTAAGGAACGACAATTTAGCCATGCTTATGTTTCCACATTTTGCATACGCATCAATAAGCGCATTGTTAACAGAAACTATCTGACTAAACCCGGCCTTCTCGACAAAACCATGCAAAACTCTACAATTCTCAAACGCCCCAGTCTGAGCACAGGCAGATAAAACACTAGTCAAGCTCACCTCATTTGGGGTAAAACACGAGTTTCTCAACTCCCTAAAAAACGCAAATGCATCACTGAAATCCCCACTTTGAACAAATCCATTAATCATAGTACTCCACGAAACATCGTCCTTCACGGGAATCTTCGTAAACAACTCCTTAGCAAATCGAACTTCACCAGCCTTGACATACTTAACCAACATCACATTCCACGATGTCGAATCACAAACCGGCATTCGATTAAAAACCTCCTCCCCAAACGTCAAATCCCCACATCTAAAACAAGCCGTCAACAAAGCATTCCAAGCAACTACATTTCTCAAAGGCATTTCATCAAACACCTTCTTTGCATACTCAATTCTCCCACATTCTCCATACATACTAACCAATGTAGTCCCAACAAAAACATGGGTATTAAACCCAAAGACCACAGCTTTACAATGAAGCTGAATTCCAACGTCAAAACACCTCAAATTAGCAGCACTTTTGCTCGCAAAAGCGAAAGAAAAACTATCAGCCGATATCGATTTTCGACACATTTCATTAAACGTAAAGATTGCATTTTGTGGGGTTTCCGATTCAGAAAACCCTCGAATAATTGCATTATACATAAATGAATCCGGAAATAGAACGTAAGAGAGATATTTATAAGCATAATTGATTGAATTAGGGATTGAAATGGCGCAATTTAGGATGAATTTACCTGTAATTAAAGGGTTAGTTTCAAACCCAGATTTGCAAATAATCGATTGAATCTGTCGAATCTGTCGAAAGTTTTTGCAGGATTGCAAGAGAGAAATGCAGAGATTTTGGGTGTAATAGTAGCTCATTTGATAATGGCGGGAAAAAAGAGTATAAATTTCAACAAAAACAATGAGTTTTATTACAAATATTTCTGTGATTACACTTTTTGAACATACATTGTTCTGATACAAAACAAATAATTGAAATCAGAGGCAATGAAAAAGAAGCTTCACATATACGGAGTACGAAGCAAATCTAACAAGTCGAAGTCATCGTCAACAAACTCCAAATTGCCCAAACTGTCATACACCAACGCTAACCGAGACGGTGACTCCACATTCACCTGATCAGTGGTGATCGGGGTCAACCCAAACTCCAAATCATCCAAACTGAAACTTTCAAGCCCATCAAACGTGAAATCCACATTACCAACCACAGACGGTGACGGTAAATCAGACATTGGCTCCCTAAGAAACTGATCATCGCTACTACTCTTCCCAAACCCTAAATCATTGAAATCAAAACCGTCCAAGTCGTCGAAAGTGAATTCAAAGTCATCAACATTCAACTCATTAGTAGTATCCGTGAATTGCACTTGCCCCACATCAGTTTCACGCAATGCATTAATCCTCTTATTCAAATTCTCGATTTGAGATAGTTAATTCTCCTAAAAAAGTTTCATTCAAAGCTAATTCTCCTTTGAGATAGTCTCAAATTAATTTATCGTGCATCTAAAAGAACAAATCATAGTTAAAGGGTATACAAATATAAAATTAATCAATTAAAGTCACTAATAAGATTACTAAAAGATTTTAGGTAAAATTAGCAATGAGATACAGATATTATCAAAATAATAACGAAAATAAAGTATCGCAAAAAAACTAAAAATTGTACAAATTTATATAAACTTTCTTACATTTATATAATTTTGTTCACAAAAAAATAGTTAGTGTGCTGAGTATAATGTGTTTCATTTTGAATAGTTTATCACAAAAGATAAAATGTTAATATAAATTTAAAAAGAGATGACTTAAACATGTACTCCGTATAGAATTGTATTTGGTACATCTATCTATTAATTATGATAAGAATTATTTGGCTATGTTACGACAGTTTTGAGTAAGATTACTATGTAGTCTATTTTTTTTTTTTTTATTAAAATTGAATTCATAAGAACTAAATTTGTTGAATTTGAGTTAATCTAAACGAGTTGACATAAATTTATAAGATCTAAAATGAACTTTTTATTTGTAAATTTATCCTTTTTAAGACAAAGTTATACTCATAGCAGTTGAGATATGAGTTTCTAAGATCTAAGCTGAATTTAAATAAGTTAAGTTGAGATAAGAATAAAGTAAATGAGGGAGACATTACATAAATTACTTTGGATTATGTTATTATCTATAATCATCTTTTTACTATGTTTGAAATCATCAAAAGTATATACACTCTTTTTTTTTCACTCAATAAGCTTTATTTTCCTTTAAATAATTTTTTTTACTCCGTGTCAATTAATCTATTTCCACATTCCTCAATGTTTTGCTATATATTATACTGAATTTGGTATTAGTAACCTTATTTTCATATTTTAACACTTTTATATTAAAAATAATACAATTATGACACTAAATTTTTTATTTTCTATTATTTTTGCCAAACCCAAATAACACTTACTCATTGAAAAAGATAAATCATTAATTTTAAATAACACTTACTCATTGAACTTAGAAAGTCGGTTGAGGGAATAGTTAGTTAGCGTACTTATTCCCGGCGGGAAATTAATGGTCAATCATGTACTTAAAAAATTTGAATTTTTTGACTTTTGTTATTTTTCATAGAGTATATTTTTAGAGTATGAGGATATATATATTTTTTTTCATAGAGTATATCATATTTTTTTTTTTAAATTGTGGTTGTGTGGTAGATTACAAGGATATTCAGTGGTAGTGTGGTAGATTACTAGGATATTCTGCGATAATGACTTCGCATTACTTGGATGTTTATTTTTCATTAAGAATTTAATTAGTACGGTTTAGTGGTAACCTTTTATGAAAAATTGATGTTCTAAACTTTATTACTCGTATTAGACTTGGTAATTTGTATTTTGAATATAGTGTACTTCCTTGTTAAGGACTCACTTATAAATTGTTGAAATATTAATTTCGATTTTGTTCTAACGAGCGAAAAAGTAAGACGTTTATTTTTCATCTCTTAAAATTGGTTAACATGTATAAAATATAATGGACCCGCCAAAGATCCATATCCTATCCAGATCCAACGGATTTGAATATGGATTTAAATATTTTGGATCCAATGGATATGGATCGGATATGGATCCATTCATGGTAGCATGGATATGGATCTGGATACCGAAGGATCCTATCCATTGCCATCCCTAGACGGACAGAAATACGGAACACATTGATCCAAATCATTTGTTTTTTTTTTTTTTTTTTATATATATATAAAAGTACCCTTGTTGCAAAACTGATCAAATAATTATATTCGCGTATTACTTACACATTTGTATTATCATACCATCAGGAGTACTAGAATCCCGGCATATTGTTCACGCCCCAAATTCCAAACCTCGAATTAACATTCTAGATTGTATATGTATTATTATGTGTGCCTTCTAATAATCATCTTTTGGCTTATATATGGTATATGGATCGCTATATAAGGTTACACAGCTCCTTAATAGGAGAATTCACATTAATAATAGTTAACGGAGTCATTGATTAGGGAGTCAAAAATTTTTAAAAGCAACAATGAAGTGCCCATATTAATTTCATTAGTGAGCACAGAATGCAAGCATGTAACATGCAAAGGCGGTGCTCAACATCGATGCTCTTGCTCTTTAGTATGATCAAGGAATCAAGGATCATGATGGAAAATTACCGTTCCGCATAAAGTTCACTCTTCCGAGTGGCTATGCAACTCTCCCTAGAAACTTTTTCGACTCATGAAATCGAAAGCTCCCACAAGTCACAAGTCACATACAACTATACAAGGGTGACATAGTATTGATCCATTTCAATCTCCAATTGAGGCAACGTTTTGTCAGAACTCGGAGCAAACGATATTTACATCCCTTCTTTTGGATTTTGCGTGCGGTGTCTCTCCTTAGTGCCGGGGAGGATGTCCGAGAAAGCAAAATCATGAAACGGAGGGCCTGCAAAAATCATGTTTTAGTCTGCCCTATATCAAGTGATACAAGAGTCTAATTTCGTTAATATGACGGGGTAAGATACAAGGGTCACCTACATTGTGATACTAATATCGTGTTGCATGCAAGTGATACCAATATCGTGTTGCATGCAAGTGTTACGGCAATTAAATTTAGTATCACCAAGTGGCACCTTTTGTGTAGAGTTCTCTCAAATTTACTGACCTGATTGACCCGCCAAAATATAGAACGGCATATGGGCAACCATCTTCGTACCACCATCACTCCAGTTTACAGTTCCTGGATATAGCTTGTCTCCCTTGGATTGTCGTGAAGACCCTAAAACCGACATACAGACCGCAGGCTCATTCAGCAAACCCAAGCAATCACGAGCACGTGTCCAAACCCTTGCGTCAGACAACCGAGAGCGAGCTACCTGAGATATTATTGTTCATATAGTTATAGATCAATTATAATGTCTAGTCGATACAGTCATCACTAACAAACATTTCTTTGAATAACGCGCTGTTTTATCCACTTCGTGGTTATTTAAGCTAAGCAACGTGGCATACGATTTTCCAAATACTCTCTATTTTAACCTAAGTCAACATGTGATGAAAGTCACAAAAATTTAAAAAGGGTCAAATTGTTTTCCTACTCTCCTGCAACTCTTACGAAGAGGCACAAACAAATATCATCCACCAATATTACTCTCTACTAAGAATGCCGATGGAACGTCTCGAATCTGCCCCAATTGAGGCGAGGGCATGTAGAGACTAGAGAGGATGGTTATGTGGGAGGTGGGACTGGTGCGGATATTAAAGTTTTACCGACCGTGGCCGGTGGGGTGAGTGAGTGACACATGTCAGCCGCCTCGCATATATCTAATGTCGACCATTTTACTTTGAAAATTAGTTATTTCGGTTTGAGGAAACAACCATTGAATCATTACTTATGTTGTCTAGTCAATGCATTATTTATCTTTCTGACTATTTAACTATATGAAAAGATATAATGGATTATCAAAATGGGTATCCATCAAGTAATGAAAAAGTAAACGAGTTAAATCAAGTATATGCGGGACGGGTAAATAGGTACCCACGTGATCAACAGCAAGTTGGTGGGGGCGGCTGTGAGTATACATTTTAGTTCATGGGTGCCGTATGGGGTACCCTTCCCTGCACCCGGACCCACCCCGCCTAATGGCATCCTCATTATTGCAATTTAAATTTCACTTCATGACATAATTACATAGCCATCTCTATGAGCCCTGGCGATAGCAAGGCCTAGGAACTGTATTATTGGTAGAGTAAAGAAGAGTTATTGGGGTCAACTGATAAGAGGAAATTAAGATAAAAAGAGGTTTAACGAGCGGTAAATATTCAAAGCTGTTAGCGATAGGAGAGGTTAATTTTCTAATCTGTTCTTTATTTAAATAGTTCTTACCTAAAATGGCTGATTTGGAAAGAATAACCACATGTCAGTTTGGAAAAAGAGCTCCATATTCATTTCTTTAAAACTTACATAGATAGAAAAAGAGGAAGGATAATCCAACTACATACCTTGCTCAAAGATACATGTGCCCTTGGCAGAAATTCACGATGAAAAGTGGCTAGCTTTGCAATAGCTGTTACGACAAAGCACAAAAGACGTGACTGTGCTGCCTTTATGAAGCCCAAACCAGATTCCTGCCTCAATCCTAGACGACTTTCATAGAAAGGAACAAGTCAACAAACATTAATTACACATTTACGCATTTCACTTCCCAGCTGAAAAGGGGGAAGTGGGTACTAGAAGATAGAGCTTACCTAGACGAAAGGTTCTCGTATAAAAGTAGCTCTAAACTTTCAAAAAGTTCACGGGCAGCATCTTTGCGAGATTCACCACCGCCTCCATGTTCACCGATGGCCCAACAGAGTTGCAAGGCTAGTTCTGTCTACCAAAGACAATTACACAATCTTCAGAAAATATAATGAAGTTCATCTATAAGAAGGTAGGAGTACTATTTACTAAACCCTGAAAAAGTCAACCTTCTCCTGGCTGTCATAAGCCTCCCCGAGTCTGTCCATTATGGGCTTCTGCACAGGAATTGATCACCACGGACCTTTAGGAGATACATTGGATACAAAGAAAAGGAAAAGATTAATGTAAGGTTTCAGACCTTCAGAAGTGCGATAAAATCCGGAGATCGCTGAAAGGAGGCAAGCATAAATTCCAACAATCTTTTCCTAACCTGCATGAATGTATGAAACCATACAAGCCAACAATCGAAAATCCTTTAGCAAGTGTGATATGATCTAATCAAGAGAACAGCCATGCAAGCTTCCAACAACTGAGAGATCCATTAATTTTAAAAGTAAAAGAGATTATCAATCACGCAGACCCTTTAAACTGAGGTTCACTTTTCTTATGGGCTTACTTCAAGGAAACAAGTGCAACGACAGTCAAGCCTCAACTTATAAATACTAGCTACTATCTAGTAGAGATATACATTTCGTCAGAAAAATAAAGTTCACATCAGCCATCATGAAAAAAACAAATAAATTAGATGCATGATCCTAATTCCTAATTCAAATAGTAGAACCTAACTTAAGTCAAAAAATGAAAGGAAACCCCTGCACTAGAAGTGAAAGAAGCACTATAATCGAAAGTGAGAAACAAGTTTGACTGCAATATTCTAGACCGACAATTATTCAACTAAGATTACCTCATAAGAGTAAAGTTTTTCAGGAAATACAGAAGCACTTCTTGACATAAGCATGGGAATTAGTGCACAGATCAACGCTGCCAAAAAATGGTAAAACATCCTTCAGAAAGCATGTATGATACAACAGGGAAAAGATTAGACGCTTATCTAAGAGACTGGTCTCAACAGAAGTCTCACAAGTTTTCCAGACACAAAAAAATAAATAAATAAAAAAGGTCACATACAATCATTGACATCTCGCAATGCTATGGCAAAATATACATCCAGAAGGTGAGGTGCAATCCTGAATGACTGTTTTAATCGATCAGACTGCGGACCACTTGTGGCAGCCTGCACAGCTACAGCAACACCTGGCGAGGACCAATGGCGTTCCTGAAAGATAAGAAACTCATCATTTAAGACTTTCGTACTCCACTACAGATGAGAAAATTAAGGAGCATGCAATCAGATTAAATTGTTTAGTGCTAGTAACAAGTATAAAATATACATTTTAAACGAGAAGTTCAATTTTGATCTGGCAGTATGGCTACAAATACAATAAACACATTGATGATGTGAAGCTGCAGTATCACGTTTTTCTACCCAATTGGCATAGACATATTGACACAGCAGATAATTACGAGCTATTCAAATTATTAGGACTCCGGATTTCTACCACAAGTGTCTCACATGAGAATAAGCCCAGAAAAGGAAACGGATGAACTGAAGTACATCATACTGTCGCTGTAAGGTCTAAATAATGGCATTTTCCCATGGAACATAATCATTAACTCCTTCCCCCACCTCACTTCCATCCCCATTACATACACTAAGGCCTGACGGATAAAGATCAATTTTGACTCCCAAGGTTCATAGTTTCATGCCTTGTATATCATCCAACATGAAAGTCACCACATGCAAGAGCCCGACCTATAATCATCTCCCTCTGCCCCGCATACACATCATGTAATGCAGTGTAACATTACTATAATTAATGGGATATTTCCCACGGTATCCTCTAATTTTGTCAAATTATACATGGTATCCCAGTTTTGAGCTTTCTTCACATGACGTCCCTTAAGTTAGTGTTTTAGTGCCTTATATGCCCTTTTTTTACCATGTGTAATTTGACAAAATTAGAGGGTACCGTGGGAAATATCCCATAGTTAAATTCACACATCCACTAAAACAAAGTGCGTCATAGAACATGCCATACTGCGATGCCATCATTCTCATCTTTAAGAAGATCAAGGAAAGCAGGGTCTGCCACATCAATAGCACTGTTATCCTCAGACTCTGAGTCACCTTCCCCATCTGCTACGGTTGAGCCAGTGTATGCCTCATCCATCAGTGCAAGCAGCATCTGTATTCTTCATAGTTAAATATCTCATAAAACTCCAGCAACAGACTACATAGATGACAAATAAACACCGATACATCCAACACACCTCAGGAGCTCTGTTGCTCTTGATTGAAGCAATACTGCTGCCAACCAGTGATCCAGAGCCTTTTTCCACCTTCTCAAGAGCAACTACCAAGACTGGAATAGCCAAATCAAAAGCCAATAAATAATTACTCAAATTAAAAAAGATAAAAAAAAATTATGAAATGAAGCGTGCATGTTCCTTCATTCCATCCAGATGACACAAATCACAACTACTGATTTGATAATTATGCAAATTCTCACATTTCAATTTGTGACATCCTACCAAGTACTAATCATCCAGCCCCTTCCACTCTACTCAAAATTAGTTTTAATGATACAATGTTCTTCAATTTTGCCAATTCAATTTCCCTCAAGATTCCTCCCCAGTGTTTTTCTCCCTGAAAATTTGAAACCCATACGTCTTCAATTTCGCTCACCCTATTTCAGACGACCAAGCCATGAAGTAAAGGCATATACTCTGGTCGACTTCAACCAACTCCGACGAAATAGAACTAAACAAAGTATCTTCTCTTCAATTTTATGTTTTTTTTCCTTGGCTCCATCCATAGCCATCATATTGAAGTATCATTTTTGGACATGGCGCATGGGTACGTAATGCTAAAAGCGTAATGGGGACTCACTATTATCTAATATGATATGCATGTACGAGTGGAAAACAAATGCACTTCCAACTAATTCTTTATTTTGCTTATTTGTTACTGTACATATTCCTTATCTATCCAGAAGTTGTTATTCTCTGACAGAATAATTAAAAAATCTATAGAACATTCCTTTCATCCCTAACATATTGACTACATCTTCCATTCTTCCTTGTCGCTTTCTCCTACCATGACAAGTTGGCTAAATACAAACCAGGACACAAGACTTACCTGGAAAGTCCACAATAGCCAGAAACAGAGGCAAGAATGAGCCAGGGGCCACCAACCCAGGAAATATCTTCAGGAATGATTTTTCTAATCTGTAAAAAATAAAGATAAAATTAATAATTCTTTACCATTCTAAGCGACATTTGAACTTAATCCTCTACATCTAGCTGCACTTGTTAGTTGTTACTCCAAATTTTAACCACGAACTTCTCAACCACTTGTAAAGATACACATACCCATTTTGGGAGATCATAGCTTACTTAGACTGAGTATTTCTAAGTGTTGATAAGTAAACTACACCTACATACTTGAATATTCGCTCTTGAAGCTGAACTGCACTAACAGTGCGCTCTCCAAGGAAGAGATTAGAATAGTACTTAAGAGATATTGGTATCAAGCAGGTGAGATCTTGCATCTATTACTCTAAAATGAACCACTGTGATTTACCAAGTTAGACTTGCTTAAGTCTATCTTACTAAAGAATTTAACATTCAGAGGATCAGCCCAGAGAAGAAAGAGCACAGTTGTCAGCTGTCACAAGAAATGACTTCTGCCCATTAGAGAAAGCAGCCCTGGCTCTGGCAATGACTCGAATGCTGAAAAGTCACAGCTAATTTACTTTAACAATTCTAATATAAAAAGAACGGTAAAAGTAAACTTACTTCTCTCCGTTCCATGCAATTAGCTTCAGCAGCAAGGGGAAGAACTGCAAGCACCAAAATACCACCGTTATTAATCAATCTAGCATTCTAACTTTCTTGATATCTGCGATAATATCCAACCGAGTAATAATTCATTTGACGATTAATTCTTTGGTACTCCTCCAAGCCATAATGTTCCGCCCATATTGACATTTTATGCTAAAAATATATAAATTTTTGGACAAATATGTTAGTAGACCCCAATTAATTTTAGAACCAACACCTACTGTAAACAATTTAATGTCCAAGATATGAAAGTTTGACATCAACCGTGAGATAAGGAGGATATTGTTTATTGGAGGGAGCAATTAATATATTTACATGGTTAGTATATCTACATAATTCTAGTCATAACAGCAATATGAAAGAAGCTGAACAACAGCATTGGCTTTCTAAATTTCATTGCAAATTTTTAATTGTTTTTGTGATCAAACACTAGTTTTGTAAGTTGGATTAGGATATGACTTGGCATGGGGTGTCATTTGAGGTATATTAGTTTTGTGAAGGGTTCGATTTCATTTGGATTGGAGTCAAACGCAAATTAAAATTCTTAAACTTCCCAAACACATAATTTTGACCAAATCCAAACTTCACAACGAAACTGTATTATCCAAACACAGTACTAAAGTAAATGGTTAGGATTTAGTATATAGTTGATGAAATTACTTTTATCTAGGGTAAGCTAAAAATAAGGGAGAATTTAGGGTAGAATAGGGGTGAAAAGTGATTCTCGATTACTTGATAATTTATTCACCCACTGGAAGGTTTGATATATAATTAATATTTTGAAAAAAAGTTGTAACCATGGAATCTACTATATTAGAAATCCGTCAAAATTTTTGAGAAATGTAACTCCACTGTATTTGTTGAATTTCAGACAATGGTGATGTGAATTGATTAAAAAAAAAGCAACTAAAACAAGTGTTCAACATTGACTTGTTACATTTTTGTTGTTGCAAAAATACATCTTTTGTACACCAAGTAATTTAAAGGTAAAACTGTCCAATGATTATCTAATTAGCTGGATAGGTAAAAAGTAATGACAAATTGACAATAGTGGATGAAAAATTCAAAGGTTGGCTGAATATTCATGACAATAATATATATAAATAATAGATAAATGATATTATCATTCATGTTAGCCGACCCGAAACTATTTGGGACTAAGGCTTTGAGCCTTTGATGCTGCTGTTGATGCTGTTGATTAGGACACATCTCGAATTTTAAGATTTTCTTGACATATTTTGCAGAGACAGCTTAGAAGAAGTGCCTCGCTGATATCAAGCATAACAAAATAACTAAGGATTCAAACTTTTGTACCAGCGATGAAAGTGAGTCTATGACATACTTGAGGCAAAACCATAGGAAATGAAGTCTGGAGTTTCTTCCTGTTATCAGTAAGAAATTTGACTGTCGCCTCTGCAATGACAGGGTCGGCAAAATCACTGCATGTAACATTAAGAAAAGATGGAAAGTGATTCAAGGTAGCAGACATGCAACAAAGAGAGCTAAAGGGTAAGAGGGGAGCATGAGATTTATTCTCCTTTTGAAGATCATGGTAATACTGAGCACAAACATTTCTCATGGAATGATTAGCTGAAATGTACTCTTGCAATTGAAATCAGTGAATATCTTCTACATGTGTATGACTTATAAATATATAATGGAGTACATTTTCCCTTGCTTAAAACACATTTTTTCTCTCTCCATTCTTCCTAAACATTATGTCAGGAAACAACTTGTCCTAGCACTCGTCAGACCCTACCAAGGTCTGGAGCCACAAGGTCGAATTGGAGATTGTCAGTAGTTGTATATTTCTCGGTGAAAGAAAGCGATGAATAGCAACCATCATCATGTGCTCTTAAAATCTAATTCTTTCTCTTGTTTTTCTCTGTCTGTACATTAATGTCAACCCCAAAAATGAAGCAAAAATCCTGAGAGGTAAAATTAATTTTTCCGATTGTCACATAGGGTAGACATAGTGAATTAGTGATATAGGGGTTGACAACTACTATGTGTCAATTTGGACATACTTTATAAGGGTTGCCAATACATCTAAGCATAAGTGTCATAAAAACATTGGAGAAACATTTCCAATCACAAAATATAACAGTGTAGCCCCCAAGCAACACATCTCTATGCTCTAAGAGCTCTAAGTTAAGCTATCTGACACTTTCTTGCTTATCCTGAAAGGCAATGCCCTGGCAGTTAAGCTATGCAAACTGTTCAGTGTACTGTCATTTCCAAAAGACAACCCAATGTAAGGCAATTCATCAAACATTATTTTAGAATCTAAATAACAAACGTTGTGATGGAAGGTGCACAAAGAATTACCGACTCAAGCATGAGCGAAAAAATGTCCTGAGACTTGGGTCAGCATCGTGAAGAACAATCTCTCCAAAGTCCAGAAAAAATTGAAGGATCGCCTGTTAAAATAAGAACAAAAAAAAAATTCCATCATCAAGAACAATTTTAGAAAAATGATGTTTGCTTTCACAAAAGCTCAAGCCAAAGTTGTTGTAATATAAGAATCTAAATATCTTAAGTGTAACACCCTCAATTTTACGATAAAATAAAAACGTATTTCAGACCCTTATTTTATAGAAAATATATATTCATTTCAAAACCCAATATACAATAATTATTATCTAAATAGCATTGCAACCCGTTCCATTTAAAATAATAATATATTTAATACTATTTTAGACCAAAGTTTTAATAAATTTACCTATAAGACCATTATTTTGTAAAGACTATATAATTATTACTTTAGTACTCAATTCGACAAATAATGAAGTGATCCCAGACCAGCCAGTAAATTTGAGTAGAGCACAATAACTGACTAAAAAAACAAGGCAAATGTAGGAATCTCCTCACATAACCCCAAACTCCATCACAGCCTAATTCTCTAAAATCTTCTTATTTAAACCACCCTTCTGCAACCCTGAACACCATTGGTGTCTCTCCAACCCTCCGCCACGATTTTGTTTCATGACCCCTGAACACCATTAATGTATCTCCAAACCTTCGCCACAAGTTTGTTTCTTGACAGCTTCACTCCATTCTTGCATCATCATTACCATCTCATCATCCTCTTCACAACGAGATAAGTTACAATCCGTTTTGTTTTCGTCCCTCCAAGCTCCAAAATATCATATTTATACTTGTATCTTTCCCTTGCTCATTTGTAGGATTGAACTCTGATGACCCCGATGTTAATACGTAGAAGATAGATGATTCCTTTGAAGAATAGCGCCTAAGGGTAATGATGGACGATTGTTCTCGGTATTACATAATGGTAGTTTGATCTTGCATGTTAGGTTTAGTTCATTGGTAATTGTGTGGCTTGTTGACTATTGTACGGTGTGGTGGTGGGTGTTTTTCAGTACAAGTAAATCATGTAACTACGACGATTGATTACTGTAGAATCATAAGCCGACAATTTATCATGCAAGAACTAATTTATAAAGGAGCATGTGAGTCATGTGGGTATCTTTGTAACACTCAACCCCAACTTAGGACTGAAAATATAACCCACACTATCTTGTTAGGTGGTGTACTTAACCCACAAACCAAAAAGAGTTTTTGCCAATGCAAAAACTTCCAATAAGACTCATCCCAAAATTACTCTGCACCAAGTACCTACACTTACCCAAAGAGGTTTCTAAGATGAGTCAGCGGGGGAAAAAAGGATGCGTCTACGTCATATGAGTAGTAATTTCAATTTCTTCCAGCATTTATCATTTGAGCTTATCACATGAACCTCCTCAATAAGATACCCGAACCCAAAAAAACCTCTTGGATAACATCAGGTATTACGTAAGGCTCTAAACAACTGCCTTATTGTTTCCTGCTTTGACATATTAACTAATGTAAGCTTAAGTTGAAGAAGAGAGTGTTAATAATGTAAGTATCTTCCAGGGATCATTAATTCCTTCTAATGCAACAATAGTCCACATAAAAGATCTCTATTATCTTTCTTTCCCAATTATAAGAACTCATCAGTCATCATTAAAGTGACAGGCCGCTCCTAGTATCCCATAAGGTTGCGTTTGGATTCTTGGAATTAATTTGAAATTCTTGAATTTAAATGTGAAATTTGAAATGTTGCATTTCAATTCCAAATCCAATTCCATAGTGATGTTTGGTGGCGCATGGTATTGGAATTGGAATTGACAACTTTAATATAAAAATTTTGTTAAAAATTTATAACAAAATGAAATTTAAGACTATTGTATCAACTTTTAAAATAATATTTTAAGATTTTACTTATTTTTTAAGTCATACCGGGTAAATGTGAAAAAACTAAAAGGAGGAGGAATTCAAATGACTACCCAAACCTTAGGAATTGAGCCCAAATTGAACTACCATGAAATTGGGATGGAATCGGACCAATTTCAATTCCAATTCTTGGAGTTCCCCAAACATTGGAATTGGCTCAATTACGGAATTGAATTCCAATTCAGGGTTGCCAAACATGCCATAAAAGTCTTTCAAAGGATATTAGCATTCAAAATTAGAGACTATCCCTCTTCATGTTTGGAGGCAATGAATTGCCGTGCGTACGACCTAATCTTTTTGAATTCTACAAACAATGATTGGAGATATCTCTCTTTTTCTTAAGCACTATAATAAGCCCGTAAAAGTACGCTAAAATCTGAATTTGTATCCATCAAACAACACAGCTTGCTCGTTCATAATTCATAAAGAGTTGGAGCACAAAATTTCGACACGTAGATTCCTAATCATTTCCAAAACCACTCTTGAAAGCAAAGGTCCTTAGTCCAGACTCAAGAGCTTCCACAACAACACTGTGTGTTCTACATCCAATAACCCTGATGATTTCCGACAGTGTAGTATCATGTCATCAGCTAAACAGTCGACGATCCTTTACATTTTTAGCTACGATTAACAGCATGACAAAGCACAATCACTGAACACACATAAAAACAAAGATGAAATCTCGAAATCTCGGAGAATTTCGATCAAAATCACAACAAATGAACTCCACCAAAATCATTCAAAACTCAAAAACACAAATAAAAACATAAAATTAAGAAAACATACGAGCAAGAGAAGGCCATGAGAAGTGTGAGATTGAGGAATCGAAGCGACAGAGCGCTGAAAAAGGCGATTAATCGAGGGATAAACCCTAGCAATCAAATCATCGGAATTATCCTGTTTACAAAGCTCGCACAACTTATTTACCTGCAAATCAATCATCTCAAATGAGTTTTTTTTTTTTATTCAACGATGGAAGATGAAATGATTGAATAGAGAAAGGAGAAACTCACGGAATGAAGAAGAGAGGGATCAGTGGAGGGAGGAGCGGCATCGCGTGCACTTGCTGATAGTGTTCGGAGGTGATACTCCCACTTTTTCTCATCTTCTGCCATTCTTTCCTCCACTTCTAAATAAACTACTCCGTATATATATGGAGCATTTTTGTTTACCATTTTTATTTTGAAAATAAATAATTAAATGGGAAATTTAACGAGAATAATTCAAACTATAGCTTTTTTTTCTCTCAATAATCTAAACTATTAGCAATAATCCAAATTATTATACTTATCTTCTGCCAATAATCTAAACTATTATACTTATCTTCTCAAAATAATCCTGCAATGATCATTTTTGAGAAGGTAAGTATTAGGGGTGTTCATTAATCTGCTTGCAATCGAACCGTTAATTTACTGATTAGATGTACGGTTCGGTTCGAGAAAAATCCGAACCTAAACCGACCATTAAGAATGGTTACTATACGGTTCGGTTCACATTTTTAACGGTTCGGTTATGCGGTTCACCGCGAACCGTTTACTCTGTCAAATTAAAAAAAATTGTAAGTTAATTATTGATTACGACGTACTTTAACAACACACTAACGGTCCAAAATAAAAACGACAAATTACAAATGTCACATCTAATATACCATTATCAACTAAATTAATTATACTCCGTAGTAAATAGAAAATTTATAAATGTTTTAACTCAAAAATGTGTATTGAACAATAACAAAGCAATAAACATGTTAAAATTGAAGCGAAAGAGTGCATATGAGATTTTATTTTACGAGAATGAGGCTTTTGAGTGTTAGAAAAATGCGGTAGAATAAATAATTGATATTTGAAATTTGATAAAAGTTGTAAAGTTAAACTTTATGTTTTAGTTTGTATATATAAGTATAATTTATTTATATTTTTGCTCTTAACTTGATTCGGTTGGTTAGCAGATTAACTCAAAATCTTGAACCTAACCGAGCGAACCGTTAATTTTAACGGTTCGGTGCGCCGAACCATTATTTCTTAACGGTTCGGTTCACCGAACCTATAAAACGTGCGGTTTCCGGTTTTTTCGGTTCGGTTTATCGGTTCGGTTTTTTTTGCACACCCCTAGTAAGTATACTACTCCCTCCCTTCTTTCCATTTAGCCCCCTTCCTTTTTTCACCAATTTTAAGAAAAGTGAAAAAAGTGGGGTAGAGTGAAAAAAAAGTAGAATAATTTAATTATAAAAAATTGTATGTGAGTGAGAAAAAGTAGGGTATGTGAGAGAAAAAGTGGGGTATGTGAGAGAAAAAAGTTACTAAAAAGGGAAATGGGGCTAAATGAAAAAAATTTCTAAAAAGGGAAATGGGGCTAAATGGAAAGAATGGAGGGAGTAGTTGGGATTATTGCGGGATTAACGATAGTTTGAATTATTGGGAGAAGAAGAGGCATAGTTTGGATTATTCCTGTTAAATTTCCCTTTAATTGACGGTTTTCATCTTACGTATTAACTTGCAAATGTTGCAATACTTTAAAATCGATTCCAAGGGAGAGATTTATATGTTTGATCAAAAAATATTTTAAGATATAAAAACGTCAATATATATCCCTTCTAAAATCGAAACATTAAAAAATGAATGAATCCGAGGGAGTATTAACTTATTCAAGCATGCTTTTTACTGAGTTAAAATTTTCATCTCAAAATAATTCAATTATAAGAATATTAATAGTTTTGATTATTTTTGTGAAATAATCTTTTTTATTACTCCGTAATGTATTACGGAGTATTATATTTAAACAGTTTAAACTTTCAAGAATTACCTCCACTCAACTGTTTCTTTTAAGAAATACTTAGACGGTTATAACTATAGTAAGGTTTTAAGATAATAATGAAAACAAGTTATTAAGTCCTATGTAAGACAGTGCCATGCTAAATCAATGTGACTCTTATTATATAGATTATTGTTGAAGGGGTACAAAAACATAAATAAAATAGATTTACTAAATTTACTAACTAAAAAATTTAGTAACAATTAATAACAATAAAACAGATATAAATTGGTACCTTAGTATTGCCTTAGTACGTCAAATTTTCATGAAACAAAGACGAAATCGACAAAGAGAAAGCTTTTTATTACTAATGCTGGTAGAAATAGCTAAAACGTAATCCTATTTGCGTATTTTTACAAAGTAAGCCGAAGCCAACGTCGACCAAACCTCACTTGCCTCGGAACCTGGATTACATTAGCTTGTACTTAAAACTTCTCTCATTACAAGGTTTTAACAGACGAAACGTTACAAGGGTTACTCACTATCAAAGACCTAACTAATGCATGGGATTAAACGCAAGACTTGGTTTATACATAGTGGAGTACTAGAATTACATTCTCTGTGATTCTCTGCTAGCAAAACGCTATCTGAATGACACAAAAATGGACTAACGCCGTTATTTTTTTTGGATACAAAGTTAGGACGGGAAGAGAAGGGAAAAATCCTGCATCGATTAAAATTTGCGTTTGCACGGTCGTTGGGACAATGGGGCCCTCCATTGTCCTTCCGTGCATCATTGTTCAACCAAAGTTGCTTTTTAGACGAGGATAATTACGTCCCTCCCTATTCCTTCCTTCCGTTTTCTTTCGAATTCTTCGATTCCAAATAAGGTGGGGAAGTCATGAACGAATATACACAATGTCATCCTCCTGTATATGTGTCTTGCCTTTGTCTCGTCTCCCAGTTCGCTTTTGTGTTTTGTCGGGGTCGCCTCGCTGCAAGCAAACACAAAATAGTCTTTAATATGTTACGTCGTTGGATGTAATTTGCTATTCATGCACAAGAAGTTTTTCTTTCTCAGCAAGTCTCCCTTAAGATCAACACTTTTTGTCGAGTTAAGACGGATAAAATGTAACCAATTTATAATAAAATGTAACTACTTTTCGGTAAAATGTTACCCTAAGCACGAACGCCATATATAAATCAATGCGACTCTTATTAAGTCCTATGTAAGACGGTTCCATGCTAGATCACGAGTTGTAGAATGAGCGAAATGAACACAATGACGTACCTTCCTAAGCACGAACGCCATATATAAATAGGCCACTTCCCACTCATCGGGCGATAGTGTACCTGAAGTAAGACCGGAAATAGCATCATTCATCCATTCATCAAAATTACCTCCTCCTTCAATGCTTTAAGGAGTGCACACATATAAAACAATTCCCTGACAAATAACAAACATGATGTTTCAAAGTGACTAAGCTGAGAGAAGCGTGGCCAACCGAGTTACATGGTTACCATATGACTTCGGTCGTTAAACGATGTCAGGTATCGCTAGATGACTTGATGACCAGCGTATTCTCGTAATATAATTTAGCAACAGTCTTAAAATGAAGATACATGTTTGATGTATATCTTCACAAACATCTAAAGTAAAATATGGAAATAATCAATTTCGGTTGATCACAAAATTCAAATGGGGCCAAAACAATAAAACGAACATGATGTTTAGCTCTACCGAAAATTAGTTGGTTGAAAGGAAAAGAATGAACTATAGAGGGGAAAAAAAATTGACAGAGAAATGTGGCCAGTATTTTCTCTTTAGGAGTCGGAGGCACCCCGCACCCACATGTCGGAACGCAAATAGTTTAAAAGGCCAATATCGGTGTCACCTGGCCTCCATAATATGTACTGTGCCCATCAAGTTTATATATGTCGTCGTTCTCATTTTTTCATGGCAGAAATTCACCAATTTTTTCACAAAATGCATTGATCAAAGAAATGAGTATTGTTTTGATAAATCAACTTATATGAAATTTGAATTTTGCCTCCAGTCTCCAAATACGTCTGGTATAACTTTTGGTCAAAGTTTTTAAAAAAATAAAAAAAATAAAAAAAATTAAGACAAAAGGACATAGTGCTTTATTTAGAGGAACGAACTTACTTAAATCCTGGTTTCCGTCGCCCAAAGCACCGAGCCTCCTCATGAGATCGACAAAATCTGGTCTCTTCATATATTCTTCCACGAATTGATGAGAATTCTTGGCAAACACTAGCTCTAAGTCATACTACAAAATAAAATTCGAACCATATTAATTAAAGTTGATCTGAATATGTGAAGAACCGAAAGGAACATGTATTCTCCAACCACAAAATTATTCACAAACGTAATGTCCGACCGAAAGTTTGATGTAACTTTACAGTTTCATTCACATCACATGAGGTACACTGCACTAAATTTTTTGAATAGCATAGTACTAGAAAGGAGACGTGAGTAAGGTTGGTATCTTTCCATCTTTCCTACACTGTATGGATTTTAACTAGTGAAGTAGGAGGGAAACGGAAACTCGACTTATTATCTAAACACGGGATATTATATCCCTCCTTTCCAGTCATGCAAACAGGGGGTAAGTTGGTAAGACCGTTTGTAAGTATGCAAAAACCATCTAACGCTCCTAACTTATTAACAAAACAAACAAGTTTACGCTGATAACAGAAAAATGCCACTCACAACACCATACCTCTTCAGCCAGGGACTTGAACAGATTGAAAGGCACAACCCATTCAGGACAATCAACAGCATCCTGCAAATACAAAAATTATGACGAGAGTATTTCAGAAACAGTATTATCAGACATAAATTTCATCCAACAAATATCACAGACAAGTAGATGTATACACAAGGTCGATACCTCTAAGTGAAACGTGTACTGAATACCAAAAGGACGAGAAGCTTTGAATTTCTGAACTCAAAAGAAGCAAACTCAGCCATCAACAAGGGTAAGCATCAAAAATGAAGGAAATAGAATTATAAGTGACCTTATCAGCAAATTCTTCATCGAAACGTATCCAAAATACACTATTTCCAAACGTCAAACCTTCAGCTGTACACATTTCAAGGAATATCGTAAGGTTGTCATTAAAGAAACAAAAATCATATTGAACGCTGTAAACGTACACTGGGCAACACAGGATAAAAACATATCCTTTAAATAGACATAATAAGCACTATAACAAAATCCCTTCCTTTCCCCCGTCTCTTCCCTTCTTATCTTTTCCATGGACCTCACCGCAGTCACCAGGTTCTCAAAGTTTGCTGAGTCTGAATGTAACATATGAAACCATCCTTTTCAAGCAAAAAACCATTGTATTTCACTACATTCAAGAGGTATGACGCAGGGAGTGTTTGGAGCATTTGCCTATTTCACACATCACAACATATCAACAGTGTATGTTAATATCTTACTCTGAAATCGACAATTGCATAATTAGGTGTAATAAATTATCCCTTAAACCATATACTCAAGGGCAGGGAGGTTGAGGGTGCCAAGGGGAAGTCGCCCCACTGAATCATGGAAATTTTGATAATTCTAATTAATTTTCAAATATATATCAGAATTATCTTACTCTATTACTAACTCCCCCCTAATTACGTTCACAACAAGAGACAAGAAAATCTAGTCATAGGACTTAAGGGCAGGGCGGTCTTTGAAACCTATGTAATCGCATAGGCCCCAGCTGTAGGAGGAGCAATCAAATGTATTTAACATGATAAATGTATTTAATGCACGTCTTCATCATGCTTGTTTCTTAGCACAGTGATCGAGAGAGAATGACTGTATATGGTAGCTTTGATCCAATTTTTTAAATATAGAGAAACGTAACAGTGAGAAGTGTATCATGATCTCAACACTTAAAATCATTCCTTAGAATCAAGTGGAAGACAAAGGACATCAACCCCGTGTTTGGTTGGAGGGATTCTAAGGGTCACGGAGGGGCAGGGGAAGGGGAAGGGGAAGGGAGAGAGACATTTTCATTGTTTGGTTAGTGAGTTGGATAGTTGGATTTGAGGAATCCAATCGAATCGAGTGAAATATAGAGATCCATTTTACTCCAAGTAGACACAATCAAATGCTTCCAACATTCTGTGGGAATGATTTTGAAGGAAAGCATCATGCTACTTTGCCCCAACATCATGCTACGTTTCCCCCTGCCCTTTCCCTAGACCGATAAATAAACTTGAGAAAGGAGATCCTAACAAAAGCACCTAGGTGAATAATCGAATTATCTTAATTGGGAGAGATTGCAGGGCTTTTGCAAGAACTTGGACATCATAGATTTTCAACTTTTTTCAATTTAAAAATACACTATAAATCAGAGAAAACCTTCTCTTAATTTCTTGATGATAACATTGGCATCAGGCATTGTCCCAATCAAGATCCCTCCTGGCCTGAGTAATGCTGATATATTTGACAAAGCCCGTCGTGCACGTGCCTCAGTAGACCATGAATAATGCAAGGCAAACTGCAAAAGTCGAAAATTTATCCTACTATATCAAGGAAAAGGAATTCGTAAAATGTTTTCTAGCAGGTGAAGTCAGAAACAACCTCAGCTCTACATTAGATAAATTCGCGAATTCTAAGATTGGACAAGTCTATCCGGTGAGGGCATAGATAAAGATATTTAAAAAAAAATAAAAAATAAAAAAGAAAAAGAAATTATGATTTCCTTATGCTACATAGGCGCTTATATAATGAATAGGCGCAAGTTCAAGAATGATTATTCATTCTACTGAGAATGAAGCGAATCCAGGGATACTATATCATCACAAAGTTCAATATGTTACAATCAAAGGACGTGGTAATCTGCTCAACAGGAGTAATACTGAATTCAATTATCAAAGGGATTCACAAATAATAGATAAAACCTGGTATCTCAGATATATACAGTAAAGTGTGGCTTTAGAGAAGCTTCCGAACTTAGAGGATCACATCGAATAATACTTTGATCTTACCTGGCAACTGCAAAGGTCAAAGGGAGCATCCTCTGCTAACTCTCTATCAAGGCGAACCTGGAAATTAACAGCATACCATAAAAACCAAGAAAAGAGAATATTACTGTGATTAGCAACACAGAAGTTCATCTAATCATCAGACAGACAAGAGGTGGCGATGAGTAGCTCATGCATGCAATTCGCAATCATAATAGATAACAACCTCAAAACAATCACCGCACAAGAGGCGAGCGGGAAATAAGAATTTCTTTCTACGTTGATTCTGATCAGCGTCTCCATTATAGCGTGTGCGACAATCTTCTATCTGTACAGAATTTCAAATTTTGAGCAACGCTGGCATTAAATAATAACACATTTACTGTGCAAAGAAAGCTTTCAAGTCCTAAAACCAAAAAGGTAAATCCATAGATTTAACCGAGATGTGTCGCTGCCAAGGCAGTCCTCTACAGCATCCATCACAAAAAATATAAACAATGAGGCACCAACTAAAAAAGAAATGTTAAAGATTTAGTGCCATACCGAACCATCAGCAATGTCGATGCCAACATAATATCCAACGTTTGCCTTGTCCCATTTAATAAGATCCCCGCCCTAGTAGACGAAGAAGAGAAAACAAAGTATCCTTAATGATCGCATTATCAAATAGAATTCATCAACGGACAACCACCTGACACAAAAATTACCTTCCCACAAGCAAGATCAAGTACAACATCTCCACGGCGAGCATAGAGCTGAATGAGAACACTTTTTATCTACAAAATTAGGATGAATATTATTAGATCACTCATCAAAAGAAATTTGAACATCGTTGGTCGAGAATAATAAGGTACCCAGTTGTTAAGTTTCTTTAAATGTATAATTGGGCTTGCTTCTCGCTCTTCCAAAGTCTGATTAGTTCTTGCACTATAATGATCTGCCACTTTCCGAGCAAAATTTTTGGTGTTCTCATCTTCCAGGAACAGTGCATCTCCTGAATTGCCAAGAAATAGCATGGTACAACTACGAAATGAGAATCTAACCATATTAATCATGATAGCCTAAATTCTTTAGGCATCAATAATATCCAGCTAACTTACAGCATATTCAAAAAAATACCCTCCAAGCCATGGGCTCGCAGCAGACTGGCAGTACAAGATAAATATGCATGAACCAGAGACAAAGCAATTTGCGTCTATCTTTGCAAGTTAAATTAAATCAATCATCCTATAGCAGCTCCAACCAATTAGTTCGGATGCAAAACCACAACAGCTTACCTTCTGGATTAGGTTTGAGCCGAGATTGAGGCGGGCCAGACGGAGATCCTTGGTACCCGCGTTTCATGACCTACAACAATCAAACACTGCGATAAATTTGATCACCAAAAAAGACAATTCTGCTACTAATTTCATGCCGAAATTCCTACTTATAAATTATAACCCAAATCCCCAATATGTACAACTCTTTTGAAAGACCCTTTGTCACCCCTTACTGGAAATGCTTAAAACACCCATAATCTGATACATAAACAATGAATCACATCCTATACTAAACTAAGAAAGAGACAAAATCTGCACTAAACCATACTCCTTCGGTTAGAAATAATTTTAAAACATTCTATTTCAGAAATATTGTACTCCGTATAAAATTTTTTGAGTAATTATTTGAACAAAAAACGAAACGGTCCAATAATCATCCAAAAACCCTTAGCCAAAACAGAACCTACTTGAGGCGTTGTTTTGGACAAAGACTCCTCCAATGGGGACGTAGTTGAGGCGTTTTTTTTTTTTTTTTTTATAGATGGCGCCTCAAATTTAACCTATTTGACGCTCTTAATTTAAAATAGAGCCTCAACTAGAACCTCTTTAAGACTTATTTTTAAGAAAAAGGAGTCGCAAATAGCACCTCTTTGAGCCTTTTTTCCCTCAAAAAGAAGCCTCAAATAAGTATTTATTGATTTTCCAAAGTTCCATCGCAAGGCTGATGGCCAATCAAAATACCACTTATTTCAGTCATGACTTTCTAAGTATCACTGATCACACACAAAAAGGTAAGCTTAAGATGCATATTTTCCATGTCGTATTGAAAAATTGTCTTATTTATCAATATAAATATAGGTCTATAGTTAAATTGCAAAAAATAACATAAATTAGCATCCTAATACAACAAATTAAGCCTAAAAATTAAACCTGACTTCCAACACAACATGACAAGTAAAACCTATACCTGATATTCGATGAGGAATAAAAATGAAGATGGCAATGGCAAAATTCGGCAAGTTAGGAGTAGGCGATGCGGAAATACACAAATGGGCGAGGAGTAATAAATGAAGGCGTACGTTTGCAAGACAAATAAATTACAGCCCTTCAAATTTGGGGAGATACAAACCTGCCACCAATCAGAACAAATACATATAAATGCGGAGTACAGAGGTAGAACTGTAGACATTAAAATACTAACATGCAGCACAGTGCATCAAATCTGAGAACCTATGTTGTAACAATAACAATACTGTTAACCACCTTATTTACCTACAGTAATTTTTTTTTTTTTTTGGGTGTTTTAATTGAGACAATTCATTTACATTTTGGTTTCACGATATGACAAAAATAATTTCAGAATAAAATTGGGCATAGTAAATTACGCTTAACACATTTATGGAGTAGATACTTAGATTTATGGTTAAGGAACTTGGCTTTCAATTACAATACTGTATAAAAACCAGTAAGCCCTTACTCAAGTATGAGAATAAAACTAAAAGTGAGTAAACGATAAACAAAAGACCCTAATTAATGTAAGTTCGATTTTCAAAGATCCACAGTACAAAACTTTAGTCGTTTAAATTGAAGAGAGCACTAATCAATATTAACACCAATAGTCTTTAGTAATAATCTAGTATCTTTGTACGAGAGCTTGTAGACATTTAGGTCCTGTTCTTTTCAGTTTAATCAAGGCCGATTGAGTGAGTTAAGCTGAAATTATTCGAGATGAGCTAGCTAACTTGAGCTTAACTTATCGGAGTTGAGCTCAACTTTCATACGTGTAAACTTTATAGGAAAACCTTTAAAGACGAACCCAAATGGCGACTATTCAAAGGTTATTCATGATGAGTAACTTTTGAACGGGTACTAAATCATGAATGATAAACATCACAATAGCAGTACCAACACCAATATAATATAATTACAAACACTAATTAACTATTGACACAATTTCAACCAAAATCATAACTAACCCAACTAATATCAATGCTCTAGTTAAACTCATAGCACGGTATCAACAACAACATAATAAGGAAAAAAAATACTAATTTACTGAATTAACACAAAAACCCTAATTTATCCATTTAACATCAGCAACAATATCAACAAAAACCCTAAATTACCAAATCAATACAAAAATCCTAAATTTACCCAATTAACATCAATCAAACAACAAAATTCAAACAGGGCATCAATCTTAGGTCATAATCGTTCTCTAATTACTCACAATAATACAAAACTACACAATACTTTCATAGATAGTAACCCTAAATTAAATAATTGAAAAATTCTAAGTTAAACTAACCTTGAAGAGAGAAAATTACGGTAGTTGTGTCGGTGGGGGAACGGTCGGCAGCAGCGGCGGTGAGGTGGTCGTGCGGTCGCGTTCGTTGGGTCTATTTGGGAGCAGAAGGAATTGGGTTTGTTTGGGAGAAAACTTAAACTTATTCCCCTTTTTTTGTTCGCATAGTCAAAACCCATACCTATTTTTTCACGTCTATTTTTTTTTTTTCCCCAAAGCGTAATAGAGGGTCCGATTCTTTTCGGCTTATGAGAGCTAAATTTATAAGAGTTGCATTTTTTTATACGTAAATGTGTGCTTGTAAAGTTAGAATTAAACTTATAAGAGTTGAGCTGAACGTATAAGGACCAGAAATTAAGCTGAAAAGAACAGGACCTAAGTCGCAATACAAATTACAATAAGGTAATGGGAGATTCGAAGCTGGACCTGTTGCCCAAAAATAGAATACCTCCATCTGAGAGTATGTGCAATGGGTGGTTTTTAGTTTTTACCATTAAGTTCTTCGTCAAAAACTTTAAAAATAAGTTTTACTATAGTTAGTATATAATATAAGGCTTTGGGTTTCTCAAAATAAGAACGAGGTGTTGGATTCTACGGTAATAATCGAGACGTCGTGCGAGTACACTGCCCTAAGTCAGTTAAACCCCCACTATGGTGCGTATGGGCTCGTGGTCACCGACGCCAGAGTTAACGCCTCCTTCTCTAACTTTGGTGCACTCCAAAGAGAGAAGTGGGAGCTGTTCGATTAGTGTGATAATGTATGTGAAAAAGAGCAGAAAACAGAATAAAAAGAAAAGAAGAGCAGAAAACAGAAGAAGAAAATAAGAGCAGAAAACAGAAGAGAAGAATTTTTTTTGTGTTGTATGCCTCTGTGAATGAAATGGACTCGGTATTTATAATGCTCGAATTTGACTGTTGGAAGCAACAGTCAAAAAATCACGAGTTAATGCGGAGTATTATGGCCATTAAACACAGAATAACTATGTGCATTAAAATGCAGATTTATGAGGTGCAATAAATCGAGAGAATTAACTCGTCTGTTAGACTGATTAAATTCAATATCCGATAATGACTTGAATAATTTTACAAGGGGGGCCGATATATAACGTTATAAAGATTAAATAAGATCGATGTATCTATGGGACGGACCAAATCTTCAAATAAATGATTATTAGACAATAAATGTATCCAAACATAACCAATTAGATCTTGGGTTTAGTTCAAATTTTATGAAAGTTTATAAGGAGTATGATATTTCATACTCTAACCATGATATTTTGAAATTAATTTCTTATTAATTTGTTCTTTGTTTCTTACATCAGTTACATGCGTTTGAAGTTGTCGGGATTACTTAACAATTATATGTTTCTATTAAAATTATAAAACGATACAATAAAGTACCCTATTTGTTTTAAAATAGAAGTGTTTTTACTTTTCGAGATGACAAGTTCTCTCTTTGATATCTCTCAACCTAAAAATAATACTCCGTAACATGATAAAATATGTACTCATATGAATGTATCTTCCGCAATGAGTCTAATGATATAGGCTTTACATTTTTTCAACAAGTAATTTTTTACAAAAATAAAAAAATAAAAGTTTATATTAAGGGTTTTTTTGTCAACAACTACCTAAAGTTTACGCCATTTGTCATACGACTACCTAACATTTTAAAATTTAATCATAACTACCTAAACTTTTTTTCCTTTTGTCAGACAACTACCAAAGTGAAAAAATCCGATATTTGAAGTCAAACTCCGGCGTTGACTAACCTTC
This sequence comes from Dianthus caryophyllus, assembly GCA_023091065.1. NCBI lineage: Eukaryota > Viridiplantae > Streptophyta > Magnoliopsida > Caryophyllales > Caryophyllaceae > Dianthus > Dianthus caryophyllus. The sequence continues at coordinate 11,636,981 of CM041519.1, forward strand.
ACACGTGAGAACTTCCAGCAACACTGATATAAACCCCTCCCCCACATACTTCTCATTTATTTACATTCATTCATCAAAAACACTCCTAAATTAAAATCCCTTATTTTACCCTAATTTTTCTAATTCAACAAAATCCTCTCTTTTACCTAAATTAAAATCAATTAATCAGCATATTTTAAGATGTCTAGTAGCTCTTTGTGGTCATACAGTTCGAGTGCGACTATGATTTGCAATTGTGGGATCAATGTCGCATACAAGATGTCATGGACAACAATGAATCTTAGGTTTACAAAGAATTTTTTGGTTGATTGGAGGAGAAAGAGTAATTTAGGGTAAAATGAGGTAATTTTGGGATGTTTTGTGGATTTATGAAGTGATGAGGTAATTTTTTGGGAGTAATTTTTTTTTTTTTTTTAACTGTATAAGATGGTTTAATGAAGTTCTCATGTGTGAAGGTTAGTCAACGCCGGAGTTTGACTTCAAATATCGGATTTTTCCACTTTGGTAGTTGTCTGACAAAAGGAAAGAAAATTTAGGTAGTTATGATTAAATTTTAAAATGTTAGGTAGTCGTATGACAAATGACGTAAACTTTAGGTAGTTGTTGACAAAAAACCCTTATATTAAAAAATAAAAATGACTTATATACTTTAAACAGAGGGAGTATGAAATATATTCAATGTAAAGAAAACTTCATTTTTAAAAATTTTAAAAATAAATGAATTTCTTGAGTCATTTTCTAAATGAAGTTGAAAAATAACGTTGACATTAAATTTATAAACATGATACATTAGATAAAAGTTTTAAATCAATGCATGTGAACAAGAAAATGAAAAGTATTGTATAAGAAATTTATGGGTGATGTCAGCATGTGTCATATTAAATACACATAAAATTAAATAAAAAATTAAAAAGATTATGATGTAGAGTAGTGGGCTAGTCGGTCATCATTGGGCTTCACTACTCCGTATTTGCTAAGTAAAACATGGGCTGAGTGCTTTGCACATGGAAAATTACCATCCTTACTAAGTTACTAACGGTGAATAAACGGGCTTGGGCTCTGGGTTAGGGGGGCCAGGCCCCTGCGCAGGAAACCTAAGGTCCGCCTCTGACTTGATGTGTCGTATTTATATGTATTTTTAACCCCCGGTTCACTAGCGATTTACGTCATTTCGAGTGCTTTTATTTGCATTTCGCTTCCATTTTCCCTCCGTTTGTCTCTGGTTTGTGTTTTGGTTCTATTTTGTAGGTACATGCTTAATTATGGAGGATGGATGATAGCCGGGTCGAAGCTAAGGCTTTTCGGGATCGCTATGTGGCGTTTCGAGTTGATTTCTCATGATTTCGGTTGAGTACGAGCTTTTAAAGGAAGTTTGAAGCCGTCCCGGGACTTAGGGACGGAGTAAGAAGCTCAAATACTTATTTTAGACCTCGTCCCTACCCTTTGGGACAAACCATGCCTCGTCCCTATGCCTTGGGACGACAAACGAAGGAAAAGAAATCAAGCAAAATTGGAGCAATTTGGCTGGTGTACTCGGGAAGCTTGTTCCGTGGGGTTGGGCTGCCTGTCCCGGTCGGGATGGCTGTCCCGGACCCTAGGGACGACCTCCAACTTTTCGTATGCTTCAATTGTTCGAGTTATTTGAGGGGGGATTGATCCATATTTTGTCCCATGCTTTTTACATCATTTTTGGCTCTCTTTTTAGAACTCTCTCATAAAAACCTTAGTTTTCATCTTTCAATTTTTCAACACTTTTAATTCCCGAGACGAAATTCGCATTTTGGATCATCTATTTGGTTTTGTTGTGAATTCATCCTCTTCTCCTTTGATTGTAATTGTGTTGGTATTGCAATTTCTTCTCTCTTTTTATTTCAATTTCAATATCTATTGTTTATAAACATGTATTCATCTTATTCTCTTGCTTTAGTCATCAGTTTTATCATGTGTGAGTAGTCCCTTAATCTAAGAGGAAGAGTGAAGCATGGGTGATCGTTTTGGTTGATTTTGATGATCGTTTTGAGTTAGGGTCTTGCATTTGTTTTGATTGTCTTGCTTGATTGTGTTTTTTAATCCTTTGGCCAAGTTTTAGCAAGCTTTTAGCACCCATGAACTTAAGATCGAAAGCCTAGTTCGAGGAGAGGCGCGAGACAATCATTAGGACCCTCAATAGTAAGTTACGAGAGCCCGTTATCGAGACCTAGAGGAAGCTTAAGACCGAGAGGACGAGCTACATCCTTAGCAAGTGTGCCTACTTAACCCGATTATCATCCTTTAGCCTAGCTTTATCCATGTCAAACCCGACTTCCTAGACCTTTTCCATAGTTTAAACCCCATTTCTTTCACTCGAGCTATAGCAAACTTTCAACACTCGAACCGACCGAGGCTAGAACCGCTCCATAGGTAACCTAGAAATACAACCATCTCCTTGTGGACTCGACCCCGACTTACCCTAACTACCCTTTAGAGTTTGTCAGATTTATCTTTGATTAGGTGAGTACGACTTAGCCTATCATGACTTAATCAACCCGAGGAGCCAAAATATATGCACACCACACCGCGCACGTGTCACGAGCCGGACGGACGGCGGCGGTGGTGCCCACGTAGGAGGACTTGTATACTCTCCTCATAATTGGTTCTAACCAAAATATCAAAGCCTCCTATATAAACCCATCAAAACAACATGTCTCCACCAATGGGACTCTTAACATTTACAAGTTTGGAGCAAAACTCCAACACGAGGTTCTTATTTAAAAACTAAGTTCTTCAAATATAGTTTTTAAAGGAAAAATAAATTGTAAGAAAGAAAAAATTAAGGGTTTTTCCCATCTGTACCCTCGTACTTTTTCCTTTTCCCAGTTGTACCCCTGCGTTTGGCGTATTCCCAGTTGTACCCTTAAACTTATTAACGTAGTCCCAACCGTAACCAATCTAGAGTAAACCGTTAAATTTAGCCGTTAGTTATGTTTCATATAAACTTTCACCCTTGTTGGGGGTCGAATATCCGATTACGCTCACGACAGCAAGACGACAAATAAAAGGCCCAAGAGGCCCAAAAGCCCAATAAACTCTATAAATAGCCCCTAGGGGGCAAAGGTAAAGGGGTTGGTTTTTCATACACTCTCCCCACTCTCTCTCCCTACTCTCTTTTTACTCTTACATTTTCCACATAAACACCATTTTATATATTTCGGTACTGACTTGGGCGTCGGAGGCTCCGCCGGGGGCAAGCCCCTCGGGCCCGGAGTTCACCTTGCAGGTCGCACATGGAGCGGGCCCAGACCCTGGAGGCCACCCATGACGTCACCCTCAAGACCCCGAGTTTACACCCGAAACAATTGGCGCCGTCTGTGGGGAAGATTTTCATACTCACGAAACCCACAAAAATAAGCTGTGCATCCCTCACCCGGAAGGATCATCACGGCATAATCACTTTTTATAATCCAAGTAGTGGAACTTTTACCCACTTTTTACAACCCAAGTAGTTGACACCTAGAATTAGCAAGCCACATGCCTACAACCAGTTGCATTAAGAAAGAAAAAGCAAAAAGAAGACACAATCCCATACCATCCTTTACACCCACTAGGCTACCATTGTTTAATAAAAATAAAACCCAACCTTTTTAAGGAAACCTTTTGAAGGGGCCCGTGAAACATCACCCGGGTACCAGCCACCTTGGTCCCGGCCAACCCAACCTCGTGCTTAGCCATACTCTCACCCAAAATGAAGGAAGGACCCACCAAAATAGTGGGGTAACTGGAGCAAGCTATTCAAAGTGTGAGGAGGAAAAATTGAAGGAGCAAGCATTAATCCGTATAATAGTGAGCAAGTATTAATCCAAGGGAAGAAAGGATACACAAGCAACAGTGCAACACAACACACATAATAATAAAGGAATATAATAGTGAGAGTAATACCAAAAGCAAAACTACTATTCTTTAATGCATGAGAGAAGACAAATAAACAAATTAAAAATTGTATACTCCCTAATATAGTACGAAGTAGTAATATAATAACATAATCTACTAATAATCATGATATTAATAATAATAATAAAAGGAAATGAAGACAAGAAGAAGAAAGGATTCCCGGGAGGTTGCCCGAGTACACGGTCTCGGCCACACTTTTTCGACTCTCCCGACCACCACAGTACGACCACCCGAGACAGCTACACCCACCCGAGCCGGCCACAACTTTCCCCGGTTGGGTCATGAGTTCTTGGCCTCGCCCTACGACGGTCTCGGCATTCCACTTCCAAATAGCCATTGTCCATGAATAGAAGAGGACCGAGTACACGTGCAATGGCCCCCAAAAAAATCGAGAAATAAGGTAGAAGAGCCGAGCATGATAGGTGGCCCAAGGAAGCCCCGAGCTCAATTGATTCAACGTGTGCACGCTTTCTTGGGCCTAATGAATCCCAAAATAATGAAGATAACAAAGTTTGACTAAAGAATGGAAAAGTTGACCAAGCACTATGGAAAAACAACGCCAACACACAAGACATGAAGAAAGTTTACACCAAAAAAAAAAAAAAAAAAAGGGGGGGGGGGGGGGGGGGGGGGTAACGGGAAGAAGGAGCAGCCCGAGAAAGAGGAGTACACAAGAAAGAAGTATTCCCGGCACCACCAAACTCGCCGGGGCGACGGCATCGGGACCGAAGCCTACGGCCACATTCTTGGCCACATTCTTCCTGGCCACATTCTTCCGCAGCCGCCGCCGAGATTGACTGACTATATCCGAGACCATATACTGAGCCGGTGTCACAGCCCTCCCGCGGCCGCTTTGGTCACATGGTAACCCATGCCGTGACCGCCACTTCACTCCGGGGAGTCATTGACTCCGGGACCATAGGCACCCTCACCCGTATAACCCCTCGGAAGATAAAAACAATATAATAATATAAGGTTTGAGGTCTCTACCTCCAAGTTGACCGCTTCATGTTGTCGGGACCGATTGGTCCCACTGTGGCCACCTCGACGTCACGACCGTCGCCACAACGCCGTGACCACCTGAAAAGTCGCCGTCACCGGGGCTTCCACCGCGAGGTCGTCACCTGGAAGCCGTATCACTCAAGAAAGGGAAGCCGCCACCGCCTGACCACATTGCGGCCACCCGGGAACGCCTTTAGCTGCCGGTGCCGGATGTGGTCGAGTTTAGGTGACACCCACAGTGACACCGTGACTCAGGCATCGAGTTATGGGCCTCCTGCCCACCTCTCGCGTTCAAATACATCCTCGGCAACAACCTTCCAGGCCACCACCGTCCCGGGGCCGGAGGCCACACCTGCTGACGCCGGGGGCATTATCGAGCCGCCTGAAAGGGCCGGGAAGGCCCGGCACCACCGGAACTGATCAACACCGCCGGGCCGACTAATGTTGCCGGGACCGCCTGACGCCGTCGGTTCTCGGCGCCGTGGAGCTTACCGTGAGTTCGCAGGCCTAAGTTGCAAAAAGATAAGTCTTCTAAAAATAAACTCTATTTTTTGACTTCCAAGATTTTCTCAGTATGCTAGTTATCTGTCATTAACTTTTAGTCTTATTAGTGGTGTTGATTTTATAGCTAATTAATTTATGGGCCATTTCATTTGCCACTTATTTCTTTTTAACAAGCCTAAGTCATTCGGCCCCTTTTTTCCTTTTGGCCTGTTTATGGGGTTTACTTTATTATGAGGGTTAACTTAGTTTAACCCGTTTTTAAGCTTAAATATATGCACTACATGCAATCAAGAGTAATAAAATACGAAGTACTATTTGACTTTGTTGTATCGAATTATTTTCAGGAGTAATGGAGAAAAGACGGTGATAAAAAATTATGCGCTACACCTCCGCGAGGCCTAGCCAACTTTTAATCACCCGGGACTCCATGAAAGCTCCACAAGAATCACCTTATACTCAAAAACCGCCATACAAAAAGTCATCCGCAGCGCTAGCTCTTTAACGAGGCAACATGTAAACATCTGTAAAGCGAGTGATCAGGATTGTTGACACCGCGAGCTTTTCCTTGTATTTTTTGGTAGAATTTTTGCCCAACATTTGTTTAGATTTGTATCACACAAAAGCTGGCCAGGGGGCAAGGAGGGGGGACTACCCCCGACCCTGGCTAATCACGGTAGTCTGATTCAAAAATAGGAATTTTTGAAAAATTTACTAACCTTTTGCAGGAATGAATGCAAAAAAGACCGGAGAAGGATAAGACCTCCCAGGCACCCTGTAACACCCCGACTTTTCCTAATATTTATTTGTTCGTCTCATTTATATTCATAATTTATTTCTTTTGATTTTCTCATTTTTAGCTCGAGAAAATCAGTTCTCTTGTCGCGTTGATAAGCTACTCTGTAGTCGGAACTTAAATACGGAGTAATTTAGCTAAAAACGGTGTAAATTCCTCATACGAACTCCGATTCAGGTGATTCAAAAGGCTGAACTGCGTATTTTTTCGACGCCGTCGCAACTGCCAAATTTTCAGAAGCTAGTTTGGACCGGCCCACCTTGGACCGAACCGAAACCTCCATTGCACGGGTTGGGTTTAGGGTTTTTGAGTAGCTTTTTGATCAAGCATTCTATATCCTATTATCTCCTAATCTTAGCAACATGATAATCTGATTTCTCACTTCCTAAACTTATCCCTAATCTCATCCACATTCATCCTTCATTCATCTCTCAAACTCTCTCCAAATTCTCATCCAAACTCCATTGTTTCTCAACTAAGCTTTCATCTCTTTTGCCCTAACTCTTTCCTAGCATTTTCCTTAGTGTATGATCTTCTTTTTCTCTCTTTTATTTTCTGGTTTTATATTATTTTATGTGTTATATTGTTGTGTATTCATTTTGTCTATGTTTTGGCTTGGATCATCAAAGGAGAAGGAGACTTTGAAGAGGGAGACACCATATTGGTTGAAGAGGAAGAAGAATAGCAAGGAGTTGATCTTGAAAAGGTAACTAGGTGTGATCTAGTTGTATTTTAGCATGTGTGAGGCCTTGCTTGTCATGTGTGTGTTGTTTACATTGTTGTTGTGTTGTTTGATTGATGTTTGATCATGAAATCATGCTAGAATCATTGGCCTCATACTAGGGTTTGTCATGTTATCATCTTTAATCGCATAACTATCATAATTTAATGCTAATCATGTTGGTAAAAGTTGAGAAAATCGAGTTGGTGATGAATGGTGATGATGGCGAAAGGCCTAGGAGAGGGCCGTTGCCCTTGTTGTGTTTGTTCTTTGGTTTTTTTCTTATTTTTGGCTTAATTATGTTGAATTATGTTGTTAGCATGAATCACCTAATGATGAGTTATGAGTTAAGTGGATTACAAGATGTTAAATGATGTTCATATGCATGTTTAAGTGAATAAATCATATGAATCGTTGATGGTCACATGAGAGTCGAGTATTATGCATGATTTTGGGTGGTTTTGTTGTGTTGGCCGAGTTTGTGTAGGCTGGCCGTGTGTTATGTGTGTGTGTGATGGGTCGGTTTGTCTCTTGTTTGAGTCTTGTCATGTCTTAGAGTGATAACCATGCTTTATTGGATCATGTTGTACCTTGTTTGATCACTAAACAATGAATTATGAGCATGTTAATTGAATTTATGGCTTGTAATGTTGCCTAATCATGTTGTACTCCGTATGTATGGTTGGTTGTGATTGTAATGAGGCTTGTGTATGTATGAGTATGGTTGTTGTGGTTGTATGGTTGTGTTGGAAGTGTTGGAGACAGGTTAACAGGTTAACAGGTTATGCTTGGGTTAAGTTTGCACATGAGTACTGTTCTGGCACATGTGTGAGGAGATACAACGTCCTAGATTGGACGGATACCGCTCATGGTCCCCTCGGCTATTCTTGTTGTTTAGCTAGAGCTATCATGGGTTCTCAACCAGAAGGGTTAGAGACTATGGTTATTTATGTCGTCACCGTTCTTGTTGCTCGGTGGAATTTGGCCAAATTTAGACTTGTGATTATTGAGGAACTTCTTGTTCTTTGTTCGCCATAGGGTTTGGGTGATTCTTGTTGCTTCACCCGGTGATTCTTGTTGCTTCACCCAGTTCTCGCGCTTACTCGCATGATTGGTTGGAAGAAGGATCGTCTTGAGTGCTCGGTTGGTTTGGGCATGACTTGGTTGTCTTAGTGTGATTGGTTGCTTGTGTATTATTGTCAGATTATTATGCGTTGTTATTCATGTTTTGTACTTTGGTAATAGTAGTAGGCCGTGAGCTTGTTTGCATGGTTGTTTATGTTCGTTATGTTAAAATATGACTGGGGAGCACCTAGTTACTCCCCACTGATTGTGGTTGTTGCTTCCTTTTTTTTTTTTAATAGGTAATGCGCGTGACGGGAATCGAGTGAGGAAATGCGAGAATATGACCGTCTGTTACCTTAGAAGAGGAGTGTTTTAGTTTAGACTCTTATATATGGTCTTGTAGCTTGGTTTTGTTTTAGACTTTCTTTCGATCTTTAGACTTTCGTTTGGATTTGGTTTGTACGGGGTATTTACTCCCCATTATGCTAGGCCTCAAGGCCTACTCTTTGCTTTCGTTTTTCGTTAGTAGTTTGTTTGAGTAATAATCCGGGCTACACGGTGTTTCCGCCACCGTGATTTCAGTTTTAAAACCTTTATCTTTTCTAAAACCTTTTTAAATCGTATTTTATTTCTTTTGAAAAACCCGGGTTGTTACAGTTGGTATCAGAGCGAATACGCTCACAACTCTCTTAGTCGAGTGATAGGTTTGACTTAGAACACCGAGTGAGAGCGTTGGGTAGACACATTAGGGGTTGCGTTATTTTTGTATGCGTTTGAGTAGTTACTTGAAGTGGCATGTCTAGTAAATGCCGCAATTACCTATGCTTTTGTTTTGCAGATGACCAGAAACGTAGGAGGAGCCAACGCATCCGCCGACTCAAGGATGCTATAGTGTGATATTGATACCTCCATGTCATTCGTTTTTCCTTCATTGATCGATCAAACTCAACTTACTTCCTTTATTTCCATACATATTCTCATTACTCTTTCCACGAGTGAAACAGTTCCATGTTCACTCCTATTCGAGGATATCCCTATTTCTATTGGGCAATCCATCTTCGCTACCTACCGTGTGTGTTTTAGTTTGACCGAGTGGGGTACCATTTTGGGGTATGTGAGGCTTGGTGGAGTTGACCTAGGCTAGGAGAGCTATCCTTTCGTTATTGGGGTGAGTAGAGTTAGTTGTCCTTAGGATGGAAATCGTAGAGGTAGACTTCTTCCACTTGTTTTGAGTGTCGCGTTGTTCTCAAGTTTCGAGGACGAAACTTCTTTTTAGGGGGTAGGATTGTAACACCCCGACTTTTTCTAATATTTATTTGTTCGTCTCATTTATATTCATAATTTATTTCTTTTGATTTTCTCATTTTTAGCTCGAGAAAATCAGTTCTCTTGTCGCGTTGATAAGCTACTCTGTAGTCGGAACTTAAATACGGAGTAATTTAGCTAAAAACGGTGTAAATTCCTCATACGAACTCCGATTCAGGTGATTCAAAAGGCTAAACTGCGTATTTTTCGATTGTCATAACTGCAAAATTTTCAGAAGCTAGTTTGGACCGGCCCACCTTGGACCGAACCGAAACCTCCATTGCACGGGTTGGGTTTAGGGTTTTTGAGTAACTTTTTGATCAAGCATTCTATATCCTATTATCTCCTAATCTTAGCAACATGATAATCTGATTTCTCACTTCCTAAACTCATCCCTAATCTCATCCACATTCATCCTTCATTCATCTCTCAAACTCTCTCCAAATTCTCATCCAAACTCCATTGTTTTTCAACTAAGCTTTCATCTCTTTTGCCCTAACTCTTTCCTAGCATTTTCCTTAGTGTATGATCTTCTTTTTCTCTCTTTTATTTTCTGGTTTTATATTATTTTATGTGTTATATTGTTGTGTATTCATTTTGTCTATGTTTTGGCTTGGATCATCAAAGGAGAAGGAGACTTTGAAGAGGGAGACACCATATTGGTTGAAGAGGAAGAAGAATAGCAAGGAGTTGATCTTGAAAAGGTAACTAGGTGTGATCTAGTTGTATTTTAGCATGTGTGAGGCCTTGCTTGTCATGTGTGTGTTGTTTACATTGTTGTTGTGTTGTTTGATTGATGTTTGATCATGAAATCATGCTAGAATCATTGGCCTCATACTAGGGTTTGTCATGTTATCATCTTTAATCGCATAACTATCATAATTTAATGCTAATCATGTTGGTAAAAGTTGAGAAAATCGAGTTGGTGATGAATGGTGATGATGGCCGAAAGGCCTAGGAGAGGGCCGTTGCCCTTGTTGTGTTTGTTCTTTGGTTTTTTTCTTATTTTTGGCTTAATTATGTTGAATTATGTTGTTAGCATGAATCACCTAATGATGAGTTATGAGTTAAGTGGATTACAAGATGTTAAATGATGTTCATATGCATGTTTAAGTGAATAAATCATATGAATCGTTGATGGTCACATGAGAGTCGAGTATTATGCATGATTTTGGGTGGTTTTGTTGTGTTGGCCGAGTTTGTGTAGGCTGGCCGTGTGTTATGTGTGTGTGTGATGGGTCGGTTTGTCTCTTGTTTGAGTCTTGTCATGTCTTAGAGTGATAACCATGCTTTATTGGATCATGTTGTACCTTGTTTGATCACTAAACAATGAATTATGAGCATGTTAATTGAATTTATGGCTTGTAATGTTGCCTAATCATGTTGTACTCCGTATGTATGGTTGGTTGTGATTGTAATGAGGCTTGTGTATGTATGAGTATGGTTGTTGTGGTTGTATGGTTGTGTTGGAAGTGTTGGAGACAGGTTAACAGGTTAACAGGTTATGCTTGGGTTAAGTTTGCACATGGGTACTGTTCTGGCACATGTGTGAGGAGATACAACGTCCTAGATTGGACGGATACCGCTCATGGTCCCCTCGGCTATTCTTGTTGTTTAGCTAGAGCTATCATGGGTTCTCAACCAGAAGGGTTAGAGACTATGGTTATTTATGTCGTCACCGTTCTTGTTGCTCGGTGGAATTTGGCCAAATTTAGACTTGTGATTATTGAGGAACTTCTTGTTGCTGTTCCGCCATAGGGTTTGGGTGATTCTTGTTGCTTCACCCGGGGTGATTCTTGTTGCTTCACCCAGTTCTCCGCGCTTACTCTCGCAATTGGTTGGAAGAAGGATCGTCTTGAGTGCTCGGTTGGTTTGGGCATGACTTGGTTGTGCCGTGTGATTGGTTGCTTGTGTATTATTGTCCGTTATTGTACGTTGTTATTCATGTTTTGTACTTTGGTAATAGGCCGTAGGCCAGGTGAGCTTGTTTGCATGGTTGTTTATGTTCGTTATGTTAAAATATGACTGGGGAGCACCTAGTTACTCCCCACTGATTGTGGTTGTTGCTTTTTTTTTTTTTTTTAATAGGTAATGCGCGTGACGGGAATCGAGTGAGGAAATGCGAGGATATGACCGTCTGTTACCTTAGAAGAGGAGTGTTTTAGTTTAGACTCTTATATATGGTCTTGTAGCTTGGTTTTGTTTGAGACTTTCTTTCGATCTTTAGACTTTCGTTTGGATTTGGTTTGTACGGGGTATTTACTCCTCATTATGCTAGGCCTCAAGGCCTACTCTTTGCTTTCGTTTTTCGTTAGTAGTTTGTTTGAGTAATAATCCGGGCTACACGGTGTTTCCGCCACCGTGATTTCAGTTTTAAAACCTTTATCTTTTCTAAAACCTTTTTAAATCGTATTTTATTTCTTTTGAAAAACCCGGGTTGTTACACACCCGCCTGGCAGGCTCCCATGCCTACGTACGGATGAACATCGCGCCTTGAGAGTCCATGGCCTGGGGCCTGGGCGGCTCGCGCCCTACGTATGGCCTTGCACAATGCTCATCCGTGGTCGTCGGGCCCGGATGAGGGTGCCTTTATGCAAAAGAGTCGGGATGTCTATGATGGCCCACGTGCCTAGGCTGCTCACCGCGCATGTCGATGTCGGCCAAAGCCGGTGGCGGCTGCGGACCTCCCATGCCTACGTACGGATGAACATCGCGCCTTGAGAGTCCATGGCCTGGGCCTGGGTGGCTCGCGCCCTACGTATGGCCTTGCACAATGCTCATCCGTGGTCGTCGGGCCCGGATGAGGGTGCCTTTGCAAAGAGTCGGGATGTCTATGATGGCCCACGTGCCTAGGCTGCTCTCACCGCAGTGTCTGATGCCGGCCTTGTAGCCGGTGGCGGCTGCGGACCTCCCTTGCCTACGTACGGATGAACATCGCGCCTTGAGAGTCCATGGCCCGGGGCCTGGGCGGCTCGCGCCCTACGTATGGCACATTGCCTACGCACGGAGCACCATCGCGCACGGAGAGTCCACGGCCCGGGGCCTGAGCGGCTCCAGCGCCCTGCGTCTGGCACGTTACCCACGTACGGAACACCATCTGCGTACGGAGAGTCCATGGCCCGGGGCCTGGGCGGCTCCTGCGCCCTGCGTGCGGCACACTACCTGCGTATGGAGAGTCCACGGCCCGGGGCCTGGACGGCTCCTTCGTCTTTTACACTACCTGCGTACGGAAAGTCCATTGCCCGGGGCCTGGGCGGCTCCTGCGTCCTTTATACTACCATCAGAAAAGACCACTAACGGCCCTCGCGCCTAAGTGACCTGCTCCGGATAAGACCATACTGCGGCCTTCGTGCCTAGGTGGCTCCAATCGTACAAATAGTCCATGGCTACGTGCCGGGACAGCTCCTTTATTCCAGTGACGCAGTTTACTTTGCGTCACCCTAGGCCGCGCCACGTGACCTTGTCCCGCGGCCAACCTCCTTATTCCCGTGACGCAGTTCACTCTACGCCACCTTGGACCGCGTCGCGTGACCGTCCCCACGGCGCTGGCCCGTTTATTCCATTGATGTCGCGTACTCAACGTCACCCCCTAGCCACGCCGCGAAACTTCGATCGCGCCGTGAGACTTCGCCAGACTACATCTGCCGCCAGGCCGCACGGCAGTGCAACCCGGATGAGACATCCCCGCCTTGCACCGGAGGACCGACGGTCCCCTGGGTACATGGGATGCTCCCGGCTCACGACCCCTCCGGCCCGAGGTAGCCAGACCCGGGAGACGCCACCCCCTACAACTATCGTATAGCTTTCGATGCCTGTTTTATATTTGGTCTGACATGGCTAGACAACTACTTTAACGCGGTACTTCTATCGCTGAGGATTCGTTTAACGAGATCTTTTTTCACTTGTATCGCCCAAGGTCAACGATTTCGTGCACTCTATTCGACGCCGACATCCGTCACCAAATCCGCATTGGCATGCGAATCCGGTGGGGGCAATTGTTGGGGGTCGAATATCCGATTACGCTCACGACAGCAAGACGACAAATAAAAGGCCCAAGAGGCCCAAAAGCCCAATAAACTCTATAAATAGCCCCTAGGGGGCAAAGGTAAAGGGGTTGGTTTTTCATACACTCTCCCCACTCTCTTTTTACTCTTACATTTTCCACATAAACACCATTTTATATATTTCGGTACTGACTTGGGCGTCGGAGGCTCCGCCGGGGGCAAGCCCCTCGGGCCCGGAGTTCACCTTGCAGGTCGCACATGGAGCGGGCCCAGACCCTGGAGGCCACCCATGACGTCACCCTCAAGACCCCGAGTTTACACCCGAAACAACCCTTATTATTTCAATTTTTTCCTCCATCTTTTCGCATTAAATACCCTACTCTACCATCCATTATAAGAAACAAGGTGTTTAATGTGAAAAGATTAAAGAAAAAAAAGTAAATAAAAAGGGTGAAAATTCATATAAAACAAAACTAACGGCTAAATTTAACGGATTATTTAAGTTTGGTTACGATTGGGACTAATTTTATAAGTTTAAGGGTACAACTGAGAATACGCGAAACGCAGGGGTACAACTGGAAAAAGTGAAAAATACGAGGGTATTGATGGGAAAAACCCAAAAATTAATTATAGGTTCCACTTAAGAACAATATAAAAAATTCTTTTATTACATCAAAAAGTTTTTTTTGATGACGAGGGGGTTGAGCCCCCCGGGCACATGCATTCCCGCACCACCACATGTACCATGTAAGCCACCCCCGACGGGGCTGCGGTGGCCAAGTGGGGAAATTGGTTCCAGGTGGGATTTGAGCCTGGGACCTCACACAATTTGTTGCACCTTCCATGTTAACCCAAATTCCACCTGGACAACCACCACTTGGTTTACATCAAAAAGTTCTTAAATTTAAAAAATGATTTTTTATGTTATGTACATGTGCATAAGAGTAAGAGTTTAAAATGCATAGGTTAAAACAATATTTTTATTTTCTTTTTATTATTTTATTAACTACCACTATTAATTAGGAACAATTGCTTCTCGCCTCTTTAATTTTCTCATCAAAATCATTCTCTTACCTTTTCACTTAAAAAAAAAAAAAAGTTTTTCGTCAGAAATTACCTTTAATTATAGTCACTTTGTGAAAGCTTATCATATATAAAAAAAATTGTTGACTCATACCTTACCTTTTCAAAAAATTGTTGACCATTACCAAATTATAAATTCCGACCAAATTGGTCAAAATTCTGGCATTAACCGATGGTTGGCACGTGATAACTTTTATTCAATGTCAATTTTGTTAACGTCTACCTTTTGTTTCCAAAATTTTGTTAACGCCTACCTTTTATCTGATTGATTATTGTATTTTCTTCTTTTCCCTCAAATTATCAAAAAAATTGTTATTTCTTCAATATTTGGTCATTGTTCAACATAAATGATACTATGTAGATGCTTATTTGCTTATATTTTTTGTAGAAGAAACACAGTTTACTTTTCGGAAAATGTACAAACCCTATTTAATTGATAAGGGCATTCTTTTATAATTGGTGCTAACATTTATTGGTTTCATTTTTAATTTTAAAAAGGTAGCTCTTATTCTTTCATAATGGGGAAAAAATAATAGAATTGTCTTCGTTTCATTTTTAAATTGGTTTAACAATACATTTTTCCCGAATTTGGATGGTTCAAGATGGTTTTTGCGACATTTGACACCACAACAACACTGTTTAGAGATTGTTTGGAGAGAGCGAGAGAGAAGGTAGATGGAGAGGTAGACGAGGAGAAGAAGAATTTTGGGCTTGTTTTTTTAGGGCTTACATTTGTTGTTCTTGAATATCAACATGTCATTTGATTTTTTCAGTTTTCCATAATATCTCACTTTCTCCAAGTCATCTAACTCTCTGCTTCTCCTAGTCTTGAAGTCTTGTTCTCCTTCATCACAAACACAACCACCCAATATCACAAAATATAAAAATTGATAAATAAATTTAAGAAATTCACAAGTACTGATCCGATTTCTATACCTAATTCAACAGTTAGATGAATTCAATCAAGATGAACTCAACAAGAAATTGATCTTGAGTGAACTTTATTAGTTAAATTTAATTTGTCTCAAAAGAAAGGAAATTTAAGTACAAAAGGGCATGAGATGAAAATGTTAGGGTGTTGTTCAACTGTACCCATCTTTTATTCAGTTGTATCCAAAAAAGACCAAAATGCTCTTTTCATTTCTCATCTTTCATTTTACAACTTAGGTTTTCTCTCTTTTCTCTCCAAAAATTCAAAGCACCTACTACTGTCAAACCACCAACACCGGTCTATCTGCTGCCGTCCCTACCACCGCGTGCCCCCAACCACCTTCCACCACGTTCGACAACCACCCTAAAATTAATAATATAATGACAAATAAAAAAAAAATAACAAAAAAAAAAGAAAAAAAGGTGAAGACGTGCAGTAACGAAGTGCCCCCCCTTCATGCGGGACCACCACCACCAACACTCAACCATCTCTGCCGCCCCGACTAAACCGCCACCGTCGCGACCCATACCACCACCGCCACCGTCCCAACCCAAACCTAGCCATATCTACCACCTTCAAACCCTATTTCTTTAAATTCAACTAATTGAATTACAAAATTGTAAACCCTCTATCTTAAAAATTCAATTGATTAACAAATAAAATTAAAAGATTACTAGACTCTTACGAATAATTCAATATTGTGAAGAATTTCTTGAAGAATTTGAGAGTTTTGAATGAATTTGCATTGAAATCAGTTTGTCCAAAAAGAGAGAAATTTAGATTTTAGAAGGGCATAAGGTGGAAAACTTATGACGAAAAAGGGTACAACAGAGTAAAAGTCGGGTACAGTTGATCAATTACGAAATATTATGGCGAAAAAGGTATAAAGAAGTAAAACTTATGTACTACTTCCTCCATTCCATTTGATTCTATACGTTTGCTTTTTGCACGTACGTCGATACACGTTTTCTTTTGTTCATATCTTTAGTTACGTATTTCAAAAAATTATAAAAATTTGATATTAATAATGTATTCGAAAAGACAATTAAAACAAGATCTCACATGATTATGTTTTATTTTATATGTTAAAAATTATATCAACCATTATCCTCACTCGTGAATAGTGTCAAAAAACCAAACGTATACAATCAAACGGAATGGAGGAAGTATTAAACAATAACGTAAACTTAATATTTTTTCGACAGAGAAAATATATTAAAATATAAATATATTCGAGAGATATCGGAAGGAGAGAAATGAAAATGATATGGCATTTTGTATGGCACTTTTTTAGAAGTTAAAAGCCCCAAAATTCACACGACATAAACCCTAAACCCTAAACCCTAAAACCTCATTTGTAGCTGCCGAAAACCCAGACCAAAGCTATGGCGATGAAGGCGGCAGTTACGGCGGTTATGTCGGCGGCAAAACCACGAGTGTTTAATCGCCTTTGCACAACTTCGTCCTTCAATTTCATGCCTTCTCAAACTCCGTCTGAACAACCTGCTCGTCAAGCTGCAGATCCAAACCCTAATCTCTTCATTTCAGGTTAATTTCTGATTTTATTTCTGATTGTTGATCGTTTGATTTTATTTGTGATTGTTGTTCGTTTTATGATGAAGAAATGCTACTGATTACGAGTAAAGTGTTTTGCGTTTTAGATGATTCTGTTTTTGGATTTTGGATTAAAATAAATGGTTATATGTATGCCCAAATTGTAATAAACGCATTTTATTTTTTGAAAACTTGTTATGTACGATGAATTGCAAACACGGTGGTTTTCGTGAAGCGAGAGTGGTCAGAGAAATGATTCGTCGTAGTTCTAGGGTTCGTAAGGCGCCTGAGGTGCTTGATTCCTCGCCTGCTCCGAAGAGGAAAAGGCGGAAAATCGAGAGGTTTGGGAGGGAAGGCGGTCGTGGGGGTTTGAGGGGGAAGGGTAAGGCGGGAAACGAGAGTGGGAGTTCGGATGAGGAGTTGGGCGCGTGGAGGTTAAGGTCGAACACGAGATTGAGAATGAAGGGGAGGAGTTCTCGCGGGAAGAGGAAGTTACGTTTCAAGAACGGTGAAAAGGAGGATGAGGATGAGGAGGAGGAGGAGGAGGAGGAGTCGATGAGGGATGATTTGGAGGATAAGGAACCGTGTTCGGATGGTAAAAAGTTGGGGGATGAGGAGGATGATAATGAAAAGGTTGATAATGTCGGTGGTTCAAAGGACAATGAGAGTGAGATGGAGGATGATCGTTCGATGGAGGAAAACGGAGT
Organism: Dianthus caryophyllus; assembly: GCA_023091065.1. NCBI lineage: Eukaryota > Viridiplantae > Streptophyta > Magnoliopsida > Caryophyllales > Caryophyllaceae > Dianthus > Dianthus caryophyllus. The sequence goes on from CM041519.1 coordinate 11,654,577, forward strand.
AGATGACTCGGGAAATAATTTGACTGTTGGAAAAGGTGACGTAAATGAGGATTCCATGGAAGTGCTTGCAAACACAGTGGTAGAGGAGAACGTAGATAGGAATGACCACATGGGAGGAAGCGGTGCAACTGAAAAGGGTACTGAAAATCAGTTGAAAGATACAGAAGGTGACCCCTCAATGCCTACTGATTTAGCTGAAAATAAAAACAATGACATGACGAAGGATGTAGAGGTAGAAGTGGAGGTATGACGAGGAAAAACCGATGGTGGTGTTGGTGTAAAAGTGAAAAGTAGCAATGTTGACACTGGTGGGATTCCTAGACCACGTGTGAAGGAAGGGAGGCGATGTGGTTTATGTGGGGGAGGAACCGACGGAAAGCCTCCCAAAAAGCTGGTTACTGATTCCGCCGGGAGTGACCAAGAGGCGTACAGCGGTTCATCTGCTTCGGAAGAGTTCAATTATGATGCTTGGGACGGGTTCGGTGATGAACCTGGCTGGCTCGGGAGACTCCTTGGACCCGTCAATGATCGACTTGGGATTGCTAGAATTTGGGTTCATCAACATTGTGCTGTATGGAGTCCGGAGGTTTTTTTTTTTTTTTTTTTTTTTTTTTTTTTTTTTTTTTTTTTTTTTTCTGCCTTATCATGCCTTCTATCTGTATATTAATGCAATTATGTACGTGAAGCAGCAATGTTGCCGGGTATAAAATATGAAAATCGTATGAATATGAAAATTGTAGCTATATGAAAACTTCATGGCTGTAAGTTGATACTTTTACATCTTTGTATGACTACTTTAATTCATCATGAATAATATTTTTGTGTGGCTTTTGAAGCTTTAAATATTAGTAATTCATTTTTTTCACTGTTTTGGTATTTCAATTGATCATTTTATCAGTAATTTAACCATGGTAATGATTTTGTAAGACCAATCATCATTTTTCTCTATAGATGTCTCGAAATCTTCCTTCCTTCTAGTCGCTACCTCTCCGGGTAAAATACTTGAAAATATGAAAACTTGGCGTTACAACTCTGATTGGAGTTTCAAATGGCTTCTATTACTCATCGGTTGTATAATTGTCATTTCAAAAATAGATTCACTACTGATCAGTAGTATTTTAATTTTAGCGTAGACATTTGTCAATCGTCTATTTGTCCCTTGCAGCAACCTGATGATATTAGCTCTCTATGTTAATGTCGTGTCTCCCTGCTTGTCCGAGATTTGGTAAACCTAAGTCAGTGCTAGGGTGCTTTCTGTGACCAGTAGATGTCTGGCAGCTTGGGAAATTGCATTTCATAATTGTAACAATTCTATGATAGCATTGCACAGAAGTCAATTTTACTGCGTTGTCCTTGATTCTCCGTGGAGTTGTTGATGTTTACGTCTCTTTTCGGTTCATTTCCTTCTGGTAAATATTCTGTATGGGGCATAGGCCTACCTGGTGGTATGGATTGTATTGCACTTCAATGCTCAGCAAAACATACAATATGCTATTGAAAGTTAAAACAAAGTGTGACAGTCCTCCAAAGACTAGTTGACCTAGCGGATGAATTGTAAATACTGCATTGAACCATATGCTTGATGACTGTGTAACAAAAAAAGAAAAATAGCGATTGCCAAGTACATAAAATTATCATTTACTCGTAGTATTTATCTCTTTGCTCTAGCTCTACTAAACTGTATGTAAATCAAAATGGCGGAAGATATTACTTGTTGATACACTTAAACCGCTATTTGGTTATATTCGTCTATTTAACATGATTTGCTTGGACTAGAAGTCACTACTTACATATATGTATAGTGTTTTCCCTTTGTCACTTAACAGATGTGTAGATACTTGAAAGAAAGTTTTGTTATTTGATTGCTAATTTGTTCTCATTTGTATTTTGATTTGGCTATATATCTTGTGTGTAGGTTTATTTTGCTGGCTTAGGGCGCCTGAAAAATATCAGAGCAGCACTTTGCAGAGGAAGGGCTTTAAAATGAACTCGTTGTGGGAGGCCTGGAGCAACGCTTGGATGCCGTGTTGATAGATGTCCTAGAACTTATCATTTGGTCAGTAGTCTTTACTGTTTCCACTCTTTTGTACTCCATTTCAATTACTGGGTTGGCACCGTTGACAGAGCTCCATCCTCTATATATGTTCATACGTGTGTCTCACATTCACAGTAGAGGAGAACCAAATAATCAAATTGGTTGAAAAATAACAAGGGAAAGTGACAAATACGTTATAAAAGTAACACTTAAATTGGTACCAAAAAAGGCTTGTGATAGTTTGGACAAAAAAAATGAAAAAATAACTTCTAACTTTTTTTAAATCATTCGTCGCTTTTTTTTTTTTTTTTTTTTTTTTTTTTCCTTTTTTTAATTTAAAATCCATCACTTACCTCTCACCCTTTTTTTTAATCTATTTTTTTTTTTTTTTTTTTTTTTTTTTTTAATTTTTTTTTTTTTTTTTAATTTTTTTTTTTTTTTTTTTTTTCGGTAGTTTGGCCTGAAGAAGGGGAAAGTTTGTTCACCTTATTGACATGATTTGCTCATACCACCAACTAGTTTTGAGATGATTCCTCTTTTGTGCATATGCAGTAGATTCCAAATATCTCATTTCTTTGTGGATGTGACCCTTACACTCTGAATTTCATAGACACCTATATCTTCTTTGTTTCTACTAATTGCTAATTACTAATCTGCACATAAAGCATGCATGCTGGTTTGAATATTGGGAAGCTTTTTCATTCATTGACCATTTTTTTATATGTTCTACAGCCTTGTGCACGTGCTAGTGGCTGTAATTTTGACCACCGTAAGTTTATGATAGCCTGTGCGGATCATCGGTATCTCTTTGAACCTCATGGACAACAGTATTCACAACGTCTTAAGAAATTGAAGGCAAAGAAAATGAAGTTGGAAATAAGAAAACTTTCTAATGATGCATCACGGAAAGATCTTGAAGCAGAAGAAAAGTGGATGGAAAAGTGTGGCGAAGATGAAGAGTTTTTGAGACGAGAAACAAAAAGGCTTCAGCGTGATTTAGTAAGAATTGCTCCTATCTACATTGGCGGATCACATTCTGAAGGTGAAAATCCCATTGGAGGTTGGGAATCTGTTGCTGGACTTCAGGATGTTGTCCAATGTATGAAGGAGGTGGTTATTCTTCCTCTTTTGTACCCTGAGTTTTTTCAGAACATGGGGATTACACCACCCACTCCCAGAGGTGTTCTGTTGCACGGTTATCCTGGCACCGGGAATTCGGGAAAACTCTGATAGTGCGAGCGTTAATCGGTTCCTGTGCTCGTGGTGATAAACGTATAGCTTATTTTGCTCGCAAAGGTGCAGATTGCTTGGGAAAATATGTCGGTGATGCTGAGCGTCAGCTTCGGCTTTTGTTTCAAGTCGCAGAGAAATCTCAGCCTTCAATAATTTTCTTCGATGAGATTGATGGGTTGGCACCTGTTCGCACTAGGCAGCAAGACCAGACTCATAGCTCGGTGGTGTCCACTTTGCTCGCATTAATGGATGGTTTGAAGTCTCGGGGCTCTGTTATAGTTATAGGCGCTACAAATCGTCCCGATTCTGTTGATCCTGCTTTGAGACGGCCTGGTAGATTTGATAGAGAGATCTACTTTCCACTACCCTCCGTGAAGGATAGAGCTGCTATTCTAGCACTTCACACAAGGAAGTGGCCTAAGCCAGTTTCTGGACCCTTGTTGGAGTGGGTTTCTACACAAACCGTAGGTTTTGCTGGTGCTGACCTACAGGCTCTCTGTTCTCAGGCAGCAGTAATTGCATTGAAAAGGAATTGCTCTTGGAACCAAATTTTATCTTGTGCTGCAGAAAACCCTTTGAAGGGAAGACGTCCTGAGCTTCCTTCTTTCGTGGTGGAAGAAAGAGATTGGCTAGAAGCTCTGTCTCTTGCCCCCCCCCCCCCCCCTTGTTCACGTAGGGAGGCTGGGATGGCTGCAAATGAGGTTCTCGGTACCCCCCTTGATATACACCTTACTCCTTGTCTACTTCAACCGCTTTTGAGCTTGATAACTTCCCTTTATCTTGATGACCGCCATTGGTTACCTTTTGGCCTTGTTGCTGCTGGGAGAGCTATAAAAAAGGCTGTTGATTCACAAATGGCAGAGAAGAATTTGCTGAATGACAAATGGTCGAGTCTTGCACAAAAATTGGCTCAAGACCCGAACTTTGCGAGAGAGATAGTGAGTAGTCTTCTCACTGTTGGCATTGTGAAAGGAGATGAAACATCTATGATGAAGAAATGCTTATTGATGTTGTTGGTGTTCTAAATTATTCGAAAGGATTTTCTGACATATGAGTACAGGCGACTGTGTGCGATTTAGTTAAATCGGAAACACATTTGTTGAAAATACTTATTTATGGATGTAGTGATAAGTTTCGGAATATTATGGAGTGAAAATGAAGCGGGAGTAGTCAGACCGTCACAGGCTTAATATCGATAGTCTGGAGTGATCGAACAATTATTCGTAATAAACTTGTCTCGTACAAATTGGTGAAGTAAAATTGCTGAAAGTTGTAGGAGCGGCATTTGTTGTGAAGGGAGTCACAGGGGCTCTTGATGCCGACATCTTTTAGATTCTCGTTATGACATGAGTACAACCTCCTGCACTACTCAACATATTATTCGAGAAATTTCCGGCTGTTTTGATCTCGTTTTTGGTTAATATGTACTCCGTATTTTCGTCTTTTTTGTTCATATGAGCTCACTATGACGTGGGTGAGAATCGAACCCCAACTTTATGGTTGGAGTAGAAGTGCTCTTATCAGTTGAGCCACCTCTTGTTCTCGTTAATATGTATATTTTAATAGGCCCGGTTATTAATTGTTTTAACTCTGTATCTTTGTGTAGGGCTTAGCAAACGTACCACTACAGAGGGACTACAAAAAGCATTTTCGGAGTATGGTGAAATAGTTCATGGTATGTTTATTCTTAATATACTGGGTTTCATTTCAGAAATATGTTTCAGCATGCTGTGATTTGCTGATCTGTCATGTCATCGCTGTTTGCAGCAAAAGTTGTGACTGATCGCGTGTCAGGCTTCTCGAAAGGATTTGGCTTTGTAAAATACGCTACTACAGAGCAGGCTACAGCAGCAATAGAAGGCATGCATGGCAAAGTAAGTGAACTATTTGAGAGTTGAGACGGATTACTTTTAATAGTAGTATAGTGCAGTCCAAGGGAAATTAATTACATATATCGACAGTTTTGAAGGATGACTAAGGGCGTGTTCTTCTCACCTTATTTTTGTATCTTATCAAACACTTAGGAAAACTTTAGGACTTCTATTACTCAAATACACTAAACTTAAGAAAACTTTAGAAAATTTCAAACTTCAGACTTCAGAAAACTTATTTTACAACGGAAAACGTTCCTCTCCCTTAAGGTTAAGGTTCGAGCTACTTCGTTCCTGTATCACTCCAATTCTTGTTCAGCCAATTAGGATTATTGACAAATAATTCTACGGAAAAGGAAGAGCCTTAAAAAGATGAAATTAAAAAGATTTTTTTTTGCGTTTCATGTAGTGCGAAGAGTATACGCTACTTTGTTTTCTAGGATCAATAACAGTCCTAGCCTCCTGGTTACTTTGCTGTTATTATTTTTTTTTTATTTTTTTTTTTAAATTTATGATCATGCAAATTATTTATGTTTGAACTTTGTGGAATATATTTGCGTCTAGCAGCATGGTAGATAAAGTCGCCATGCACTAATTTTATATCCTACTCCGTACGTTTGATTGTCGAGTCTGTTATTTATCCTTCCCTATTGTGATGCTGAATGAAACTGTTACTGTCTCTTCACCTCTACTTTCTCTTTTCTTTGAGAATGGTTTCTCACGTTCAAATCATTGTCTCTATGGTAAAGATCACTTATGTTTGTGAATGAATCTCGATTCTCGAATGACTAACGTCCTTGTCTTACATTGTTTGTTGTAGTTCCTAGATGGTTGGGTAATTTTCGCGGAGTTTGCAAATCCACGTCCGCCCTCAAATCTGCAGCAAAATAGGAGTTCGCCCTTTGGCAGGAACAATTATTAATCAATTTTACTGTTTTACTTCAGTTATTTGGAAACATTGAACATTATTCAGTTATAAATTGCAATCAATTTACGCGACCATTTATTAATAGAATACCTTCCTTAATGTTAAAATCTGCTATGTTGATTACTCATGCCTGGGATATGACTCAACGTAGCTAAGATGTGATTCAGTCGAAACATCGTTTATCCAAATTGGGAATTAAGTTATTTGTATCCAAGTCGTCGTCGAGTTTATTTTCAGATTGTTATGTTAGCTGATGTGTTAACAACATTTCATAGAAGACAAGTATCATTTTGTTATCCAAAAGAGCCGTAAGTGAAAGTATCTCGGCGAATGTCAGTGTCGATTTTGAAGATTATTTTGCTTGCGACTTCAAAGATTGTTTTGCTTGTTTACAGGTTGGATTCGACAAATTTGTGTCGTATACGTATATTTATGGCGTTATTGATTTCCACTTTCATCATTTTTTTTACACTGTTGGATTCCCTACTCGTATGTCGTAGCACAAAATTTATTTTCCATAAGTTTCTTTGAAATATAAAAAAAATATTTTGACGCTAAAATACTTTTCTTTAAAGAAACGAGAAAGTGGTTTTGCAAAATGCTTTCTAAAACCGCATTCTATAATTTAAACATCTTAAAATACTTTCTTCGGAAAAACGGTTTTGCATAAGAATGCTTCATCAGCCTATGATGTTTAACTCAAATACCGTTTTGGGGCTCCGGCCTATTCGAAAGCACTTGGGTTGCGCTTGCGCACTTGCCCCATCGCTAACGTTATCATTTTAGCACTATTCCAAAGGACTGCTGTGGAACTAATTTGATAAACGCTCGATACGGTGTCGTTTCTAACATTATTTCAGGACACTTGATCAAATTTTGTTTTTCCTTGTTTTTTCTTAAGAAACAATCTTTTATTCAAAACTAGCATACTATAGGAATATATTACGGAGTAATTATTTTCAAACTCAAAGTAATAAAATACGGTTGTATAAGGAGCTTTTTGGTGTACACACTAGGGGTGGCCATGGGCCGGGCTGGGCCGGCCCACGGGGTGGGCCATGTGGGCCGTGGGCTCCGAAATACGAGCCCAAGCCCACGCAGTGGTGGGTCAGGCTCTAGTGGGCCGTGGGCTCCGAGAGACCAACCCAGGCCGGCCCACTACACGCAGGCTTGGAGGCTTTCAAGGGCAGGCCGGGCAGACCTCTTATAATATATATTTTTTTTTTAAAAAAAAAATATTTTATTTTAAAATAACGTTTATAAATAATTTAAAAGTATAAATCTAATTATAAGTTTATAACTAATAATAAGTATATAAGTATTACTATAAAAGGATAGGTAAAATTGTAAATAAAAAGAAGAGAGAATTTAGTTAAGAATAATTTAGTTAAAGTTTGAATGTTATGAGATGAAGAAGAGTAGAGAATGAATTGTGTGGAAAATGAGTTAGAGTGTAAGAGTATTTATAGGTAAAAATAATAGGTTAAAAAATTTAAAAAAAAAAACAAAAAAAACGGTAACTTTTTGTACGGTGGGCCTCAGTGGGCCGAAATGGGCCGGGCTGGGCTGGGCTGGGTTTGACTGGGCTGGGGTGGGCTGGGTTTGACTGGGCCGGGCTGGGGTGGGCCGGGCTGGGCTGGGTTGGTAGTGTGGGTTTTCGTGGGCCGCGAATTGGAAAAATCGAAACCGAGCCCAGCCCATGGGCTGGCGGGCTGGGTCGAAATGGGCTGGTGGGCTGGTGGGCCGGGCTGCATGAGGCCCACGGACCGGGCTGGGCCGGGCCGGGCTGGCCCGCACTTTTGGCCACCCCTAGTACACACCATATAACAATTTCACTTTGAAGCTAATTTCTAAGAAGAAAGTGATCTAAATACAATAAATAATAAAAGTAAATTACATTTTCTTGATAAGAATCATGATTAAAAATACAAACTAGAAATACAAATTACTAAATTAGAGTATCTAGAATTGATACAATCTTCAAGGTTGACAACTTGATGACCAAAGTCTTTGCGATCTGAGTGGTAGGCTTGACGGCGCCAAAAACTGCGATGGCGAGGAATTGCGGTCAGGGTTGAGACGCGGATGTGCAAATCGTCACGGTATCTCGGCGGCGCTTTGGGGTGGTTTCGTGGTCAGGATGGTGGCCAGGAATCACTGGCGCAGGGGTAAACCCTCGTCATCAAAAAAAAAAAAAAAAAAAATTGATATGCATGATACATAAGAAGTACAAGTATTGGAAAAGTCGCTTTGCCATTATGCAAGCAAGTATTCTTGTTCATTTGACATCAATTTCTTTTCTACTTTTGCGTCAATGCAGGTTTTTTTGTTCGGAGTATTGTTGCAATTAAATTTGTATATCAGTGAACCGTTGTTTAGCAAACACTCCAAACACATGATGGGTGATTTTAGTTGTTGTGTGGCTTGAGTTTGTGAAAGCTTCCTGTTGTTATTTAGTGCGTATTATTCGACTATTTAGTAGATATGTTAATTTTTATGATTGCGAATTTGATACTTCACATTAATCACATAGTTGTTTTCTTATCTGTATCTCATATTTGTAGATGGTACGCCACTCTGTACAAATTCAAATGGGCGACTATTTAATGGTTGACACATTGTCACGTTTGTCTAGGACGGTAATCTACAAAGTTTGTGAATATACAATCCTTTTTTTATCTTGAAATTTGTGATAAAATCTAGAATGGAGAAGACATTTGTAAAGATGATATTATTGATTGAATTGATTGTATTTAACAGTACTATCATTCTACCTTATATAGTAAACAACTAACATAATAACCTAGACATATTGCCCTATATAATTTATTCTATAATTATAATTATTTTATATAAGATATTCGTAATCTCATATTACCTAAATAATATATGTCGGTATCTCGACATATTCCAACAATTCGTCTCACTTAGCGTTTATCAAATTAATTTGATCAAGTGTCCTACACATTTCACATTTGTATGGTTACATATATGCACTTGTCTGTTTTGCTAGGGAACACGTAAAGCTAACAAAATCAATTACTAGAAATTAAATTAGCAAGATTTCATTATTTCATTTATAAGGGAAAGGTCACATAAACTACAAGTTAACCCCACAAATGTTATGTAGTCCTTAATTAAATTAAATGAGATTCAAATATTTATTGTGGGCAACAATAACATTAAGTAACCTATTTTAGAGGTAATATATATGTCACAATAATCCTTGTATCCACATGTATAGTTTCCTAGCTCCTTGGGTTCCCATTCATGGCATTCAATTGAGTTGGTATCTTTTGATAAGGAGATGTATGCTCCTATAGTCCTATGCCATATAATTGATATTCCCTCGATCTCAAAATAAATATCTCCTTTCTATTTATATTATACTCCTAAGTTTTAACAAAGGATTTTCAAATTACTCTAAAATAAATATCTCATTTCTATTATATTACGGAGTACTATTTATTACTAAATTGTTTTCAAATTATGTGAAGATGAAATTGTATTAACAGTTATATATGTTTATATTCGAGAGCAATTTGTTAGCATTTAATATTACCTTGTTTTCATTATATTTGGACGATGATACGTTCATTAATAATAATCTATTATACAATTATGTTAACATATTGCATAAATAATAATTTTGTTTTTGTTTTATATGTATGAGAATATGGGTGAACAACTCAATATAATATGTCAACATTTTGGTAAATTCTTTTACTCATATTACCTAAATTTTTCCGAGTTTTTGTCAACCAAAAAAAAAAAAACTAATTTTGACAAGATGAAAACTAAATTTGAGAAAAAAAAAAATGGGTCAACTTGGCCCGTCTTAAGAAGCTTAGACAACTAATGTCCGTATTAAACAAGAATTATTTTTCAGATGATATTTAGAGAGTACCGTGTAAGATTACTTTAATGTTTTCAATAATAAAATCAGTCCCAAGATTGATTTAGACCGAATCAATTTAACCCTAATATAACTAAAGGAAAGAGTAGTAGAAAGACTAACCTTTGTCCCTGATGAAATCAATCAAGTAATAGTAATAATAATAAGAATAAAGATGAAATCTTTAATACTCCGTATGATTTTCCCCCTTAACCCTAACTTTGATGCAATTCTATTTTGATGGAGATAAAACTGCTTTTTTTTTTTTTTTTTTTTTTTGCATACATACATTAAATGTACGTACATACTTTGATATATATATAAAAGTCAAAGGACACTTAGAATACAAACACACCTTTTCAAAGAATTAAGTTTGTTTGGGTAAGGTCGGAGGGAATATAATTCCCGAATTCTAATTCATTGATCAAGACCGACCCATCACAGTATCGTCTATTATATTAGAATCTTATAATATATAATATGATCTCAATTATTAATTAAACTCGAAACGTAAAGGCCACTCGAATATTATTAAATATTCTAACATACCGAACTTATATTATTACCTAGCTTTCAGTAATTTATTGTAAACTCATGTACTCAATATAGATAATAAAATAACAAGTGTGTGTTGCCATTATTGTCATCCCTACTATCCCTCTCGATCTACCAATGTATGAAAGCCATTACACGTACGTCGAATTTGGCTCAAGCCGATGCATCACAAATAGTCGACAACGAAAACACTCTTTTTTGTGGGAACAGTGTAGGTCATTTAGGTCGATTTGATAAAACATCCAAAACCGAGAGTCGAGGACAAAAGACGATTCGTTAAGTGGTCCTATGCCCTATGGGTCACCTGAGCTCAAATGTAACAACAAAAGACTTCAATATCTACTACTACATGTGCTTATAGTTGCCTTGTAGACAAGGGAAGTACAACAAACTTAATTACAAAGAAAGTAACTCTACCTTTGATATTTTGGCCCTTAAAAAGCCAAAATCAAAACTATCTTTAATTTGTATGTTTCATGAAACAAATTTCAAGATGACAAAAGATCATATTATAACACCAATTATATACTTCCTCCATTCTAATAGGTTATATACGTTTGCTTTATACACGTACATCAATACTTGTTTTGTTTCGTTCATATCTTTGGTTTCGTATTCTTGAAAATTTTAAAATTTTGATATTAATAATGTGCTCGATAAGACAATTAAAACAAGATCACACCTGACTACTCCGTATATTTTTTATTTATAGGTTAAAAGTTATATCAAAGATTCTATACACTTATGAATAGTGTCCAAAAGTGAAACGTATAGAACCTATTGGAATTAAGGAAGTATGATATATGTCACAAGGGGAGTACTGGTTAAGTGTCCCTATGTGGCTATGTGGTATAAGGATTTGGTTTTGTTCTCAATTCTTATTTTGTTTTACTCCCTCCATTCTAAAATAAGTGTCCATTTTCATTAAATATATATTTTTTTTAAATTAAGTGTCCCTTTCTAATTATAGTACTCCATCTGTCCCAAAATAAGTTTTCCCATTTTTATTTAATTTTAGTAGAAAAGACGACACTTATTTTGGGATGGAGGGTGTAAATTTTAACAAAGGATTGTGAATATCTTTCAATTTTCATTAACACTCCTTAAATCCTCCCAAAATAAAAAATAACACTTATTTTGAGATGGCGGGAATATTTATGATGATTATTCAATATTAATTTCACATCAACCAACAACGGAGTGATATCGTATTATTTCTTTTTAAAGGAAGTCGATGACCTTTTTTATATTAACAAATGCACGGACATGTATAAAAAGAGTTAATAATAAATTGGAATAAATGAATCGAATAGAATAAAATAATTAATTAAAGTAGCAACAACAACAACGACAACAATAACAACACCCATAAAGAAGTAAAATATGAAAGGGCAACCGAATTGTAAAGAGAAAGAAATAATTTTAAAGCTTTTAAATTTCAATATAATTAATATGTTTTTTCACATGATCTGCCCGAGACAATATAAACTCAACCCGAGTAAAGATTTTTTTTTTCATAACGCGATATACACCAAATCGTATTTTACCTGATACCTTATTTACTCGACTTATAACTCCCACGTTTAACTAATTTGCTAAGTGCAACTAAAATGACCACTCTAACTTTATTTGACTAAACTTTTAAAAGTTTGACCAAAGTACATTAAAACTAAAAACAATTTAATCCCTCCCTTTTGTTTTGTTTCTCTAAAAGAAAATGATACAAAAATTAAGAGAAATTTTTAAATAATACTCGTAAATGGTAATGGGAATTCCAAGTGAAATCACGAAAATAGGAGATTCACTTTTTAGAAAAATTATAATGAGAAATTTGAAAATAGAAAAAAAAAATTAAATGAAAATAGGAGAAAAAAAGTACATTATGTGAAAGTTAATGAAATCATATAAATTACTCGACCCATTACTCTCTACCCGTTATTCAGTTAGACCCGTTTGACATGTCTAATTGGAAATATATATTAATTTTAAAAAAAAGTACAATGAGGATATTTAAATTTACAAATAAATTTCTTTCATCAAATATACCCTCATAATAATGCGGTAAAACGCAGATAAAGTGTCGCATTAAGTATCACATAAAGACAAAGTAATTTTTTTTTGGTGGAATAGAGTCAAAGTAGTACTTCCTCTATGCTATCTTTTTCTTCCCATTTGCTAAAAAAAAGAACTTTCATCTTTTTCCTCCCATTTGTAAATTTTATACATACACTTACTAAAAATAGACATCTACTTTTTTATGGGAACCACTTAGTTCACATACATAACCATTTGTTTATTATTATCCCTTATTCCATGTTCCATTTCAATATGGGAGGAAAAAGATGGAACGAGGGGAGTAATTTTTTTTTTATGGTGGAATAGAGACAAAGTAATTTTTAAAACAAATTGAAATATGGGTTTAGAACTTTAATGTCCGAAACTTAAACTTAAGAAGTATTCTAAAAAAAAAAAAGAAAATAAATGGGAAAAGCCCATGTAAAGTACAAGGGAAAAAATCAATGTTTTTTTTTTTTTTTTTTTTTTTTTTTAATTTTTTTTTTTATATAGTTAATATAGATATAGATATAGATAGATGCGGGCCCTTAAAAACAGATGACTATCCCACGACAGTATCCTAACACGTCAAAAAATTAATATGGAGTGATATTATTATTATTATTATTATTATTAATTATTATTATTATTAATTATTATAATATTTTTTATCAGCACAAAGAAAAAAAATAAAATAATAATAATAATAATAATAATAATAATAATAATAATAATAATAAGTGTTGTGTTATTAGCTAATATCGATTGAGTATTCCTTAAATTTCGATACCCTGCATGCTTTGCATGATATGTGGTCTTTGGTGGAGATAACAACGGGAATCATGTTGTGTCGTGTGCTATAATTGTTGGCATTAAACATCGTCACAACCTCGCTCGTAACACCCTCTTAGATATGTGTTTTCGATTTGGGATTTCTGTTTGTGAGAAGTTGGATATTGGTTTGATCGATGGGCATGATAAGCCTCCACGTACGTCATGCGGATTTAATTTGTTAGTACTTCTATTTTTGGGACAAGAGTCGTGATCTGATGTGGAATTTGGCTCGGTCTTCTCCTTAACTCAGTTCGAGATGTGTGATTTCATGCTTGGACGAGTGGTGTGGTTGAGGCTGCTCAACCCAAGTGTGCCAAGTATCATGACTTCTATACGACAATTAGTTATATATTTAACTTTTCTCTTCGTTAGGGGATTTATGGGCGGATGTTATTGCCTTAATCAAGCAGATTAAAAATTGTTTGTGTCTCATGTTTGAAGAGATTCACACGTACTACCAGGGGCGTTTTTAGTATGGGTGCCATGGGTGCCATGCAGGGGCGTTTTTAGTATGGGTGCCATGGGTGCCATGGCACCCACACTTTTTTCGGGGAAAAAAAATTAATAGTCTGTTAAAAAAAAAAAATTAAAAAAAATAATAAGCTTTTTAGGGGATTTGAACCCTAAACCAACAATTTTCAAATCAACAACACTACCATTTAACCACAAACTAATTGATGATTCTAATTTCAACATTTATTATACTATAATCCGTATTTATCTCTAGGTTTTGTTTAACCTAGGTCCAACATTTAATTATTAAATTTCATTCATAATTTTCTTTTTTTCAAATTCACCCTTACTTTTCAAACTCTTATCCAAACATTTTTTTTTTGATAAAATGTTTATCAAGACATTTTTTTTTCACCTTACTTTAATTCAACATTTTCTTACTTTTTTTATTAATATAATAATACGGAGTAGTTTTTATTCTTTCACCAAGATTTGGACTTTATTTTGAACTAACGATACACATAGTCTTATAATTTCACAAAACACTTTTCGCAATGACGTTTTATCTTTCTTTAAATTTTGGGTTATTCTACGGTGTACCCTCCAACTTTTTTGTTTTCTATCATATACCCCTATTTTTTTTTCACTTACACGGTATACCCTCAAACTTCATTATTCATTCTCAACCGTGACCTAAAGTTACTTAACCGTTAATTAAACACTAACACCGGTACATTAAGCTCTCATTTCTCCCTCTTTTTAACATTTCCTTCTAAATTTATGAATTTCTAATATTCATGATTATTTTACGATAAAGTAAATCAATAAAGTTTATGACTTTTAACAACAATTTAAAAAAAATTATATACTATAGAAAAAAAATGAATAAGGATGAAAAATAGTGGAAAATTAGAAAAAAGAAGGGGATATTTCATAATTTGGAAGGAAAAACATAAAAAATAGAAAAAATAGGAGTTTATTCTAATGGTGTTAGTATTTAGTTAATAGTTTAGCAAAAAGGCTACAGTTACACATTGTGTAACTTTTGTTTTTGTACACAACGAATAGGAGAGTGCCACGTGTACAAGGGTATTAATGTAATTAAACTTTTTTTCAGATTTTGATTTTTTATAATCTTCCCTCCTAATTTCCTTAATTCAAATTTGAAATTCAAATTAATTAAATTAATTTTTTTTTTTTTGGAAATCAATTTAACTTTCTTATTTAAAATATTGTAATTCATTTATTTTATTTTCTTTTTTTTTTTAACTCATTTTTCCGGTTTATTGCATTTAATTTCTTTTTCTTTTTTTCGTGTTCTTAGTAATTTAATCTAATTTTTCTTCAAAATTCTAAAAAAAATTGAAAACGCAAAAGACTACCCAAGGGGATTCGAACTCGCGACCTTTAGCATAATGGGTAGACTTTTGTATGACGTTGGTACCAGTGGACCAAGTCATATCAGCACATTCATTATTTGATTTCATTTCTATTTATTGTTAATAGTTATTATATTTTATTTTTTTTATTAATTGTTGTATTGGAAGCTGAAAAGTGTGTTTTTTTTTTTTTTTTTTTAAGTTTTCCATGTGCATTTTTCTTGAATTGTATTTAAAAGATTTTTGATATAATTAAAATTGATTTAACCGAAGTAAACCTTGGTTTAACGGAATTAGGGCACGTTTGGATGGAAATAGGGTTAATTAACGGATTTAGGGTTAAGTAGTAGACATTAACGGAAATAGGGTGATTTTTTGGACGGAAATAGGGTATTTAACGGAATTAGCTAGGGTTTTAAAATGATGATATAATGTTTCAATTGTAAAATATTACATTTATAATATAATTTAATTCACATAATAATAATCACATGGATTACCAACTTGATTGTGTTATATGTTAAAATTATAATGTTATGAAATGTTTATAAGGTATTTATATAATAATGAAATTTACTAAAATCGTATAATGTCTTAATGTTATGAAATGTTAATAATGTATTTACATAATAGTCAAATGGTTTATCGTACGTATTAGCCGATACATTGTAATGTGACTAAATGGTTATCGTACGTATTACCCGATAACTTGCAATTGCAAAATGTGACTAAATGCTTATCGTACGTATTACCCGATAACTAGCAATTGCAAAATGTGACTATAAATGCTTATCGTACGTATTAGCCGTTACATTGTAAATGCAAAATTTGTCTAAATGGTTATCGTACGTATTAGCCGATAACTTGCAATTGCAAAATGTGACTAAATGTTTATCGTACGTATTACCCGTTACATTGTAAATGCAAAATTTGTCTAAATGGTTATCGTACGTATTACCCGATAACTTGCAATTGCAAAAGGTTTTTTAATGTATTTATCGTACGTATTACCGTTACATTGTAAATGCAAAATTTGTCTAAATGGTTATCGTACGTATTACCCGATAACTTGTAATTGACTAAAGGTGATTTTTTAAACGTCCCGTCCGAAATTTAAAATGAACTAACATTATATGTCAATATAATTTAATGGTATTTTAAATTTAAAAAAAAAAAAAAGATCACATTTGATTATAAAATATTGTAAAACCGAAAAAAAAAAACTGTAAATTTTTGATAGTTTTCGGATTGTAAGTGATAATGATGAAGCACGGTAATTAGGGTTTTCAAAAAAATTGTAATTTTTTTTTCCTTAATCAGGGTTTAGGGTTTGTATTCCAAGCATTAAACTATTTTTTTAATTTTTTTTTATCAACAAGGATTAAAGTATTTTGATTTAATTAATTACAATAATTATATTTTGGAAACATAATAATCCTATATTATTGGATAGGCGCAATTAGGAGAAAAAATAAAAACATCCCGCCAAACTAATCCCCAAAATAATAGCTAACCTCCCGCCCTAATGACTCCCTTAATTATCAATTTTTTTATTTTTTTTTGTAATTGCCACATGTCAGCACATAAGTGGTTGTGTACCAAACACAATTGTACACAATGTGTAACTGTATCAGCTTTGAATAGTTTAGTGACTTTAGGTCATCTTATAGAATGAGTAATGAAGTTCAAGGGTACACGGTATAAGGGAAAAAAAAATAGGGGTACACGATAGAAAACCAAAAACTTGGAGGGTACACCGTAGAAAAACCCTTAAATTTTTTTAGTTTACTTTTGTTCTTTTACTTAGTGTAAAACCGCCATCTTGAATAATGGCCTTTGTTAGTTCATTAAAAACGCCACCTCAAATGACGTTTTGTTGTGCAATTTATTTCTTTTAATTCATTTAATCTAGTAAAATGCCTAGCGCGATAATGTTTTGTGGCTTAGAAAAATCCGAGTCTACATGCACCCTATAAGTCTAGATAGTTTTATTTTCGACACAAAACTTCAATACTTTTTTTTTTTTTAAAAAAAAAAGCACTATTTTACCAAATCATTCTAAAAAAAGGCGTTAATAGCTCGTTTCGACCCGAATTTTAATTTTTATCTGACTCGTATTATACAGCTGATATTTTTTTTGAGTCATATAATTTGACGGATCCATTTATCATGTTTTGTCGGCACCCACCGTCCGGAACTTCTAGAATCGCCCCTGCGTACTACTGTTTATATTTGACTAGATTTAGCTTTGTTGTTGACGAGGGAGTGAGAATTCAAATAGTATTGAGATAGTTCATTAATTTCTTGTAATTTTGTTTTGATTTCAATTAAGAGAAAATCTATTATGAGACTGTTTCACACACCGCGTGAAACAGACAATATATTTTTTCAACACTTCATTTATTATGAGCATTAAATGAGGTGCTAACAATATCTATTGGTAGATTGACTATATTCACACATGTAATAAGAGTCTGTTCGGGAACATGCATTTCATTGTCAAATTTCTATTTGGTCTAAAATCCTTACTTAAGAGCTCGATCTGATAGAAATTCTCTCATGAGTAATTCATATGGCACCCCTCACCCTCCCCTCATTTTGAAATTCATAATTTGACATTTCAACTTTTCAAATTATTATAATTTACAAATGAAATCAATTCTCAAATGCTATCTGATTTCATTTTGAAATTCGTACTTTTTAATGAAACAATCTCTTTTTTAATAGTGTGTTTGGATAGGTGGATTTGATTTGAAATTTTAGATTTTATTCAAATAACTTGTTTGACAAAATACAAAGATTGAGATTTGTATTTAACAAAATCCATCTCTATACCAATCCAAGTTTAAATTTGGTGATTTCAAATTCCACCTTCACCCCATATCATTTGTAAATTCCACATTTTATAATTTAGATTTGAAATGAGAATTTTCAAATGAAATGATTGTTTTCAAACGCTAGCTTAATGAAAAAAATCATATGATGTCATTGAGATTACCAAATTAAATCATTAGTTTTATGAACTAACTTGATCGTATGAATAAGGAGTACCTCGTATGTAGAGCTGTTCACGGGTTGTCCCGTCCGAGAAGCCCGTCCTGCCCGGCCCGATTTTTTTAGCGGGTTTGGACAAGTGATTTAGAAAAAATTAAATTATTGGGCGGGCCTAGCCCGGCCCGCCAAGAAAACGGGCCGGACATGGACATTATGAAAATCCCATGGGCCGGCCCGTTAGGCCCGCTTAGTTTATTACATTAATTATTTTTTATTTTGAATATATTTTATTTTATGAATTTAATTCAATTATTTAATTAATGAATAATAAAGGTAAACTATGAGATAAATTGAAATATTTTATATTACTTAGTTGCGATTTGGCACATATAATGGCTCTTCCAATTTTAATATTTTCCGACTTCACTATAATACTCATCATACGCATTCAAGAAGTGATAAAAAATTAACAACAAAGAATATGTTGGGGGTGCAATATTATTAATTTTAAAAGATATATATTAAGAAGTTTTGACCCAATTATAAACGGAGTAGTTAATTTTATCGAAAATTTCATAACTATAATTGATTTTTTAAGACATACATATGAAGCCCGCTAGCCCATGGGTAGCCCGGCCCGCTAAAACAGGGCGGGTACGGGTAAAAAGTTGAGCCCGAATAACCGGGACGGGCGGGCCATCTTCGGCCCGCGGGCCAAAAAAATAATCTTGGCCCGGCCCATGTCCGGCCCGAACCCGCAAATGATCACCTCTACTCGTATGCAATAAGAAGTTACTCCGTAGAACATATGAGAATAATGAGATATCTCATGCTACAAGACGTTTCCAAAATACAAAAATCATCACCATTATAGCTATTCACAAATTCAAATCTAGATCCAAAGGCTATTAATTACATAGTATTATATTATCAACGATTTTGTAACATGATTTTAGTCTGTTTGCATAGATTTAACATTGTTGACCTTTTATTAATCGAATAAATATAACATTTTTAACTGTACGAGCTTTTATGGTTGCTTAAACTTTTTTAAGAAAGGGTTGAATAAATTTAGTCATGTAGGTTGGATTAGAAAATCAAACCTAAGACCTTTTACATCCGGTAATTTTAGATGAATATATTTGTTTTAAAACTAAGACGGATTGTTTTTTTTAAAAGTTTGGAAATGTGTTAATTGTTTAAGCGTAACTCAAAAATATGATGTTAGCATTACGTTACCATATTTAGAAATTAGACACCATTGTTTACTTGATTGTTACTCCTTCCATTCAATTCCATTTGCATCAAAGAGAAAAAAACCACTATTTATTCAAGCTAAAAGTTTTCGGAATTTCTCACAACGTATTGAATAAAATATAGTCATGCGGGATATTGTTTGATAGGTCTTAATGAGTACAATAAGAATATCTAAATTTTATAATTTTTGAAAACGTAAAACTCTACATATTTGCGTTCCAACATTCGCATTGGCAAACTCGTATTTGGCATGGTAACTATTTAAATACACAAATTCTCAAAAATTACTCCGTTTGTTATAATCATTTGTTTACCTTTTAATTTGGCACAAAGATCAAGAAAACTCATTAAATGACACAAATGCTCCTTAAAGCCACATGTAAATCAAATTTTGATAAAGATGAATGTGAATATGACAGGGGTCAATAAATAATCTAGTGAAATAATACATTCCTTAAAAGAAACTATTAAAAGAAATGAACAATACCAAAAAAAAAAAAAAAAATAACAAATAAATGATTAGGATGAAGGGAATATAATACACGAGTAACTTTGTTTACATTTAATGAATTGCTACTACACTTTATGAAAAAAAAAAAATAAAAAAACAAAAAAAAAACGTTTAAATTCATTTGTTTACACTTTTCATTTTGGGGTGTACGGGTCATTTGTTTACATTTCCCATAAATGATCATGGTTAACCCATGTGGGAGGTGGACCCCTGCTCCCTTAACCAATTACATTTGATAATTTTAAGCAAGCAGGACCCCTTTATACTTATATTATTATTTAATTTTTTTTATCTCTCTCCTCACATCGATAAATGTGTATAAAGTAAACGTAAACAAATCACTGAGACGGAAGAAATATAATACAGAGTATGTTATGTTGGAGTATCCATTAAATAAATAAAATAAATATAATAATTATATTGTACAGTTATATATTTAATGGACTCTGTTAGTGGACCATTTAATTAGGCAGTCTGATTAGGAATGAAACTGCTCATTATTTAATTGAGCAGTTGCTTGAGAATTAAACTGATTGCTTGTTTTTTGGCAGTCAACTACAGCATAACAACTGCCTTTATTATCTCCCCATATTCAGTAAATAACCACCCACTAATTACGTTATTTATATACTGACTCTTTGATGGAAAGAGTTAAGAGATACAGAACATCATTTTTCATTAAAGGTCACTGAATCCACTCCTCAAATCAGAAAAACTTACACCATCATAAAGTGAGAAGGAGGGTTTGGAACCGCAATTGAGAAGGAAAACAAAGGGATTATTCTACTGTTATTTTCGGGGTCTTTATTATTATTCATTACTCCGTATTAATTTGAGCAATGGTTGGAGGTATTAATTCTCGATCTATTTTATCGCTTCCGCATTAATTATTAAGTAGAGAATCAGTGCGATAGGCGCATTAAGATCGTGAGATCTGATAGAGGTGGTGAATACTATGGTAGATACACAGAGAACGGACAAGCACCTGGTCCATTTGCTAAATTTCTTCAAGAGCATGGGATTGATGCCCAATACACTATGCCTGGTTCTCCAGACCAGAATGGTGTGGCAGAAAGAAGAAATAGGATATTAATTGAAATGGTGTGTTGTATGCGAAGTAATGTTACACTTCCTTCATTTTTGTGGGTTGATGCACTAAAGACGGCAGCGTATATATTGAACCGAGTTCCTTCCAAGGCCGTCCCTAAGACGCCTTTTGAGTTGTTCAAAGGATGGAAACCGAGTTTGCGACATATACGCATTTGGGGATGCCCGTCTGAGGTGAGAATATACAATCCACAAGAAAAGAAGCTTGACCCGAGGACTATTAGTGGGTATTTCATTGGATATGCCGAAAAGTCTAAGGGTTATAGATTCTATTGTCCGTCTCACAGCACCAGGATTGTGGAATCAAGAAATGCTAAATTTCTTGAGAATGACCTGATCAGTGGGAGTGATCAATTTCAGGATAAAGTTGCACCTGAAAATGATCGTCATAAGGATCCCTCTACTGACTCAGGTAATAGGTTGGTGGTTGTTCACGTTCCTCAAGTTAATCGACGAGTTCAACAACCAAATGCAGAAATTCCACAAAATACTGATCAAATTATAATAGATCATAATGTGAATGATGACCCAGTTCATTATGAGCAGGAGGAACATGTTCACCAAGAGGTTGAACAAGTTCCATTAAGAAGATCTATTAGAGAAAGACGATCAGCTATTCCTGATTGTTATGCAACGTCGTATCTGCAAGAATTGGATTATAATGTTGGAGCTGACAATGATCCTGTGTCATTTTCACAAGCCGTAAGTTCTACAGATTCAAACTTATGGATGAGTGCCATGAAAGATGAGATGGACTCTATGGCGTCAAATCGAGTTTGGGATTTCGTCGAGTTGCCTAATGGTGTAAAAACCATTGGTTGTAAATGGGTATTTAAGACAAAGAGAGACTCACTAGGCAACATCGAGAGACATAAGGCAAGACTCGTTGCTAAAGGATTCACTCAGAGAGAAGGAATTGACTACACGGAGACCTTTTCTCCTGTGTCAAAGAAAGACTCCCTTCGAGTAGTCATGGCACTAGTAGCTCATTTCGATTTGGAGCTACATCAGATGGATGTGAAAACGGCATTTCTTAATGGCGACTTGGAGGAAGAGGTTTATATGAAACAACCTGAAGGGTTTTCCTCTAAAGACCGTGAGCATTTGGTTTGCAAGCTTAATAAATCCATATATGGATTCAAACAAGCCTCCAGACAATGGTATAAGAAATTCCATGAAGTGATTTCTTCATTCGGTTTCGAAGAAAATATCATGGATCAATGTATATACCTTAAGGTCAGTGGGAGTAAGGTTTGTTTCCTTGTGCTGTATGTGGACGATATTTTGCTAGCGACCAATGATAAGGGGTTGCTATATGAGGTGAAACAATTCCTTTCAAGTAACTTTGATATGAAGGATATGGGTGATGCGTCTTATGTCATTGGCATTAAGATTCATCGAGATAGATCCCGAGGTATCTTGGGTTTGTCTCAAGAGGCCTACATTAACAAAGTGCTTGAAAGATTCGGTATGAAATATTGTTCACCAAGTATAGTGCCCATTGTGAAGGGTGACCGGTTCAGTCTAGACCAATGTCCCAGGAATGATCTTGAGAGGGAACGCATGAAAAACGTTCCCTATGCTTCAGCTGTCGGAAGCATTATGTATGCCCAGGTCTGTACTAGACCTGACATTGCATATGCTGTTGGAGTATTAGGACGATATCAGAGTAATCCAGGAGTTGATCACTGGAAGGCTGCAAAGAAAGTATTGAGGTACCTACAGGGTACAAAGAGTTACATGCTTATGTACAGACGAACTGATAACCTCAAAGTGGTGGGCTATTCTGACTCCGACTACGCAGACTGCATTGATTCACGTAGATCCACCTCTGGGTACGTGTTCATGCTTGCTAATGCAGCCGTGTCGTGGAGGAGTGCTAAACAGACCTTGACAGCTACTTCGACAATGGAGGCTGAGTTCGTATCTTGTTTTGAGGCTACCTCACATGGTGTTTGGTTGAAAGGTTTCATATCTGGACTTAGAGTCGTGGACTCTATAAGTCGACCGATTAAGATGTATTGCGACAATTCAGCTGCTGTCTTTATGGCTAAAAACAATAAATCTGGAAGTCGAAGTAAGCATATCGACATTAAGTTCCGAGCCGTTAAAGAACGTGTTCAAGAAGAAAAAGTGATCGTTGAGCACATTAGCACTGATCTGATGATCGCTGACCCCTTGACTAAGGGCATGCCAATTAAGAGTTTCAAGGGTCATGTAGTTAATATGGGACTTGGTCCTGAAATGTGATACATCTATTGTTTTTGTTTTGAACCTTTATTCAGTTGGATTATTTCTCATTTAAGTTTTGGATTATGTACGTACGCTTTTGATTATCTAATTTTGAGAAATTAATCATTATGTTGTGACCTAGAGTGAACATAAGGTTTACTCATTAAGTTAAGTGTGTGGTGAAAGACTGCATATATTGTGATACATGGAAGGTTGATTCCCGTTCTAAGGGTATTCGCCGCTATGATCCGTATATAAAGTCTTTCTTAGTAAATGGTCCAAGTGGGAGAATGTTGGAATATCCATTAAATAAATAAAATAAATATAATAATTATATTGTACAGTTATATATTTAATGGACTCTGTTAGTGGACCATTTAATTAGGCAGTCTGATTAGGAATGAAACTGCTCATTATTTAATTGAGCAGTTACTTGAGAATTAAACTGATTGCTTGTTTTTTGGCAGTCAACTACAGCATAACAACTGCCTTTATTATCTCCCCATATTCAGTAAATAACCACCCACTAATTACGTTATTTATATACTGACTCTTTGATGGAAAGAGTTAAGAGATACAGAACATCATTTTTCATTAAAGGTCTCTGAATCCACTCCTCAAATAAGAAAAACTTACACCATCATAAAGTGGGAAGGAGGGTTTGGAACCGCAATTGAGAAGGAAAACAAAGGGATTATTCTACTGTTATTTTCAGGGTCTTTATTATTATTCATTACTCCGTATTAATTTGAGCAATGGCTGGAGGTATTAATTCTCGATCTATTTTATCGCTTCCGCATTAATTATTAAGTCTTACATGTTACTCCCCCAAAGGAAGGAGTGTAAGTGCGGGCGAGTGTGAAGGATAGGAGTATAATATAATACTAACTTATTTTTCAAAATATTTAAAGGATAATATGTCAGTAATGGTAAATCGGTAACATAGGAGTATTATATAGTTATGTTTAACACGTTGCGTAAATCTGTTACTTAGTTTTGCTTTGTATGTTTGAAAATATGTTTAGAACATTATTTAATGTGTGACCAACATAATTAATTTTGTTACCAAGTTGATTGATTTTTTTTAAATCAAAATTTAAATATAAAAATTGAACTTCAAAAAAGCATAAATGGTATAAACTCATCCCATCATAGAATTAAAATCGATAGTGTTTCGTCTAAAATGAGAACTTCTCAATCTTTTATAAATATCATATTATTTGGAGATTCCGCTAATTTAAATAACTCACTTGGGTAGTGTTTGGTGGAGTCAAATTGGTTAAAATATAAGATAGTTCCGTAACATATTATATAATCACAAATTCTTGTGTAAGTCAGGACTTACAATAAGTTATTGTAAGTCCACCTCCTTTGTACCCGTTTATATAGCTTTTGTACTATTTAAGTGATAATTATGATTAATTGTTACTAATTTTTTTTTTAGTACCCCTGTAAGTGATTTTAGTAAATTTGTTTCATAATTTTGTACCCTTTTATCTGCAATTTGTACTTTGGTCTCACATTAATTTTGTGTGAGTTGTGCCTTACAGAAGAATTACTGTTATATAATTATGGTAGAATAGTGCACAAATGTTGTAACTATTTTTTTAGTTTCTGTTTGAGAATATGCGCATACAATTTAATAGAATTTGTTACGATTTTTATCAATTTTGTTACTCACTCTAATTTAATCATTTGTTTTTTTTTTTTTTTGAAAAGGAGTAAAAATTAACGTTTTTTAATTTTTCTGTTACATAAAAATAATGTTTTATCCAATACTCAATCAAAATCATATAATAACTACTATTATCTTCTGGTCTAATTTAATTTAAAGTATTGAAAGATAATTTTATACTCCCCCAATTTCATTGAGATTTGAGAGGGGTTTTCACAAAGTCTAATTAATAAAATAAAATAAAGTTAAAGGTAATATTTATATAGTTTGGATAAATGGGTTCCACTTCTAAAGATAAAATGTGTAATATTTTAATAAAATGAGTACTTTGTACATTAGTGAGGGTAAAAATATTATTTTAATTATTAAAAGCTAGTATGCATTGAGTGAAATAAAGGGGGTATAAAGAA